>JASDDO010000028.1:102219287-103419287 GCA_030015575.1 Agapanthus africanus | reverse complement strand
ACTACTGCACATGGACGGCAAGATTTGTGTCTTTTTCCAAGACAATTACCATTGATAACTCCGTTAATTTGTCTGCCTTAAATAGGCAAGCACTCACTTTCTCCGGCTCTCTGGGGCTCAAGAGAATTGATCCCGCTTAAACTCATATTTACTAAAGTCCTTAAATATGGTTTTATATATCTTGAGGGGGTTTTATGAAAAAATATTTTAATATAGTTAAAAAGTAAACCTCGAAGGTGGTTAGTATTATTTAGGATTTTCATAAGCATGGATTTTAAGTATTGTGGTATTTTAATGATAAATACTTAGCATTTGAAAGTTCATGGTATTTATTGAAAAACTTGTCATTTTTGGTATCTTGATGGTATTTTATTGACATTTGTTAAACTTTCATTTTTAGAAAAATATAGGTTCATTATATTTGAAATTATGGATTTATAATTTTATATAATTTTAATTTTTTTTAAAATAATTTTATTTTATTTAGAAAATTCGTATTTCTTAAAAACGTATTTAAATCCTTTCGAGATCGAATACTCCGTGAGGAGGTCTGCATCTCCCTCTACTAGTCTAAGAATGTGCGATAATCCACATCATCCATTAGCATCCCCTAAAGAGGGTTATAGATGTATAATTGCAAAGGAAATGAATACCGCTTTATAAGAAATCCGGTTTTAGAATTATGTTGTATTTTATTGTAATTTTTTCTTCGTAACAAATATTTATACAAAAGAGGTACCGTGTTATGGATCCAAGTGTGCGTGTGAGGTAGGTCATTACCCCGTGAAGTTTTTATAAAGATATTGTTAAGCAATTTTGTCGGAAAGATATGATAAAAAAGTGCAAGCTATTTTAATGTAAACGTTCAAATATGGTTGTTTTACATGAGATTCTTGGGTAAAATTTATTCTAAATATCGGTATTAAGATTACAAGTGAAGTGGTAAAATTAGATTATCCAAATGATAAAAGAAAATGGAGTTATAGGTTTAGAAAAGATGATATCGGTAATAACTCCACTTTTACCGATTTTGATTAAAAATGAGATTCAAAGAGGAGAAGGGAGTTTGGGAGGGACTTACGGTTTAGAAAACTCAAAGAAAGGGTTAGGAAGGAAAGGGTGTCATTATGGCGTCGCAGGAGCTCCGAAATTGGCTTTGATCTTCGCCGGAACCAACTAGCTCGCTAACTCCATTTTACTTCACTTGCACTAGGAACTTTTTAGAGAGTTTTGGCTTGAATTTTCAGAATGGTGTTGAGCCAAGGTAGGGTGGTATTTATAGTAGAGAATTAGGGTTTTGGAATTAAAATTATGGATTAAAATGATGTTTAATTGTGAAATGAAAGGTCTCTGTTTGATTGCAGGGAAATCAAACAGTGCATAGGGGTTAGGGATAGGTGAAGAGTCATGTGTGCAGAGCTCGGGCTTCAATAGGCACCATCCAACCATCCTTGCCGGTCTTTAAGCCATATTGGCCGGTCGATCTTGAGGCTCTGGCCTCGAGATTCGTGTCACTTGATCAACCCTCTGTTTACTCCATTTTCCACATGTTTGATTTTTCTGAACTTTTCATTTTCCCGTGTATTGCACGTGCAATTTTTTTTGGGGCTTCCAAAATGTTAAAAAAATTCAGAAAAAATAATTGTGTATGATGGGATTCGAACACAGGGGCTACGTCACAGCAGTGCAAAGGCTTTACCAGTGAGCTACAAGTGGCTTTTTGTTGTTATTTCACAGAAATGACTTATAACTCAAATTCAGACTATAAAAACTCATTTCTTGTATATTAACAGAAAAATTCCATACAAAGATTTTAGAGTCGTTACATTCTAGCCTCCTTATAAAAATTTCGTTCTCGAAATTTACATTTACATGGACTAATTTTCAAATAGGTAAGGATATGTTGCACGCATGTCTTCTTCTCGTTCTCATGTTGATTCTCCCGGTGTCACGCCCCACTCTCCAGTGTACGGAGACGGAGAAGTGACAGACACGCGACGTATTTAGTCAGAAATAAATACGTTAAGCGTAAATAGGCAATATATAAAATGCATAAGAAATTACAAGAGATATAATATGAACATCAACTTTTATTAACATTCATCTTTACAATACACTGCTTTGAAAAGGAAAGTACAAAGATATAAAGCAATGCCTAAACAGTGGCATATGAAATGAAAAGTAAGTACAAGGAAAAGCTAAAAGTCTTGCTGCTCGGTGAACCGGTCCACGTCCTCCTGGCTAGGCTCGATCTCGAGAGAGTCCGGTTCTCCTGACGAACATTCCAAAGAAAGAAAAGATAGAAATGTCGTCAGCGAACTAGCGCTCGGTAAGTCCCCAAGGAAAGACAGGAATATAGCAAGTATTGAGAATTGAACTGTTAAGGTATACAGGTATAAATTGCTATTGTAACGTAGTTGTTTGTACCTTGGTACAAAAGATATTAGTATATACGAGAGAAGTCCATCTTTCCTCGTAGACTATGGTAACATATAGTACAAGGCCCCGTCAAAACCCACGAGACAACGGCACGAGAGTTCATACAGGTGTCTTTTAGTGATCACCTCGTGCCACTTTTAATACATTCCGTACCAATCTACCCATTTAACCCCGTAATGTATTGTATTGATTATATGGCTTACCGAGACCATAGATACAAGTTGTTCAAGTAATCAGGTTCAGGATATAAGCTTGTAGTCATGTCAAGTTATAACCATGGCTCGGTCAAGTCAAGTCTTGTATTCAAGTTTGATATTCAGGTTCAGGTTCAAGTATGCATGTTAGAGTTTGGATTCATGTTTGAATTGGATTCTGGTTTGAGTTGAATTCAAGTTTGATTTATACTCAGACTTGAGTCAAACACTTATAACTGATTTGGATCTTGAATTAGGTTCGAGAGTTATCGGTAACTGCTGCACATGGACTGCAGAATTTGTATATTTTTCCAAGAAAATTACCATTGATAACACCATTAAGTTTTTCTACCTTAAATAGGCAAGCACTAACTTCCTCTAGCTCCCTGAGACTCAAGAGAATTGATCCCGCTTAAACCTATATTTACTAAAGTTCTTAACAGTGTTTTATATAGCTCGATGGGGTTTTATGAAAAATAATTTTAATATATAGTTTCAAAATAATCTCGAGAAGTTATTTATATTATTTAGGGTTTTCATGAATATGAATTTTAAGGGTTTGAGGTATTTTAGTGATGATTGCCTTAACTTGAATAGTTCATGGTATTTTACTGTAAACCTTAACTTTCGTTGGTATCTTGAAGGTATTTTGATAAAAATTGTAATTCTTTCCTTTGAAAAAAAATATAAGATTATTTTATTTTGAAAATATATGGATTTTATAATATTTATATAATTATTAAAAATTAATTTTATTATTAAGTAGAAAATTGTGTTTTTCTTAAAAATAGTATTAAAACCCTTTCGAGACCGAATGCTCCATGAGGAGGTCTGCATCTCTCTCTACTAGCCCAAGAATGTGCGATAATCCGCACCATCTAATAGCGGGTCCCCTAAAAAGGGTTGTAGAGCCTTATTTGCAAAGGAATTTTAAAATACAATTCTAAAGAAAACCGTTTTTTATAAGAGATAGTATTTTAATGAAACATATTGTAATCGCCGCAAAGATACGTTCAAAGAGTATCGTGCTATGAAGTCATATGTGTTTGTGAGAGGTAGGCCATTACCAAGTGAGGTTTTTTAAAAGTATGTTTCAACAAAGGAAAATAAGATGACATATCTAAAGTTCATGGTATTTTAATGTAAAAGTTGATTTAAAGTTATGTTTCATGATATTTTTGAGTGAAAGTTTGTTCTAACCATTAGTTATATGATTACAAACATGGTGTAAGAATATGGATGAAAAATATGTAAGAAAAAATGAACTTTTTAGGATTTAGAATAAAATGTCGGTATTAACTCCACTTACCGATATGTTTTGAAAAAGAGAACTTTTTAAGAAGAAAAAGAGGGATAGGGAGGGACTTACTAGCTAATTATCCTAAGAAAAGATAGAAGTAGGGAGTGTTGAATTTCGTGGCGTCGCGGGGTCGCCGGAACTTGCTTCGATTCTCGCCGGAAGTCGATCTCTTGCTAACTCCACTTGTACTCTTCTTGTACTTAGAAAAACTCTGAGAATTTTGGTTATAATTTTCAGAATGAGGAAGGAGTAGGACATGGGGTAGTATTTTTAGTGTGGAATTAGGATTTTGAAATTAAAATGCATTAAAAAGGTGATAAATGGGGAATTGAGGGGTCTCTGTTTAATTGCATAGTAATCAAACGGTGCATGGGAGTTAGGGGTAGGCCAAGAGACTTGTGTGCAAAGCCCGGGGCTTATTGCCTACAGTTGGACAGTCCCCGCCGGCCAAAAAGAGCATCTCGCCGGTCGTTTTTGGGAGATGGGCCGTTGGATTTTGGACACGTGTACTCGTCTGTATTAATACCCTTTTGCACATGATTATACTTATCTCCATGTACTTTTTTGCTAGCGTCTCAGTTGATTGGTTAACTCGAAATGGAATAAAGTGAGTTAACTTGGTGAGTCGATCCACAATAACCCATATTGCATCGTTACCCTTCGTGCTGCGAGGAAAGGCAGTCACGAAGTCCATGATAATGAGCTGTCATTTCCATTCTGGGATTGGTAACGGCTGAAGTAGACCAGCGGTTCTGTGATGTTCAGCCTTCACTTGCTGACATACCAAATACTTGGCTACGCTCCTTGCTACTTCGCGCTTCGTTCCATGCCGCCGGTAGTGTTGCCATAAATCCTTGTACATCTTTATGCCACTGGGGTGTACAGAATAAGGAGAGCTGTGAGTTTCTTTCATCAACTCTTCTCGAACCGAGCTGATTGGCACACATAATTGACTTCCATATCTCAAGGATCCATCTTCATGAATGATGAAGTTAGTTCGAAGTCCACTTTCTATTTGTTCTCGGATCTTTTGTAGCTTAGAATCATTTGCTTGAGCCGCCTTGATCTGATTAACAAGAGTGGACTGGACTTGTAAGTTCATCAAATCTGAAGCGTTACCTGGCATAACTACATCGATTTCCAATCCGTACAATTCCTGCTGTAGCTTTCACTAAGCGGTGAGATTCATTGCTAATGGCTGGCGGCTAAGTGCGTCAGGAACTACGTTCACCTAGGATGATACTATAGGTTAATGTCGAAATCCGCTATGAGTTTTAGCCATCTTCTCTACCGCATGTTTAGTTCCTTCTGAGTAAATACATACTTCAGACTCTTGTGGTCAGTGTATATATCCACTCGTTCTCCCAAGAGGTAGTGGCGCCAAATCTTAAGTGCGAAGATAACGGCTGCCAACTCCAGATCATGTGTTGGATAGTTGCGCTCATGAACCTTCAGTTGTCTTGATGCAAAGGCCACAACTTTTCCATGCCAGTATAGAACACATCATAATCCTTTACCGGGCGCATCACAATGCACCATAAATCCTCCATATTGATCCGGTATTACGAGGATAAGAGCAGAGATTAATCTCGACTTGAGTTCTACAAAAGTTTTTTCACATGCTTCTGACCACACGAATGCTTCATCTTTACGTGTGATCTTGGTTAGGGGTGCTGCAATCTTTGAGAAGCCTTCAATAAATCGTTGGTAGTATCCTGCTAATCCCAAGAAACTTTGTATATGCTTCACCGTCTTTGGTGTCGGCCACTCACTGACAACTGACACCTTAGCTGGATATACTGAGATTTCTTCGCTTGAAACGATATTTCTGAGAAATCCGACTTGATCTAGCCAAAATTCACACTTGTTGTACTTGGCATAGAGCTGATGTTGTCGCAATGTCTCCAGAACAATCCGTAAGTGCTCGGCGTGTTCTTTTCGATTCTTTGAATACACCAGGATGTCGTCAATGAAGATGACAATGAACCTGTCTAAGTACTCTCGAAAAACTTGGTTCATCAGGTTCATAAAGATGGCAGGTTCATTGGTCACTCTAAATGGTATTACGAGAAATTCATAATGACCATAGCGAGTCATAAACGTCGTCTTCAGAATGTCGGACTCTTTGACCTTCACCTGATGATAACCCGAACGAAGATCTAGTTTCGAAAATACGCAAGACCCACTTAACTGATCGAAGAGATCATCGATGCGTGGTAGTGGATACTTGTTCTTGATCATCACTTTGTTCAGAGCTCGATAATCTATACACATCCTGTAAGAACCTTCTTTCTTCTTACGAGCAATACCGGAGATCCCCAACTTGAAGTATTGAGACGAATCCAACCTTTCTTCAGGAGTCTGTCCAACTGAATGCAGATCTCCTTCGGTCCTTCTAGACTTAGCCGGTACGGAGCTTTGATTACAGGTTGCTTACCAGGTTGTAAATCGATGCTAAACTCAAGAGCTCGATTGGGTGGAAAACCTGATATATCTTCTGGGAATACATCCTCGAACTCTCAAACTACCTCTGGCTTTGATTCTTCCGCTTGTAATGCTGTAACCACTGCCTTCTTTAGTTTTGCTTTGTAGATGCTAGATTCCAAGATACGGTCTCCACTCTTGAAATAGAACACTGGATGATCTAGTATTTCGAACACTACCCTCCTTTGGCGACAATCGATGGTAGCGAAGAAAGTTCCCAGCCAGTCCATTCCCAAGACTACTTCGAAGTTCGGTATGTCCAGCACCTTGAAGTCTGTATAAAATTCTCTACTACAGACAACCACTAGACACAGATCGTATCCCAAAGTTGCTTTTAGAACGCCGTTTCCTGAACTAACATTCCAGCTAGATACGAGCGGTTTAACTGGAATCGTATGAGTTCGGACGAACCGTTGTGGCATAAAGCAATATGATGCTCCAATGTCAAAGAGTGCTAGAGCAGGAAGGGAGGCTACTAATATTGTACCTAAGTTATGTGGGATAGGTTTAGGTATAGGAAAAGTTATAGTGATACAAAGATTGAAAAATTGAAAGGATTGAGGGATTATCAGTGATAACTTGTCCTGTGGCTTTGGCCTCCTCGACCGTCATTATAAAAGCCTGACGTCGTGGTACATTCCTCCTTGCTGGAGGCACATTCCTCTGTCCTTGAGGCACGTTTCTCTGCCCTTGAGGCATGTTTCTCTATGCCTGATGAAATTGACGTTGAGGCTGTGCAGGAGGTCCACGTGGAGCTGGTGCAGGGAGAGCTAAGCAAGGTATAGGTGCTTGGATAGCTATCACGCCCCGCTTCCTAGTATACGGGCAGAGGACGCGATGAGACCGCTACGTATTACTATGAAGTAAATATGCTAAGCATATCTAAAAAATATAAAAGTAAAATTACAAGAGACAAAATATAATAAAACAGCAACTTTATTTATTCACATTCTTTCTGTACAATACATGGAAAGTAAATACAACTGAAATAAAGCAATGCCTAAACAATGGCAGAAATGAAAAGTAATGAAATGGAAAGTGTACAATGAACTAGAGCTCGGGGTCTTCACTGAATTGGTCCAAGTCTTCACTCGTGGGCTCGATCTCTGACGTGTCCAGATCACCTGATGATATTTAAAGAAGAAAGAAAGAGAATGTCGTCAGCGAACAGATCGCTCGGTAAGTCCCAAAGATAAGAGAGAAGTAGAATAGACAGAATAAGAAGGTAGTTTTTAAAGTTGTAGTATATTGTTATAATATTGTGTTAACGCTGCTGTTTGTAGCTTGGTACAGAAGGATGCCAGTGCATATAAGAGGGGTCCCTATATGCTAGAGACCAGAGCAAACGGAATGTACAAGGAACCGTTGGTCCATGGTACAACAGCAACGGAATATAGGTTAGGTGTCTTAATCTTACTCTCTCGTGCCACTTCTAACATCTTCCGTACCAATCTACCCCTTAAATCCCGTGTTAGCTTGATTGTATTGTTTGTATTGTAATTGTATTGTAACTTGAATTGTATTGTAATGTAGATTGTATAATTGGATGACTTACCGAAACCATGATATCAGTAAACGGATGTAACTGTAGAATCAGGTAAATGGATGTAACTGGAGAATCATGTAAATGGAATGTATATCCATGGTTCGGTTCGGTCAAATTGTATAGATTGAATATATGGAATAATGGATTCATGGATTCATGTTGAATTGTAATCTGTTACATAGGGCTACAGAAAGGTAGAGGACTGAGAACGGGTGATAAGTTTCATGAGGCAGAAAACGGGACAAGTGTTGCAACCAAGTCTGTTGGTCACTGTCACCTTGTATTACCAATACATTGATTCTGAACGAATGTTATTAGATACCGAACCTGATATACAAAATCATATCAGTCTCTTTATCAGTAAAGAAATGATAAAATTTTGTATTGTTGGATAATGTTTTGAACATTTCCTATATCAAAAGTTGATCGGTTCAGGCACGTTATCTAAAAGCATTGATGTTCTAAATCAAACTACAGTTCTTAGTATACGGAACACACACAAGAGGAAGAGTTCAGAAATAAACGAATCCTTCTTGAGGTATTGTAGACTAGGTCAGATCAATGTAACCTGACTAGCTAGAGTTACATTAAGATGCATATTTAAATTAGTTTGAATTTACATCTTGTGAGACTTGCCAGTCATGTCACAGAGATAAGATGACCACAGCTATGTTTATTGGAAACAGAGAAAGAGCTAGTGAACTCTTGGGATGATACATGTTGATGTATGAAGGTCCCCTGTCTACACATGCCAGGACTGGTTCTTTATACTTCATTACGTTCTCTGATGATCTCTTTAGATTCAGACATATGTTCTTGTTGAAACACAAGTCCGAACCTTTTGAGATATTCACAGAATATAAGTTAGAAGTAGAGAACCAAAATACGGGTATAAGTATTATGTCCTTTGATGTGATCAAGGAGGAGAATACTTGAGCACGGAATTCCTGGACTATTCTAAAGGAGAATGAGATTCTCTCTCAGTATTACTCCTCCGTATACACCATAGCACGATGGTGTATCGGGGCGGAGCAATAACACCCTATATGATAAGGTGTGCTCTATGATGAGTACTACTGAGTTACCTATTTCCTTTTGGGGAGTTATGCACTTGAGAAGCTGCATACCTATTGAATAGGGTTCAAATCAAATCAGTTGCCTACCGCTTCATATGTGATATGGAAAGGGAAGAGCCTATATCTTAAGATGGTTAAGATTTGGGGTTGTCTGGCCTATGTCTAAAAGCAAAATCCGGACAAGCTCGAGGCAAGGTCTGTTATGTAGAACTGGAAAGGTTCCAGCTATGCAAACTGCAGCTGATGACTTGAAAGAACCAAAGGATTCAGTAGATTCCAACGAACCTCAGCCTCTCCGCCGATCTAGTAGGGTTCCTCACCCACCTGAGAGATATTTCGGTTTCTCTATGACAGTGGGAGCGAGGATTGCATCATGAGATGATGACCCAACTAGTTTCGAGCTGGCCATCAGGAGTGGGACTCTGTAAGAATGGCTGGATGCTTAGCGATCTGAGATGGAATCCATGTACACCAACAAAGTATGGACTTTGGCTGCTATATCTGAAGGGTTAAATCCCCATCAGGAGCAAGTATATCTTGAGAAGATTACTTGGTGTAGATGGAAAAGTTGAGACTTTCAAAGCTAGACTTGTTAAAGTTTTTCGTCATAGACCAGGCGTGGATTATGATGAAACCTTTTCAAGTGGCTATGCTTAAGTCCATTCAGATCCTACTTGCCACGACTACATACCATGAATACGATATCTGGCGGTTGGGTGCCATGACTGCTTTTCTAAATGATGTTTTAGAAGAGAACGTCTGTAAGTACACAGCCAGAGGGCTTCGTAGACAGTGGGAGTAGCGGAAACGTGTGCAAGATGCTTTATAAGATAAAGCAGGCATCGCGGAGTTGGAACATCTGTTTTGATGTAGTAGTCAAAGAGTTTGACATCATCAAAATGGTAGATGAACCTTGTATAAACAAAAAGGTAGTAGGGAGTATGGTGGCGATCCTCGTAGAGTACGTGGATGACATACTCTTGATAGGGAAGGAGTTTCCTATGTTATGCTCGGTCAATCTCCGCTTATCACAATGATTCTCCATAAAGGATCATAATGATACCTACTAAATCCTGGATTTTGGATCTATGAGATAGATCTAATTGGATGTTAGGATTCTCACTAGTTGTAGTGAGATGGTATCAATTGATTCTGGGGAGAATCACTGGAAGGGTTCCAGGGTGATAAGGACGACTGAAAGTCAGTCACAGGCATTGTCTTTACGCTCAGTAAAGGGATGGTATGTTGGAAGAGTTCCAAGCTAGATACCGTGACATACTAGACGATAAAGGCAGGATACATCGCTACTTAAGATGCAACCAAAGAGGCAGTCTGGATGTATAATTGTTCATGAGATGAACTTAGTTCCTCCCATTGTGTGACAATGGAGTTGTGGCTTATGCCAAGGAACGCCCGTCCCATCAGTGATCCAGACATATTCTAAGGCAGTATCACCTGATCATGGAGATGGTTGATCTCCAGGGTGATCGAGGTTAGGAGAGTAGACTCAGAGGACAACACGGCGGATCCACTCACAAAGGCCTTTTCCCAGAGAGAGACTTTTATGAGATGGTTGAGTAGGAGATACTGCAACCACTGCTATCAGATGGCCCTAGTGCAAGTGGGAGATTGTTAGTTATATGTATGCCCTAGAGGCCATTGCTATACATAGGATGTATATTGTAGTGGATGCTGGGACATATATAGGGAGGACTTTCTTGCTCGACATGATAGTATGCTATCTGGTTGATCTTTACCTTAACGTGTTCACTGATAGTCTCTCTGTTACATGTTGGTAAAGCCCTTAGGATGTGTACTTGACTACCTGGACTATGATGCGGATCATACTAGTGGGGACATGGTAGTCCATAAGTGCATCCTTCAAAGTCCCTAGTCGTGGGTGTATCGAGACGGGGCATCGATATACCAGAGTAGACTAGCGTATACCTTCTCGACCCATACAGATGGGCGATGGATGATCCCATATCCATTGGTGTTTGACATCAGAGATGATATACGGGTGCTCAGTGGAGACTGGGTACACTGGACGGACTCGCCGAGAACTCCCAGATGGTATTATACCTTACGTCAGATGACAGTTCTCTGGTGACACCGGTACAGAGTAGTCTGTTGACCCGAGATCGTCATAGAGTCTTGTGTGGTTCCCACTATGCTTTGATTTCCATCTTACCGCGTCCAAGAGGGCGTGCAAAACGGTGGTTTTTGGGTACAGTCCCGAGTCACATGGAGGCAATGAGCGATAGGAGGGGATTCGTCTCTCCCGGTATAGGGGTTGATGTTGCGCTGTGTTCGATTGGCTATAACAGGAAATCCCTGGTCAGGGTTGCTGAGATTTACTGGTAAGTGTTACCTGTAGTTTCTCGAATTATTATAGACCTCATATCGACACGACTTATCGAGCTATTGGGGTCTGACGTTTACCACCCCTAGACGAGATATGCGACATATCAGACGATCAGACCGGACTGTACGGTAGTGTTACTGGTTGGATTCACTGGAGTGTGAGCGGGCTTGCTCGTCGATCTTCTGATCGCTCAATACCCGGGTGGCCGTTACGTTTAGAAGACCGCTTACGGCTTGTGGGTGTTTGATATGATCATCACCTGCTGCCGGCGTATTGACGAGTCTTTAGAGTCCTACACAGAGGTTTCCTGGCTCAAGCGAAACGAAATAGGAGCGCATATGAGATATGTGCGGGACCGAGAATAATGCGTGTATGTGATACCGTATTCTATTCTCACGATGATTGTATCGAATGGTTGTATGCGATATAACCTAGTTATCGATTCAAGCATTGATTCGATAAACCGATGCATAGGATACTAGTCGGTTATATGCAATATGACCGGATCGTTAAATCAAGTGTTGATTTAATGATTTAATGTATGATTATATATTTGATATATTACTTTGCATTAACTAGTATCGGTTCACTTAAGATGGATTTTCTCACTCGGATGTGCACATTGTATATGTGATATATTTTGTGCACTTGATTGTATCATGTTTGATGATACATGTTAACTTGGTCAAGTGTAAAGATTAAACCATGGTTAGTTAATGGTTAGGGTTTTCATTTATTCTTTCATTTATCTTTTAATTTGGATTAAAAGAAATGAAAAGAGAAAAGAAAAACAAAAGGGTTTCTTTCATGAAGCTTGTTGAAGCTTCATGAAGCTTTGACCAAAGAAACCCTTTTGTCTTCATCTCATTAACCCTAACTATTCATTTAACTATAGTTTGCTCTCTACACTTTACCATGGTTACAATTATGATAAGAATTCATTTTCCTTTCTATTTTTAAATAACTTATCATAATATCATCTTCTTCTTCTTCATCTTCTTAAAAGAAGAAAACCTTGGACCATCAATGGTGATTGATGAAAAAGAGTGAGAAATCCAATGCTAAAGTGAACCCACTTCCTATTTCTTCATCCTCTACCTCTTGCCAAGTAGTAGAGTGTGTTTTCTTCACAAGTTTCATGACTTGGTGAAGTGGGAGCTTGATCTTGCGATGCCTCGACGTAGATCATCTTCGGTACGAAGCCGACGACCTTGCCCGCCCATTTCTCCGATGAAGCCGACGCTAGAGCCCGGGATTTGATATGGACAGCGGAGAGGACTTCATCACGGAGCCGTGGAGGTGGAGGACCGGATCTACAAAGGTTGTATTTCCGTATTCTTGTAGTTAAGATGTTAACTAGCTCGTTTTGCCGCCTAATAATCTAGCCAACGATCTTGTTAGGGTTTCTCGGCACCCGTAAATTTGAAATTGGCATGGTTGATGCCTTGTGAGACCTCCTTGGTGTGCCTAGGAACCCTACAAAAATACTTTTCTATAGTTTTCAAAATACTCCCCAAGTATTTAATTATCGTTTTTAGAGTTGTAATAAATGTGGATTTTATACATATGCCATTTCTATTGAGAAGAACCTAATTTGCATAATATATGGTATTAAAGTGTAATATTAAACTTGTATGAATTTCATGGTATTTTAATGTAAAATGATTCTTGTGATTTTTGAAAAGAGTTGTAATATTTATATTCTTACAAAATAGATCTTTTAGTGTTACATATATATATATTTATATAAAAATAATTTTAATATATATATTATAATTCTAAAAATCTCATTTTCTTAAGATGTCGTATTTTAAATCTTTCGAGACCGAATGCTCCTTGCGGAGGTCTGCATCTCGCACTACTAAGCCAGAGGATGTGCGATAATCCGCACCATCCCAAACGGGTTCCCCAAATGGGTTGTAGCGGCGTTTTGCAAAGATTTGTATAAATACTAAATCGTTTAGAAAATGGTTTTATTAGTAATGGTATTTATTTGTAAAGATAACGTTTTCCCGTATTCTATATTCCCGAGGGTGTTGTGTTATGTTGCATATGAGTGTGTGAGGAGGTAGGTCATTATCTCGTGATCTACTTAAAGGTATAGCAAAGTTTTGGTGGTTTAAATGTAGAAATGAAACTATGTGGTATTTTAATGAAAAATACGATAAAATGGAAATAGCAATTACATTTGATATGGAACTTGTTCAATATGATTAGTTAGTGTTTAATAGCCAACATGAATTGGTTTTAGAATAATTGTATTAAACAAAAGTGAGGGTTTAGAAAGAAACCGAATCGGAAATTGGATTTGTTCCGATTCCGTCGGGTTTTGTAATTCTGTATTTTTAGAAAAAGAATAGAGAAGATGGAGGGGGACTTATGGGTGTAGTTAACAGAGGAGAGGGAGTGGGAGTGGACGTAACTTCCGGTGCGTCGTTCCGTCGCCAGGATCTCCTAGGGTTGTCGCCGGTAAATTCGCCGGAGCTTCGCCTTTCGCTTCTTCCAAAGTACACTAGGGTTTCTAGGGATTTCTTGAGAGTTGGCTCAGAATTTTGGGGTGAGGAGGTAGTGTTTAGGGATGGTATTTATAGGGTTAGACTAGGGTTAGGGTAGATGAAGAGTTTAATTGAAAAAAATGTAAAAAAAATATTAAAATGTATTAAAAAATGGAGTAAATGGGGCTTTATGAATTCTCTGGAACCGATCTAGGAAAATGAAGTGTGCAAGGGGTAGAGAATGCTAAGAGCCCCAACTTTGGTGTTGGGGACTCGGCCGTCCGGTCGAGTCCGGCCGGCGGCGCCGACCCGAGTCTGCCGGTCCGCCGGCCGACTCGGCCGAGTCAGGCAATAGGTGGGTCCCTCTAAAAATTCAAAATAAAACAATATTAAAAATAATGTGGGGTATGGGATTTGAACTCTGGTGGCTTGGTTCAGCAGTGTAAGGTCTTACCAATGAGCTATAAGGTTGTCCATGCACATATTTAATTAGAATTAAATATATGCGGTTGCTTGAAAAGAAAGTAGGCTTTTTGGGCTTAAGAGATTGGGAATGAAAAGAATGGAATTGGGTTTAAAGAATAAGTTTAGGTAAAAAGAAATGAGTTTTAGAAAACACTTAGATGTGAAAAATAGATGAAGGGATTAAATATAACTAATAATATGGAAATAAAAATATACAAATACAGTATTTTATTAATACGAAGATATAGGAATTTTAGAATCCTTACAATAGTTGGCCGCTGCGGAACTGTGATTGCGGGTCTGGGTGTTGCAGCTGTGTTGAACGATATAGACATGCTCTTATGGCGTGAGTGGATGCGCCACAAACCAAACACAGACCATTTGCATGCCTGCAGTCCTTCGCCAGGTGTCCCATCCTCTTGCAGTAGAAACAAAAGTCTGGACTAGACCGGTTAAATGATCCTCCCGGTCTCCTGGGTGCAAAGATCGGCCTAGAAGAGGCTCCTCCTGTCATCTGTGTGGCAGGGCGTTTCAC
Organism: Agapanthus africanus; assembly: GCA_030015575.1. Classification (NCBI taxonomy): domain Eukaryota; kingdom Viridiplantae; phylum Streptophyta; class Magnoliopsida; order Asparagales; family Amaryllidaceae; genus Agapanthus; species Agapanthus africanus. The sequence goes on along the minus strand of JASDDO010000028.1, from coordinate 103,404,388 downwards.
ACCAGCAGTCTGCGGTCTGCCCTTCTTCTTCACAACTGCCTCATAGCGTCGGGCAGCCTTCAAAGCAAGTTCATAGGTTAGGAAATCACCTGTAGCAAGTGCAGCTTGGATTTTCGGGTCCAACCCTTGCTGAAATCGTTGTGCCCGGATCTCAGCAGTAGGAATAAGGTGTGCAGCGAACCTGTTATGCCCTTGTATTAGCAGTGTAGTGAGTGAGATCAGGAATTTGAATATTGAAACAATATCTTACCTGCTGAGTATGGTAAACTCAGTATCGTATTTATCCACAGACCTGACCCACATCGAATCTTGTTGCAGATGGATGAACTGCTGCTCCATGTCAAAACGGGCAGTCTCAGGGAAGTACTTCTCATCGAACAGATCGCGAAACGTCTTCCACTTAATAGGTTGGGTGAGACGGTTTTCTTCATCCTTCCACCAGACTCTAGCATTGCCTATCAGTTGCAGCTTAACAACTTTTACCCAGATAATATTTGGCACTTGAGCTGCTACCAGATCATCTTCGATCGATTGAGCCCATTCTTCTGCTTCCAGTGGGCTCTCTTTTCCTGAGAAGTGTTTTAGATGTAGTGCCCGAAATTGTTTGACTTCGGATGCCTCGGCTTCGGGACGGTGCATGAGGATAGCAGTCTGTCGCTGTTGACCCTCCAATAGACTTTTGATAGCCTCAAGCACTACCGTTTTCTCGTTGATGGGAGCTTCAAGTGGTGGTGGAGTAGGCGGTGGAGTATTGCCGTTGACGTTTATGCTAGTGTTGTTCGGAGAATCCATTACCTTGATAGAAAAGGAATGATTAGAATAGATTCAAGAAATTAGAAATGTAAGGAATGTATCGTTGCTGATTTTTATAATTCTTGTGATATATTGCTTAAGACTTCATGCAGAACTGATCTGCATAGACCGCCAACAAAACCTGTCACGCCCCGCTTCCTAGCAGACGAAAACGGTGACGTGGTAGGCCGCAACGTATTTACTAAAAAATAATACGTTAAGCGTAATTAAACAATATATAAAAATATACAACAATGACAAGAGTAATAAAATAAACAGAAACTTTATTTACATTCTTCTTTACATACAACTGTTTGAAAATAAAGGATACAATGAGTAAAGCAGTGCCTAAACAATGGCATACAAAATGAAAGTGCGGGTGAACTAGTAGTCAGCTTGAGTGGTGAGCCGGTCCAAATCCTCCTGGCTAGACTCGATCTCCTGAGAGTTCAGTCCTCCTGACGAACATTCCAAAGAAAGAAATAGAAAGGAATGTCGTCAGCGAACTAACGCTCGGTAAGTCCCAAAAGAAGAAAAAGAATATAACATGTAATGTGTAATGAACTGGTAAGTTGTACAGATATATGATTGTTATTATAACGTGGTTGTTTGTAGCTTGATAAAGAAGGTATTCATGTATACAAAAGGAGTCCATCTTACCTCGTAGACTATGATAACATGTAGTACAAGGCCCCGTCATAACCCATGGAACAACGGCATGTGAATTCATGTAGGTGTCTTTTAAGTGACCTCTCGTGCCACGATATACGTTCCGTACAATCTACCCCTTTATCCCCGTATAATATATTGTATAGATTATATTTACAAGTCTTGCCGAAACCATAGATACAAAATGTTCAAGTAATCATATTCAGGATGTAATCAAATATTCAAGTAGTCATGTCAAGTTATAGCCATGGTTCGGTCAAGTCAAGTCATGTATACATGTTTGATATTGATGTTTAGATTCGAGTATTCATGTTCATGATCGAGTATCCGTGTTTGACTTTGAATTCAGGTTTGAATTGGACTCATATTGAGTCAGACACTTGTAAACAGATTTAGATCTTGAATTATGTTCGGGAGTTATCGGCAACTGTTGCACATGGACGGCAGAATTTGTGTCTTTTTCCAAGACAATTACCATTGATAACTCCGTTAAGTTGTCTACCTTAAATAGGCAAGCACTCACTTTCTCCGGCTCCCTGAGGCTCAAGAGAATTAATCCCGCTTAAACCCATATTTACTAAAGTCCTTAAATATGGTTTTATATATCTCGAGAGGGTTTTATGAAAAAATATTTTAATATAGTTAAAAAGTAAACCTCGAGGGTGATTAGTATTATTTAGGGTTTTCATGAGCATGGATTTTAAGTATTGTGGTAACTAAATAAAAAAATACTTAGCATTTGAAAGTTCATGGTATTTATTGAAAAACTTGTCCTTTTTGGTATCTTGATGGTATTTTATTGACATTTATTAATCTTTCATTTTTAGAAAAATATAGGTTCATTATATTTTGAAAATAGGGATTTATAATTTTATATAATTTTAATTTTTTTAAAATAATTTTATTTTATTTAGAAAATTCTTATTTCTTAAAAACGTATTTAAATTCTTTCGAGGTCGAATGCTCCATGAGGAGGTCTACATCTCGCTCTACTAGCCCAAGGATGTGTGATAATCCACACCATCCGTTAGCGGGTCCCCTAAAGAGGGCTGCAGATGCATAATTGCAAAAAAAATGAAATACCGTTTTATAAGAAATCCGGTTTTAAAATTATGTGGTATTTTATTGTAATTTTTTCTTCGTAACAAATATTCATACAAAAGAGGTATCGTGCTATGGATCCAAATATGCGTGTGGGGTAGGTCGTTACCCCGTGAAGTTTTCCTAAAATTATTGTTAAGCATTTTTGTTGAAAAGATGTGATAACAAAGTTCAAGTTATTTTAATATAAAAATTCAAATATGGTTGTTTTACATGAGATTTTTGGGTAAAATTTATTCTAAACATTGGTATTAAGATTACAAGTGAAGTGGTAAAATTAGATTGTCCAAATGATAAAAGAAAATGGAGTTGTAGGTTTAGAAAAGATGATATCGGTAATAACTCCACTTTTACCGATTTTGATTAAAAATAAGATTCAATGAGGAGAAGGGGGTTTGGGAGGGAGTTACGGTTTAGAAAACTCAAAGATAGGGTTAGGAAGGAAAGGGTGTCGTCGTAGCGTCGCGGGAGCTCCGGAATTGGTTTCGATCTTTGCCAGAACCAATTTGCTCGCTATCTCCACTTTACTTCACTTGCACTGGGAAGTTTTTAGAGAGTTTTGACTAGAATTTTCTGAATGGTGCTGAGCGAAGGTAGGGATGGTTTTTATAGTGGAGAATTAGGGTTTGGGAATTAAAATTATGAATTAAAAAGCATTAAAATGGTGTTTAATTGTGAAATGAAAGGTCTCTGTTTAATTACAGGAAAATCAAACAGTGCATAGGGGTTAGTGTTGGATATAGTGCCATCAAAGTCAATTATTGGATCACAGGCACGTGATTACAATGATTGAGGGAGGACCTATGCCGGTAGGACAGTCTTACTCAAGATGATAGTATGTTATCTGGTTTATCTTTATCATCGTGTACATGCTTTAGGTGACATTACAGGTCACTATTGCACGCTGATAGAGCCCATAGGATTCTTGCTTGATGGCCAGCAGTATAATGGTGATCATATACGTAGGATCTGGGGTCTAAAACCACATCCTTAAAGTGGTCCCTAGTCGTGGGAGTTTCGAGACTAGGCATCGATACTCCATTAGTAGACTAGTGTATACAGTCGAGACCTCGACGAGGGGCGGTGGCCGGTCTCACAAGCCATTGGTGTCAGTTGGTTCACCTAAGATGTATACAGGTGCTCATTGGGTTATGAGTACACCGGACAGGACTCGCCGGGAAAATGCTAGTTGGTATTATACCTGACGTCAGATAGCAGTTCCCTGGTGACATGTGTACAGGTTAGTTCATCGACCTGAGATCGTTATTTGTCTCGTGTGAGTTCCCACTGTGCTTTTATTACTACCCTACCACGGCTCAAAGGAGTCGTGCAAACAGGTTTTAATTGGGTACAGTCCCGAGCCACATGGAGGCAGTGAGCGGATCGGCAGGGGTTTCGTCTCTCCCGGTATTGGGGGTGAGATCGTGCTGTGTCTAGGAGAGCCATTACACGAAGTCCTTGGCCAAGACAAGAGATTTACTGGTAGGTATTCCAGTAGTATCTCAGGGTATTCTGGGCTACACTCCGACACGACTTATACCGCTTTTGGGGGTCTGACTTTTATTAACCCCCTAGGCCCGACATGCGATACTCATAGATGAACGGACCGGACTGTACGGATATTGTCACTGACTGGCTCGGTAGGGTGTCAGGATGAGTTCGCTCATCGACCTCCATTTTGGTCAATATCTGGTAGCCCGTTACGTACAGCTAGTACCACTAACATGCTAGTGGTTAAATCCACAGCCAAAATATTGACGAGTCTTTAGAGTCCCCCACAGACAGTTTCTCAAGTTTCGGGCGAAACGTTGTAGAGGGCGTATGGTATTATGGCAGCTCGATCATATACGTGCAGTCGTGCACGGATCATGATCGGGCAGATCATACTAGTGGGCTTTGGTTTAAGCCGGATCCTGGTATTAGATTTGTTGGATTACTTTAGTCTCATCGCATTCGCATTCAGTCGGAATGCGGATGCAGGTATATATATACAGGTGAGGGGTATCCTTATGATCCGTCACGAGTTTACTTTAGATGTTGCCGTATCTTTTTGTTGGACTAAACATTTGGATTAATGTTTACTTTGGTGGAAATTGTGAGCTTAATTCATGATGAGGTGCATTAAATATGACATGGACAAGGGTGGTGACTCATGGTCTTATTCTTTGAGCCATGTCATGTTTAGTGATTGATTTAAGTATTGAAATGATAAGATGAGAGAGAAAAGGCAGCCATATTAGTGAGGTTTGCTCTTGTATTATTGATCATCTTACTCTCATTTTATCATACAACATAAGAAAGAAAAGGCTCCTCTTCTTGTTCCTCTAGCTCACCATTTCCACTAATGGCATCATCTTCAACCTCCATCTATACACTCTCATGCGTTGAGAATCAATGGATGCTTGAGACAAAGTGATCACACACATTCTCTACTTCACCTTGGACACGTCGGCTAGCAAACTTCGTGTCCGAGTTGCTTCGGAAGAAGCGGGAGCCCGTAAAAGGATTCGAAGATGTGGTGCCCTTTCCGACGAGGAGATCGGAGATGCCGCGAGGAGCTTGGGTTGGTGTCCAAAGACCGAAGGACACAGATCGATCGGTATAGCCTTTCTAACCCTTCTCTAATTTGCTGGTTATAAGTTAATGGTTCGATCCGGGATTAAAGTCTGTGATAGCGTCGGTTTCAAGTTTAGAAAAAGTTTTCGTTTCCGCATTTTGGCCTCGGATCGACGGCCGGGGCGCTACCGTAGACTTACATGGTATCAGAGCCACGCCATTAACCTTTACTAGCTAGCTCTAACGTGTTTAAAATATCGATCGAACGAAATTTCCAAAACCGCGATTCCAATTTATGCAGTTTCTGTCGAATTTTTTTTTGTTGTCGAAAAATTATTTTGAGTATTGCAGAAAATCAGGCAGGCTTTTTTAAAACATCTGTGAAAATTTGGTAGCATGATGCTACAGTTACACCGCGGAACCGCGGCAATAACCCTGTTTTGGCCGCAGTTCCGCCGCTATTTTGTGTCCTCTCTGCACCAAATTTTCTACAGTGGTCTTAAACTTGGAATTGGGGTTTCTGGAATATTTTGTTTGGGCCCAGATTTGTTAGAGTACTGGATTTGTGCTTGGGGCCCACTTCGGGAGATTTTGTCGATCGAATATTTTAAATATGTTAGTTTACAGTACTTACATTATATCTGCGACCGTGAATGTCATTTGATCGGTAAATCTTGTCTAATTGCTATAGCTCTTTTAGAAGGATTTGCGAACGTGACATTCACGTTGATATTCTGTGTTGTGCTGTGATGTTGCGGATTTGTCGTGGTGGATAGCCTGGATGCAATAGTAGTACAGTTTGGTTGTATTTGTACATTTGATATTGCGGGGCGAGAGTTGTTCATACCATAATTTTGCATTATTTTATTCCCCATTCTTATTCAGTTTATAAATAAACAAGTGCTTTTGACCCATGTCTGCTACATAGTTGCAGGTTACAGGTTCTCGGAACAAAAACAGTGAAAAAGATGAAAAGACGATACAAAAGTGAGACTACGACCAACAAATGGAAAAATCTTGATCATGCCTACAGTTTGAAGACTAAAAGAAGATCAATGAACAAGTTCACAAAGTACAAAGGCAGTGCAAGGTTCAAGACTTCGACACGAAGCAAACGGTAAAGTCTACGACATTATTCACTGTAGAAATCTGGAAGAAATCTAGAAGCCAATCTGAGAAAACAACTGAAGAAAACAGAAGACACCAGCAACAGACATAACCTCGGGAAATTTCAGCCCACAAGCCCAATAAACGGCCGCGGAACCGCGGCCAAACAGGGGTTTTGGCCGTGGATCCGCGGCCATATAGTGCCCGTGTCGGTGCTAAAAAGTGTCACTGGCGGCGCGTTGACTAGTCTTTCTTAGGGGGTAAAATTGTAAATGCAGACGTGACTCGAATGTAACCCTAGGGTTTCTATAATCTATAAATAGAAACCCTAAACCTCTTTATGAGGTATGCCTCTTCTTGTGCCTCATTGTAAATCTCAAAGTTCAGAAATCAATTCTTGAAAAGTATGAAGAGTGCATCAAATTAGAGTAAGTTTTCAATTCTTGCCCTAGTTAAATTTATTTTCCTGCCCTAGTATAGATTTATTTTCTTTCCCTAGTTTAGATTTAATTCTATGCCCTAGATAGATAGTTTAGAAATGTTTTTCAATTGCCTAATGAGCGAGTAGTCTCTTCGCTTGTTAGGGTTAGATTTGGGGAAGGCTTGAGAGATGAAGATCTTTCACCCCTTTCTGGCCCATCACACGTTTTTATAGGACTCTATGCATACATGCACACACCGCTCCCTACGGCACACTATCCCACGAGGTAGCGATGATACCGTAGTATAAAGGACCGGTTGAGCGTGTCTTCCATGGAGGTTAGGGTAAGGATTAAGAAAGGAAGGATAAGAACCTAAAGGAAGAAACATCGTTTCTTCCCGATAGTACTAATCCACTTTATTAATAATTACCATAACACCTCATAGATCTTAATATGGGAATAGAAAGAGGTGAGGAATATTGACTCTCCAAACCTAACCTAAACCTAACCTTAGCAAGATTTAGATAAACTTCAGTTTTTAGATTTAATCAATCCATTCACACCGTTTGGAATTAACTCGTTAGAACGATTAGAGAATACACAAAATCCCTGTGGACCGACCCGTACTCACCGGCTAGCTACCAAGCGACGCCGTTCTTGATTGCGGTTATAAATATTCTTTGAGACACAAAATCAAGCGTCCGACATGTGGACTGCCGTCACTGCCTGTTTGTATATTATTCTTTTGGGGCACCGGGCTGAGGTCCATGTACCCGTTGTATATATATTTTACTTTTTGTACTAGGATTACCCCGCGGTGGGGTGCACGGATAGCCGGGTTCTAGAGGGCAACGGCCCCGCATCTCATGGCTTTGAGACGGATGGGGCTTCACTCTAGAATAGGCGGGCTATTCGCCGCACTCGTAAGTGGTACAGGTTGACCCAAGGAGGGGTGCTCAAGTTACCGGATTCCATGAAGTGCTAGGTGGTCCATTCACTTTGCTGTAGGGGGCTGCCTCGTTTCTGGTTTTGGCGGGTAACTTGCCGCGCCCGTAGGAGTCTAGGATTTCATTGCACAGGCTATCCACACGACCAGAGGAACGTCGGGTTTCACTTGCGGCTCAAAGGAAACCCGGGGATCCCAGATTATCTGTATTGTTCTGTGATGCTTATTACATTTCTGTGATGTTGCATTTTATCATACCTGGAGCGATTATTATATATTGATATATATATATATATACACACTAGTAGATGTTGTATATGTTTTACACCCGCGCTAGTCCAGTCCCCGCTCTGTCGTTAGTTAAGTAACCTAACGGGTGATGACGGGACCCAGTGGCGAATGTGGATGGCATATACGTACATCATATTTTCGTTCTTTTGTGGTGTGAAGAAATGATGGGACTGCATTGATTCGGATCAATGCAAGCTAAACAAACCTATACTGATGTTATTGGAACATTTTTCAAAAAAAGCTGTTATTGCAAGGACGTTCTCTTTTGCTTTGCACAGTGGTATTCGGTTTTGAATATCCAGCACCTTAGTCGACGAGGCAAGGGCCGAGATCCCTTCACCGGGAGTGACCCCATGGGCAGAAATTTGCGTCAGAGTAATAACTTCACTATAGTCGATTGCTTTTTGCTTTGCATCGTGGTATTCAGTTGGAATATTCTGCACCTCATTCTACGGGGAAAGAGCCGAGATCCCTTCACCGGGAGTGACCTCTTTAGCAAAGGTTTTCACCACTATATTTTTATAAAAAGCTATCCGGTTCCTTCAACGATATCAATTTCATTACGTTAAAGGTTTTTCGCCAAAAACCATTCGTAGCCCTCCGTCATTTCAGACGGGTAGCACTTAGTATTCATGCTATGTTTGTTGATCTTCGTTAAGGTATAGTGAATGGTAGCTGCTTGTTACCTTTCTGTTGCATAGATAGATGCGTTGGTTTGGGACAGTCGTATAGCCTTGTTGATCTTCGTCAAGGGCTTGTACGGGTGGGTTCAAATTAACCTGGACAATGACGGGTAAAACTTGACATGTGACTTATGATTTGTTGACCTTCGTTAAGGTCATAAGAGCATGGGGTAAAAATCACATCAGGAGTTTCTAAAGAAACTGAAACTTGCCAGATATGCGCATACCTTCTGGAGTGTGATAACGTGAGTGGATTCCATCACATTATCATGCGATGATAGTTGGATCCCGATTCCCACTGATGAGTTGGTTTACTCCTCGGGTGATCCCGACTAATTTTTCTTTCAGGTTTGGAGGAGAATTTGAGGTTACAGTGGGAGGTTTCCTGATTGGATAAATTGATAACCATTCTGATCTAGGTTAGAGTGCACGCAGAGTGTTTCTTTTCTCTCTCTCTCTCTCTCTTTGGTAGCGACCATGGCCCGACCCTAGACTATGACTCAGTGACCAAGTTAACCGAACCTTCTTAAACACCGGCTTTTGGATTGTCAGAGTTGCATACCTAATTGCCACTCCTACTTTTACCTTTTTCTCCAGAACACCCCGTATTACTACGAACATCCACTTCTATTGGATAAAACCATCGTATGGTTATATACGAACTCGAAGGAACTTGTTCCAGATTCGAGAATAGTTTCTGGTTCTGGAGAAAATGAATAGGACTATTCAGTTGTCTTTTCCTTTTACCTTCTCTCAGGTTGCAAGTGCTCCTTGGATTAAGACAGCACACCTATTACGCTAATTGGATAGTCTTCTTCTAAACCATAGGCAGGTGCCGAACGGTAGGGAATGAAGAAAACCAATTAGCCTAACGATGGTGTACAGAAGGTAATAAGTTAAGACGAATAAAGAGATTAGAAAGGGGGCAAAGTAAACTGCGACTACTATTCACGACCAAACCAAGTATTTCATCGCCACTCCTACTTCACCTTTGTTTTTCTCCAGGACACTCCGTATCACTACGAAGATCCACAGTTATTTGGATACTCTATCGTATGGTTATATACGAACTCAAAGGAACTTGTTCCAGTTCGGGGATGGATTCTGGTTCAGGAGAAATAGGAATAAGGTTTTATTCAGTTGTCTTTTATCTTCACTTTCTCTCAGGTTACGAGTACTCTTAGGATTAGGAGAGTAAACCCATTATACTTATTGGATAGTCTTCTTTCAAACCATAGGCTGGTGCCGAACGGTAGGGAAGGAAGAAAACCATATAGCCTAAAAGTGGTGTACAGAAGGCAATGACTAAAGACATATAAAGGGATTTGGAGAGATGGCAAAGAAATATACGGTTACAGTTGTGAATCTGATAATGGAAGAGGTATTACTAAGAATACCCGGATACCCCTTCGAAACATTTACATGTTTCAGTTTCACTGTGTATTGTTAAAAGAAAACTGATTTCCCAATTAGCCCTTGCTCCAGGGTATGTATTTACCAGGTTTGATTTTCACATCCGTATGGTTTTACAGATGATGAGTGGGAGTAAGTTATTGGGAATTAGGTGATCATCCTTACTATATCGGGATTCGTTGTAATTGGTGATATTTGAGGAAATCGCCTGGGTTGTTTGCCGGACGGCAAATATTTGGTTTTGAATATCCGTTGTTATGCACCAATTTCAAATTGATATATCTGTTATTTTTATAAAGTGAGATATAACTTTTTGAAATTATGTCCATGACATTTACCTATATCAGTGGATGGTTAGGTAAGGAGTATTGAACGGTGGTGTAATTCTTCTTAACCATAAATACTGTTTTCAACCCACGACACACAGGGAATGAGTTATTAGACTCAGGGGACTTATACAGAGTATTGTATGTTGTCCAGTATCCATTAGGACAGAGGGGTTGGTATTCGTACTATATTCTGTTTACTTATGACTTCTCTAGTTCTTAGACATGTGTTTCATAGAAATATAAGATCCAAGTTTTGAGAAGTTATAGGTATAAGAATAAAGTAGAGAACCAGGTGTTGCAAGTATCAGGATTCTTCAAGGTGATCGAAGATGTAGATACTTGTGTATGGTATTCAGTTGATAGTAATGATTAAGATAACTTGCTTCTCTTTCAGGTTACTCATAATTGGAAGCACTCCTAAGTTGAGTAATGTTGATCAGCCTCTCTCCATTTAGTTGACATGCACTGGAGACAGCTGCATGATTTGAATCTGGTTCCAATTAAATCAGTGACTCTGTTTCTATATTGGATATAGAATAGTTCATATCTTAACAATGTTAAGGTACGGGGAGTTGTCCGGCTTATGCTTAAAACCAGACTCTGGATAACTCAAGGCACGTTTCTGTAATGGCTGTTTGTGGGTTAACCCGGGCTATGACGAGGGTTGACTTTCTACCATCTGGAAGATCAATAGTGATATTGTTCTTGACTCGCCACGGTTTTAAAAATGGATTTTTTCAGAAAACAGTAGTGGGAGTATGGTAGAACTGGAAGTGATTACAGAACCGCAAACGATTACTGAAAATTTAATAGGACCTAAAGATTCAATCTGAATTGACATTCCATTGGCCACTCCACAGATATGGTGGGTAACCTCAGGTACCCGAGAGGTACTCTGGTAGCCTCAAGGACGGTGACAGGGAGGTTCTTGTTTACCCAGACTTGCCATTGTTGTTGTTCCAGACTGTGAGACCCGGCAGGAGGATGAGTATAGCGTCGTTCTAAACTAGCTTTAGAAGTGTACGTGTATATGACTCTGCCACAGGGTTGTCGTAGTCAGTGGGAGCAGCGGAAGCATTGGTGGACAAGTAGCTTATGTTTATTTATGGAATAAAGAAGATATAGCGGAGATAGATCATCTATTTCTGATGTAACAGTCATAGGTTTGACTTCATCAGAATAGGGGATGGATCTGTTAAGAAGGTGGTAGGATGTGATGTCCTGGTATTTGGATGACATACACATAGTAGGAAGTGAAATTCCTATACTACGATCGGTTATATTTTGGTTGTCACACAGTGGTTTCTCCACATAGAATATAAATATAATATCAGACACTCTGGTTACTAGATCTATGGTTTTAGATCTAGATTTGGGTAGTTTTCCAAACTGGGTACTTAGACAGCATTCTAAAGGTGTTTTAGAATGGACGACTCCTGGCACGGTAGTGTACCTGCAGGTGATGGAGTCACCCTCTCTAAAGGTGTCTTACAGACTAAAGGGGAGAGGGATGCGCATGATTGGCACATCACTTGCTTAGGCAATTGAGTCAATCATGAGATGTCAAGTACCACACCAGATATTGTTTTTTGCACTAGATGCAATAAGTTGATATTAATCCTATCCTGGAGAAACGTTCGGAAGCAGTTTTAGAACATAAGTAGATGTTCTAGGGATATGATAACAACAGACTCTTTTAGAAGACAGTTATCATTCCAGGCTTCCAAGGTGACCTGGATGACAGAGTGACTGTCAGAGTTATAGTTTTCCCTCTGACGAGGGGCAGTAGTTTGGACAGGTGATCCAAACGGACACTGAGGGAGACATGACGCAGGATACTGATTAAGTTCAGTTGACGATACAGTCTAAGAAGTTTGGATTTGGAGTTCATTTATGAACTAGGTCCTATCAGATATTCAGATATATTCTAAGACAGGTATTGCTCATTTCGGAAGATGGCTTTCTCCGCGAACTTGAGATAAAGAGAGACATAGAAAGAAACATTAGGGAGGATCCACTCATTGAGATAAAGAGAGATATAGAAAGAAACATTAGGGAAGATCCACTCACTGAGGCTATTTCTCGAATGCAATAGTTTCGCAAACGGGCTATGTGAAACTGATTAGTAGAGGAGTTGGGTGTTCGGTATCATACGGGCTGTGAGTATGCGACATCGCAATAATTAGCCTTGAGTGCAAGTGGGAGATTGTTGGATATAGTGCCCTCAAGGTCAATTATTGGATCACAGGCACGTGATTGCAATGATTGAGGGAGGACCTATGCCGGTAGGACAGTCTTACTCAAGATGATAGTATGCTATCCGGTTTATCTTTATCATCGTGTACATGCTTTAGGTGACATTACAGGTCACTATTGCACGTTGATAGAGCTCATAGGATTCTTGCTTGACGGCCAGCAGTATGATGGAGATCATATACGTGGAAGCTGGGGTCTAAAAGCACATCCTTAAAGTGGTCCCTAGTTGTGGGAGTTTCGAGACTGGGCATCGATACTCCATTAGTAGACTAGTGTATACAGTCGAGACCCCGACGAGGGGCGGTGGCCGGTCTCACAAGCCATTGGTGTCAGTTGGTTCACCTAAGATGTATACAGGTGCTCATTGGGTTATGAGTACACCGGACAGGACTCGCCGGGAAAATGCTAGTTGGTATTATACCTGACGTCAGATAGCAGTTCCCTGGTGATATGTGTACAGGTTAGTTCATCGACCTGAGATCGTCATTTGTCTCGTGTGAGTTCCTACTGTGCTTTGATTACTACCCTACCACGGCTCAAAGGAGTCGTGCAAACAGGTTTTAGTTGGGTACAGTCCCGAGCCACATGGAGGCAGTGAGCGGATCGGCAGGGGTTTCGTCTCTCCCGGTATTGGGGGTGAGATCGCGCTGTGTCTAGGAGAGCCATTACACGAAGTCCTTGGCCAAGGCAGGAGATTTACTGGTAGGTATTCCAGTAGTATCTCAGGGTGTTCTGGGCTACACTCCGACACGACTTGTACCGCTTTTGGGGGTCTGAATTTTACCAACCCCTTAGGCCCGACATGCGATACTCATAGACGAACGGACCGGACTGTACGGATATTGTCACTGACAGGCTCAGTAGGGTGTCAGGATGAGTTTGCTCATCGACCTCCCTTTTGGTCAATACCTGGTAGCCCGTTACGTACAGCTAGTACCACTGACGTGCTAGTGGTTAAATCCAGAGTCAAAGTATTGACGAGTCTTTAGAGTCCCCCACAGACAGTTTCTCAAGTTTCGGGCGAAACATTGTAGAGGCCGTATGGTATTATGGCAGCTCGATCATATACGTGCAGTCGTACACGGATCATGATCGGGCGGATCATACTAGTGGGCTTTAGTTTAAGCCGGATCCTGGTATTAGATTTGTTGGATTACTTTTGTCTCATCGCATTCGCATTCAGTCGGAATGCGAATGCAGGTGTATATATACAGGTGAGGGGTATCCTTGTGATCCGTCATGAGTTTACTTTAGATGTTGCCGTATCTTTTTGTTGGACTAAACATTTGGATTAATGTTTACTTTGGTGGAAATTGTGAGCTTAATTCATGATGAGGTGCATTAAATATGACATGGACAAGGGTGGTGACTCATGGTCTTATTATTTGAGCCATGCCATGTTTAGTGATTGATTTAAGTATTGAAATGATAAGATGAGAGTGAAAGGGCAGCCATATTAGTGAGGTTTGCTCTTGTATTATTGATCATCTCACTCTCATTTTATCATACAACATAAGAAAGAAAAGGCTCCTCTTCTTCTTTCTCTAACTCACCATTTCCACTAATGGCATCATCTTCAACCTCCATCCATACACTCTCATGCGTTGAGAATCAATGGATGTTTGAGACAAAGTGATCACACACATTCTCTACTTCATCTTGGACACGTCGGATAGCAAACTTCGTGTCCGAGTTGTTTCGGACGAAGCGGGAGCCCGTAAAAGGATTCGAAGATGTGGTGCCCTTTCCGACAAGGAGACCGGAGATCGGAGATGCCGTGAGGAGCTTGGGTTGGTGGCCAAAGCCCGAAGGACACGGATCGATCGGTATAGCCTTTCTAACCCTTCTCTAGTTTGCTAGTTATAGGTTAATGGTTCGATCCGGGATTAAAGTCTGCGATAGCGCCGGTTTCAAGTTTAGAAAAAGTTTTCGTTTCCGCATTTTGGCCTCGGATCGACGGCCGGGACGCTACCATAGACTTACAGTTAGGGATGGGTGAAGAGTCATGTGTGCAGAGCACGGGCTTCAATAACCACCATCCAACCGCCCCCGCCAGTCTTTAAGCCATATTGGCCGGTCGATCTTGAAGCTCTGGCCTCGAGATTCGTGCTACTTGATCAATCCTTTGTTTACTCCATTTTCCACATGTTTGATTTTTCTGACTTTTTTATTTCCCCGTGTATTGCACGTGCAATCTTTTGAGCTTTCAAAAAATTAAAAAAATTCAGAAAAAATAATTGTGTCTGATGTGATTCAAACACAAGGGCCACGTCATAGCAATGCAAAGGCTTTACCAATGAGCTACAAGTGGCTTCTTGCTGTTATTTCACAAAAGTGACTAATAACTCAAACTCAGACCGTAAAAACTCATTTCTTGTATATTAACAGAAAAAATCCGTACTAAAATTTTAGAGTCGTTACAAACTCCTTGAAAATTGGTTTGGAGTTAAATTTCTAAAGAAGATATTTTTGTTTTGAAGTTAAACTCCCAAAAGATTTTCGGAGATGATGAAAGGGGATCATTTTGCTCTCTCTTGAGGTCTGGATCCTCTCTTAAGCCTTGGATCTTCCCAAAGTGGGATTTTTGGAGATGAATTTTCTTCTTCCTCCTTTCTGTTGGTTGGATCTTGGGGAAAATGGTGGTGAAATTTAAAAATCTCCCCTTTTAGAAATTTGATGGGGGATTTGAACTTCCCTTTAACGGTTTTATGGTGAAAAACTATTTTTTGGGAAAAGAAGAGTTAAACTCTTGATTTAATTCAAAAAAAAATAGTTTAAAATCTTGAGGAAGGAGAAAGAAGAACAGAACCCTAGAATTTTTGAGAGAATGAAAGTTGTTATTGATTTTCTCATAATGTTTGCCTTTAATAGGTTATACACTTTACAAATAGCGTTTTTTCTATATGACACTTGTGCCAACACATGCCTTATGTGCCTATTTCTTTTTGCACATAAGCCATGGAGTTTACAAAATTTTGGGCTTTTTGCTCCCTTTTCTATACGTTTATTTAAAAAAAACATTAAATCAATTTATAACTTCATTCTTTTTGCAATGGGGCCGGCCTCTTCTATGCTCGGTCTTAATTTGGGCTCGGGCCCGCTTGGTTTAAGGTTGATTTTAACTTGGTCAACCGGGATGTAATTTTTGACCCCAACACCGCTTAGATAAATACAAATTCAAATGACTCGATAGTGGTTTAAAGATATACTGGCTAGAACTCTTTTAATTTGATTCTGGTTTAAAGATATACTGGGTAGAACACTTTTAATTTACTGTAACAATTTATGATTTGATTCTGGTTTAAAGATATACTGGGTAGAACTCTTTTAATTTATTGTAACAATTTATGATTTAATTCGCTTGCACTAATAATATATTTTTTTACTTGGCCTGTAAGAATTAATTATCTATTGTTACATTTTTCGATACAAGTTCAAGAATTAATTATCTCAGCATTACTTTTTTCAGGAGACAAATAATATCATCTATTGTTTTCATTTTCGATACAAGTGTAAGAATATTATGCATATTATCCGCATCCGCTGATTCATTCATTAAGCTTACAAGTAAAAAGAATTCGTAGAGAACCCAAACCTGACCACAAAAGAAATTACATATATGATAAGAATTTTATTAAAATTTGAAACTGACAAGACTTTTAATATTGAAAATCACAGCACAAATTCCATCAAACGGAGTACTATACAATAAACCTTGATCAGCAAATGAGCGTGCAGCAATGAGATCTGCAGGATAGTTCAAAATATTCAAGATCCTCATACTCTGATGTCTCACTTTCGATGTCTTTACATAGATTCATGCAGTTGAAAGATATAATTCAAACACACACAACTTAATTTTTTTGCGTAGGCCAAATTTTTTTTTTTATCCACTTGTGAGTAAGAATGAGCTGCTGAGAAAGTAGTCGTGGTAGAGTGATTCTTCTAGTGTTGTGGGAATCGCAGTTGCCACACTTGTGTCCGACAATGTGAAACCGGACTTGGCTGGTGTTGTTGTAGTCATTACAAAGGATCCACGCCTGCAAAAGGTAATATAAAAAATCCGAAGAAAAAATTATACTCGAATAATCCAAACAAACAATTTCTGGTTTTAATCTTACTGCTCTAATGTAAAATAACGGAGAAATGATGATGCAGTGACCTTGCGCTGGTAATCCACGGGCATGATTGTCGCTCATACCTAAAACGTAAAAGCTAAGATATTAATAACATCGAAAAAGCCAATAATTACATGTATAATAAAAATAATAATAATCCAATGTGTTCAAAACCCAAAAATTTCTAGCTGATAAGTCAAAAAAAATGCAGCAAAAATAATACCCATGATTTATAACATTAAGAGATAAAAGTTGGCAGGATCTTACATCCCTGTCACGCCTTCTCCAGTGGCTTGACATATCGATTGTTGACTTAGAGCATATTGGACATGAGTATCTACAGATACAACGAAAGAAAATTAAATACTCCCTCCGTCCCTTTTTACTTGTCATTTTAGAGGAAAGCACATTGATTAAGAAAAATATTATCCCTTTCTTAATATCAGCAATTAATCTACTACCGCATCACCACTAAAAAAATCATATCATTTCTGCCCTCAATTATTAAGGAAAACATTATCATTTTTTTAATATCAGCAATTAATTTTCTAGGCTATTTTTTGCATTGTATCATTTATTAATATCTTTATCATTAATAATTCCAAAAACGTCAAGTAAAATGGGACACGGTTTACACGTTTTTCTCTCCAAAATGATAATTAAAAGAGACGGACGGAGTAGCATATGTTAAGTAGCAATGACCAAGATTAAAGCAAATTAAAGGTCAAAATTATAATAATGTAGTTCAATGTGGAATGGGGCTTACCGCTTATGATTTAACATCTCTTGTAAACATTCGCCATGCATCGTATGTCCACATTTTAAAACGGTCGTCTCCTTCAGTGTGTCAAAAAGATACTGCAGCATAGCTCATAACTTTATGGCATTGTCACATTTCAAAAATAGAAGATAAAAAATGGCATGATGATGTACCTCATAGCAAATGGAGCAATGGTGTTTCATTGAGTTCTCAATGCATGTATGCTTACCGCGCAGATGATTTGTGTAGCAAGCCCCTGTGGGGGAATAGGCAACAAAGTTACAAAAAAAAAAATTCAATCAACTTCATCTATATGTGCACTCCTATATATCAGATTGAGAGGGAATCATTTGAAGTGAATATCTCCATGGGCTGCTTCATCCAGGAAAATTACAAAAGAAACAAGTATTCATGCATGATTGCTAGTTCTAATGAAAGCTTAGGAAGCATAGAGGTTTTGCATTCTTTCATCAAGCAGAGTTACCCTGACAAAATACTTTCAAAAAAAAAAGACGAATAATGACATGTTACTAGCTTAAGAAATAACACAATTTTCAAAAGATTATAAGAAAGAGCCAATGGTAGAAAATGCATAATCGCACAAACATTGTCCCCACATGCCATTCATGAGCTAAAGCATGCAGACGATATTTCCTAGACAACCTTATTAGTAAGCATTGAATTAAAACAGATTATGGCAAAGATATAAGACCAACTTGGCGATAAAGCAAGTCTAATATTGCAATGGGCAAAGACATTAACCAAATTTGCATATGTATATTGCTTTAAGTTTGCATAACCGAGCAACAACAAAAAATAGTCTTATGCTCATGACTCAAATGCCCATGTCTGGTGCATGAAGAACACACGTCAGGTGAGACCATTACGATAAACTTAGTGTTAAAAAAGTTGATATGTCAAAATTCTCAATCATGAAGAATTCAAAGAGACTTGTATTTATGGATGTTTCCTGTCTAGTTAGTATTATCATCGGTAGGTTAAAACCCAACTGTAACTTTTCACAACAGAAAATCTAGAATGTGCGAGTCTCGCCCACAATTTAATTGAAACTGGGACAATGAAAATCACTACAAACTTGGTTACAATTTGAGATAATAGTATAATATCCGAAGAAGTAGTTGGTGACTTGGAGTGGAATCATTTTTCACATTATTGTGCCATGGCAATCTAATATGGTACCAACACGGTCAATTTAAAACTAAACAAGAATTCTTGTCTAAAATAGCATGTAAGAAATGGAGAAACCAACAGTAAAGGATTACCAATGAGCAGTAGCTTAGTTGATATGAGTACTTCCTCTCTTGGGGAGAGTGTGGGGTTCAAACCATAAGAACCCCAGGAGGGGAAGTGGCCACAAATTAATGCTTTCGGGGCATATTCGTGGGTCCCCTGGGTGCGTGTGTGTTGTGTGCTTGTGTATGATGCGCATGGATGTGGTGTGTGTTGCGTATTAGAGCTTACAGACCAGTACCCAAAAAAGAAGAAGAAAAACAGTAAAGGATTGGTAAGAATTTAAGAGCATACATTAGAAATAAGTAGATGTAAAATCGTGGCCAAAATGATAAGACGGGATAATACCAAAATCTAATCTTATTGACACTTTAAGGTTATATCCCATAACAAATGTACTTGCATCTCGTAGCTCATCTGTCTTTATATAACAACTACGGTTGGTAAACTAAAACGGCTTGAGAAGTATCTCTAATCTTGCATGCAAAGTCCAAGGGTGTAGGTCATGTCATTATTGATGAGCTGTCTTTTTATAAAATAAATATTAAAAATTAAAAAGTTCTCAAATAAATTCTTTCGATTTAAGCTATCCATATCACCAACTTTTCAAATTTTTAATCCCCTCCCCTTCCTCTCCCCGAAACACCCCCCCCCCCCCCCACACACACAAAAAAAAGTTATTCTTGTCATCATTCTTCTTGTTCAATATCCTAAATTGGCTCTTTTAATTTCAGCTATTCCCAACTCTCTACCTCACACACAGAAAGATAATTATTGTATAATATATTAATTTTCTTCAAGTGCATCACATGGGCAAAAAAAAAATAGTGTGATTTTATAAGAACATGGGAAATTCACTGTTTCAAAAATAAAAGAAAAGGATGCACAAATCATTGCGTGCAAGGGATGAGAAAGCCAAGCAATATGCTTGAACATGCTTAAGACCGACAATGCATAACAAAAATAATTGTGTATGCTGGACATCTGATCAAAAGAAACAACGCTCCTAGATGTGCAAAAAGGTGAAATAAAATTGGCACACAATCATTCATTCATCGCACTATGATAACAAGAAAGTGAGACCATGTATTGGTCAATTGCCAGCTATGCATGGAATATAATGTACAGAAAGGAGAAATAAATAGAACAAAGGGAGTTAAAAGCAGAATCTGAAATAAGGAGATATTCTACACTTAGAAGAAACTTATGGTAGAAAATTAGAGAAGCAAATTGAGAAGAACCACCCAAAGCACAACTTAAGAAGATTAAAATGACAGTTATGTGCCAAGGTTGTTTCAAACAGTGAGGCACCTTTACACCGATAGGCATTCAAAATCATTAGGAAAATTAAGGTTCCCTAGAATCCTAAGTAAACCCCCCCCCCCCCCCAAAAAAAATAAGATCAAGTAGCATGAGTGGTTGCTCTAAAAAAAAATGTTGCATACGGCAAAAATTATTCAAAGCATTGCACCAAGTTTGGGCTGTTATGGGCACTACCATGCCAATTTAGCAACGGTAAAGTTGGTTCTGCCTTGAAATTAGTATTCTGTTGGAGTTTTGAAGAGCTGTGTCAAAAAAGGAAGATCTCTTCTCCATGATACACTAGACTCTAGTTGACAGTGTATGAAGAAAGCTTGTCGGAGTTGCTATATAGCACTTTTTAGTTACTTAGTCTTTGTTTAGGAGTGAATTTTTCCTAATCTGTTGACTCTTGTTGTATATCTTCTAAGTAATATTCTGTAACTAAATCCTATGATACCTGGAACGCGGAAAGCTTCAGTACTCAGAACAGAATCATGAACGCGAAATGCTACTTGTCATGGGATGTGGTACGATCGGAATAGTTTTCTTCAAGAAACTTATAGATAACGGAGAACGTGGCTCTAGGATATGGAGTGTTTTTAGGACCGTTTGTATGTATGTATGTATCGTATATACATATATGTATGTATGTAATTTAATTTCTTTGCTATCTACTTAAGTTCTTGAAAAAGAATTAAATATATTTTCAGTAAATTTAAGTATAACAACAAAGTTGACTTTATACTCATTTGCCTTAAATTCTTAATGGGTTTGAGCAGAACGATGATTCTTCCTATCCAGATCGCTAGTGTTCCCCGACTGGGAACAGCCGTTCCAAATCGTAAATCACTAATGGTTTAGCGATTTCTGGTAACACAGACTCAATCATTTCATATTTTCAATGAAATACTATATTTGGCTCGGGGTAAAACAAATGGCGTGCTCAGTGAAACATGTGGAGCTGCTGAAGCATATGAAAACAATGCCGCAATATCCTGACCAAATAGATTACTTGCATTTCAACAACTTGTGCTAATATATATATATATAAGGAGCATCACGCCATGCAACTTGTGCTTGTTTGACTTTTAGTGAGGGCTTAAAATAAATTCATATTCAACATAAACAATATTGCCACTAACAGAATTGTCTCACAAATTAAAATATGCCACTTAGTAAACCTCCCAAAATTTTCTTGCTTTGAAAAATTTCTATTTCTTGGGTGTGAATGGTGAAACCTAACGAGTCTTAAGTTTAATATAACAGTCCAAAGATTACTGATAAAATCGACAAATTGGTATATTTATCAATGACGAGCGATTAAGAAAAGGGCTCATACCGCACTTTTCGCAATGAAAGAAATTATCCTTCCCACCGACTCTACAAATACCGCATTCATCACAATGATACTGCCCTTTCACCGTGTCATCATCGTAAAATTTGCAAATTTCGCAGAAATACTCCCCCATTTTCACCCCACAATGTGCACAAACTTGTGCAACCTGCAAAAATACCAAAATTTAACAAAGCAATCCACATCTACCGCCAAAAAAAACTCAATTTTTTTTTTAATAGAGATACCTTCTGTTCGGTATTGCACACCAAACAAATCACCTGCAAAATCATCAAAATCAATACACAGATGCATATATAATCATATAAAGAAAGGAATCATAATCCCAAATCTCTCACATTCTTTACATCTTGCCGGCAGAGCTCGTGCAGATCGCTCTGGATCAATATCAAGAACAACATTCAAGTATCAAAGTCAATCACTTCAAAAAAGAAACATAAATAAAGATTTTCTTATTTCTAATAAACATATTACAGTTGATTCATTGTGGCAGTGGCGGCAGTTAACAATCTCGTTACAGCAAGGGGCTCGAATCTTGCACCTCCTCCTATAATGCTTGCAGCTTCACAAAGAAAGAAAACAAACAAACAAAAATTCACACAAAAGAACAACAAAAAAACCTAGTTTTGAACAGAGATTGAAGAAGAGCTACAAAGGAATCGCACCCAAATTCCATCTTTCCCAAATCAAGCCGCGATTCGTCGGCGGCGGCGGCCTCCATTGAATGCGAACCTGAAGCTAAATTTTGAGAAAAGCAGGGGTTTTGTGTAATTTTTTGAAGGAGAGACGGAGATTGCATCGTTGTCTTAGAGAGAGAAAAGAGGGAATAAATGCTTTTTCTTTTATTAATGTTTTTTTTAAAGCTAGGGTTTCAATTTTTGGTTTTTTTTTTGGGTTAACTACAGGGTTGGCGATTTGTCCCAACCCGATTCGAGTCTGAATAAGCACCGTCTGATTTTAGTTTTACACCAAGCCTTGAATCAATTTATTTCGGCGTGAACAAGAAAATATTAAGCGGATTTGGATATGTATTTAAGAAGTACAGCTAGACAGAGCAGTAGCAATTTCGTTATTGAAATTTTATAAATTAAGCTTTAAATGTATATGGTAAGCTGACTGTCTGGAAACTTCCGTGAGTTTGAGGTAAATATAAGTTATTAAATAAGATAGATAAAACCTATATACTCACTTAAATCCATGTTCTGATTAGCTCGTTTTTCAATGTTGCTATTTATAAATTTAATTTGAGTTTTAGTTCGGACTTAGCCCATGGTTGGACCACTCACAAAGAAATATGGACCCGCACTCCAAGCTAGTATGAGTCTGCTCCACACCTGGCTCGTTTCCACCACTAATTAATTTAAATTTATAATAAATAGATACTTATCCTAGAGCTCGAAGCTATTTGAATCTTGAATCTGCTCCTGAATTTGTACCATTCCAAAAAAAAAAGTACGCAGTAACAACCTTCTCTTCTTTGATGTTGACGAAACTTGCAAGTCTTAAAATCATATAGATCACCTCCATTTATCAATATAATATATTATGTAAAGCTACACGAGAGAATGCTGCTAGGAATTTTTTTTTTTTTTGTCTAGCTTGAACTTCAGTGGAAAAATTATTATCTAGTCCCCATTTAATTTTCTTGCTATTTTTGGTTTATGGAAAAAATCCTATTGGCTCCCAACTCAATATTTATCACTCTTTTATCCCATGCATGATACAACTAGACTTATATTTATCGCTCTTTCTATTTTTCCTTCAACTACTTAAGTTTTACGGGCAAAATATTAAAAAATTTCACGATTTTTGTATGCTAGAGCATGCTAAATATTGAAAAATAAAATTGGAGTTAAAAAATTTAACGATTTTCGTTTGGAATTGGAAAAAATATTGAAAAACCAAATAAAACAGAAAATTTTGACAATTTTCTAAAAAAAATAGTAATTTTCATGTGCTAAAAAATTTAAAACATTAAAATTTGAAGGAAATAGAAAATTTGAAACTTTTGAAACTTTTGTTATTTTCGTGTGCTGACATCCATACTATTGAAAAGTGGGAGAAAAACAATAAATTTTGAGATTTTTTAGTGCTATCCGAATGTAAAATATAGAAAAATGGAATAAAATGGAAAATATTATGAGTTTTGAAAATTTCACGATTTTCATATGTTATAGCAATCAAAAAATATTGATAAACTATAGAAATCCAAAAATTCTTGAGATTTTGTTGTTTTCTATACTATAACAAGAAAATATTGAAAAATCAAACAAAACATAAAATTCTAAGATTTTTAAACTTTTATGATTCTCATATGCTACAGCATTCAAAATATTAACAATTTGAAAAAAAAAATTTAGGATATTTTAAAATTTTCATGTGTTGTGAGGGGACCACAGTCATCCGGAATCTCAGTCATTCAAACTGAATTTCTTTGTTCGGTTGGCTTCTTAATGGCAATCAATGATATTTGTTTTTTTTACTTCACATAGTTTTTTGTTTTCTTGATACCCGAAAATTCTCCAAAAGTATGAGCAAATAAAACAGAAGAAAACAAAAAAATTTGAGATTTTTGAAGTTTCATGATTTTCATTAACTATTTAGTATGCAAATAAAGAACAAAGAGGAAGAAAATAAAATTATTTTGAAAATTTTGAAAACTTTGCGATTTTCATGTTGTCACGCCCCGCTTCCCAAAATACGGAAAAACGGAAAGTAACGAAAGTCAGCCGTGCTATCTACAGTAAGGAAATATCCTTGTATAGTCACATAAAGACCGTCTAGCTAAACCTGTCAATATAATGCCCAAAATAGAATAGATAACACTGATAATCATGCTGCAATGAAATCACAAAGAATACTAGCAATGGGTTCATAAGATAAAAAGAGCAAAAAAAAGTTATGATACAATAGATCTGAAATAATACAAAATCCAAAAAGACACATAAATCCTAATGTCCCGCAAGGACGCACATGCTAAATGCTAACTGAAAAGAATAAATTTACGGCTACTGATCTTTTGTAAACTCCTGATAATCGCTCTGATCCTACTTGGCCTGAAAATCCGTCTCTAAATCTGAGATGGAAAATTTCAGGGATGTTAGAACATCCCAACAAATACTCAACGTAAAAGTGTGTATGTGGTGTGATAACATGAATATGTGAGTGTGGTGAAGCTCGTATGCGCATATTTATATATGTATGGATATAGTAATAATATGAAACAAACATGTAAAGTCGGTCAAGTCACATCCTAACTGGTCAGTAAAAGGTAATATATCCTATTGTGGGTTCAAATGTGTGCGTCAAGCTCTACAGGAGTATTCCCAATCCAGGATAGGGCCCCAGGGGTAAGGAAACACGGGCCCAATTATGGAATGAACAAGCGACCGATATAGCCCGGTACGAGCTGTAGTAACAAGCGACCGATATAGCCCAGTACGAGCAGTCGGCATGAGACTCCTGAAATCCGGTTGAACGAACTCATACTCAAACTATCCCAACATCCTGTATATCTATAACTAACATGGTAGTGAACTCAACCACTAATCAAAATACTGACTGAACTGGAACTTGTAATATCATATTAATTTTATAGAATTGAAACATGTAAACAGTATAGATTGTGCTCGGTATGTAGTTTAGCATTCTAATTAGAGATCTCGTTTTAATATAAGGAAACAACAGTCGTGAATAGGCATGTCATGTCAAGGCGTTTTCATACACGTCAATCAATAATGGTCTCGCATATATAAATCATGTTAAAAAGTGTTCTCGTGCACGTCAATGATAACAATAAGTATGTCATAGCATCAATATTTATTAAGCTTATTTACGTAACATCATTTTAAAGAGGGTTCGATTCTAATCGTACATTCCAATAGCTGTGGTATTTAACAAAAATTATTTGTAATTAAATATGAATGTGTTATTATAATATACTATATCACTATTTGAATTAGCTAAAACTGAGACTTGTACTGTTATATTTATAATATCTGTACACACACACATACCCCTACTTAATATATAAACATTATTATCTGTAATATTCACACCACCGTGTGTCGTGTTAATAATTATTAATATTGTACACCTATATACATAAAATATATTATACTATTTTAGTGTATTATATATGATTATCACTAATATATACTAATAATCTATGTATATTATAACTTATCATATCCATATCTATTCTAACTAAATATATTAATAATTTACCTACTGTATTAATATATTATTTATAACTACACTTCATACTGTATATTTAAATGTATTAATTATATATATGTATACAAACTTATTTATGCTATATGATAGTTATAATAAAAAAATCACAGTAGAAAATTATATATATGAGTATGAATAATTAATAACACATACAAGTAATATGCGTTTAAATTTACATTATATATTAGTTAAGTAAATATGATCACATGATATTCTAATATAAAACAATAAAAAAACATCAAGAATATAATATATCAATATGAACGAAGATTATATATACATACATTGTGGATACAAATATTTATATACATAATTTTTATGATAATATTATTTATCAGCAATACTTGAAAGAGTCGTCGATATTGCATCGACTAAAATAAAGGAGTAAGAGTACTTATCTCGGAGAAGAATAAACACTGTTCTCCGCCGAAAGACGCGACCAGGACGTTGGGACGTCCGGCCTGAATTTTAGGGGCAGATGCTATTTGGTTTTATCCGTCCACCTCTTCGAAGATGCCAAGTTGATTTATGGCACCGTATATCGGAGGTTTAGACAGATGCGGCCATTGTAACAGATTTCTTCAGATTCCCCCTCGTTGTGAGGGGTTTTTGATTGTGGGGACGCTCTTCCCTGCAGGCGCAAGCCCCTGCAGTTAATTACGCTACCGCATCGCGGTAACCACTTTCTCCTTCTCCAGATGGTCATTTCGTATCGTGTGTGTTTGTTTTATTTTCGGTTGCCCGTAGATTGTATACGGAGACTAATTTATGTTGTCGCCCGTAGGGCGTGTATTTGTCCAAATCCGTATTTTCTTAGATTTGGATTTTGGTTTGGGTTTAAGGATACATTAGTCTCATTTGAGACTAAGATCAACTTAAACGTTTGTTAAGAATACGTTAGTCTAATTTTAGACTAAGATCTACTTAACGGTTTGTTAAGAATACGTTAGTCTAATTT
The DNA here is from genome assembly GCA_030015575.1 of Agapanthus africanus. Lineage (NCBI taxonomy): Eukaryota > Viridiplantae > Streptophyta > Magnoliopsida > Asparagales > Amaryllidaceae > Agapanthus > Agapanthus africanus. The sequence continues at coordinate 103,377,844 of JASDDO010000028.1, read as the reverse complement.
TAGACTAAGATCTACTTAACAGAATCATTTAGATCTAACAAAAGAGCATTTAGGCTCTATTGTTTTAGTTTAGAGACTTTGCGGTCGAGTTTAAAGACATCATAGTCTATGGAGTTTAAAGACATCATAGTCTGTAAAGTTTAAGGACATTATAGTCCATGAGTTTAAAGACCCAACAGTCCGTGAAATGTCTGGTTGTCGGGACCTGTCACCTCTCTGAAGACGTTGAAGGATTACAACGACAAATATCAGAGAAGTGAAGAGATGTACCCTTGAACCAATGTTGGTTGGGAGATTTATAGTCCAATTTAGGACCAAGATCAAGGATTTACGAGTATATGGGCTCAATTAATCTGAATGAGAGATCTGTGGCCAACTTGGGCTCGGCCCACTCAGTTAAAATGTTGAACATTTAGCAATGTTGAGCATTGATTTGGATTCTGACAAACTTTTGTCTTTTATTGAGTATTGAACACTCATTATAGCTCTGGGGCTTTATCATTTAAAGAACAATTTATGTTCTCTCAGCGCATACATGAGGAGCACGTGGCGCGCTTGGCGCTGAGCGCCAATCAATGAGTGCAGAAGGCTTCTGTTTAGCTAGCGTACACGTGAGTAGAACATGGCGCGCTTGGCGCTGAGCGCCAGTCAATGAGCGCGGAGCTTTTCTGTTAAAGTAGTGCACACATGAGGATCACGTGGCGCGCTTGGCGCTGAGCGCCAGTCAATGAGCGCAGAGCGTTTTTGTTAAAGTAGCGCACACGTGAGGAGCACGTGGCGCGCTTGGCGCTGAGCACCAGTCAATGAGCGCAGAGCGCTTCTGTTAAAGTAGCGCACACGTGAGAAGCACGTGGCGCGCTTGGCGCTGAGCGCCAGATCATGAGCGCAGAGCGTTTCTGGTAAAGTAGCGCACACGTGAGGAGCACGTGGCGCGCTTGGCGCTGTGCACCAGATCATGAGCGCAGAGCGCTTCTAGTGAAGTAGTGCACACGTGAGGAGCACGTGACGCGCTTGGCGCTGTGCACCGGTCAATGAGCGCAGAGCGCTTCTTTTAAATTTGGAGCGCTAAGGCTCTGCAGCGCTGTGCTCTAGATTTGGAGCGCCGATGCGCTTCTTTAAACTTGGAGCGTTAAGGCTCTTTTTAAGCAGTTTTGCGCTCTGAGAATTAAATTCTCTCTTATAAGAGACTTTGTCTCATGGATCTAAGAACAAAGTTCTTATTTTATAGGAGATGTTTCAATCTCTTATGTTTTTGGTGAAAGGGTTTGCCTTTATGGATTTGTGATCCTAAGAGAATTGAATCATTCTCCCCCTTTTTATAATGAGATGTTATAATCTCTTTTGTGAAAAACAATTTGTCTTAAAGATCTATGATCTGGCCAAAGAATTAAGTTCTTTTCTAATGAGATGCTTTGATCTCTTTATTTTACCTTCAAGAAATTCTTCTTCTGCTGAGAGCTTGTTCTTCTCTCTGAACTTTCGAAGTTTGTGGGGGGTTCCTCTATATGAGACTTGAAGTCTTGGGGCCTTTATATAGGGTAGGCTGATTTGTTGAATCAGTTAAGGAGATCTTTTCTCTAATTGATTTGGGGATGTTTCCCTCGTTGGATCATTGATCCAAGGGCTTCTGATTTATAGAGTGTAATCTTCTTGTTTTTAACAAGATTGGGAAATTTTCCCCATACAGAATTTATTCTGTGTCTTGGTGATTTTTAATCACCATTGGATCATTGATCCAATAGTGCTCTGATTTACAGAGCATAATCTTTCTTGTTTGGAAAGATTCTGAGGAGTTTTTCCTTAACGGAATTTTATTTTGTTAATTGATGATTTTTAATCATGTTCGTTGGATTTTTGATCCAAGGGCCGAAAACATTTTGTTCTATCGCTAGCGCTTACGTGTTTTGCACGTGATGTCGCTGCTTAGAGTGCAGCACTCTTAGCGCTAGCGCTCACGTGCTTTGCACGTGGTGCGCTGCTTAGAGTGCAGCGCTCTTAGCGCTGGCGCTGCTATGAAGCGCTGCTTCATTTCAAATTTCAAAATTTGAACAGAGCTTTGCTCTGATTAGGGAAACAAATCCCCCCTACCGTTGCGTTCACGTGGCCTACACGTGAGTGCAGCGGTGACAGCATCTATACCATTGAATCAACTCAGAAGTTGAAACGGTATCTCCATGCCTATAAATAGGGCCTTTGGCCCTTGAGATGATCTATGTTCATCTTCTTACTTTTTTTCTGAGAATTATTTCTCCTTCAGAGTATAGCTCTTCGTTTTAAGAAATTTTCTTAGAGACAGAACTCTGTCAAAAATTTAGGTAAAGATTAAATTTTTGAAGGGATTAGTTAATAATCTAGGGTTTCACCTGCTAACAGAGCCCTGCTCTTTTCAGATCATAGATCTAAGAAAACTTTTTTCAGGGTTTTGTTAACAGAGCTTTGCTCTCATAGATCTAAAGAGATCTTTCTTAGGGTTTCTTAATCCATTTTTAAAGAAGAATTATTAGAGTTCTTGCGGATCTTAAAGATCTCGGAGTATTTTAACTCAATAAAGCTTTGCTTTTTAAATTTTTTGATGGATTATTCCATCTTCTTCGCAGAGTATTGCTCTTTAGAATTTTTGGGGAATTTCAGTGGTTTTGACAAGTGTCACTCCTGTCGCGTTGCTCTCGAGGAGTTTAATTCCTTGACCCGAGGAGTCTCTCATTAAACGAGAATCTTTTTTAGGATTTCTCCTTTATTTGCACAAATTTGAATTTGTTGGGTCTCTTAATCGGAACTTATTTTCTCCGTAAGGATATCAAGAGTTGTTTAGATCCCTGTGTCTGTTTCAATAAGCTTTTTTTTTAATCAGTCTGTCCACTAAACTCTCACTGATTTTCCTTTTCAGACGTTATGGCTGCTCATCTGTATGATCTCGACGAGATTATTTCTTATGGAGACATTCGCGCACTAGGTCGCTGTCAAAACCAGGAGTTTACAAACGCTCAGTGCGCCGAAATCATGCGTCGCTTTGATGAATACAATGGTCGACTGCTTTCTCGTCGTTCTGCTCTTTTGAAGCTCATTGTGAGAGCGATCTGGGAAGCACTTCCTTTATTCTATGACGGCGTGCCGCTTAAAGCATTGGATGACGTCAAAGATAAGGTACACTCAGTGTATCTGATGGGCCTAATCTCAAAGAAAAGGCGAGACAATCTTGTCAATACTCTGCATCAAACTTTTCAACAGGCGACGATAATCGCTGCCTATCTAAGGGCGGAGGACATCAGTGAGGACCCTGATGCTTGTGACCGTGAGAGGAAGCATACGAGAATGGTCCGAGAGACCCGAAACATTTTAGATGGCCTAACTTTTGAATTTCTCAATCCATGTCCTGGATTTGATGTCTTGCCATTGTAAACATTTTAATGATGCTTTTGTTTGCTATTTTCATCAATGTAAGAACTTTCTGAGGTATGAATAACAAATTTTTCCTTTCCATGCATTTATTTTATCCTTTTCGCACATACATGAGTGGGTACGAGTCGGACGCTCAATTGGATGTAAATCAAATGTTCTCCTTATTGCCTTGCATAATATGTGATTGACGTCCGTGGGTTATGCCATTTTGTTTTGACTTGGTGCAAAGCAGTTTACGTACTCTTGAGCAACACCTCGATTTCGACGGCATGTAATTTTGGAAAGTGTGGCTTGTAGATGGTAAGTAACAGTTCATCTTGAACTCTTCGTAGGGTAACGATGGCTTAGGAAACAGGTTCAGATCTGTCGCCTAAGACTTTTCAACTTTATGAGCCATGAGGGTCTCATAAAGATTTTTCTCCTTACTAGTCGAGAGGATCTCGTAGGTGCATTTTCTCATTAAGAATCGTGAGGATTCCTAAGTGTGTTTTTCTCTTGAGAGACGTAAGGATCTCCCAAGAGAATTTTCCCGCTTACCAGTCGAGAGGAATCATAAGTGGTTGTTTCCCTCCTTTTCGAGATTCGACTTTGGAGAGTGTGGCCCGTGAATAGTATGCAAGCGCCTATCTTAGACCGACTTGCAGGGACCCAGTGCTTAGGAAACGGTTTTTTACTACCTAACGCTTTTCCCTACGAGTCGAGACTGTTTCCCCCAATCAGAGCAAAGCTCTGTTTGAAATTAAAATTTCAAAAAAATTGAAGCAACGCTTCAGATGCAGCACCAAGTGCGTTGCGCCCTAGGCAGCGCACCATGTGTGCGCTAGTGCTAGGCGCGCTGCACAGCGCACCACGTGTCAAACACAGGTGCGCTGAGCTGTGAGCAGCGCACCACGTGCAAAGCACGGGTGCGCTAGCGCTGGAATTAAAAAACTCTCCACCGTTAGATCAAAACATCTAATAATGATGATAAATCATTAATTAATCAGAATTAAATTCTGTTATGGAAAGATTTTTTCAATCTTGTTAAAAACAAGAAGATTGCCTTCTGTAAACAGAAGCCCTAGGATCAAAGATCCAATGGTGGGGAAACATCCCCAAATCAATCAGAGAAAGATCGCTTTAACTGATTTAACAAATCAGCTTGCCCTATATAAAGGCCTCAAGACTTCAAGTATGATATAGAGAACCCTCCCTAAACTTTGAAAAATACAAAGGAAGAGAAGCATAGCTCTAAGCAAAAGAAGATTTTTTCTTCAAGGTAACAAGAATGGTGATGAACAAAGAGATGAAATCATCTCACAATTAAAAAGAAGAATTATCTTCTTAAAAGATCATAAATCTACAAAGACCAAGGTCTTTTATAAAAAGATCAAAATATCTCATCATGAAAACAAAGAAGTACTTACTTCTTTCACAGATAATAGATCTATAAGACAAATTGTATTTCTGAGATCATGAACATCTCATCATAAAGGGGGAGAGAATTATTAAATTTTCTTAAGGATCATGGATCTATAAAGGCAAAGCCTTTCACTAATACAAGGGATTGAAGTATCTCCTGCAAAATAAGAACTGTTGTTCTTAAATTTGAGACAAAGTCTCTTTTAAAGAACATAAATTTGTTCCCAGATCATAAAATTGATCAAATGCGCTTTGCGCTCTTGAAATGCGCCTTGCGCTCTTGAACTGCGCTTCTGCGCTCCCTGGATTGGCGCTCAGCGCCAAATGCGCCACGTGTCAACCACGTATGCGCCAATTAACAACTTGCACTTTGCGCTTCTGAAATAGCGCACTGCGCTCATGGGCTGGCGCTCAGCGCCAAGCGCACCACGTGTCACTCACGTGTGCGCCACTAAATTAGCGCCCAGCGCTAATAAACTGGTATCATGTGCTCATCATCTAGCGCCTAGCGCTGAGTGCGACACGTGTCCCTTACATGTGCGCTCTTGGCAGCAGCGCACTGCGCTTTTTGATTGGCGCAAAGCGCTTGGCGCGCCACGTGTTGCGCTGACAGAACATAAATTGTTTTTTAATAAGCCCAGAGCTCTGGTGAATGCTCAGCATTCAATAAAAGACAAAAATATTATCGGAAGGGCCAAGCCCAAATAAAGGCTCAGTAGCCAGAATAAAAATGTTAAACATTTATTGGACTTAGCCCAATATTGGCCATAAGTCATCAACTTATATTAATTGAGCCCACCTGCTCATAAATATTTCAACAGATCTTAGTCCCAAATTGGACTACAGATCTTCCAACCAACTCACACCGGTTCGAGGGTACATCTCTTTACTCCTCTGATATTTGTCGTTATAATCCTTCAACGTCTTCAGAGAGGTGACGGGTCCCGACAACTAAACACTCTACGGACTGTGAGGTCTTTAAACTCACGGACTATGATATCCTTAACCTTGACTGTGAGGTCTTTAAACCCACGGACTATGATGTCCTTAACCTTGACTGTGATGTCTTTAAACTCACGGACTATGATGTCCTTAACAATGGACCGAGATGTCCTTAAACTAACAATGGACCGTAATGTCCTTAAACTAATCGACCGCGATGTCTTTAAACTAACATTGGACCGAGATGTCCTTAAACTAACAATGGACCGCAATGCCCTTAAACTAATTATAGATCGTAATTTCCTTAAACTAATCGACTGCAATGTCCCTAAACTAAATAATAGAGCCCAATTGCTCTCTTGTTTGATCCAAATGATCCTGTTAAGTTGATCTTAGTCTAAAAATTAGACTAACGTATCATTAACATACGTTTAAGTTGATCTTAGTCTCAAATGAGGCTAACGTGTCCTTAAAACCACCCCCAAACCAAAATCTAAGAAGATACGGATTTAGAATAATCCACGTCCTACGGGCGACAACATAAATTAGTCTCCGTATACAATCCACGGGCAACCAAAAATAAAACAAACACACACGAAACAAAGTGACCATCTGGAGAAGGAGAAAGTGGTTATCGCGATGCGGTAGCGTAATTAACTGCAAGGGCTTGCGCCTGCAGGGAAGAGTGTCCCCACAATAAAAAACCCCTCAAATGAGAGGGAATCTGATGAAGTCTGCTACATCGGCCGCATCCGTTTAAACCTTCGATACATGGTGTCATAAATCAACTTGGTATCTTCGGAGAGGTGGACGGATAGCACCAATTAGCATATGCCCCGAAATTCAGGAGAGACGTTTATCGCATCTTCCCACGTCTTTCGGCGGGGAACAGATTCTGGCACGCCCGGTGGGACCTTTTCCTCTTTCCACTCCACACTTCGTATGTCGTGTTCGCGAACGAATCACGGTTTGATATAGTTGCCCTTGGATTCAAGGTACTAAGATTTGGTGTCTTACTCCGTGCAGAAAACGAAAGATCAATGGCGTCTACTTGCACGAAATGTTCCAGCTGCAACTGCAACTTCCGTTCCACCTCATCTGGAGGTGTAACTTACGGGCCCCAGGCGGCCTCCCTGTTCACAATGCCGGTAGAGCAGGTGACGCAGGCTACCACCGGGTTGTTCTTCGGGATCATGCTCCCACCAGTGAGCGTTAACATCCCGCTGCCGCAAGAAGCGCAGAAGAAGTCGGTCTTTGATCGGCTCACTACCACCACGGCCCCTCTCAACGGGTCATCCAATGCCAAGCCAACATCATCAGTCTTCGATAGGCTGAGCCTAAACTTCAATGGGCCTGTCAAGAAGCCCACGATACCTGAAGCGGTCATCCCAAAGCAAATAGCCATTCCTGCTCTCAAGGTCACTAAAGAAGCTTCTCCCGTCAAAGGATCAGTCTTTACAAGGCTGGCTACTTCGGCCCCCGTTCCCACCCAAAGGCCTGTCTTTGACAGATTGGATACTGCTGCTCAACGGACGTCGGTCTTCAAGAGGCTGGTACCAGCAGCGCCTCACCAGAACAGGGGGAATGACAAAGCCATCCCCATAGCTGAACCAACACCATCTGCATGACATGCTCGCCGTCGTCACTGACGCCGAGTACGGAAGGCTGGGGACAGCTCTCCGTCTGGATTTACTCCACCAGCTCCAACGGTGGAGATCGATGCTGCTGTTCCAACTGGGAACAACTTTGAACTGCTTAACAAGGTGCCCAGAACTCTCCAACTGCCGTGCTGAAGAGATCTCCTCCACCTGCGGAGAATGCTACAGAGAAGAAGCCGGAGCAGCCCCCTCAGCGACTTTCTTCCAAAATTTACAAAGTCTGGCGACAGGTCCAGGAATCGGTGATTGATCAAGATTACCCTCGCCGGCAGAAAAAAGTGAAAATTCAGCAAGAAGAGAACCATCCTGTCAAGTCACAAAAGGCAACAGCTGTTTGGGTGCCTACTGCAACGACTCTCTCAACGTCAACCGCTCACAAAAGAAGGAGGCCGGAGAAAGCCCCTATGAATGCAGCAAACCGCAAAGACGCTGAGCCCAAACGCCCCAAGTCTGGGGGCATGATGGTGCATACCGTTTATATGGCTTCCGGAAAAGAGGAAAGCCGTGCTTCTACAGGCCATCGACCGCTTACCCGATCGATAACGAAGGCTCAGGAACAACAACAGCAGAAACTTCAGGAGATGCTGACTGCAATGGCCGCACTTACTGGGCCAAAAGAAAATCCAGAGACCTCGGAGCAGCGTCGGGAACAAGAAACTGATACCGAGTTCCTCCGAAGAATGCTCGAGAGGAAAGAAAAAGAGGCGGCGGAGCAGGCATCCAATATAAAACGAATGGCTCTCTTGTTCCAAGACATGGCTGGGATGATGTTACAGCCGAAACCTCCAGCTGAAGACCCTCCGATCATTATTGAAGACGACATAGGGAGACATCGAACCCTCCTCCGGATCTTTCAGCAGCCAAAGAGGAAACCATTTCCAAGGTCGCTCTGGATAACTACATTGCTCAGCAAATACGAGCTCACCAGGCGAATGAAGCGGCCGGCCAAGTTGTTAAAATTGAGCGACCATATCCAGGCTGGTATGACCAAATAAAGTATCCGTCAGGATATACGATCCTTAAATTTCATGTATACAAAGGGACGGGCAATCCCCACCAGCATGTCGCCCAGTTTAGGGCTCTATGTGGCATCACCGGAGATGATGATAAATTGCTACTTCGCCAATTCGTCGGCAGCTTGTCGGAAATGGCATTCGAGTGGTACTCTGAACTCCCGAACGACTCTGTCAAGATATTTGCGGAGATGGAGCTGTTATTTATGCAAAGATTTGCAAGCGCTAGCGAGCGCACCCCAATCACAGCATTGATTAATGCCAGGATAAAGCCAGGAGAAATATGGGTTCAGTACGCGATACGGTACGGTAGCGGAACTTATGGTCAAAATGCGAGCAGCGCATCGAAGAGGCTCCCGCGGTAGGCATGTTCGTTGGTACTCTCGATCCGCACGCGACCATCTCCCAGTTCATGATGTTTTTTAAGCCGACTACTTTCCAGGCCTTGATTGACAAGCTGGCCCAAATGGACCAGATGGGTCATAGACTATCTCCTCCAAAGTCGGAGCCGCAGAACGAGAAGGGAAAGGGGAAAGCGACCGTCGTCGTCAATACTCAACAGCAGCCCAGTGGTCTAAGACCAGTTGATCGCCAAAATGATAGAACTCGATCTCTTGGAGATAAAATGAGACGCCCTTACTCATTCCCTCGAGACAAGACGAAGAGGTTATTCGAGCTAGTATTGCACAACAGGCTCATCACTCTGCCGGAGTCAAGACGCCCAGCGCAACCAGGCGACATTAGCAATCCTAACTATTGCCCTTATCACCGAATGTTGGGCCATCCGATTGAATATTGTTACATCTTCAAAAGCTGGATAGAAGATAGGTACCAACAGGGCAAATTCGTATTATCCGAGAATTGGAAAGTGAACCCGCCTCAGCTGCACGCTCTCAAGAAGACAGATACAACGGGGGCATCGTGTTCTTTCGTAAAAGAAGCTCTATGGAAGGTCGCTCTTTCAGCCAAAACTAAAAGATTGCTGAAGGATCTCCATACATGCCCGACGATCAGGTGGAAGAATCCACTGGAACCTGAGATCATCGAGGGGATGCTGAAGCCGCGCCCAACTCCAAAAATTGGTGGTGATAGCCAAAGCATTCACTGTAAGTGCACGGCGGCGCCCCGGCCGTCAATCCGAGGCCAAAATGCGGAAACGATAATTTACTTTAACTTTTGAACCGGCACCACCGCGCACTAAAATCCCGGATCGAGCCATTAATCTAGTCCTAGCTAACTAAAGAACGGGTAGAGAGATATACCGAGCGATCCGTGTCCTTCGGTCTTCTCGTCGTCGTCCCGATCTCCCCGCGGAATCTCCGGTCTTCACCTCCTCGCCGGATGGGCACCACGTCGCCGGCTTCTTTTACGGGCTCACACCTCTGGACCGAGGCAACTCAGGCACGAAGTTGGCGAGGCGTGCCCAAGGGTGATGTAGGTTAACTGTAGAACTCTATGTCTCTTTGGGGTTGTGGAAGTTGCCATAATGGTGGAGGAATGATATGTGAACTTTTTCTAGATGAACTTGGGGATTTTTCTAGCATGTAGAGAACAAAATCCCCACACCAAAAATGGGCAGCCCCCATGAATGTGGCCGGCCTCTCATGAGCCCCAAGGGGAGAGAATGGAGAGTGTGTATCAAAAAATGAGAGAGTGTCCATAATCCAAGAGTGAGAAGGGGTGATGATAATAAGCAATGATCGCCAACTAAAACCCACACTCCATCAACCATCACTCATCAAGCATGATGACTCCAAAAGTAAACCATGATGAATAAGAAAGTCAAGTAATGATTATCCAAGGAAAGTCAAATGAGGGTGCAACCATCATGAAGCAAATACTTGCAAAAAACACCCTCCAAAATGCTTATTTGCACAAATGCAAATAAGCCATCCTCCACCAATCTTCAGCCAATGAAAGATACAAAGAAAAATGGCCGAAACGGAAAACAAACTGGCAACTTCATAAAACTGATCCCGTAATAAATTACAGGAAAACCCCGCTACAGTATATACATACCCTCATTTGTATTCCGACCGAATACAAAGGCAATGAGACAAATCTACACTGTACAATACTAGGATCCGGCTTAAACCAAAGCCCGCTAGTATTATCTGTCCGATCATGATCCGTGCAATACCGCACGTATTTGATCGAACCCTTCCATATCTCCATACGGCTTCTACAGCGTTTCGCCCGAAACTTGAGAATACGGTCTGTGGGGGACTCTAAAGACTCGTCAACACTTTGGCTGTGGATTTAACCACTAGCAAGTCAGAGGTATTAGCCATACGTAACCTGCTACCAGGTATTGACCAAAAGGGACGTCGATGAGCGAACTCATCCTGACACCCTACTGAGCCTGTCAGTGACAATATCCGTACAGTCCGGTCCGTTCTTCTATGAGCATCGCATGGCGGGCCTAGGGGGTTGGTAAAAGTCAGACCCCCAAAAGCGGTACAAGTCATGTCGAAATGTAGCCCAGAATACCCTGAGATACTACTGGAATACCTACCAGTAAATCTCCTGCCTTGGCCAAGGATTTCGTGTAATGGCTCACCTAGACACAGCGTGACCTCACCCCCAATACCGGGAGAGACGAACCCCTGCAGATCCGCTCACTGCCTCCATGTGGCTCCGGACTGTACCCAACTAAAACCTGTTTGCACGTCTCCTTTGAGCGTGGTAGGGTAGTAATCAAAGTACAGTGGGAACTCACACGAGACAAATGACGATCTCACGTCGATAAACTAACCTGTACACATGTCACCAGGGAACTGCTATTTGACGTCAGGTATAAGACCAACTAGCATGTTCCCGGCGAGTCATGTCCGGTGTACTCATAACCTAATGAGCACCTGTATACATCTTAGGTGAACTAACTGACACCGATGTCTTGTGAGACCGGCCACCGCCCCTCGTCGGGGTCTCGACTGCATACACTAGTCTACTCTGGAGTATCGATGCCCTGTCTCGAAACTCCCATGACTAGGGACCTCTTAAGGATGTGCTTATAGACCCCAGCTCCCATGTATATGATCGCCCTCATACTGCTGGTCGTCAAGCAAGAATCCTAAAGGCTCTATCAACGTGTAATAGTGACCTGTAAGGTCACCTGAAGCAGTACATGATGATAAAGATAAACCAGATAGCATACTATTATCTTGAGTAAGACTGTCCTACTGGGACAGGTCCTCCCTCAATCATTGCAATCACGTGCCTGTGATTCAATAATTGACTCTGAGGGCACTATCTCCAACAATCTCCCACTTGCACTCAAGGCTAATTATTGCGATGTCGCATACTCACAGCCCGTGTGATACCGAACACCCAACTCCTCTACTAATCAGTCTCCCAAAACCAGTTTGCGAAACTAATGCGTTCGAGGAAAGCCTCAGTGAGTGGATCCGCCTGGATGTTTCGTTCTATGTCTCTCTATATCTCAAGTTCGTGGAGAAATCCATCTCCCGAAATGAGCAATACCTGTCTAAGAATATGTCTGGATATCTGATGGGACCTAGTTCATAAATGAACTCCAAATCCAAACTTCTTACACTGTATCGTCAACTGAACTTAATCAGCATCCTGCGCCATGCCTCCCTCAGTATCCACCTGGACCACCTGTCCATAATACCGCCCCTTGTCAGAGGGAAAACTATAACTCTGACAACCTCTCTGTCATCCATGTCACTTTGGAAGCCTGGAGTGATAACTGTCTCCTAAAAGAGACTGTTGTTATTATATCCCTAGAACATTCACTTATGTTCTAAAACTGCTTCCGACCGTTTCTCCAGGATTGGATTAATATCAATTTATTGCATCCACTGCAAAAACAACATCTGGTGTGGTACTTGACATCTCATGATTGACTCAATTGCCTAAGCAAGTGATCTGCCAATCATGCTCATCCCTCTCCCCTTTAGTCAGTAAGACACCTTTAGAGAGGGTGACTCTATCACCTGCAGGTACACTACCGTGCCAGGAGTCTTCCATTCTAAAACACCTTTAGAATGCTGTCTAAGTACCCTGATTGGGAGACCACCCAAATTTAGATCTATAGATCTAGTAACCAGAATGTCTTGATATTATACCCAATTCCCATGTGGAGAAACCACTGTATGACAACCAAAGTATAACCGATCGTAGTATAGGAATTTCACTTCCTCCTCTGTGCATGTCATCCAAATATCAGGACATCACACCCTACTACCTTCTTAACAGATCCATCCCTTATTCTGATGAAGTCAAACCTATGACTGTCACATCAGAAATAGATGATCTATCTCCGTTACATCTGCTTTAGTCTATAAATAGACATAAGCCACTTGTCCACCAATGCTTCCGCTGCTCCCACTGACTACGACAACCCTCTGGCAGAGTCATATACACGTACACTTCTAAAGCTAGTTTAGAACGACGCTATACTCATCCTCCTGTCGGGTCTCACAGTCTGGAACAACAGCAATGGCAAGTCTGGGTAAACAAGAATCTCCCTGCCACCGTCCTTGAGGCTACCGGAGTACCTCTCGGGTGCCTGAGGTTATCCATCGTATCTGCGGAGTGGTCAATGGAATGTCAAATCAGATTGAATCTTTAGGTTCTTATCAAATCTTCAGTAATCGTTTGCGGTTCTAGAATCACTTCCATTTCTACCATACTCCCACTACTGTTTTCTGAAAAAATCCATTTTTATTAAAACTGTGGCGAGTCTAGAACAATATCACTATTGATCTTCCAAATGGTAGAAAGTCAACACTCGTCATAGCCTGGGTCAACCCACAAACAACCATTACAGAAACGTGCCTTGAGTTATCCAGAGTCTTGTTTTAAGCATAAGCCGGACAACTCCCCGTATCTTAACATCGTTAAGATATGAACTGTTCTATATCCAATATAGAATCAGAGGCACTGATTTAATTGAACCAAATTCAAATCATGCAGCTGTCTCCAGTGCATGTCAACTAAATGGAGAGATGCCGATCAGCATTACTCAACTTAGGAGTGCTTCCAATTATGAGTAATCTGAAAGAGAAGCAAGTTCTCTTAAAACAATTACTATCAATTGAATACCATACACAAGTATCTACATCTTCGATCACCTTGAAGAATCCTGATACTTGCAATACCTGGTTCTCTACTTTATTCATATACCTGTAACTTCTCAAAACTTGGACCTTGTGTTTCTACGAAACACTTGTCTAAAAACTAGAGAAGTCATAAGTAAACCGAATATAGTACGAGAACCAACCCCTTTGTCCTCATGGACGTTGGACAACATACAATACTCTGTATAAGTCCCCTGAGTTTAATAACTCAAACCCTGTGTGTCGTAGGTTGAAAACTGTACTTATGGTTAAGAAGAATTACACCGTTGTTTAATGCTCCTTACCTAACCGTCCACTGATATAGGTAAATGTCATAGACATAATTTCAAAAAGGTATATCTCACTCTATAAAAATAGATGTACAGATATATCAATTTGAAATTAGTGCATAACAGCGGATATTCAAAACCAAATATTTGCCGTCCGGCAAACAACCCAGGCGATTTCCTCAAATATCACCAATTACAACGAATTCCGATATAATGAGGATGATCACTTAATTCCCAGTAACTTACTCCCACTCATCATCTGTAAAACCATACAGATGTGAGAATCATACCTGGTAAATACATACTCTGGAGTAAGGACTAATTGGGAAATCAGTTTTCCTTTAACAGTACACAGTGAAACTGAAACATTGAAATGTTTCGTAGGGGTATCCGGGTATTCATAGTAATGCCTCTTCCATTATCCAGATTCACAACTGTAACCGTATATTTCTATGCCATCTCTCCAAATCCTATCATATGTCTTTAGTCATTACCTTCTGTACACCCCTTTAGGCCAAATGGTTTTCTTCCTTTCCTACCGTTCGGCACCAGCCTATGGTTTGGAAGAAGACTATCCAATAAGCATAATGGGTGTACTGTCCTAATCCTAGGAGCACTCACAATGCGAGAGAAGGTGAAGATAAAAGACAACCGAATAAACCTTATTCCTATTTCTCCTGAACCAGAATCCATCCCCGAACTGGAACAAGTTCCTTTCGAGTTCGAATATAACTATATGATTGAGTATCCAATAAACTGTGGATCTTCGTAGTGATACGGAGTGTCCTGGAGAAATACAAAGGTGATTTAGGATTGGCGAAGAAATACTTGGTTTGGTCGTGAATATCAGTCGCAATTTACTTTGCCCTCTTACTAATCCCTTGATATGTCTTTATTTAATACCTTCTGTACACCATCGTTATGCTAATTGGTTTTCTTCATTCTCCACTGTTCGGCACCAGCCTAAGGTTTGGAAGAAGACTATCCAATTTGCGTAATAGGTGTACTATCTCCTAAACCAAGGAGTACTCGAAACCTGAGAGAAGGTAAAAGGAAAAGACAACCGAATAGTCCTATCCGTTTTCTCCAGAATCGGAAACCATCCTCGAATAAATTCCTTCAAGTTCATATATAACCATACGATGGTTTTATCCAATGGAAGTGGACGTTCGTAGTAATACGGGGTGTCCTGGAGAAAAGGGTAAAAGTAGGAGTGGCAATGAGGTTTGCAACTCTGACAATCCAAAAGCCAGTGTATAAGAAGGTTCGATTAATTTGGTCACTGAGTCATAGTCTTAGGGTCGGGTCATGGTCGCTGCCAAAGAGAGAGAGAAAAGAAACACTCAGCATGCACTCTAACCTAGATCAGAATGGTTACCAATTTATCTAATCTGGAAACCTCCCAGTGTACCGTCAAATTCTCCTCCAAACCTGAAAGAAGAATTAGTCGGGATCATCCGAGGAGTAAACTAACTCATCAGTGGGAATCGGGATCCAACTATCATCGCATGATAACGTGACGGAATCCGCTCACGTTATCATATTCCAGAAGGTATGCGCATATCTGGTAAGTTTCAGTTTCTTTAGAAACTCCCGATGTGATTTTTACCCCATGCTCTTATGATCCTGACTTTGGCCAACATATCATAAGTCACATGTCAAGTTCTACCCGTCATTCTCCAGGTTAATTTGAACCCACCCGTACATACCCTTGACTTTGGCCAAAATAGTAGTATGACTGTCCTAAACCAACGCATCTATCTATGCTGCATATGAATACCCAATAGCTACCAATCACTGTGCCTTGACTTTGGCCAACATACACAGCTTGAATACTTATTGACTATCCATATGAAACGACGGAGGGCTACGAATGGTTTCTGGCGAAAACCTTTAACGTAATGAACTTGATATCGTTGAAGGAACCGGATAGCTTTTAAAAATATAGTGATGAAAACCTTTGCTAAAGAGGTCACTCCCGGTGAAGGGATCTCGGCTCTTTCCCCGTAGAATGAGGTGCATGATATTCCAACTGAATACCACGATGCAAAGCAAAAGTAATCGGCTATAGTGAAGTTATTACGCTGACGCAAACTTCTGTCCAAGGGGTCACTCCCGGTGAAGGGATTACGGCCCTTGCCTCATCAACTGAGGTGCTGGATATTCCTAACCGAATACCACTGTACAAAACAAAAGTGAACGTCCTTGCAATAACAGCTTTTTGAAAATTGTTCCAACAACATCAGAATAGGTTTGTTTAGCTTGCATTGATCCGAATCAACGCAGTCCCATCAATTGATCACACCAATAAAGAACGAAAATAATGATGTACGTATATGCCATCCGCATTCGCCACTGGGTCCCGTCATTACCCATTAGGTTACTTAACTAACGACAGAGCGGGGACTGGACTAGCGCGGATGCAAAATATATACAACATCTACTAGTATATATATCAATATATAATATTCGCTCAAGGCGTGATAAAATGCAACATCACAGAAATGTAATAAGCATCACAGAACAATACAGATATCTGGGATCCCCGGGTTTCATAGAGCCGCTACTGAAACCCGACGTTCCCCTGGTCGTGTGGATAGCCTGTACAATGAAATCCTAGACCCCTACGGGCGCGGCAAGTTACCCGCCAAAACCTGAAGCGAGGCAGCCCCCTTCAGCAACGTGAATGGACTGCCCAGCACTTTACGGAATCCGGTAACTTGGGCACCCCTCCTTGGGTCAACCTGTACCCCCTACGAGTGCGGCGAATAGCCCGCCAATTCTAGAGTGAAGCCCCCTCCGTCTCAATGCCATGAGATGCGGGATCGTTTCCCTCTAGAACCCGGCTATCCGTGCACCCCAACTTGGGGTAATCCTAGTACAGAAAGTAAAATATACATACAACGGGTACATCGACCTTAGCCCGGTCGTGCCCCAAAAGAATAATATACAAACAGGCAGTGACGGCAGTCCACATGTCGGACGCTCGCCCCGCAATATCAAATGTACATAATACAACAAAACTGTACTACCATTGCATCCAGGCTATCCCCCATGACCAATCCGCAATATCACAGCACAACACAGAACATCAACGTGAATGTCACGTTCGCAAATCCGTCTAACCGGGCTATAGCAGTTAGACAAGATTTACCGATCAAGTGACATTCACGGTCATAGATATAATGTAAATACTGTGAAATAACATGTTAAAAATATTCGATCGATCAAATTTTCCTAAGTGGGCCCCCAAGCACTACTGTAGCACTTAAAGAAATTCTGGGCCCAAAAAAGAATATTCCAAAACCCAAATTTCCCTGTAAAAAGATCACTGTGCAAAAATGGTGCAGTGAAAGCACTGTGCTGCGGCGGAACCGCGGCCGGAACAGGGGTTTGGCCGCGGTTCCGCGGTCATGCTACAGTGTCACACCACCATTTTTTCACAGATGTCTTAGAATTTCCTTCTTGTACTTCTGCAACATACTGAAAAAAAATTCGAGCCAGAAAAAAATCGACAGAAAACTGAAGCTTTGAAATCGCGAGTTTTGGAATTTTGTTCGATCGAAGATGTAAACACATTAGACCAAGCTAGACTAGGTTAATGGCGTGGCTCTGATACCATGTAAGTGCACGGCGGCGCCCCGGCCGTCAATCCGAGGCCAAAATGCGGAAACGATAATTTACTTTAACTTTTGAACCGACACCACCTCGCACTAAAATCCCGGATCGGGCCATTAATCTAGTCCTAGCTAACTAAAGAACGGGTAGAGAGATATACCGAGCGATCCGTGTCCTTCAGTCTTCTCGTCGTCGTCCCGATCTCCCCGCGGAATCTCCGGTCTTCACCTCCTCGCCGGATGGGCACCACGTCGCCGGCTTCTTTTACGGGCTTCCACCTCTGGACCGAGACAACTCGGGCACGAAGTTGGCGAGCCGACGTGCCCAAGGGTGCTGTAGGTTAACTGTAGAACTCTATGTCTCTTTGGGGTTGTGGAAGTTGCCATAATGGTGGAGGAATGATATGTGAACTTTTTCTAGATGAACTTGGGGATTTTTCTAGCATGTAGAGAACAAAATCCCCACACCAAAAATGGGCAGCCCCCATGAATGTGGCCGGCCTCCCATGAGCCCCAAGGGGAGAGAATGGAGAGTGTGTATCAAAAAATGAGAGAGTGCCAATAATCCAAGAGTGAGAAGACGTGATGATAATAAGCAATGATCACAAACTAAAACCCACACTCCATCAACCATCACTCATCAAGCATGATGACTCCAAAAATAAACCATGATGAATAAGAAAGTCAAGTAATGATTATCCAAGGAAAGTCAAATGAGGGTGCAACTATCATGAAGCAAATACTTGCAAAAAACACCCTCCAAAATGCTTATTTGCACAAATGCAAATAACCCCTCCTCCACCAATCTTCAGCCAATGAAAGATACAAAGAAAAATGGCCGTAACGGAAAACAAACTGGCAACTTCATAAAACTGATCCCGTAATAAATTACAGGAAAACCCCGCTACAGTATATACATACCCGCATTTGTATTCCGACCGAATACAAAGGCAATGAGACAAATCTACACTGTACAATACTAGGATCCGGCTTAAACCAAATCCCGCTAGTATTATCCGTCCGATCATGATCCGTGCAATACCGCACGTATCTGATCGAACCCTGCCATATCTCCATACGGCCTCTACAGCGTTTCGCCCGAAACTTGAGAATACGGTCTGTGGGGGACTCTAAAGACTCGTCAACACTTTGGCTGTGGATTTAACCACTAGCAAGTCAGAGGTATTAGCCATACGTAACCTGCTACCAGGTATTGACCAAAAGGGACGTCGATCAGCGAACTCATCCTGACACCCTACTGAGTCTGTCAGTGACAATATCCGTACAGTCCGGTCCGTTCGTCTATGAGCATCGCATGGCGGGCCTAGGGGGTTGGTAAAAGTCAGACCCCCAAAAGCGGTACAAGTCGTATCGGAGTGTAGCCCAGAACACCCTGAGATACTACTAGAATACCTACCAGTAAATCTCCTGCCTTGGATAAGGACTTCATGTAATGGCTTTCCTAGACACAGCGCGACCTCAACCCCAATACCGGAAGAGACGAACCCCTGCAGATTCGCTCACTGCCTCCATGTGGCTCGGGATTGTACCCAACTAAAATCTGTTTGCACGTCTCCTTTGAGCGTGGTAGGGTAGTAATCAAAGCACAGTGGGAACTCACACGAGACAAATGACGATCTCAGGTCGATGAACTAACCTGTACACATGTCACCAGGGAACTGCTATCCGACGTCAGGTATAAGACCAACTAGTATGTTCCCGGCGAGTCATGTCCGGTGTACTCATAACCTAATGAGCACCTGTATACATCTTAGGTGAACTAACTGACACCGATGGCTTGTGAGACCGGCCACCGCCCCTCGTCGGGGTCTCGACTGTATACACTAGTCTACTCTGGAGTATCGATGTCCTGTCTCGAAACTCCCACGACTAGGGACCTCTTAAGGATGTGCTTATAGACCCCAGCTCCCATGTATATGATCGCCCTCATACTGCTGGTCGTCAAGCAAGAATCCTAAGGGCTCTATCAACGTGTAATAGTGACCTGTAAGGTCACCTGAAGCAGTACATGATGATAAAGATAAACCAGATAGCATACTATCATCTTGAGTAAGACTGTCCTACTGGGACAGGTCCTCCCTCAATCATTGCAATCACGTGCCTGTGATCCAATAATTGACTCTGAGGGCACTATCTCCAACATTCACACCCAGCCGTCAAAATCTTCAAAGAAGAAGAAGAAATCCAAGAAGCTCGTGAAGCCTGGTGACAAGCGTACGGACCTGCAAAAGCAGATTGACGCGTTGGAAGAATATAATCAAAAAGAGCGGACTCCAGTCACACTCCAAGAATTTCTCAGCCACGTCCTTGAGGACGGAGATGATGACAATGGAGAAGACTCGTCGGATGAATCTGAAGGTTATATAGCAAGCTGCCATGCGATCTCTCACTTGTCGATAGATGATGAAGAAGCTCCTGACACAAAGAAACTGGGGGCAAATCCTGAACCGGAACTTCTACGGCCATCAGACGAAACGATTGATGCATTCTTGAGCGAAGCTCTTCTTAAAAGCAAATGGCCATATTTGAAAAAGCCAAACGCCGGCGACTGGACGAAAGAGTTGAAAAACTCCCTCCGGATTAAAGTACATCCGTCACAAATAAAAACAGGTTCAAGACGAGGAAAAGGTTCGCTAAAGCCATATCGATGGGAATGAAGCTACCACCCTCCGAAGGAAATATTCTTGGTGAAGCGGAAACATATCCTAGCTACTGCTTATATCATCGAAAGATTGTGCACCCCAGCGAAGAGTGCAACGCTTTTAAAAGATGGTGGCAGGGATATGTTGCTCACCGGCAACATTTTAAGCGGATGAAATCCAAAACTCGTCGGGAGCAAAGAAGTACGACCGAGGAGCGTAAAAGAACTACCGGTAACTGTCGCATGGTCAATGCCGGGGGATCGCAAGTTCTCACCTTCGGGAGCGACTCTGACGAATAAATGACTCTTGGCCCTCTCTTTAAAGAGTCCACCGTGGGAAAAGAGGAAAAACCGAAGACCTGTGAAAATATTCAGCTGCGCAATCGTACGCTGCCCGAAAAGAATCTTGGGCCCTCGAACAGTTGGTTAAATAGAAAAGATAAGGGAAAAGAAAAAGTCCCTGAGGTTATCATCCTTGATGACCAAGCCGTCGAAAAGCTGACAGCCAAGGACCCGCCTAAGAAAAGTAAGGTGGACTACAATGTTCTGGCACACTTGAGAAAGCTACCTTCGCAGTTAAGCATTCTCGACACCCTTCTGTTATCCAAAAAAGAAAGAGATTCTTTGATCAAGGCATTACAAGAGCCCGAGCAATTCCAAGCTTTCCTCGTCGAAGAAAAAATGAAGGACGAGCTGGAAGAAGTACACACAGCCGATATCACCTTCGGCGATGAAGATCTCCTCCTTGGGACATGCGAGCACAACCGTCCCCTATATGTCTCCGGATACTGTCATGACATCAAGATAGGTAAAATACTGGTCGACAATGGGTCCGCCGTCAATCTCCTTAATGTAAGGGTGTTAAAGGAAATCTGCATGAGCATTCAACACCTCGCTCGCGATAAAATCACCATCTCCGGATTTGACTCCCAGTCATCACGGACGCTTGGGTCTGTAATATTGACACTACGCTTTGGGCTGCTTGTCACGGACATTAAGTTTCATATCATTGACGCCAAGACATGCTACAACGCTTTGCTCGGCCCGCCCTGGTTACACGAGTACAATATCATCCCTTCTACACAACATCAGTGTATAAAGTATTTCAAGGACGGTCTCGAGTATACCGTAACAGGAGAGCTGAACCCATTCTCCGTGAACGAAGTACAAAAGTACGAAGACGCAAAATACATCCTGCCAGATTTCGAAGACACGGAAAGATGTCACAAATCGGAGGACAAGAACAAAGCTATCGCCACTATTCCAGTCTTCGGGAGTGATACTGAGGAGGAGGAAGAAATAGTTTATTCAGGTCCTCCCCAATGCAACAAGCCGGGACCATCCACTCCTATGTTGATCTTCGGCAGCGACTCGAAAGATAAGGTCAATGCCATATTCTCTGCTCGGCCATCAATACAAGCTTTCGCTGATGAAGATCAAAGTTTGCAAGTTGCCATGGTTCCGACAAAGTATCATAAAGAGCTAGATGCGCTTGATACCTACAGTGTAGAAGAACTGCAGACATTCTACGTCCCTCCGAGGCGAAAAGGTGAAAAGGCGATCCTATTCTACCGATCCAGGGAAACCAAAGTAGAGAAAGAAATTTTGCATGGTGCGGATTCTACACTTGACACGCTCCAGCCCATCCGTTTGCCCAGATATTACACGAACGGACTAAAGAGACTCTTGAGACGCCAAGGTGTACCCCTTAAGCAAACTGCGCGACAACCACGGTTCTATAACAGGATCTGGAACATTCCCGGAACTCAAAGAAAGTTGCCCAACGGGAGAATGGAAACGATCGGGCTTGGATATGTTCAATCCAAGAAACGGGAGCTACTCCGCGACTGCTACGCCATACATGACTTTGATGAAGAAGGAGATGCTCTGTGGGAAGAGGCTAACCCTGAACTAGAAAGAGCTCCCGCCGTGAAAATGCCCAGTCCGTCGTTCGAAGAACAAATGGATAAGCTTATGAGGGAAGCATGTCAAAAGGTTCGAGACGACCATAATCGCGAAATGACCATCTACGAGAAAGCCAGGACGCAACGCCTCTTTAAACAGGCTGTGAAAAATGAAAATGCTCCTCCTTGTCAACCCATTGTACAAAAGGCCCGACGCAGAGGCAGAAACAAACCAAAGAACAGGAAAGGCGTTTGACAGCGACAAAGCGGGTCCAAGAAGCCACGCGATCAGGAATCGAGCAGTCCGGATTTGTCTCTTATAAAAAAGATGGGTCGAGCATATTCTTTTCCCCAAGACAAGACAAGGAAGATATTCGATCTTGTCATAAAACATCAGATGATGACACTCCCGGAGTCCAAGCACCCCGAGCAAGCAGGCGAAGTCTCTCACCTGGACTATTGCTCCTATCACAGGGCAATAAGACATCCTCTCGAAGACTACTTCACATTTAAAGACTGGGTAGAAGACCAGTATCAGCAAGTCAGGTTCGCTCTATCCAGCAGCTGGAGGGTAACCCCGCCACAGAAACATGAACCCAAAGCCGCGAGAGTAGAACCAGATCAACATCGGTCTTGGAAGCGATCTCGTACTTGTCATATGATAATGTTGTCTGAAGAAGAGCCCTAGAATATGGATGAACTCCCTTGGTGCTTCGAAAATGATGATGACGAGGTAATCTCAGAATTTCCACCGGCACCAAAAGAGCTAGAAAATGGAATACATACTACTGCAGATAACCTCAAGAAAATTGATTTGGGGACGGCAAGTGACCCGCGGCCGACGTTCGTCAGTGAGCTGTTGTCTGAAGAAAGGGTGGCTACGCTAAAGGACGTGCTCATGCAGCATAAAGATTGCTTCGCATGGAACTATTCCGAGATGCCGGGATTTGATCCAGAGATTGTTGTGCACAAATTGGCGATATCTCCGGACGTCAAGCCGATCAAACAAGCGCTGAGAAGAATGCGGCTCGAGCTTGAGATGAGCATCAATGCTATGGTCAAGAAACTAATCGACTCTGGCTTCATCCAAGAGGTTCAGTATCCTGACTGGATCGCCAACATCGTCCCGGTGATGAAGAAAAATAGGACGGTGCGCATATGTGTGGACTTTCGGAATTCAATAAAGCCTACCCAAAGGACGACTTTTCAGTACCAGTCACTGAACTGATGATCGACAATACGTCCACTCAAGAAGTTTTCTCCTTCATGGACGGCTCGTCAGGATACAATCAGATAAAGATGCATCCCAAAGACCAGAAGCACACCGCTTTCCGGATCCTTTTGGGCATATTCTACTATAAGGTGATGCCCTTCGGTCTAAAGAACGCCGGCGCCACCTATCAAAGGGCCATGACGAAAATTTTCGACGACCTCATACATGAAATCGTCGAATGCTATATCGATGACCTCGTAGTTAAAAGCAAATCATACGAGAAACATTTAGAGCATCTGAAGATCATGTTTCAGCGTCTTCGGCAATACAACTTGAAGATGAACCCCCTCAAATGCGCGTTCGGAGTTTTCTCGGGCAAATTCCTAGGATTCATCGTCCGACACCGGGGCATCGAGATAGATCCGTCAAAGATCAAGGCGATTATGGAAATGCCTCCGCCAAAGACTCTCAAGCAGCTGCGATCTCTTCAAGGAAAGCTCGCATATATCCGGCGATTCATAGCCAATCTTTCCGGCAAGTGCTGCCCCTACAGTCACTTGATGAAAAAGGAAACCCCATTCGTCTGGGATCACAAATGCCAAAGTGCACTGGACGAAATCAAGCAATACTTGCAGAATCCGCCAGTGCTGGCCGCTCCCGTTAAAGGAAAACCTCTCGTCCTGTACATAATAGCCCTCGAAGGTTCTTTAGGCGCGTTGTGGGCATAAAAGAACGACCAAGGGAAAGAAAGAGCTCTTTATTATCTGAGTCGAGTTCTCCTGGGGGCAGAAAACAACTATTCTCTCATCGAAAAACACTGCCTAGCGTTGATCTTCGCAATAACGAAGCTCAGACACTATGCATTGGCAGATGAGGTCCATCTTATATCAAAGGTGGATCCCTTCAAATATTTGATGTCAAAGGCCATATTAACAGGACGACTCGCTAAGTGGGCCTTGCTCTTGATGGAGTTCTCGATAACTTATCGGCCTCTTAAGGCAGTGAAAGGCCAGGCCATCGTCGATTTCCTCGCTGAGCATCCGATACCTGCTGACTCTCCCTTGAACTACGAATTGCCAGACGAACATGCGTTTGACACGATCGATAGGGAGAGAAGAGATAATGATACCCAATGAGAACTCTATTTTGATGGGGCGTCTTCCATGAAGAAATGCAAACAAAGCACCCCTATAATCAAATCCGGGGTAGGCCTCATTTTCGTGACTCCACAAGGAGGGATAATGCGCTTTGCCTTCTCCTTAACAGAGCCGAGGACGAACAACGAAGCCTAGTATGAAGCTTTGATAGCAGGTCTCGAGATCTCCATCGACATGGGAATTGAAAACCTTCTCATATACGGAGACTCCCAACTGGTCGTTAGTCAAGTAAACGGCAACTATCAAACGTGCAAACCAGAGTTGGTGAAGTACGGCGAGAGGGTGCAGCAACTGTGACTCAAATTCCTTCCTACACCTTGGAAAGCATACCGCGTGCGGAAAATAGCAAAGCGGATGCATTAGCCAAGCTCGCTAAAGAACTGGCCGACGAAAACCTCGATGACGTGAGGATCGTTGTGCAAAGCCGTTGGGTTCTCGCACCGGCAGAAATATCTCCAGAGTCGTCCGAAGAAAAGGGAGCGACCGAGCAAACGACTCTATAAATAAAAGACCAGTAAAAGGCTAAGGATTGGAGGGAAGTCTTTGTAGACTACTTCAAATCCCGTCAAACACCTGAAGATGTGTCCTCGAAACATCAGCTTATGAAACGAGCTCTGTCTTTCGCTTTCGTCAATGATACTCTGTATAAAAGGTCATTTAATTCTCTGTGGCTAAGATTCCTGGGACCTGAAGAGGCAAAGAGAGTCGTCCAAGAAACTCACGACAGACTCTGCGATTCTTACCAAGCCGGCCTAAAAATGAAGCTAAAGATCAAAAGGATGGGCTATTATTGGCCCACGATGATCCAGGACTGCCTCAAATACGCGAAGCAGTGCCACTCGTGCCAGATTCACGGGGACTTTATCCATCAGCATCCGAATCCGCTACATCCGACAGTGGCTAACTGGCCGTTCAAAATGTAGGGGACTGACATAATCGGCCCCATCGAATCAGCATCGTCCAGAGGACAATTATTCATTTTGGCGACAACTGATTACTTCTCCAAATGGGCAGAATCAGTACCACTGAGGGAAGTGAAGACGGAGAATATCCTCAATTTCTTCAAGACGCGCGTCATTTATCGGTTTGGCACTCCGCGACGGATTATCTCCGATAACGGGCTAGCCTACAGAAGCCACAAGATCAGCCGCTTCGCACAACAGCATAATATAGATTGGAGATACTCTTCATTCTTTAATCTCCGAGCTAACGGTCTAGCTGAGGCTTTTAACAAGACCTTGACGAAGATCGTAAAAAAGACGGTGTCGCGAAACAAGAAGGACTGGCATGAACGAATGCATGAAGCTCTCTGGGCGTATCGCACTACGATCAAAACGGCCACGAACACAACACCGTACGCATTGGTATTCGGCACAGAAGAGGTACTCCCCTCGAGATAGAGTTACCCTCTCTACGAGTGGCAGTTCATTACGAGCTAACAGACGAAGAAAATGCTCACTTTCGGCTTGAGGAGCTCGATGCCCTTGATGAAACCCGGCTCATAGCGCTACAAAATCTGGAAGCTTATAAAGCAAAGATGACACGTTCATATGAGAGATTGACTAGGCCGAGAACATTCCGCCAAGGCGAGCTCGTGCTAGTGGTCAAAAGACCTATGATCCCTAATCGCGCCAAACGGGGGAAATTCGAGCCGAACTATAAAGGCCCGTATATCATAGACAAAGTTTACCAGGGTGGAGCCTACCTACTCATGGACATGCATGGTGAAAGACCTTTCAGGCCAATAAACGGTCGCTTCCTAAAGAAATACTACACCTGACGAGTCACGGCCTAGGTCAACGATAGATGACGACGCTTATGTCCGCTCGCTATCTTCCTAAGCCCAAACTCTATAAGTAGTAGCCGGTTTATGGACCGAAAAGTCCGTAAACTATAAATTTGCCTCAAATATGGCAACAATAGACCGAAACGTCCTTAAACTATCGACGGACCGAAACGTCCTTAAACTAACAATGGACCACTATGTCCTAAAACTAGCTGTTGACCGAGACGTCGATAAACTACTATAGATTGCAGCATACCAAGGCTGACACAGAAAAGAAAAATAAAAGAATAAAAAAAAGAAAAAGAAAACGGTATGTCCATAAGCAAAATGGGTACGGATGAAAACCCGAAAGGGCTCCGTGAGTAAAAACAGCAGGGCTACCGGCGAGTTTTTGTGAAAACCCGAAAGGGCGCAACCTCGTTAAAAGACACTTGCAAGGTCCTCTCGACCTTGTGAGGAGAAACCACCTGCGTGAGATCCTTACGACTCACAAGGGAGCAACACACTTAGAGATCCCCACGACTCCTAAGAAGAAATTACACTTGTGAGATCCTCACGACTCGTAAGGAGAACCCTCTTACGGGACCCTCACGGCTCATAAGATTCAAAAGTCTTAAGCTACAAGGATCTGAACCTGTTCTTAAACGGCCACCACAACCTCTAATGCTGCCCTACAAGCGGCTCAATGCCGACCCTTGTTACAATCCACGGGCATGAATAAACATTTCGCTAACAAAGCCCCATCCGTGACTAGGGATATGTTTACACAATGAACAGCCCTTGTAAGTCCTCTCGACTTGAAAGGAGAAAATACTCTTTTAAGATCCTTACGACTTACGAGAAGCCATACACTTAGGATTCCTCACGATTCCTAAGGAGAAAACAAACCTACGAGATCCTCATGACTCGTAGGGAGAAAAACCTTTATGAGACCCTTACGGCTCATGAAGTCGAAAGCCTTAGTCGACAGGATCCTAACCATGTTCACTAAGCCACCTTTGTTCAACATAGACAGAGGCAAATGATGATTCGCTCCTGACAATATTCCAGTTGTAGGGGTGCTGATGCTGAAATCGGTGTCTAACTCCAAGCTTGCAGTAAAGAAGCTAGCGAGCCACACATGCATACGAAATAGCCGAAATGATGGGGCAACTTGCAACAAAATCAGCAAGTAAAAATGTATGCATGCAAAATAGCCGAAATGATTAGGCAACTTGCAATAAAAATCAGCGAGTAAAAATAAAATAAATAGCCGAAATGATCAGGCGCCGCGAAAAATAGCCGAAATGATTGGGCAATCGCGACCTTCGTGATATAAAAGCTGAAATGATAGAGCATCACGGAAACAAATAAAGAAAAATGAAATTTATGCCCTACAGGTGATATCACATCAATCCCTGTATACAATCCAGGAGCGCAAACAAAGAAGGAACCACACCTTCCCTCCCCAGGCTCCATCAGAAGAAGAAGCCAAATCTCAACGGTTCGCAGACAACTTAGAGACCACTTCGATATCCGTCTCATTACAACAGACGCAACGTCATCCACATGACCCCGTCGCGGAAACACGTCATCCACATGACCCCGTCTCGGAAATACGTCATCCACATGATCCCGTCGCGGAAACACGTCATCCACATGACCCCGTCGCGGAAACACGTCATCCGCATGATCCCGTTGTGGAAACACGTTATCCACATGACCCCGTCTCGGAAATACGTCATCCACATGACCTCGTCGCGGAAACACGTCATCCATATGACCCCGTCGCGGAAATACGTCATTCACATGACCCCGTCGCGGAAATACGTCATGCACGTGACCCCGTCGCGGAAATACGTCATGCACATGACCCCGTCTCGGAAATACGTCATCCACATGACCCCGTCTCGGAAATACATCATCCACATGACCCCGTCACGGAAATACATCATCCATATGACCCCGTCGCGGAAACACGTCATCCACATAACCCCGTCTCGGAAATACATCATCCACATGACCCCGTCGCGGAAACACGTCATTCATATGACCCCGTCGTGGAAAGACATCATCCACATGACCCCTTCACGGAAATAAGTCATGCATATGACCCCGTCGCGGAAATACGTCATCTACATGGCCCCGTCTCGGAAATACGTCATCCGCATGACCCCGTCATGGAAATATGTCATCCACATGACCCCGTCGCGGAAACTCGTCATCCACATGACCCCGTCTCGAAAACACGTCATCCACATGACCATGTCACGGAAACACGTCATCCACATGACCCCGTCACGGAAACACGTCATCCACATGACCTCGTCGTGGAAACACATCATCTACATGACCCCGCCTCGGAAATGCGTCATCCAATGACTCCGTGGAACACGGCCAAAGTTAACCTTGACCCCGTGGGAAACGCCCGGAGCAACTTCTAACGCCGTGAAATGCGGATAATGTTAATCTCCTTAAACACTTACGGGTTCTCTCGACTCATAAGGAAGAAAACTCTCTTATAAGATCCTTACGACTTATATGGGAAAACGCATTTAAGAATCCTCATGATTCCTAAGGAGAAAATATACCTACGAGATCCTCTCGACTTGTAGGGAGAAAAGTATTTATGAGACCCTCACGGCTCATGAAGTTGAAAAGTCTTAGGTAGCAGATCTGGACCTGCTTTCTAAGCCATCACTATCTCTCGAAGAGTTCAAGACGGAATGCCCTCTATCATCTACAGGCTACGCTTACTAAGATAACATGCCGGCAACAAAGAAAAGAGAAGAAAGCAGCGATAGAACAAAAAATATATATGTATCTTTTATTCATGAATTCAATGGAGTACAAGTTGAATCGTATAAAAGAACAAAAAATGGATACATGTTATTCAAAGATTACAAGAAAAACAGCTACTGAGAAGGAAGCGTTTTCAACAAATCCGCAAGCTGCTCTCGCACTCCTTTCAGTGCCTTCTCGTGATCAGTCACCGGGGCCAGCTCTATTTCAAGTCGAGCCCTTTGCTGCAAGCATGATGAAATCTTCTTATCGATTTACCATTGGGCAGCTTTGCGACTCTGTGTAACCCACTCAATAGAGTCGAGCTTCCGCCTCAATACAAGCCCGTCCGAGATACATTGCTGCAAGGTGTCAAAAGCAGCTCTCAGTTGTGTGGCGTTCGCTTTAACTTGGGCGCGCAGCCGGGCAGATTCACCCGAAACCTCCTCGCGTTCCTTCCGCCTCAAGGTCGCTTCTTGTTCGAAATGGCGGAGGAAGGACACACTCTGCTCGACCCATGCAGCCCACTGGGAGTTCAAAGCCTGAATCTCAGGGGCAGGATGCATAAGCTCAAGCTCATGCAGGCAGGCCTCAATCTTCCCGCGGTGATTAACCCAAGACTCAACGACGCCCTCACTATGAAAGTTCACAAGCGTCGCCAGCATAGGGTTAACCTCCGCGGAAAAATCCGCTGCGAATGTGGGAGTCTCCACGTCAAGCTTCTCAATGTAATCGCTCAACATGCGTAGACTATTCACAGCGCCTTTAGAAGATGAACGTCGAGAAAATGGGCCTGCAGGCATTATGATTTGAGACTCAAACGGAGCTGAAGTCGATATCACCGCTGCAAAATAAATCACAGTCAAATGACGGTTCAAGAAGTAGAAGAGGTTCATGAACAATGGAGTTTACTATACCGGCTGCAGCAGGTGGCAAGGCCGGGAGTACCAGTGGCGCAACTGTTCTTTCGTCTCCTCCTTCGATCTGTAGTATATCAATCAAAACAAAGAAAAATTAGAAATGATTTGACTGCCGGTAAAAGAAGAGACATTAGCTGAAGCCTGTACTCACCAGCGCCACTAGATGAGGCAATCTCTGACTGGAAAGAGAAGTGTGGGTATAGCACCTGATACGGGTGATAAAAAAGGACTCCTATAAGGACACAGTAATGCAATGTCAGTATATAAAGTATACTGCCTACAATGAAACTGATGGGTCACAAATCCGTACCTTCCGGCATTTGAGATGGTACGAGAGAAGGTAGAGGAGCGGTCACCGTTAAAGCAGCAACTGAAGATGCTTCCTCGGGTGGCACAACCCCAACGTTCAGCACACCTGCATTAGAAATAAGAGAAACGCTGTCAAAAAGAAATTAAAGGGGATTGCAGAATAAAGGGGAAAGAGATGACTCAAAATCTACCTGGTGAGTCGCCGGTCGAGACCGCGACAATGTAACGTTTTAGAAATTGTTATGTGAATTTTTCCGTTTTTGGGTAAAATTGTCGGTATTTTCTGTTTTAACCCGACTGTGATCAAACGGCCATATAGACTTGCCAGCACCTAGTTTAGCTAAAATAAAGCTAGTGCGCAAGCTTTGGGGGTATATGGGACGTTTTGGTTCAATTTGAATTTTTCCCAATTTTAATATTATTTTAATGCGGTATTCACATTTTGAGAGATTTCGCTTAAGTGATCTTTTCAACAATTAAGTTTGAGTAAACCCAAAACCCTTCACTAAATATTTAGATATTTGTTTGGGTTTAAGGATTTAATTTAAAAGAAAAGAAAAGGAATTGAGGAGATGCATGAATGTGGTGTGAATGCATTTATGAGCTTTAAAGGCAAGGAAATTGCTAGGAAACTCTACTCACTTCCTCACCCTCTCCTCCTTGGCCGAGACTTCCCTCTCTCTTCTGCCCTTATGCATTTCTTTCCCCATTTACTTCAATTCAAGCACAATAATCTCCAAAATTCTATAATAAAATCCCAAAAATACCCCAAGTCTTGATTTTAGCATCTTGGAGCTAGGAAAGCTTGGATCTTTGTGTTCTTGAGGATAGGTAATGGTCCTTATATGTTCTTTATTTAGTTTTTGTGCCTTGTAGCTAGTTAGTTTCGGTTTAGATAAGGTATGGTTAGGATTTGTGTGTAATATCGTATTTTAGTGTCGGTTTGTGATATCTGTGACCTCCTATGACCTGGATTTCGTACAGAAAAATCAAACAAAATTATAATGATGTACTAGTGATCCTGGAGCACCACCTTGGACACGAGACCCATCCCACCGGCCAGGGCCGGCGACATCTGAAGAGGAATCCGGCGACCTCGGCTCCTTCAGGGAGTTGGGGTGTGGGTTTTTGAGGGTAGGTCTATGCTGGGGTTTGGGTGTATTTGGGTCTGTCTGTTTGTTTAGTTTTCTCTGTATGCAAAATCTGGGATCACTTAGGTAGGTTGTAGTGTTTTGTGTTCGCGCGATACGTTATACGACACAGATCGTGCACTTTGGGTGGTTTTGCTCTTAAGTTGTTTTCATCGTGTCGCTACGTACGTTAGCCACAATACGAACACTTGAGAGTATGTTTTGTGTTGTTGCGTCGGTCTAATACAATGTGTACGTGTTTTAGGGTTATTATTAATATACACTTGTTTTATTTTCTTATTATTGTAGGTTCGCAGGCGGGGACTACGGACACAGCTACAAAGGGAAAACAGGTGGTTGGCTACACTTAGCCAGGAGTGTTGGTGAGTAGATTTAACATCTACAAGGGAATCACCCGCATGACGTTATGCGTCTGGGCTAGAAATGTTATTTCTGTCGCAAATTCTATGTCATATTTAGAATTGCGCATTCACCCTACTGCTTAGTTATTGTTGTGCTTGGACTAGTACCCGTAGGACACTGCACATATTATTGACGATTCATGTTGCACGAGCACTGATTGTATACTACACACACCGTCAATAATTGCCATGTCACGCACAACCCACATATAGAAATGCTATTGTTTGGTTAGGAACATTGAGACAATGATTCATATTTCTTATCGCATGACATTTAGCATACCTGTATATTTGCATGCTTACACATATGCTTTGACATGCTTACGTGCTAGATCCCTATATACCTATAGGGTACCGTACCATTAGCAATAGGTACATACACACTTTATGTCATACCTACAGGTATACCTTGCTCTCATACTTCACTTATACCCAGGGGGTATACTACATCATTACTTATAAGTAGATACATATATCTGGTTATAGCTACATGTTTACTTTTACTTGATATTATTTTAGAATTGGAGAGATTAGAAACCGCATGATATTATATTAACTTGTTACAGTTAATTGCTGCTTTTCCTTTATATGCTCACATTTCAGATTTATGATGCGTATATTATATTCATGGATTTTCGCATTGAGATATGGATTTTTCATGTTGTTTTCTGGATTTGGGGACCGTGGGAGTTCATGAAATTGTGCATTATTTGAAAAACCCGGTTTCCCTTGATATGATATTTCAGCATCCACCATGAGATTTATCGGTTCTGATATGTATACCCCATGCGAGGAGGCGTCGTGGGCCGTATGAGGGTACATGGTGGGGCCCGGAGGTACCCCGGGACAAGAAGATTGATGGACCTTGCCGATTGAGCCTGACCGGGGAACCATATCATCCGGTGACATTACCAATGACTCGGCGGTTATCAGGGGGATACCGTTGGGAGTCATGTACGTATGGATACGTATAAAGACGGGGGTCAGAGCTAGGCACTCGTGCTTTTCGGATAGAGTGTGATACGTACCTATCAGGGTGCCAGTCTTGGTGACATCACCTGATAGATCAGCATTTCTGTGTCGATACTTGACATATTGGTTTCATGATATTTCTTCTTACTCCTTTGTATATATAACAGGGGATTAGGCCGCTGTTATATATGCCCTTACACCAATATTAGTGGAATAGGATGCTAATATATGTGTATTGACATTAATTATATACATCATCATATTTATTCATGCAAATATACCTAGAATGTAAAGGACCCATTGACATTGGATTTAGGACATTTGAGAATTCATTTGATTACAGGATATATATGAGATTGCTGATTTGGTACACTCGGGATATATGAGATCTACTTGATATTGTACGTTCGGGGTATACGAGATACACTTGATATTGTACATATGGGATATGTGAGATCTACTGGATAGTGTACATTCAGGATTTGTGAGACTTATATGATATGAGAGCCAATTTGGGGGCTGATTTGAGGAATTGGGATTTGGATTGTCTTGATGGATTGTGATCCTACCGCGATGTCAGGATTCCGTGGAAATGACATATTTCATTCCATACTCCACATTTATTGTTATGCACTGTTTCATGTATTAGTAGCACATGTTAGAGTACCTTCCATGACTGTTGCATTTACATACTTTTATTCATATCATTTCTTCATGTACCTGCAGTACCTGATAGAGTACCTTACATGACTGTTACCTACATATCGTCATATTATTGCTTCATGTATTAATTGTACCTGCTAGTGTACTTTTCATGATTTTTGCACTACATATGACCATTCATTGATATTAAATGCTTTTGTTAGATTCGCGTTGTACGTGCATACTCGCGATTACCTGTATATGTTATTTTACTATTCATGAGTTGGCAACTCACCCCCGTTGTGCCACAGTGTCTTGCAGGTGTTCCTCAGGATAGTCAGAGGCAGGGCAATTTTCATCCTTCGTATCATCTTTTGCTGCGGATACCACTTCGCCTGACAGTGTGCAGTTTTGCCCAGGTGGGTTTTGTGGTTATCCGATGTTGTATTGTATATTCGTTGTATCCATGTACTCTCCATCTACCAGTATTATGTATGACTTAGTGACTTGGTGTGAGGACGATATTGTATATTATTTTGTGACTTGGAGGTTTTTATGTAGTTTTATTTATATCGTCTCTTTCTTCGTTACGGCGCAGTATATCTGTTGTGGTGATTGTTTCCGCCGTTGGGCGTGGATTTTGCTCCCGTTTAGGATACTTTACTTTATATTTATGTTGTACCCATTTTTGGGGGGCTTGTTTTACAAAGGGGGTGCTGCCAAAATTTTAAGGAATAAAAGTGAGACTTTAAAAATTTTGGGTTGTGATTTCAAAGGTTTTGAAAATACTATTATCACTTTCTTATTATTTTTGATGGTTTAGATTTCTGGGTTTTGGCTTTCTTTTACTACGTTACGCCTGTAGACGTTGCGTAGTATTAGAGCCGTCACGTGCCAATTTCGGATTGTGACAGACAAGGGCGTCACTGGAGGCAGCAAATGCTTCACCCTCCTCCATCGGAATGGTCTCGCCACCCGTAGCCTCATCCCCCGATTCCATAAGAATCGTCGTGATACTCGCAGCGCCCGGCAACGGCAAGGAGCCGCAAGGGGAAAGAGCGACGATTGGGGCAGCGCCCGACTCTTGAGAAAGAGTGGCTACCTCGGGCCCGACGACTGTAGCCATCTCACCCACCGCTACCTCGGGCTCGGCAATGGTAGCCATCTCACCTACCGCTACCTCGGGCTCGGCGATCATGGTTGTCTCACCTTTCGCTACCTCAGGCTCGGTGGTTGCTGCCACGACGCCCACCACCTCCTCGGCAAGACTCGGCCCTGCAAGATAGGATATATGAGAACCTGAAAGTTAAAACTTTGACAGAACAACCCAATATCACGTTACCTTGAGTCGACTTTCGGATTGCTTCCCGAGCGGCACGTGCTGCCTGTCTGTGGGCGGTGGACAAAGCAGCCGGAGTATCCTCTGAAGGAGTAGGGGCAGGGGTAGCGGTGCTCGAACCTGCACCCGCGGCCAAGGCGGCATTATGCTCCCTTGTCGCGTGCATTCTATGCTTCCTTTCCGCTCGGGCCGTAAGAGCGGATCTTCTAGAAGCCTCCATCAATAGGACGTCATCGTCCGCGCTAAGGGTTACCTCTGGAGCCGTTATGTCATCCATCATCGGTCGTTTGAGTAAGGCCTCTTTCGGCAGTGCTGAGGAGGCCGGGACTTCGATGGCTGGCCCGGAAAATATCTCCGCGTCACCTTGCGGGATTGGCATTGTAGTCCCT
Organism: Agapanthus africanus; assembly: GCA_030015575.1. Taxonomy (NCBI): domain Eukaryota; kingdom Viridiplantae; phylum Streptophyta; class Magnoliopsida; order Asparagales; family Amaryllidaceae; genus Agapanthus; species Agapanthus africanus. Next base: position 103,342,835 of record JASDDO010000028.1, on the reverse strand, counting down.
ACGATAAGATAAAGAAGGGATCGGATTATCCATAAGAAAGGAGGATGAAGATGCAATGAGCCGAGATATACCAACTCCCAACGAAGCGCGAATCCTCTCCTCATCCTCGAAAGTCTTGAGGGAAGCCGCTAGAGCCTCTTCAGTGGAAAAGCCTGTTACAGAAGGAAAAATGTCAGTCAAAACATGATAATAAAAATATAATGCAATAAGAGAAGGTGCGACTGATGTTTACTTGATTGCGTGAGGATGACCAGTCCCGCTTTGTGGCTTGCCGATAGCACAGAAGCTGCAATAGCAGCCTCCAGATCAGTATCGTCCGGCGCTATGAATAGACCCTCATTGGTCCCATATTCACCCAAGCCCTCACTATAAGGAGCATGAGGCTCCTGACCAAATGCGACGTCGGTAGAAAGGATCGACTTCTTCTTCCTCTTCTGCGAGCGAGCTCTGGTCGCCCCAAGCACAAGTTTACGTTTAGCAGGCACCTTGGGGCGACGAGTCCCAATATCTGAACCCACGCCAGACTCAGGGGAATCTACATTCACCGTCTCCATGGGATCACGGGGCACCGGTAGTACATTCACCGTCTCCACGGGAGCACGGGGCACCGGTAGCTCAGGCCTGTCGTTCGGGACTTCAATCACGGCAGCTTCACTTAGCGGAGGGAGGACAATAGTCCGTCGCTTCAAAGGGACATTTCGATCACAAGCAGGGGGTGCACCCTTGCGGTCGAGCAGCAGTTGCTTCTCTTCCCTGATAACGGCGCCCATCGAATGTTGGTACCAGGCCACGTGTACATTAAGGGCCTTCGGGACACAACTCGGTTCGCTGATAAAGAAGTGAGACCATGTGTTCAAGCGCATGAAATGATGCAGCGCGCTCCACATTCTCTCTTCGGTAGCAACAGGTTCTGCTAGGAAAGCCTCAAGTGGGACACCCTGATTGTAACTCAGCTGCTGGGAAAAACGATGTGGGTTGTATCTCATGAATAGCGCCGCATCATTTTTCCTGAATACAAGAAAGCCCGGCCTGATGGAGTACAAATGAAGAATCTCCCGGGCTTTCAACATAGAGGCCCCGTCTTTAAAGATGTCTCGCAATGGCAGCACCACTTTTGAAGTTTCCCGGCCGATGGTCAAGACTTTGTCTGTGAAAGACATACCATCTCCAACCGTGCGCGGACGAAAGAGCAGGCCCCTAGCTTCCCACGATGACAGACTCATGATGGAGGCGTCAACCAGCCGCATTATCCTAGGGAACTTGCATCTGTCGTAAAAAGAAGGTCTTTTGTGGATGCCAAAGACCCCAAGCACGTGCAGCTTCATCCATGAAGTGAAGTAATGCATTGGGAAGTTGGCAGGATGCACCCCTGGTTCAGTGGTATCAGCTGCTAAGCTGAGGCCGTGATATAGGTGAGCTAACCCGGAGATCCCAATGGCCACTTGTATTCCGGCAACCATGCGATGCGCGGGGTTGTCACGCCCCGCTTCCCAGAGTACGCAAACTTGGGCACGTGACATAGCCAACCATGCTACCTGCGGGTAGGACGCATCCGTCCACAGTCACATTACGGTTGTAGAGATATCAAGAACAGTAAAATAAACTAAACTAATACATGTCCAAATCCATAATAACAAGAATCAATAAACAATAAGTGCGGAAGCTAATGATCCAATACAATGAATAAACAGTACGTCCCATAATGCGGGCTCACAACTGGAAATGAAATGAAAATAAATAAACTAAACTCTAAGGAACTCACAGTTCAGCCTGCTGGCTGAAGTACTCCTGCTCGGTCGTCGATAATGGTAAGGAATCTGGGCCATGCAAAACCCAGACGTCAGCGCGTCATGACATCAAGTATATAGTATAAACATGGTAATGAGCAATGCAAGTATGAACATGAATAAGCAGTAATAAGAAAATAACAAGCAGGGTAATGTGCAGTGGTGACTAAACTGTCCTATCAGGTTTTCTACTCTATAGTATTTGAAACCAATTGATGAATCGTCGATGTAACTCAATAGTATCCCGTGCGTGCCCGGGACCACGGTCAAGATCCTCGGGGCTGAATCCGAGACGTGCCGCTAAGCAGTAAAAGGTAGTAGGATGGACGAGTGATGTCAGCATCAACACTCCGGAGCTGGCCAAGCCCGTAAGACTGATCAGAACAATGTATCGAACTGTTGAGTTACAAGTCGGTTTCACCTTTGATTTCCCCATACCCCCAAGCTATGTATGTCAGGTCAGATATTCAGTAGTCAAGGACTAATGCCAACACAAGGTCGAGTAAAAGTAGGTCTGTCTGGATCGACAGCAGGAATGGTTAGGTTTGTCGGCATTAGGCATGAAATCATGAAGCAGGTAATGTCATGGTACGGCAGGATGAGTCGGTATGTATGTATCTGTCAGGTGTGGCAGGGTCAGGCCAATATGTCGTGCAGTCGGGTAAGTGCTCGCAACAGGTACACAATCAATAATGAACAACAGCAGGAAACAGTAATTAGCCACAATATTCCATATAACCACAGTGATGTTTATACTCTCTTATTAACAGGTTCAATCATCTTTAGGGTGCAGTAGCCACAAGGTAAAGCAATATCCACAATTATAAATTAAGGAACTACATGAAATTATACTAAATATAATAATAATCCCATGAATGGTTTAACAGTTTAAGCAGATATGATTCAGTTGTTTTAGTTAGTTAAAGCATGGATTGATGTGGGTTAATTAATTATGAGGAACTGTAGTAACGATTCCATTATAAAGATAACAGCAATAATACGATATCAAATGCCATCACTAAGTTACGGTATTAAATAGTGTGAGTTCAATTGCGTGGCAAGACTAGATCTCGCACGCTAGCATGTTCAAGCAAGTATTCAGATACTTGCCTCGACGGTCTGCAAACGGGAACACGGATGCGATGTCGGCAGAAACGCGATAAGATAGCACGAGCCACGGATCGAGTCCCAACAGAGATCAACGGAATCGCACGGACCAGGGGGCTTCGCTGGAGCGTCGGGTTCGCCAAGACGGCACGGTCGGATTCCGGCAAAATGTCATTGGTAACAAGTTAGCAACAAGATACGATACACGCAAAATACGACCAGCGAAGGGATTGTACCAAAAGGAAGCACAAGGAAAACTCACAGAGAAGAAACAGGGTGCACACGATGGCTCGACGGCACTGGGACGCCGGTGAGGCAGCGACGGCGAAGAACGGTGGCTGGAAAAATCCTGAGTTCGCTGGAACGGGGTGCTGCAGCGAGTGCGAGGGTGGTAGCCGACTCTGGTGGTCGAGGGGGAAGGGAGGTGGTCGGAGGTGGCGTCGACGAGGTCGCCGGCGCGTTTCTCCGGCGAACAGCGGGGTAGGCGAGGGGTTAGGGCTCGTGTTGGTGTTCCGGCGAGGGGAGGAGGGCAGCGACGACGAGGTCGGGACGAGGAGGGTGAGAGGGAGTCGCGGGAGTCGTCGACGACGAGGGGTGGCGTCGATGGCGAGGTCTGCGAGGGTGGACGCGAGATCTGCGTTGGGTGCAGGCGCGGGAGTCGTCGGGAAAACGGGAGGAGGAAGGCGCGGCGGTCGAGGAGGCGTTGCTGGCGGTGACGGCGAGGTCGCGGTGGCGATGGTGGCTGCGCGAGTACGAGGCTAGGGTTAGGGTTTGTTGGGTTCTCGTGGTGAAGGTGGGTTGAAGGAAGGGCGGCTGCATGGTTTAGGTTATATATAGAGGGAGAGGGAGAGAGAGATTGGAGAGAGAGAGAATGATTTGGTGAGATAGAGAGAGCGAAAGAATGAGGAGAGAGATAGGGAAAGGAGGGGCCCACGCGTGCACAGTCTCGCTCGCGATTGGCCAGGAGGGAGGTGAGGAAAATATTTGAGTAAGGATTTGAGGAAATAAACTGTTAGGAATATATTCGTATATATATATTTTAGTTTTATATTAAATTGAAACGGGCCCTTTTTGGCGCGAAATGAAACATTTCCAAATCGCGCCCGGGTTGCGCCCAAATGTTCCAAATTCAAATTATAGGATTTTAAGCGGGTTCCAAATTTTGAAAATAGGTGTTTAGTGATTAAAATGCATGCCCCCAAGTCGGACACTTGCACGCGCGCGTAGTCGCCCAAACTGGCCCGTTTAACCAAACGGAACGGAATCTCGACACGCGGACGCTACCACACGACTAGTGGCGACGAGTAGGCCAACATGGACATCTTAAGTTTCATTTTCGGAGTTAAAATTTGTTATGTGCCAAAATGACTTAACCGGGTAAAATTTAGCAATAAACACCAGAAAATCAGGAAAATTGGAATGAGCAATATATAACCCTCAACTAGTAATATAAATAGTATTATTGGGCTCGGGTGTTACAGGGGTAGAAGACAGAAGGCCTCATGTAATAAGGATACATAGGAAGCGTGAACCAACTTAACCATAAACTGAGGAACCCGAGAAAGAACGCTTCCTTATCAATACCCGGTGTTGGGGTAAAAATTTACACCCCGGTTGACCAAGTTAAAATCAAAATCAACCCCAAGCCAAGTGGACCCAAGCCCAGATCCAGTGGGCCCATGCCCGGGTCGAGCCCGAACATGAAGCGGCCGACCTCCCCCCATGCCAAGATAAAAATTTTGTAATAAATAATTTTGTTGTATTTCTTTTATTTTATTTTATGGATAAATGTAAGAAAAATAGGCATAAACCCAAATTTTTGTAAAGCCCATGGTTTATGTGCAAAAAGAAATGGCACATGAGCCATGAGATAGGCAAAATGCCATTTTGTGAAGCCCAATGGGCTATGTGTAAAGTGTATAGCCTATAAAGGCAAGGATAATAAAAATATCTAACAACTTTTTCTCTCTCCAAAAATTTTTAGATCTGAGATCTTTTCTCCTTCTTCAAGGTTCCAAAACCTTCTTCTTTCTTTTGAATTAAATCAAGAGTTTTACACTTCATTCTATAAAACTAAATAGTTTTCACCACAAAACCCATAAAGGGGAACCCGGATCTTCCATTAGATCTCAAAAAGAAGAGATTTTTAAAATCTCATATCTCTTGATCTTCAAGATCCAACAACCAGAGACGAAAGAAGAAGAACCACTTTCATCAACCCCAAAACATCTTAGGAGTTTTAACTCTACCCTAATTTCTCTTTCGAGAATTTCTCGGGCAAAAAGCCTCTTTTTCTCGCCGGCGCCCAAGCGCTCAAGCACCAAGCGCCCACGTGCTGACACGTGGCGCGCTGGCGCTCCAGCGCCCTGCGCTCAAACGCAAAGTGCCCATATGCCGACACGTGGCGCGCTTGCAATCCAGCGCCCTGCGCTCCAGCGCAAAGCGCCCACGTGCCGACACGTGGCGCGCTTGCGCTCAAGCGCCCAGAGAAAGCACAAAGCGCCCACGTGCCGACACGCGGAGCGCTTGCGCTCAAGCGCAAAGTGCCCACATGCCGACACGCGGCGCGCTTGCACTTCAGCGCTCTGCGCTCAAGCGCAAAGTGCCCACGTGCCGACACGCGGCGCGCTTGCGCTCAAGCGCAAAGCACCCACATGCCGACACGTGGCGCGCTTGCTCTCCAGCGCCCTGCGCTCAAGCGCAAAGCGCCCACGTGCCGACACGTGGCGCGCTTGCGCCCAAGCACCCTGCGCTCAAGTGCAAAGCGCCCACGTGCCGACACGTGGCGCGCTTGCGCCGAAGCGCCCTACGCTCAAGTGCAAAGAGCCCATATGCCGACACGTAGCGTGCTAGCGCCTAAGCACACAACACCTAAGCGCACAGCGCTCAAAGCGCTGACCCCACGCGTCCTTTGGGCGCTTTTTCCCTTTTTTTTTATATATATACATGTATATATATGTACAGATACACACACACTCCACAACACTGTCCCCCCAAAAAATTTTTTTGGGCCGGGACGCTGCTCCGCACCCCGCAAGGGGGCTGCTAGCCCCCTTGACCCCTAGCCCGCTATCTGGGTAGCGGGACCCCCGTAAAAACTCTGCGTGGCTCCCGATATATTTAAACCCCCCTCCAAAACAAAACACACGTACACTGCACATTGAGTTCGCATGACCAGTTTAACCCGTTAATCGGAGGTTCCCTCGCCCCAAAGCGAGGGGTAATTTACGACAGCTTAGTCCGCGGCTGCCGGAGATTTGGATCCCCACAATCAATAAAACCCCGGCCTACCTTAGGCAAGGGGAATCTGTAGTATGCCTGACAAGCGCGCGTGTATTCCCATCCCAATGGGGTGACGAAAAACACCCTACAGATTCTGGCACGCCCGGTTGGACATTTCTCTCCTCCCATATTTCGGGTTAAACGTTCATGCGAACTCAATCAATATACATATCGATTGTCTATACTGAAACGATTTTTTTTTCCGTAAAGCAATCAACGTTCGACGACAATGTCTCTGAAGACGAATTCAGCTTCCCACGCGACCCCGACCTAGTACGTGGTCAGGATCAATGCTCGTGTGGTTCTCCCCGCAAGCCTCAGTCGACAGTGGGAGGAACTGCCCTGCCAGTTTGGCTCCGTCATCATCTACCCTGCCGGAAGCGCTCATCTGGCAGAAATCCCGGCAAAATAGGTGGCCAAGTCGGTCTCAAAGGGCAAGAGGCTGAATGTTGTGATCGCTAAGGCACTGTTAGTTATGTATATGCCCTAGAGGCCATTGTTGTAGATATGATGTATATTATAATGGATGCTTGGATATATATAGAGAGGACTTTCTTGCTCGTCATGATAGTATGCTATTTGGTTTCACTTTATCTTAACATGTTGACTTATATTGGTTTACTGTTTTTACTTTCACATGTTGATAAAGCCCTTAGGATCTGTACTCGACTACTGGGACTATGATGAGATCATACTAGTGGGGCTATGGTAGTCGATGAGTACATCCTATAACTGTTCCTAGTCGAGGGTATATCGAGACAGGGCATCGATACACCAGAGTAGACTAGCGTCTACGCATCTTGACCCATATGATGGGTGATGGATGATCCCATATCCATCGGTGTTTGACATCAGAGATGGTGTACAGGTGCTCAGTGGAGACTGGGTACACTGGACGGACTAGCCAAGAACTCCCAGATGGTGATATACCACACGTCAGATGGCAGTTCTCCGGTGACACTGGTACAGGGTAGTCTGTAGACCCGAGATCGTCATAGAGTCTTGTGTGATTCCCACTGTGCTTTGATTTCCACCTTACCACGTCCAAGAGGGCGTGTAAAACGGTGGCTTTTGGGTACAGTCCCGAATCATATGGAAGCAATGTGCGATAGGAGGGGATTCGTCTCTCCTGGTATAGGGAGTTGATGTTGTGATGTGTTCGATTGGCTATAACTGGAAGTCCCTGGCCAGGGCTGATATAGAGATTTACTGGTAAGTGTTACCAGTAGTTTCTCGACCCGTTATGAGCCACACATCGACACGACTTATCGGTTACTGGGGTCTGACGTATACCACCCCTAGACTTGATATGCGACATATCAGACGAAGAGACCGGACTGTACAGGAGTGTTACTGATTGGATTCACAGGAGAACGGACAGGCTAGCTTGTTGATCTTCTGATCGCTCAATACCTGGGTGGCTGTTACGTTTAGCTGACGGATTGCAGCTTGTGGGTGTTTGATATGATCATCACCTGCTACCGGCGTATTGACGATTCTTTAGAGTCCTACACAGAGGTTTCTTGGCTCAGGCAAAACGGAGTAGAGGCACATATATGATATGCGCAGGACCGAGGATAATGCGATATAAGATACCGTATTATATTCTCGCGATATTTAGATATGAACCGGCTCATCGGATCAAGTGTTGATTCGATGAATCGGTACATGATATATTAGTCGGTTATATTCGATATAACCGGATTGTCGGATCAAGTGTTGATTCGATGATTTAATGTATAATAATATATATGATATATTGTATTACATTATCTAATATTGGCTCGCTTTATTATTTCATTTTCTCACCGGATAATACATTAATATATATGCGATATATATTAATAGTATTATTTTCTTTTGTTACAAATATATAATATATATGTGATATATATTATAGTAACATGATATGATTAATTATTGAACATGTTTTGTGGAGATAAAGCAAGGTTAGGGTTTGACTAGGGTTAGTTCTTTCTTGCACCTTCTAGAACTTTTCCTTTTGTCATAAAGAAGATATTATGATAGATATTTTCTCATGACTCATTGTTTTAACCCAACCAAACCCTAGCCCTAGTTTATTCTCTACAATGGTTAAGCTTCTCATCCTTGACCATGGTTCAATAATCAATCATATATTCTTTACTACTATTCATCACAAAAGGATTATCTCATTATTCATCATCTTCTTCTCTTTTGAGCTTTGAGAAAGCTTACTTGATTTTCCTTTTGTGATGTTTTCTTGTGAGATTATGATATATAAAAAGATAGCATAAATACTACTCCATCATGCTCATCTAATCTAGCCCATTAGATTAGGGTGTTCACCTCATTAGAGTGAGAGAGCTTGAGTTATTGCAACTTCAACGTAGATCATCGGAGAAAAGGAATACTACAAGCTAGCATGGATCGTTCGAGTCGTGGAGCCTCTCTTGAGTCCGGGAGATCGTGGATCGCGGCGAAGGGACTTCTACTCGGAGCTTATGAAGCGAAGGAGCGGACTACAAAGGTTGTAATCCCTCACACTTAGTAGTAAAGATGTTTACTTGCATGTTTAACCCTAATAATCTAGCAAAGATCCCGGCTTTGGGTTGTTCGGCACGTCTAAATTTTTATCCGGGCATGTTTGATGCCTTATGAACCTTCACAAGAGTGCCTAGGAACCCTACAATGGTATCAGAGCCTAGCTAGAGCATTAAGCGACGTGTGTACGAAGTTAAAACTCCGAACGAACCCCGAAACTACGAAATGAACCCTTCTCTGGACAAATTTTTAAAATGCGATTTTTTCTGTATTAAAAATGCCTAAAAAAATCAGCAGGCAAATATAAGTATTACTGTTGAAAACGAGCTTCCAAATCATATGGAACGCCGCGGAACCGTGGCCAAACCTTGCTTGGGCCGCGGATCCACGGCAGAACTGTAGATTTGGGCTTTTGTTTTGCAACAGTAATATCCGTTTCTGTTAGATATTGTTTATGGGTATTTTTAATATTACTTAAGTGTTGAGTATTCTGGGGTTTATTTTGTAATCGTAGATTTGATCAGAATATTTAAATTCGTTATGTTTTCCGGATATTTAGAAACTGTTAAAATGTTCGAACGGATATCTTTAACTCACTTTTTCCCGGCACGTAAAATTTTCAAGTGTTGAATTTTTTTTCCGGGTTTAAATCTTTCGGAAAAATGTGCAAGTAACACGGTGGACCCTCTAGAAGACAACAAACCTTAACTCGATTATGTGACCGTCTTGAACTGCCTCTAAACCTTAGGGTTTGGGGCAGTACGGCGTGCCACATGTGAGACGTTGGCTTGATCCTTCTACGGCTGGATCATCGGTACTGTGACAGTTTCTGGGATTATTTGAACTCCGCTCAAGTGTTGAGCTACTTAGGAAATTTTGGGTATTTGATTATCTGTTCGGAAAGTTTAATACTATCTATTTATCTGGAATCTGATACAATATGTGGAATTCATAGAGTTAGGCATGAAATGCGAAGTATGTGATATTTCGGATTTACGATGTCTAAAGTGATTGTGGATTCCAAATATTATAGTTTTACACTTTCTTTTCTGTGACCGTAAGTGTAATATGTGATATCGCCGATTTTGTTGCTATATGTCAACGACAATTGGGATGCGCATATTTACTTACGTTGATGATATGTGATATTATGTGTTGTTGTGATATGTTATATTGGATCATCGTGTTCTGAATAGCCGGGGGTTTTATGTGAGATGAGGGTTTTTATTTTCATTCATGTAAAATTCATTTGTATGTAATATTCTTTTATTAGGGCACTTCCGGGATGAGGTTGATGTCACCATTGTATATTATTTACTTTTCCGCATTAGGTAGACCCAAGGAGGGGAGCATAAGTAACCGGGTTCTAGGGTCCAGTGGGAGGCCATCTCGAGGAGTCGAGACCGGGTCTCCTAACCCTAGAATTGGCAGTGTTACTTGCCGCTCTCGTAGGGGTTTAGGGATGTGGGTTTGGCTATTCATCGCGACCGTGGAATCCGTGTTTTATACAGGCTCGTATTGAAAACACGGACGTCCTAATATATCCAATATTTCATATATGTTCTTCTGCTGCAATGTTCTGTGATGAGATCATATTACTGCCTGAGACGAATGTTTATACTATATATATATGCTGATATATAAATATTACTGCTTTCGTTTCTTCTGTGATGCTTAGAAAGCATAAGCTGATGGAATTTTATTAATGAGATTAATAAAAAGAAAAGAAACCTAAAAGATGTTGTAGAATCAAAACTTTATAAAAAGGGTAGCTACAGTTTTGCTTTGCATAGTGGTATATATGATATGCCCTGCACCTTATTCGATGAGGAAAGAGCCGAGATCTCTTCACCGGGAGTAACCTCTTTAGCGAAACTGGCAGATGCTATAAACTCGCGGTTTAGTTTTTGACAGCTTAAATAGTTCTTGCTTTGCACAGCGGTATATATGATATATCCTGCACCTTATTCGATAGGGAAAGAGCCGAGATCCCTTCACCGGGAGTGACCTCTTTAGCGAAACTAGAAGCCTAAAAAACACTCCTTTTCAAAATTCACTTGATTCTACGACGATATCAAGTTCTTTACGTTCAAGGTTTTCTGAAAAATCTGCGTAGCCCTCTGTCATTTCAGATAGATATTATTTAGTATTCGTGCTATATTTGTTGACTTAGTCAAGGCGTAGTATATAGTAGCTAAATAGTGTTTATCTGCTAAAACATGAGATGTGATTGGATTAGGGTATTCGCACGGCCTTGTTGACTCAGTCAAGGGTCGTACGGGTGGGTTTAATTCAATCGGGAAATGTACGGGTTGAACCTGACTTGCGATTTATGGTTTGTTGACTTAGTAAAGGTCATAGATCGCTAGGGGCAAAAACATTATCGGGAATTTCAAGTGTTGAAATTTGCAATGAGATTGCATACCTCCTATGAGATAGTTGGATCCCGATACCCACTGCGAGTAAGAGTTACTCCTGGAAGAGTTTTACACAGGACAATTAGCCGATCAAGTAGGTGTCTAGAAAAGTGTTAACGAGGTTACGCCTCTGGGAAAACGAGGTTTACTTTAATTAGGTCCGTGCGAAAGCACGGGGAACCTCCCTCAAGTACCGACACTGATCTGGCTGAAAGATTGACGAAATTGTAGGGTGTAATTAATCCCGGCTAATCTTACCTTTTAGGGTTTTAAGGATGATTTGATAAAAACAGTGGGAGACATCCTGGTTAGATAAGATAATAACCAATCTAATCTTGCAAGAGCATACGCTAAAGTGTTTTCTTCTCTCTCTCTCACTTCAGGTAGCGACCATGTCAGGCCATAATCAAGATAATAATATAGATGTATTGACTGAACCCGCTTATTATACTGAGCAGAGGAACGTTGGACCCGTTCTTTCTTATAAGAGTTATAAGACTGAACAGGAAACAGGAGAATATCTGGATTCTCATGCCGCCCAAAAGAACATACATGTTGATGCATCTTCTTCGGGTGTGTTAGTTATTGAGAACTGTTTCTCAGTTCACCCTACGTCCTGGGTATTAGATACCGGATCAGGATCCCATATATGTAAATTGTTACATGGGCTACGGAAAAGTAGAGAACTGGGAAAAGGTGATCATTCCGTTCAAGTAGGGAACGGTGCAAATATTGCAGCCAAAGCAGTTGGCGAATATTACCTAGTATTGCCAAATCGTAATACACTGATTCTAAATGAGTGCTATTATATACCGAACATGATGTGCAACATTATATCAGTTTCTTTATTAAGTAAAGAAGGATATAATTTTGTAGTAAAGGATAATGTTATGAACATATTCCTAAATCAAAAGTTGATTGCATCAGGCTCGTTACATAATGGCATATTCATTCTAAATCAAAATACAGTTCTCAATATACAAAACACACACAAGAGGAAGAGTTCAGAAATGAACGAATCCTTCTTGTGGCATTGTAGACTTGGTCATATAAATGCGACATGGCTGGCTAAGTTACATAAGAATGGATATTTGAATACATTCGAATTATCATCTTATGATACTTGCCATTTATGTCTCAAAGGAAAAATGACCAAAACTCCTTTTAGTGGACACGGAGAAAGAGTTACGGAACTCTTAGGACTGGTACATAGTGATGTATGCGGTCCTATGTCTACACACGCCAGGAACGGTTCTTCCTACTTCATTACATTCACTGACGATCTCTCTAGATACGGACATGTGTTCCTGATAAAACACAAATCTGAAGCTTTTGAGAAATTTAGAGAATATAAGCATGAAGTAGAGGACCAAATGGGCAAAAGTATTAAGATTCTTCGATCTGATCGAGGAGGTGAATACTTAAGCAATGAGTTCCTAGATTATCTAAAAGAGAATGAGATTCTCTCTCAGCTTACTCCTCCTTATACACCACAGCACAACGGTGTATCGGAGCGAAGGAATTGCACCCTATTAGATATGGTGCGCTCTATGATGAGTGAAGCTGAGTTACCTGTTTCCTTCTGGGGGTATGCGCTTGAGACAGCCATATACATATTGAATCTAGTTCCGTCTAAATCTGTACCTACCACACCATATGAGATATGGAGTGGGAAGAGACCATATTTTAAACGAGTTAAGATATGGGGTTGTCCGGCCTATGTCAAAAGGCAAAATCCGGACAAACTCGAGACACGATCAGTTCTTTGCAAATTTGTGGGATATCCAAAGAATTCTCAAGGATATTTTTTCTACCACGCTGAGGAACTAAAAGTGTTTGTTGCTCAACATGCCACCTATTTGGAAAGGGAATTTCTTGCAAAAGAAATTAGTGGCAAAGAGGTAGAGCTGGAAGAGGTTCCAGCACCACAAACTACAACTGATGATTTGTTGGAACCAGAAGATTCAGTAGTACCCGACGAACCCCAGCCTCTCCGCCGATCTAGTAGGGTTTCTCGTCCAACTGAGAGATACTACGGTTTTCTCATTGATGGTGGAAGCGAGGATTGCATCATGGATGATGATGAACCGACTAGTTTCGAGCAGGCCATCACGAGTGGTGACTCTGTGAAATGGCTGGATGCAATGCGATCTGAGATGGAATCCATGTACACCAACAAAGTATGGACTTTGGAAAATGCTCCTGAAGGGGTAAAACCCATTGGGAGCAAGTGGATCTTTAAAAAGAAATTTGGTGTAGATGGAAAAGTTGAGACTTTCAAAGCTAGACTTGTAGCAAAGGGTTTTCGTCAACGACCAGGTGTGGATTATGACGAAACCTTTTCTCCAGTGGCTATGCTTAAGTCCATCCGGATCTTACTTGCCATTGCTGGATACCATGACTACGAAATATGGCAAATAAATATTAAGACCGCCTTTCTAAATGGTGATTTAGAAGAGTGCGTGTACATGACTCAGCCAGACGGCTTCGTAGATAGTGGGAGCAGCAGAAAGGTGTGCAAGCTGCTTAAATCCATTTATGGGTTAAAACAAGTATCGCGGAGTTGGAACATCTGTTTTGATATTGTAGTCAAAGAGTTTGACTTCATCAAAAATATAGATGAACCTTGTATTTATAAGAAGGTAATAGAGAGTAAGGTTGTCTTCCTCGTATTGTACGTGGATGACATACTCTTGATAGGAAATGATATTCCTATGCTGCAATCAGTCAAGCTCTTCTTATCATAAAGATTCTCAATGAAAGATCTAGGTGATGCCTCCTGCATATTGGGAATCATGATCTATAGAGATAGATCTAAACGGATACTGGGATTGTCCCAATCCAGATACATTGACACCATACTAAAGAGGTTTAGTATGGAAGAATCTAAGCGTGGGAACCAACCCACGATCTCTGGACTCACTCTCTCCAAAGAGATGTCTCCCAAGACTGATTTGGAGAGAGCTCGCATGAAAGGGATACCCTATGCTTCGGCAATAGGCTCTATCATGTATGCGATGCTATGTACCAGACCCGATGTGGCATATTCACTAAGTGTAGTGAGTCGGTATCAAGCAGATCCTGGAGAGAGTCACTGGACACCTGTGAAGAACATTCTCAAGTACTTGCGAAGGACTAAAGAGATGTTCTTGGTGTATGGTAACGGAGAACTCCGCATGGAGTCCTTTACCGATTCCAGCTTCCAAAGTGATAAGGACGACTCTAAGTCGCACTCGGGATTTGTCTTTACCCTAAATGGAGGGGCGGTATGTTGGAAGAGTTCCAAACAGGATACCATTGCAGACTCGACGACGGAGGCTGAATACATCGCTACCAATGATGCTGCCAAAGAGGCTGTCTGGATAAAGAAGTTCATTAGTGAACTTGGTGTAGTTCCATCCATTGAACATCCAATACCTCTGTATTGCGATAACAATGGAGCTGTGGTGTTGGCCAAGAAACCCAGGTCCCATCAAAAGTCCAGACATATTCTTAGGCGAAATCACCTGATCAGGGAGATAGTTGATCGCCGGGAAATCGAGGTCAGGAGAGTAGATACGAAGGCCATTCCCCAGATATAGTTTGAGAGATTATTCGGGATGCTAGGTATGAGATACTACAGCAGCTGGCCTTAGTGCAAGTGGGAGATTATTAGTTATGTATATGCCTTAGAGGCCATTGTTGTACATATGATGTATATTATAATGGATGCTTGGATATATATAGAGAGGACTTTCTTGCTTGTCATGATAGTATGCTATTTGGTTTCACTTTATTTTAACATGTTGACTTGTATTGGTTTACTGTTTTTACTCTCACATGTTGATAATGCCCTTAGGATCTGTACTCGACTACTGGGACTATGATGAGATCATACTAGTGGGGCTATGGTAGTCGATGAGTACATCCTATAACTGTTCCTAGTCGAGGGTATATCGAGACAGAGCATCGATACACCAGAGTAGACTAGCGTATACGCATCTTGACCCATATGATGGGCGATGGATGATCCCATATCCATCGGTGTTTGACATCAGAGATGGTGTACGGGTGCTCAGTGGAGACCGGGTACACTGGACGGACTCGCCGAGAACTCCCAGATGGTGATATACCACACGTCAGATGGCAGTTCTCCAGTGACACTGGTACAGGGAAGTCTGTAGACCCGAGATCGTCATAGAGTCTTGTGTGATTCCCACTGTGCTTTGATTTCCACCTTACCACGTCCAAGAGGGCGTGTAAAACGGTGGCTTTTGGGTACAGTCCCGAATCACATGGAGGCAATGAGCGATAGGAGGGGATTCGTCTCTCCCGGTATAGGGAGTTGATGTTGTGCTGTGTTCGATTGGCTATAACTGGAAGTCCTTGGCCAGGGCTGATATAGAGATTTACTGGTAAGTGTTACCAGTAGTTTCTCGACCCGTTATGAGCCACACATCGACATGACTTATCGGTTACTGGGGTCTGACGTATACCACCCCTAGACTTGATATGCGACATTTCAGACGAAGAGACCGGACTGTACGGGAGTGTTACTGATTGGATTCACAGGAGAACGGACATGCTAGCTTGTTGATCTTCTGATCGCTCAATACCTGGGTGGCTGTTACGTTTAGCTGACGGCTTGCAGCTTGTGGGTGTTTGATATGATCATCACCTGCTACCGGCGTATTGACGATTCTTTAGAGTCCTACACAGAGGTTTCTTGGCCCAGGCAAAATGGAGTAGAGGCACATATATGATATGCGCAGGACCGAGTATAATGCGATATAAGATACCGTATTATATTCTCGCGATATTTAGATATGAACCGGCTCATCGGATCAAGTGTTGATTCGATGAATCGGTACATGATATATTAGTCGGTTATATTCGATATAGCAGGATTGTCGGATACAGTATTGATTCGATGATTTAATGTATAATAATATATATGATATATTGTATTACAATATCTGATATTGGCTCGCTTTATTATTTCATTTTCTCACCGGATAATACATTAATATATATACGATATATATTAATAGTATTATTTTCTTTTGTTACAAATATATAATATATATGTGATATATATTATAGTAACATGATATGATTAATTATTGAACATGTTTTGTGGAGATAAAGCAAGGTTAGGGTTTGACTAGGGTTAGTTCTTTCTTGCACCTTCTAGAACTTTTCCTTTTGTCATAAAGAAGATATTATGATAGATATTTTCTCATGACTCATTGTTTTAACCCAACCAAACCCTAGCCCTAGTTTATTCTCTACAATGGTTAAGCTTCTCATCCTTGACCATGGTTCAATAATCAATCATATATTCTTTACTACTATTCATCACAAAAGGATTATCTCATTATTCATCATCTTCTTCTCTCTTTAGCTTTGAGAAAGCTTACTTGATTTTCCTTTTGTGATGTTTTCTTGTGAGATTATGATATATAAAAAGATAGCATAAATACTACTCCATCATCCTTATCTAATCTAGCCCATTAGATTAGGGTGTTCACCTCATTAGAGTGAGAGAGCTTGAGTTATTGCAATTTCGACGTAGATCATCGGAGAAAAGGAATACTACAAGCGAGCATGGATCATTCGAGTTGTGGAGCCTCTCTTGAGTCCGGGAGATCGTGGATCGCGGCGAAGGGACTTCTACTCGGAGCTTATGAAGCGAAGGAGCGGACTACAAAGGTTGTAATCCCTCACACTTAGTAGTAAAGATGTTTACTTGCATGTTTAACCCTAATAATCTGGCAAAGATCCCGGCTTTGGGTTGTTCGGCACGTCTAAATTTTTATCCGGGCATGTTTGATTCCTTATGAACCTTCACAAAAGTGTCTAGGAACCCTACAGGCACCACAACCGAAACTTAAGATGGTGTCTGAATGACTCCCTGGCGCTCCAGCGGGGGGCAAGAACTCCGGTACAAAGAGAAACATCAAATGTTGCGGACGAGCTCAGGCGATGACTCCAACAAATGCACAATCGAGCATATCTCCAAAATCCTCCATCGTCCAGTCTACGATGTCTTCCCAAAGAGCCGAAGTCTACCAGGTGCTTAGAACAGAAAAGTTAAGGCAGAAGCGGCTCAGGTATCGAGCCAACAAGAGGGCTAGGGCTTCGGCCAAATGGAATCTTGTGAAGTTCCAAGTGCAGGGTTGCCCCGCGACGACGGCTGAGTCGGACGTAAGAATCAGCAATTCCTTTGAGCCTCTGAAGTGGGTTCAGAAAAATGCCATGACCGCCAGAATCAAGAAGACAGCGATCCGAACAATGCTGCAAAGAGACGTGTCCCGGTCCCAACAGAAAAAGTATGACACTGTCTCTTCAAAAGTCTATCAGGCGCTCTGTGCCGCACGAAAGCAGCGGGGCAAATCCAGAAAAGAAGCGCCAGCACCATTAAATAATCCGGCCAGGCCATCCGCCTTCAATCGACTGCCCGCTACTGAAACATGGGGGTCAAGGAAGCGATCTGTTAAATCAGCCGCCGATAATAAAAAGACGGCTGGATATATTATCCATACGGCCTATATGGAGGGCGGGCGCCCCAGCGACAACCTTCGCAGCAAAAGCAAGGATGGGGCCACTACATCCCAAGCCCAATCTGGCTTGAATGTGATCGTCGCTACCCAAGAACAGCCGCCTCCGCTGGATGCAGAAAACCCTCTCGATGAGGATGATAGGCAGAAAGACCTCTCGGTCCATGCATAGTCAAGCTCGGACAGCGAGGAAGAGCCGACTTTCCGCCCCAGGACCGCGGAGCAAGAGCTGCTTCAAGAGCTTCGAAAGTAGCTCAGGAGAAAAAATAAAGAGATGGCCAAGCTCTATTCGAAGATTGACGACTTAACGAACGTTGTGATGCAGCTTATGGCTCAAATTGCTCGAGCGCCTCCCAATCAAGCACAGGTCGCTACTAATCAGCCGGGTGATGACAATCCGAAGCAGCCATTGCCTGCTTCTTTGGGTCCAAGAATGGTCAAGCCGCACGAAAGCCGGCCACATTCCGCTTCTGGGGATGCATTGGCCCCAGATAGCACTATCCCGCTAACACAAGATCGGATAATGGATTTGGTCACCAGAAAGTTAAAACATTGGTGGCCGAAGCTGAAGCTCAGAAAGAAATTGGCAGTAGTGGGCGGCCGTATCCCGCACACTACGATCTGATCGAGTTCCTGAGCGGCTACATCATTCCTAAATTCGAAAGATTCGACGGAACGGGGAATGCAAATCAGCACGTCGCCCACTTCAAAGCCTCGTGTGGAAATACAGGGGGCAATGACGCGCTCCTTCTTCGTCAGTTTTTCAATAGCCTGACCGGTGTCGCCTTCGACTGGTACGCAAGTATACCAGACGGGTCCGCCATTAACTTTTCCCAAATGGAGTCTCTGTTTCGGCAAAGGTTCATGAGCGTCAGTGATAAAATCTCCATTGCCGACCTTGTGAGGACCAAGCCGGGGAAGAATGAAAGCAACACCGACTTTATCGCCCGATGGCGTAATCTCACAGTCAAGTGCGAACCACCGCTGGAGCAGGACCAGTCCATCAGCCTTCTCATTGGGAACCTCAGCAATTGGATGGTCCCATTCTTGTGTACAGCGGGCCTCAAGACATTTCAGGAGCTAACCAAGAAAGTCCAAATGCTGGAACGCTCGAAGAAAGAGTCCCCGCCGGACTCTCAGAGAGACAAAACTTGGAAAAGCAAGCGGGACGACAGCCGTAGAAGCGGGAGTTTCAGCAGTACCAATGTCTTCAATGCGTCCGACAATGAAGAAAAGCGAAGGGCGGGCGAATCCAAAACCAACCGGTCTCGAAAGCCATTGCTGGGAGAAGATGGGCCTTCCCTAGAGGAGAAGAAGAACAAGGTTTACTCTTTCAAAAGAGACAAGGTCCGTAAGAATTTAAAGATGCCTTGAACAACGGTCTACAATTGCCAGAGTCGAAAAGACCCCAAGAAGCAAAAATGACCGACAATCCTCTGTATTGCCCGTACCACCGAGTAGTGAGCCATGCGATCGAGGATTGCTATATCTTCAAAGACTGGGTCGAGAAGCAGTACAAGGCTGGAGAGATCGAGCTGTCCAAAAGTGTGTTGGTGAACAATCAAGTTGCAACCACCAACTTTATACAGACAGAAGTTGAAGCCTTATGGGAGCAGACAGCCGAACCCGCTGCCCTGAGAAATGAAACGGACTCATCACGGCCTCCGTGGAGTATGCACATATCTAATAAGACGAAGAAGATGATAAGGCTACTTCGAAAAGAGCCTAGGACGGAATGG
Source organism: Agapanthus africanus (assembly GCA_030015575.1). Classification (NCBI taxonomy): domain Eukaryota; kingdom Viridiplantae; phylum Streptophyta; class Magnoliopsida; order Asparagales; family Amaryllidaceae; genus Agapanthus; species Agapanthus africanus. Next base: position 103,323,441 of record JASDDO010000028.1, on the reverse strand, counting down.
GAAGGGCAGAAGAAGCCTACCAGTCCAGCTGCCAATGCGGCTCCATCAGGCTCAAAATCCAAGAAGCTCAAGAATAAGAAAAGTGCAGCTCGACGCGAAAAGGAGTCTGCAGGGAGATCGACCATTTAAAAATATATCGATTCCCTCGAAGAATATGAACAGAAGGAAAGAACTCTGATTCAATTGAAGGAGTTCCTCCCTGTACGAGCGGCTGAAATTCTGGAGGAGTTAGAGGAAGACTCCAATGAAGAGATCCCTATAGTGACCTGCTACGCCATCCATCTGGGCAGTGACTCTGAGGGGAGCTCTGTTTTCCCGAAGAGGACGAGGAGCTTGCCACAAAGGCCAATCAAATCCAGCTCAGAAGTGGTAGGGCTCTACCGCCAAATTAGGGCAACGCCCCAAAAGGGAAAGAAAAACAGTTGGCTAATGAGGAAGATGGCAGAGAGCCGGCTGATGAAAACTCAAGTCTTTCCTCGGCGGACTATAATATCTTGGCTCATCTCCGGAAGCTTCCGTCTCTCCTGAGAATCTACGATGCCTTGGTCCTATCTAAGAAGCTTAAAGATGTCCTCATTCACGCTGTACAAAACCCTGAGCGGTATCAGGCTCGCTTTGCGGAAATTAATATGAAAGAAGCTCAGTACATTTTTCATGCCGCCGCAGTCACATTTAAGGATGAAGACTTGCTACTGGGAACAACTGAGCATAATCGGCCGCTTTACGTGACCGGGTACAGCGACGGAGATCGAATTAATCGCATATTGATTGATCTGGGGTCCTCAGTGAACATCATGAACTTGCGAACTCTGAAGAGTTTATCAATGGACGTCCGACACCTGTCAAGGGAAAGGATTGTCATTCAAGGCTTCAACCAAAATTGCCAGCAAGTTCTGGGGTCCATAGCTCTGCCGATCAAATTCAGGGATCTGCAAACTGAAGCTAAGATATACGTGATCGACGCCGACACGTTTTATAAGATTCTCTTGGGACGGCCGTGGCTCCACGATTACGGCATCGTCCCGTCAACTCTCCATCAATGCATGAAGTATACTAAAAATGGCGAAGAAAGACGCATTGACGGAGACATCCAGCCATTCGGTGTGCATGAAGTCCGATATGAAGATTCTCGGTACTTTATGAACCACCAAAATGCTAAGCCACAACTGACTGAGGATAGAGTGGCCCCAAGAACTCAAAGGAAAATCTGAGCCGGCTGTCACTTTCAAAAGCAAAAACGCCCAAGTGCGCCCGCATTTCGGTAGCGAAACTGATGAGTCCGACGCTGGAAGTCCATCCTTCCGTAAAACTCACCCTCTCTTCGGTAGCGATACGGACGAATCTATTACTGAAGCCCCATCTAGCAACAAAGTCCGCCCTCATCTAGGCAGCGACACTGAAGAGTCGGAGGAAGAGGACCTGCCGTGCAACAGCGGTGCGGATTGGACCCTCATGCAACAAGCGAAACTACGAGAGACCTTCGAAATTGCAGAAGGGTTCCTAGCCGTCACAAGGGTACCAGAGAAAATGTGCAAAGAGCTCGATGCGTTGTCAGTCTCCACCGTGGACCAGCTGAAAACTTTCTACGTTCCCGGGAGTAAAAGTGGACATAAGGGCATCCTGTTTTATGGGTCAAACCCCGTTGTGCACCCGGACGATTTGTCTGTCGCATGCCTTCCATACGAAAGAGGCAGAAGGGCCGTCCTCAATCCCAGATACTATGCGCCCGAGATGCAGGAATACTTCAAAAAGTGCGGATGCCGGTTATATCAAACGGAGTCCGAAGCAAAGTTTTACGAAGGGCTATGGCATCCACCTCAGGTCCGAGCACTTATCGATGGACGAATTCCAGATAGGCGGGGCATAGGTTTCATCCATCCTGATTCTAAGGCATGCTACATGATCCATATTGGGGAAGCCAGCGAAGAGTCAAATGATGAAGACGAGCTAATCGAGCCCGAAGAAGCTCCTCAAGAGCTCGAAGATGGCGGACAAGCAACCTTTGACGAGCTAACCAAGATTGACTTAGGAACGCCCGGTGATCCAAGGCCGACCTACATCAGCTCACTCTTATCGGAGGAAATGAAAGAGCAGATAATTTCCCTGCTGCATGAGTCCGTCGACTGCTTCGCGTGGATATACAAAGAAATGCCTGGCCTTTCCCCTGAAGTTGTCGTGCATAAGCTGGCTATATCTCCTGAGGCTAAGCCAGTCAAACAAGCTTCTCGACGAATGAGAAGGGAACTAGAAGAAAAGGTCATCGAGGAAACCAAGAAGCTCATCGATGCCGGCTTCATCAGGGAAGAGAAATATGCGGACTGGATCGCATGCATAGTCCCAGTGAAGAAGAAAAATGGGCAGATCCGAGTTTGTGTCGATTTCAGGGACCTCAACAAGGCATGTCCTAAAGACGACTTTCCGCTACCGGTCATGGAAATGATGGTCGATGACACATCAAATTATGAGTTGTTCACCTTTATGGATGGCTCGTCTGGATATAATCAGATCAAGATGTCGCCTAAGGATGAGAAGCACACAGCATTCCGAACCCCGATCGGAATATACTGCTACAAGGTGATGCCGTTCGGACTGAAGAACGCAGGTGCTACGTACCAAAGGGCAATGACCAATATCTTTGATGACCTAATTCATAAAGTCGTCGAATGTTATGTTGATGATCTGGTCGTCAAGACTAAAACCAAGGCCGATCATATCCAAGATCTTAGGATCGTTCTCACCAGACTGAGGGAATACGATCTGAAGGTGAATCCTCTGAAATGCGCTTTTGGCGTGTCATCGGAAAAATTCCTGGGCTTCATAGTCCGACATCGAGGGATCGAAGTTGACCCATCAAAGATAAAAGCCATCATGGAGATGCCCCCTTCGAAGAGTCTGACGTAGCTAAAATCTCTTCAAGACAAGCTTGCTTATATATGAAGGTTTATCTCAAATTTATCGGGGAGATGTAGGCCCTTCTCAAAGCTCATGAAGAAAGGAGCTCCTTTTATCTGGGATGCCGAATGTCAAGCAGCGTTCGAAAGCATCAAACGATACTTATTGCACCCTCCAGTGCTGGACGCCCCCATTCCAAATAAATCGCTGATTCTCTATACTGCCGCGCTAGATGAGTCACTCAATGCGCTCCTTGTCCAAAATAACGAGGAGGGAAAAGAAAATGCCCTCTACTACCTCAGTCGAACTCTAGTCGGGGCGGAACACAACTATTCCCCAATCGAAAAGCAATGCCTGGCTCTAATATTTGCTGTGAAGAAGCTAAGGCACTATCTGCTCGCTCACAGGGTTATGCTGATCTCCAAGGTCGACCTACTCAAACACTTGATGACCAAAGCAAGCCTAGCCGGCAGAATGGCAAGATGGGTTGTCATGCTACTTGAGTTTGACATAGTTTATACTCCTCAGAAAGCAGTAAAAGGGCAAGCTCTTGCATACTTTTTCGCTGCTCATCCCATACCAGAAGGGTCACCACTCAATTGCGAGTTACCCGATGAACAAGTGCTGCACCTCGAGGAAGATGAGCCATGTTGGGAGCTCTACTTCGATGGGGCCTCATCAATAAGGAGCTCCGGCAGATCAAGCGTCCCGGAGGTAAAAGCGGGGATAGGATTGGCGTTCATCACACCATCAATGGGAACCTTACAGCGTTCGTTCGCTCTCACTGAGCCTCGAACGAACAACGAAGCTGAGTATGAAACCCTGATAGCTGGTTTGGAACTCGCCATAGAAATGGAAATCCTTCGGCTACGGGTTTACGGTGACTCCCAGCTTGTTGTCAACCAAGTAAGCGGCGACTATAAGATATACAAACCCGAGTTAGCTCGGTACAGAGGCCGAGTGGTGGAACTCATGAAACGGTTCACTCACATTGAACTAATGAGAGTCCCTAGAGCATTGAATGGAAAGGCTGACGTACTCGCTCGCTTATCCAAGGAGTTCGCTGATCCTAACATGGACGAAATTCTGATCACAGTCAGGAGCCGACAAATTCTACCCCCAGTCTCTCTACGAGGAGAGTAAAGCACGGAACAGAAGAGCAGTCCTGCCAAAGAAGCTTCGATCATCCAAGACGAGCCCGATTGGAGAGAACCCTTCATAGAGTACCTCCGATACGACAAGCTGCTTGAAGAAAAATCTGTGAGGATTCAGCTGAAAAAAAGAGCTCTCCGATACGTGTTTGTAAATGACACGTTATACCACAGGTCATATGACCAACTCTGGCTCAGGTGTCTGTCATTGGCCGAAGCCCAAATTGTCATGAAAGATGTTCACTCGGGCGTTTGCAGTGCTCACCAATCTGGCCCCAAGATGCGACTTCAAATCAAACGGCTTAGGTATTACTGGCCTACCATGATACGGGATTGTGGAGAGCATGCAAAGAAATGTCAGATCTTCCAAATTCATGGTGATTTCATTTACAAGCATCCCAATCCGTTGCATCCTATGGTGGCGTCGTGGCCCTTCGAAGTCTGGGGCACCGACATTGTTGGCCCAATTGATCCTCCGTCATCCAAAGGCCACCGGTTCATACTGGCCGCGACAGACTACTTCTCTAGATGGGCTGAAGCTGTCCCGGTAAAAGAAGTCAAGACAAAAGATATTCTGACATTCTTCCAGCATAATATTCTATACCGCTTCGGTACACTAAGAAGAATCATTTCTGACAACGGGCCTTCTTTCAAGAGCTTCAATGTCTCAAGGTTCGCTACTCAGCACAAGATAGACTGGAGATATTCCTCCATCTATAATCCAAGAGCCAATGGGCTAGCCGAAGCCTTCAATAAGACTCTATGCAAGCTCCTGAGGAAAAATACTTCAGCTAACAAGAGAGACTGGAATCTCAAGCATCATGAGGCATTGTGGGCATATCGTACCACGCACCGTACTCCAACTCAGTCCACTCCCTACTCATTGCTCTTCGGAGTGGAGGCAGTCCTCCCCCTCGAAATCGAAGTTCCAAGCTTAAGAATGACCGTTCAGCACGAGTTGACGGAGGAGGAAAACGTGCTCCTTCGGCTTGAAGAGCTCGATGCCCTCGAAGAAAAGAGTCTCGCGGTGCAGCAAAATCTGGAGCTATACCGATCCCAAATGTCATGGGCCTATGAAAAGATAACCCATCTCCGTGCTTTCAAGAAAGGAGAATTGGTGTTGATCCTCAAAAGACCGATCATTCCCAATCGACATGCCAAGGGAAAATTCGAGCCAAACTGGGAAGGACCATACGTCATCGAGAAAGTGTTCGACGGAGGATCCTATCGTCTAATAAGTGCCGAGGGAGAAAGGCGCATGCCACCCATCAATGGCCGATATCTTAAGAAATACTACATGTGAATGCTCCAAGTCGCAGGCAAATTGAGCACATTAGCCCTACGGTCTGGATCATACATCCTGCAAAACCGTATACAATCCACGGGCGTAAATGACCCCTATCTCTCCCAAATCCTACCAGTGAGACTACTTTTAAAGTCCCACCAGTAGCCAAAAAAAAGAAGAAGAAAAAATGAAGAAAAATGAAAGAAAAAAAGATATGTCCACAAGCAAAACGGGCACGGATGAAAACCCGAAAGGGCTCCATGAGTAAAAACAGCAGGACTACCGGAGAGTTTGTGAAAACCCGAAAGGGCGCAAACTCGTGAAAAGATGAAATACACTCTCAAAGTCCTCTTGACCTTGTGAGGAGAAAACCCCTGCGTGAGATCCTTACGACTCACAAAGGAGCAACACACTCAGGAATCCTCACGATTCCAAAGGAGAACATACACCTGCGAGATCCTCTCGACTCGTAGGGAGAAAATGCTTTTATGAGACCCTCACGGCTCATAAAATTGAAAATTCTTAGGTGATAGGGACCCAAACCTGTCTCCTAAGCCATCGTTCCCCAACGGGAAACGGCAAATGATGAGTCGCTCTTGACATTTCGCTTCAGTGTTAGCGGTGCTGATGCCGACCAAAAACCCAAATCCTAAGTCCTCCCAAGGCAAATGATGAGTTGCTCCTGGCATTATTCCAGTGCAGCAATGTTGATACCAAACAAGATCCAAATTCCAAGTCCCCAAACGGCGAATGATGAGTCGCTCCCGGTACCATATTCCAGTATAGCGATGCAGACGCCAACCAAAGTCCAATTTCTCAAAATTCTCCAGCCCTACGGCCAGTCCCCAAATTGACTGCCGTATACAATCCACGGGCTCAAATAATTCTCGTCATATCCATGCCCCACCACAATCACCAGTTACGCGACTGGTCTCCGCCTTTGGAATTATGCTCCATTGAGAAGACCCACTCATGTGTCCTCACGATACATGAGGAGAAAAAACCTTTGTGGGATCCTTACGACTCATAAAGGAAAAAACACACTTAGGAGTCCTCACGACTCCTAAGGAGAAAATACACCTGCGGGATCCTTACGACTCGCAGGGAGAAAATGCTTTTATGGGACCCTCACGGCCCATAAAATTGAAAAGCCTTAGGTGATAGGGACCTAAACCTATCTCCTAAGCCATCGCTTCCCCAACAGGAATATGCAAATGATGAATTGCTCCTGGCACATGTGCTTCAGTGTTAGCAACGTTGATGCCTACCCTAACCCCAAAATTCCAAACTCCAATCCAATAGACCCCTAAGTCTTTAAACTGGGAACAGATGATCTCTAAGTCGTTAAACTGGGAACAGATGACCCCTAAGTGGTTAAACTGGGAATGGGGGAAATTCCCTCGCGGCAAATGATGATTCGCTCCTGGTACCATATTCCAGTGTAGCGATGCTAATGCCAAACCAAAACCAAAATCCCCAAATCCTGTCATGACAAATGATGATTCGCTCCTGGTACCATATTCCAGCATAGCGATGCTGATATCAATCCAAATCACATCAAGTCAGCAAAACAACCAATGACCTCCCTGGCAGAATCAAATTCCACCTCGGAAACAAATCAACTTCATCCCTGACGCCGCAAGAAGCGGGGCAAGTCAAATCCAGAATCGATCGTCCACGTCGCTAAAATGGCAGCACCGACCGTCCACATCGCTAAAAGGGCACCAACGACCGTCCAAGTCGCAAAAAGGGCAGAACTGACCGTCCAAGTCGCAAAAAAGGCAGCACCGACCGTCCAAGTCGTTAAAATGGCAGCACCGACCATCCACGTCGCTAAAATGGAAGCATCGACTGTCCAAGTTGCAAAAAGGGCAGCATCGACCGTCCACGTTGCTAAAATGGTAGCACCAACCGTCCACGTCGCTAAAATGGAAGCACCGACCGTCCATATGGTAATAAATAATTTTGTTGTATTTCTTTTATTTTATTTTATGGATAAATGTAAGAAAAATAGGCATAAAGCCAAATTTTTGTAAAGCACATGGCATATGTGCAAAAAGAAATGGCACATGAGCCATGAGATAGGCAAAATGCCATTTTGTGAAGCCCAAAGGGCTATGTGTAAAGTGTATAGCCTATAAAGACAAGAATAATGAAAATATCTAACAACCTTTTTTCTCTCCAAAAAATTTTAGATCTGAGATCTTTTCTCCTTCTTCAAGGTTCTAAAACCTTCTTCTTTCTTTTGAATTAAATCAAGAGTTTTACTCTTCATTCTATAAAACTAAATAGTTTTTCACCACAAAACCCATAAAGGGGAACACAGATCTTCCATTAGATCTCAAAAAGAAGAGATTTTTAAAATCTCATATCTCTTGATCTTCAAGATCCAGCAACCAGAGGAGAAAGAAGAAGAACCTCTTTCATCAAACCCAAAACATCTTAGGAGTTTTAACTCCACCCTAATTTCTCTTTCGAGAATTTCTAGGGCTAAAAGCCTCTTTTTCTCGCCAGCGCCCAAGCGCTCAAGCGCCAAGCACCCACGTGCCGACACGTGGCACGCTAGCGCTCGAGCGCAAAGTGTCCAGGTGCCGACACGTGGCGCGCTTGCGTTCCAGCGCCCTGCGCTCAAACGCAAAGCACCCACATGCTGACACGTGGCGCGCTTGCGCTCAAGCACCCAGCGTAAGCGCAAAACCCCCACGTGCCGACACGTAGCGCGCTTGCGCTCCAGCGCCCTGCGCTCAAGCGGAAAGGGCCCACGTGCCGACACGTAGCGCGCTTGTGCTCAAACGCCCAGCGCAAGCGCAAAGTGCCCACGTGCCGACACGTGGCGCGCTTGCGCTCCAGCGCCCAGCGCTCAAGCGCAAAGCGCCCACGTGCTGACCCCACGCGTCCTTTGGACGCTTTTTTCCTTTATATATATATATATGTTCAGATACACACACACACTCCACAACACTGTCCCCCCCCCCAAAAAAAAATTTTTGGGTTGGGACGCTGCCCTGCACCCCGCAAGGGGGCTGCTAGCCCCCTTGACCTCCAGCCCGCTATCCAGGTAGCGGGACCCTCGTAAAAACTCTGCGTGGCTCCCGATATATTTAAACCCCCCTCCAAAACAAAACACACGTACACTGCACATTGAGTTCGCATGACCAGTTTAACCCATTAATCGGAGGTTCCCTCACCCCAAAGGCGTGGGGTAATTAACGGCAGCTTAGTCCACGGCTGCCGGAGATTTGGATCCCCACAATCAATAAAACCTCGGCCTACCTTAGGCAGGGGGAATCTATAGTACGCCTGACAAGCGCGTGCATATTCCCATCTCAATGGGGTGACGAAAAACAACCTACACCCGTAGCGGCGATTTCTGACAGGGGGACGATCGCGACGTCAGGAAGAAAGAAACCCTTTTGATTAGCTTTCAGTATTGGCCGACGGTCCAAGCCAAAGCCGAAAGGATTATCAAGTTTAGCAAACTTTTCGCCTTGCCGCGAAAAAATTTATGGGCGAAGAAAACGGGCAATGAAGTCCGCAAAGCAGACCCCCCGACCTCTGGATTCAAGGAAGAGGCTCTCATACATATTCAACACCTTTATCAGACTTGGGAACTGGTGCTGAATGGCATTCTCTGGGGTAAGGCCCATCACCGCTGGCTTGGTGGCAAAAACATATTCATCCCGAGGAAGCAACTCCTCGTAGTGCTCCTGCCTAACTGGTAAACCAGAAATCTCGGCAAATTCTTCCAAGGAAATGGAGACCTTTCTATCCAAAAGGAGGAAGGTATCGGTCGGGATGTTCTACTGCTCCAAAAACGCCTTGGTCCACCATGTGGGAGATGCAGAATACTGGAACAAGGAAGCGTAGACTGCAGGGTATAAGCCAAGCTTTAGCAGCTACGATTTCTTTGCCGATAAGATATACCGGGCCCACTGCAAGTTCCCGGCCGGATGACGGGGAGTTAGCCCGATATTGTAGGGATGTCCCTAAGGGCGCGACTCGCCCTGACATATGCGCCGTCCTAGGGTGTCCAAAGCCGTCGGCAGCTGCACGGGTACTGCGGCAATTGAAGGCTGAAGGAGACCCTCCGAAGTCCAATTAACCACCTCCACGGCATAGTTCACCGGGGGTGCATCTGCATACGGGATCGCCGAGATAGGCTCTGAAGGCGTCGCACAAGAAAAGCTCCGGCGGCCTCTGATAATCTGATCATACCATCTACCCCATAGGTGAAGATTCTTGTATTCCAGGTCATGGTCTTTGATCAGCGCGAGAACCTCTCGATCTACAGGTGCCTCAGGAAATCCGCCTTCTGATCGGATGAACGGAAAAGAAGTGTCGAAAGGCATGTCGTCTGCGCGAAAAGGAACAAAAATTAACCGCCAGTGCTATTATTTGTAACGCCCGAGTTCATTTATACCAATTCCAGTTCCTGTATTTACTTATCTGTAGTATTTTCTTGATTTAACGGGTTTTGGGTGCGAATGGTATTTTTACATTTTACATTGCATTCGACCCGACCCGCTTGCTTGAACCTGTTTGATTCTTATTTATAAATTACCTTGACTTGTTTGATAGACACGTGCATCTCATGTATATTGCATACTGGTATTTTATCTAGTATTGCATCTTTTTGCATATAACAATTTAAATCACGTAAAATAAATTAAAATTACATTGCCTGGCCTGCTTGATACCCCTAACCCTGTGGTAGCGTCTGCGCATCTCGTTCTCGTCCCGTTCAGTGAAACGGACGTGTTTGAATGGCTACGCGCACGTACGTGCATCCGTTCTTGGGGGTATGCATTTTCTTTGACTAAGCATTCATTTTGAAATTTGGAAGTCGCATATACTTTTCATATTTTAAATCCTAATTTTTAGATCCGACCCGGGCTCGTTTTGGAGTAAGTTTGTATTTGCCAAAATCTCAAACCGGACTAATATTATATTCTTTATATATTATAAACTATTAATATAAATTTAATTAATATATATTATTTTATCCTAATATCTAACATTTAGATTTTATGTTTGATTTATATTCGTTTATATTAATAATATTTGTTGCTGCAATCTCTCTCTCTCTCATACTTTACTAATATTATTAAAATATTTTGTAATGTGCAGCAATCTCTCTCTCTCCTTTCTCTCTCTCTCTCTCTCCTCCCCTCTCTCACCTCTCGCGAATCTTATTCATTTCTTGATTCTCGTCACCTCCCTCCTTCTTACACTCACCTCCCTTCTTCTCTTTTCTTCTTCTTTTATTTAAAACCCACTGCCCTCCACGAAAACTCACACAAACCCTAACCCTAACTTCGAACCCTCTCCTCCTCATCGCCTTCATTCCCTCGTCGTCAACCCCTCGGCGACCTTACCTCCATCTTCCCAACCATCTCATTTTCCTCTCCTTTTATCCAGTCCCTGCACCAACACCGAGCCCAAACCCTAACTCCTCAAAACCAAACCCTAGATCGCCGGAGCTCCGTTCGCCGCTGTTGACACCTTCACGCATTCCCTCTGCAACCACAGAACGCCACCACAGTGAGCAATCCTTTCTCCTCTTCTTCTTCTCTTTCTCTTTCTCTTTCTTTCTTTCTTTTCTTTTCTTGTCTTTAGATTCTTGAATTCTGTTTTCTGTAGTTCGCCGGAGCCGGGATCGACGCCGATGATCCAGACGACGTACCTTGACTGCGTGATCACCCTCGTACATTATTTGGACCCGTTCCGTGTACCGTGCGCGCGTCGTGACATTTTGCCGACGTCGGACGTACCGTACATATCCGTTTCTTGATCCGTCTAGGCAAGTTAATCTTGTTACATGCTATACTAATACCTTCTATGTATATTTAAATTATAACACCCCATAATGATCATTTATGCAACCCGCATTATCACTTTTCATGTTTTATCATTTTTCGGATGTCCGATTTTATCCGTACCATGTATTCCACATCTAGTGCATGCAAGTAACACTTGCTACATGCTAATTAATATTTTACATATACATTGATGGCGCTCTAAATCCATAGTTTAACTTTAGTACCATGATTTTCTTTTGTTCGTGTTCGATGGTACGATATATCATTTTAGTTTCCATAATTTGAAACCTACCGTTCACATTTACTTCATTAAACCAAATAACCACAATCATATGTTTTAATCACACTTTAACTATTGACATAGCCTATGGTAATCTCTCTATAGTTTTACTCCATTCGGACACTCGTGTGCATTTAATCTGTATTAGCTGTGATTTCATCCATTGAACCTATTTATAAATCATTGCATCCCTAAAATTTCTTAATACTTGTTAACATGATTTAACGGCGATAATTGTCATACTGTATTCTTATAATGTTGAGATCATCTCTGAAGCACAACTGATAACTGTACAGCTAATAAATTAAATCTGCTTTATTGCTTAACTTACTGCTTAGATTGTGTTGTTGATAACCATGCTTGATTACTTATGATTATGCTAGCTATTTATGAGTACCCACATGTTATCTTTTACACCCTGGCCTGACTTGCTACACGCATATCGATTGACCCGACATGGTACCGTACACTACTTGACTTGACCTGTTGTACCATGGATTGACCCATTACCTGATCTTGTGTCTAATGCCAACAAACCTGACATGTAGTCCTCACGGACCGTTCCTGTTGTCTATCCAGACAAACCCGCTCTTACCTGATCCTGTGTTGGCATTGGTTCTTGATTTCGGAATACCTGACTTGACATACATAACTTGGGGGTATGGGGAAATCAATGATGGAACCTGATTTGTAACTCAACAGTTCGATACCTGTTCTGATCAATCTTACGGGCTTGGCCAGCCCCGGAGTGATGATGCTGACATCACTCGTCTGTACCTTCTACCTTTTACTGCCTAGCGGCACGTCTCGGTTTCAGCCCGAGAGTCTGTAGACCGTAGTCCCGGGCATGCACGGGATACTATTGAGTTACATCGATGATTCATCAAATTGATTTCAAAGACTTGAGAGTAGAAAACCCAATAGAACAGTTTAGTTTACTCACTGCACGACACCCTTCACTGCCCTGATTTATATTACTGTTACACCTGCTTTTCATTCATGATTATATTTGCATTGCCTGTTACCCTGTTTATATTTTATTGCTTGATGTTATGACACGCTGACGTCTGGGTTTTACATGGCCCAGATCCTTCTACCTTTGTTGCAGACTGTTCAGGAGTATTGCCGCGGTCAGACCGAGCGGTGAAGTTCCTGTCGGTATGTAGTTTCACTTCCAGGTGTTTCATTTACGGTATCTTTTGGCTTCCGCATATTGTTATTTCTTGACTCCTTTATTCTGGCTTATGGACATGTACTAGATAGTTAGTTTACTTTCTTGTTCTTGATATCTCTGCAGCCGTAATGTGACTGTGGAAGGATTTTTCCTATCCACAGGTAGCATGGTTAACTATGTCACATGTCCATCTTAGCGTACTCTGAGAAGCGGGGAGTGACATGGTTCTTTTGGTATCAGAGCCATGGGATATAGGTTAATCGGGTTTGATTCTTTTGTAGTTGGGTATTGGACCCAATACACGAATCAGAATACTCGTGATTAGGAACATGTCCTGCCACCTTGATTATCGTGATTGTTGAATCATATCCTTCTCTTAATCCTTTGTTTGGGCGATATGCAAACCACTTTGCATTTCGACCTGAAATCTTTTTGGTTCTCATTGTTTCTCCCTGTTTCTTGATTCTGATACTAGGATTTGGGCGAATTGTGTGGAGTTATGTAATTGTACCTATAAACTGCAGCATGGTTACAATGCGGTACTCTATTTAAGTAACTTGGAGTCCTGGTCTTGATTCACCTCCTTGTTCCATGATCGTTGTACTACCTTGTTCCTCTCGGTTTCATTGCTTACCAGTATTTTTTCATCGCCAGCTTGAATCATGTTTACCGTGGTTAACCTTCTTCAGTATCTTGACTTCGGATGAAGTCATCTTGGTAGCTTACTCGTTCTTGTTTTTCCCCGCGTTAGGATTATTCAATCCTGGTGCATTTCCTTGTTTGTTGCTGTTGTTCCCCTCCGAATGGCGGCGCGACTGACGTCTTGCCTGAGATTCGGGGCAGATGCTAATTGGTGCTATCCGTCCACCTCTCCGAAGATGCCAAGTTGATTTATGGCACCGTACATCGAAGGTCTGAACGGATGCGTCCGATGTAGCAGACTTCGTCAGATTCCCCCTCGCTTGAGGGGTTTTTTGATTGTGGGGACGCTCTTCCCTGCAGGCGCAAGCCCCTGCAGTTAATTACGCTACCGCGTCGCGGTAACAACTTTCTCCTTCTCCAGATGGTCGCTTCGTGTCGTGGGTGTTTGTTTTATATTTTGTTGCCCGTGGATTGTTTACGGAGACCGAGTTATGTCGTCGCCCGTAGGGCGTGGACTAGTCCAAATCCGTATTATCTTAGATTTAGGTTTGGGGTTTTGGTTTAAGGATACGTTAGCCATTTTTGAGGCTAAGATCAACTCAAACATTTGTTAAGGATACGTTAGTCTGACCTGAGACTAAGATCAACTTAACGGGATCGTTTAGATCCAACAAAAGAGCATTTGGGCTCCATTGTTCCAATTTAAGGACATAGTGGTCCATTTAATGTATGGCCATCGGGACCCGTCACCTCTCTGACGACGTTGAAGGATTACAACGACAGATGTCAGAGGAGTTCAGAGATGTACCCTTGGACCAGAGTTAATTGGGGGGATATATAGTCCAGTTTGGGACTAAAGTTTGTTTGAAAGGTTTAAGGATACGTTAGCCGTATTTGAAGCTAAGATCAACTTAAACGGGATCGTTTAGATCCGACAAAAGAGCGTTTGGGCTCTATTGTTCCAGTTTAGGGACATAGTGGTCCATCGCTAGTTTAAGGACATTGCGGTCCATGGGTAGTTTAAGGACATTGCGGTCCATTGTTAGTTTTAAGACATCTCGATCAAGGTTAAGGACGTCGTAGTCCATGGGTTTAAGGACCCCACAGTCCATTGTTAGTTTTAAAACATCTCGGTCGAGGTTAAGGACGTCGTAGTCCATGGGTTTAAGGACCCCACAGTCCATTGTTAGTTTTAAGACATCTCGGTCAAGGTTAAGGACGTCGTAGTCCATGAGTTTAAGGACCCCACGGTCTATATCAATGTGTGGTCATCGGGACCCGTCACCTCTTTGAAGACGTTGAGGGATTACAACGCCAAGTATCAAAGGAGTGAAGAGATGTATCCTGGAACCGGAGTGGATTAAATAGTCTTTGGCCCAATTTGGGATCAAGACCAATTAATTATGTTATGAGCCCATTAGCCCAGTTGATTACGAATTGAGGACTTATGGCCAGCTTGGGCTAAGTCCAATCATGTCTGGGACATCGGCCCTCCTATTGGTCCCTTGAAGGAGAGGCTTTGCCTCTGGCCATTTAGCCAATTGGGCTAACGTTAATTCAGCAGTGTTGAACACTGGGATCAAGTTAGAGTTTTAACACTAAAAGACAGTTGGTGTTAAACACCAGCAACAGGGGGTTCAAATTAGTGCTAAACACTAGAGCAAATCGGTGTCAAACACTAGCAGCAGAGGCTTCAAATTAGTGTTAAACACTAAGAAAATTAATCTTAAACTCTGTCAACAGAGATTTCATTTAGTGTTAAACACTAAGAAATTCAGTGTTAAACACTGCAAGAAAACTCTTTAATTAGTGTTGAACACTAAGGCAAAACAGTGTTTAACACTGGGCTCAAGGGTTCCAATTTAGCGTTAGACGCTGAGGCAAGAGGGGTCACGTGGTAGCACGTGAGGGCGCCCTCCCTTCGTTTGTTCTGCTAAGAAGATCGCATCTTTTGGAGCATCACGTGTCATCACATGACGGGTGTTTGAATGAGATATGTTAAAGCCTCTGCCAAGGGTCACGTGGGTCACGTGAGGCGCTGCCTCAAAGGGCTTTCTGTAGATCTTTTGGGGGGGTCACGTGGTGACACGTGACCCTGCTTTTCTGTAGTTGTTTAGAAGATCTGTTGATAATTTCAGAGGAATTAAATTCATAGTTCCTTTTGAAGAGTTGAACTCTGAATTTTCTATGGGAATTAAATTCCTCATATATGTGAAGAACTGAATATGGTTAAACCCTAATAAAAGCTTTTAAGGAATTAAACCCCCACTCTCTGTTAGAGAATTATTCTGGGGAATAAAATTAAGGGAATTAGATTCTTATTGTTTTAACAGAACTAAGTTCTTAACTAGGGTTAAACCCTGATTCTTTTCATTCTGAAGGAATTAAATTCCCATAACACAGGGTCAAACCCTAATTTTATTTTGAAGGAATTAAATTCCTATAGTTCTGTGAGAATTAAATTCTCTTGCTTCCATTCCCTCTTTATGCTTTGGATCTGCATGGCAGGATCTCAACCCATTGAGAATTAAATTCTCAACTCAAGGGGAGATGTGCACTTTACAGATCCTCCATCAAAGAGAAAAGAAATATGTCCTTCTGTTTTATATCAGAGTTAAACTCTGTTGTTAAAAAAAACCTTCCCTTTCTTACCTAGGGTTTTCTTTTGCAGAAGATCCAAATTCCTCTAACGTATCAAGCTTTCTCTCTTTTCTTCCCTCTGCGTATATCTCCTCTCCCTCCCCTTTTTGTGTGTCTCTTGGCTCCTATTTATAGGAGAAGCAGCCGAGTCAATTAGTTTTTGATGAATCTTCCATTGGGAGATTTGATTTGCATCCATCATTCGTTTTGGACCTTTGGATTATTCGGTGAATTTTATTCACCATTGGATTTTAAATTCAGAGATTCTCCTTTGTTATTTCGGTTAGATTTTAAGGGGAAATCTTTCCAAGTTCGAGATTTTCCCATAGATAGATGATATTTAATCACCTTTAAATCTTTAATTCAATCGGTTCTTTTGGAAAGATTTGAGAAGTTTTTTCTCAGAATTTAATTCTGTTAACAAATGAGCTTTGAAGTCGGTCACGTGTGGCCACGTGACCCTTGGTCACGTGTGGGCACGTGACCCCCTTGGAACGAGCCTTCCTCTTTCTTTTTGCGCTCTGTCTTCTGGTCGCTGCTTAGCTGTCACGTGCCACCACGTGACCCCTGGTCACGTGTGAGCACGTGACCCTCGTCTGGAGCCTTTTTCTTGATTTAATTAGAGAATTGAGTCCGGTGCTTTTAAATGTCACGTGCCAACACGTGACCCCTGGCCACGTGTGAGTACGTGACCTCTTCTGAAGCCTTTTCCTTGATTTGATCAGGGAACTGATGTGCCTTTGAAGCCGCTTTTAATTGTCGCGTGCCAACACGTGACCCAGGTCACGTGGGAACACGTGACCCTTTCTGAAGCCCTTTTCTTTGATGCAGTCGGGAAGCTGAATTTGCCTTGCTGATGCTTTTAGATGTCACGTGCCAACACGTGACTGCTGGTCACGTGTAAGCACATGACCCTTTTCTGAAGCCTTTTCCATAAGCTTTTCTGATTTAAATCAGGAAACAAATGCCTCCACAGCGTTGTTCTCACGTGTCCGCACGTGAGTGCAACGCTGTCACCTTTTATGACCGTTGGATTCCTCTAGGGATTTGGGGAGATGAAACGTTTCCATCACCTCCTATTAATACCCATGCCTCTTCAGAAGAGCCTTCACTTTGCTCATCTTCTTCCTTTGAGAGCTTTTTCCCTTGAGAATTTAATTCTCGTTTCCAGAGCTTAGTTCTCTGTCTCAGACATTTTCCAGAGTTTAACTCTGTTGAAGGATCCCTTTTCCTCAGGTAATAATGTTGAACGGCCGAAGCACCTTTGTTTTAAAAGAACTCTCTGGATTTTAAATCCACATTAAGGGTTTCACAAAGAACCCATTTTTTTTTCAATTTCTTTAACCAAATATGAGACCACTTAACCTCCAACAGTAGATCTCTTAGGGTCGGATGATCCTTGGGGAGATGATGATGGCGGTTCAACTCCATGGAATTTAATTCCATCCAAAAATGTTTCTAGGAATTTAATTCCCTTTTCTTAATAAGGAATTTAATTCCAATGAAGAACTCAGTTTCTTCACACAGAGGCTTCTTGGGGGCTCTCGACCCGAGGTTGTCCTTCTGCAATTAATGAAACAGGAGCTTTCTAATGATTCTCATGACCTTTATTTCAGGCATCATGGATGCCCATCTGTATGGTCTTGACGAGATCATTTCCTATGGGAATATTCGTGCACTGGGCCGCAGTCAGAACCAGGAGTTCACTGATGCTCAGTGTGCCGAGATCATGAGCCGCTTTGATGAGTACAACCATCGGCTACTCCCCCGTTGCTCTTCTCTTCTGAGGCTGATCGTGCTGGCGATCCGGGAGGCACTTCCTCTCTTTTGCACCGGCATACCGCTCAGGGCCTTGGACACTGCTGAGGATAAGGTACATTCGGTGTACCTGATGGGCTTGATCTCAAAGAGGAGGCAAGATCACCTCATCGATCTCTTGCACCAAGCCTTTCAGCAGTCAGCCATACTTGCCGCCTATCGGAGGGTGGAGGATATTCGTGAGGATCCCGACGCTTGCGACCGCGAGAGGAAGCATACTCGGGAGGTTCGAAATGCTTGGAAGATCTTGGACAAAGTTAATCTTGAGTTTCTCAACCCATGCCCCGCGTCTGAAGTCTTACCATTGTAAACGTGTCCTCTTTATTTTGTATGAACTTCTTGAAAGATTCAGTGACAAGTTTTATTATGTCTTTCCATGTTTGCATGCCTTTCTCTGGGATTTTATCATTTTGCTACTGTTGTTGTTGGTGCTTTCAATATGCAGGGTGCTACTCCATTTTTTTAGTGTACATCAGGTTTAGGCCTCACGTGTTCTGCACGTGAGGTCCCTTGATGGGGCTGTTCACAAAATTTTCCCATGCCATATTTTCAGTGCACAATATCAAATGCAGAAAAAAGGGCCTTGAAAATAGCTTCACCATGCAAGATTTTCCGCGCACAGTACTTAATGCACTTCTTTATATATGAGGCTATAGCTTTCTTTTCCCTTCACAGAGAGATTTATATTATATTTTTTTTTATTTTGGTGTAACTTGTCTTGAGAAACAAACGACCGCCATGGCTTGCAATCGCCCTCATGCTCGTCGACAGCCATGGGAAGTTCCTATTGAGGAGATGATCCCCCGCTTTGCTGCTCGGTTGGTGGATCCCCTCCTTACCGACAACGAATGCGACTCAGCCATATATGAACTCCCGATCCGTAGGGGGTCCCCCCTCCCGATGGGTTCCCTCTGGCTCCGGATGATCCTCCTGTCTGTGCTTGCCGATATACCCCCCCATCCGGCGGAGATGACTTCGGCGATCCTTGATGTGGCGGAGGACAAGCTTGAGTGCTTTCACGAGGCTTGTCTAATCACTCAGGCTCTGAAGGATCACTCAGTTCATATACTGAGTCAGATAAGAGCCCGCCGGGCCGTCATGTCTGCTTTCGCTGATGAGCATGGCTCCAACCGATGGGGAGCGACTCCTCGCGAAAACCGTTGTTTTGACGTGCTGGAGAAAGCAAAAAGGGAGATGGAGAATTTTGTGTTTTGCTTTGTTAACCCTTGCATTTCTGATCCCTTGTTTGGTGATCTTTTCCCGGTAGTGTAGTATGTTTGAATCAATGTACTCCTTTAATCATTGGCGGTTTGCATGCTTTCTGTTGAATTTTCATGTTTGTCAGATAGTCGTACGTGTGTCTTGCTTGCGTAAACGAGCTGCATGTTTTTCTCATGGGAATTTTCTTTAATTGCGAGCACCATCGTTACGTGGCATGCGCGTCAGTGCCTCGGGTAACATTTCCTTTTAAACATTCGTACAGTTGCGAATGCGCGCCTGATAGGATACAGATCAGAAACTTGCATCGTTATCTCCCGTATCGGGTGGTTTGTGCTGGCTTTAGATCGAGTATTGTTGTCGAAGGGAGGTTTATAAATGAAGACATATTTTTCTCTTCAATGGTGTGTCCCCTTTCTATTGAATGTGTTCTGCGGACAATTTATCTTGATCTCTTTGCAGGGCAGCGATGGCTTAGGATTCAGGGTTAATATCTGCTTCCTAAGACTTTTGCACTTTATGAGCCACGAGGGTCTCATAAAGAGTTTTTCTCCCCATGGGTCGAGAGGATCCCATAGGTGTAAGTTCTTCTTAAGAATCGTAAGGATTCTTAAGCGGGTTTTCCCTTGAGAGTCGTAGGGATCTCACAAGAGAGTTTTTCTTCCTTACAGGTCGTGAGGACCTGCAAGTGCTGGATGTGGCCACCCTTATCCGTGTTTCACGGGGTCAGGGATTGCTCAAGGCGCCGTAGTTTAAAGACGTCGCGGTCAAGGTTAAGGACATCATAGTCCGTGGATTTAAGGACTCCACAGTCCAAAGTTAGTTTTAAGACATCACGGTCAAGGTTAAGGACCTCATAGTCCGTAGATTTAGGGACTCCACAGTCCGATGTTAGTTTTAAGACATCACGGTCAAGGTTAAGGACCTCATAGTCCGTGGACTTAGGGACTCCACAGTCCGATGTTAGTTTTAAGACATCACGGTCAAGGTTAAGGACCTCATAGTCCGTGGATTTAGGGACTCCACAGTCCGATGTTAGTTTTAAGACATCACGGTCAAGGTTAAGGACCTTATAGTCCATGGATTTAGGGACTCCACAGTCCGATGTTAGTTTTAAGACATCACGGTCAAGGTTAAAGACCTCATAGTCCGTGGATTTAGGGACTCCACAGTCCGATGTTTGGTTGCAGGGACCTGTCACCTCTTTGAAGACGTTGAGGAATTACAACGCCACGTATCAAAGGAGTGAAGAGATGTACCCTTAAACCAAGGCAGAATCCGTAGGGAATCGGGGTGGTTGATTGTTAGTTTTAAGACGTTACGGTCGAGGTTAAGGACATCATAGTCCGTGGATTTTAAGGACTCCACAGTCCGGTATTTGCTCTGGATGCTTCACACGGGTTCACTGCCGTGCTTGGCGAGGACCAGGCTCCGCTCTGGGCGTTTTCCGCGGGGTCAAAGAGTGACGTTATCCACGTTCCACGTAACCAGGAATTTTGCACTAGATGCTTCACACGGGTTCACTGCCGTGCTCGGCGAGGACTAGGCTCCGCTCTGGATGCTTCACACGGGTTCACTGCCGTGCTCTGCGAGGACCAGGATCCGCTCTGGACGTTTTCCACGGGGTCAAAGAGTTACGTTATCCGCGTTCCACGTAACCAGGAATTTTGCACTAGATGCTTCACACGGGTTCACTGCCGTGCTCGGCGAGGACTAGGATCCGCTCTGAATGCTTCACACGGGTTCACTGCCGTGCTCTGCGAGGACCAGGATCCGCTCTGGACGTTTTCCACGGGGTCAAAGAGTGACGTTATCCGCGTTCAACGTAACCAGGAATTTTGCACTAGATGCTTCACACGGGTTCACTGCCGTGCTCGGCGAGGACTAGGCTCCGCTCCGGATGCTTCACATGGGTTCACTGCCGTGCTCTGCGAGGACCAGGATTCGCTCTGGACGTTTTCCACGGGGTCAAAGAGTGACGTTATCCGCGTTCCACGTAACCAGGAATTTTGCACTAGATGCTTCACACAGGTTCACTGCCGTGCTCGGCGAGGACTAGGCTCCGCTCTGGATGCTTCACACGGGTTCACTGTCGTTCTCTGCGAGGACCAGGATCCGCTCTGGACATTTTCCACGGGGTCAAAGAGTGACGTTATCCGCGTTCCACGTAACCAGGAATTTTGCACTAGATGCTTCACACGGGTTCACTGCCGTGCTCGGCGAGGACTAGGCTCTGCTCTGGATGCTTCACACGGGTTCACTGCCATGCTCTGCGAGGACCAGGATCCGCTCTGGATGTTTTCCACGGGGCCAAAGAGTGACGTTATCCGCGTTCCACGTAACAAGGAATTTTGCCGATTGCATCCGCATTTCACGGGGTGGAGGTTTGACTGTTGGCGATATGTATACCACCGAGCCATGAAACTGGGAGTTGTTGCTGTTCCGCTTAGCTTGAAGTTGTGTCTGTCGTTACGAGACGAGTGTTGGGATGATCTCTAGGTCGCTTGTGGCTCATCGAGATTTAGCTTCTTTCTTTGGTGAAACCTGGGGGGGGTATGTTCCCTTTTTGTTTACGCCCTTGGATTGTGTACAGGGTGTGATGGAACATCACCTGTAGGGCATAAATTGAAACCTTTTTTTATCTTTTATTTCATTTTCCGCGATGCTCTATCATTTCAGCTTTTATATCGCGGAGGTCGCGATTGCCCCATCATTTCGGCTATTTTCGCGGTGCCCAATCATTTCGGCTATTTATTTATTTTCTACTCGCTACTTTTTATTGCGAGTTGCCCCATCATTTCGACTATTTTTCATGCATACATTTTTACTTGCTGCTTTTTATTACAAGTTGCCCCATCATTTCGGCTATTTCGTAGGCATGTGTGGCTTGCTAGCTTTTTCGCCGCAAGCTTGGATTTTAGACACCGATTTCGGCATCAGCACCGCTACAACTGGGATGTTGCCAGGAGCGAATCATCATTTGCCTCTGTCGATGTTGAACAAAGGGGGCTTAGTAAACAGGGTTAAGGGTCCTGTCGACCAAGGCTTTTGACTTCATGAGCCGTAAGGGTCACACAAAGGTATTTCTCCCTACAAGTCGTGAGGATCTTGCAGGTGTATTTTCTCCTTAGGGATCGTGAGGATCCCTAAGTGTATGTTCTTCTGTAAGTCGTAAGGATCCTACAAGAGGGTTTTCTCCTTATAAGTTGAGAGGAATTACAAGGGTTGTTCACCATATGGACATGTCCCTAGTCACGGGTGTGACTTTGCTGGGGAAATGTTTGTTTGTGCCCGTGGATTGTATACAAGGGTCAGTATTGAGCCTCTTGTAGGGCAATATCAAAGGTTGTGGGGGATTTGCTTAAGAACAGGTTTAGGTTTCTGTAACTTAAGACTTTCAAGTCTTATGAGCCGTGAGGGTCCCATAAGAGAATTCTCCTTACGAGTCGTAAGGATCTCGCAAGTGCATTTTCTCCTTAGGAATCGTGAGGATCCCTAAGTGTGTTGCTCCTTTGTGAGTCGTAAGGATCTCACGCAGGTGGTTTCTCCTTACAAGGTCGAGAGGACTCTGTAAGTGTCTTTTAACGAGGTTGCGCCCTTTCAGGTTTTCACAAACACTCGCCGGTAGTCCTGCTGTTTTTACTCACGGAGCCCTTTCAGGTTTTCATCCGTGCCCCTTTTGCTTATGGACATACCGTTTTTTTTATTCCCTTTTTTTCTCCCTTTTTTTTATTCATCTCGTCAGCCTAAGGATGCTGCGGTAGTAGTTTAGGGACGTTTCGGTCCGTTGTTAGTTTAAGGACGTTTCGGTCCATCGTTAGTTTAAAGACGTTTCGGTCCGTCGATAGTTTAAGGACGTTTCGGTCCGTTGTTAGTTTAAGGACATTTCGGTCCGTCGATAGTTTAAGAACGTTTCGGTCCGTCGTTAGTTTAAGGATATTTCGGTCCGTTATTAGTTTAAGGACATTTCGGTCCGTTATTAAGGGGAAGGTCGGCTACTGCTTATGAGGTCTGAGCTTAGGAAGATAGCGAGCGGACATAGTCGTCGTCATCTATCATTGACCCAGGCTGTGGCTCGCTAAGCATAGTATTTCTTTAAGAAGCGGCCGTTTATTGGCCTGAAAGGCCTCTCACCGTGCATGTCCATGAGTAGATAGGCTCCACCCTGGTAGACCTTGTCTATGATGTACGGGCCTTCATAGTTCGGCTCAAATTTTCCCCGCTTGGCGCGATTGGGGATCATAGGTCTCTTGACCACTAGTACGAGTTCGCCTTGGCGGAATGTCCTAGGCCTGGTCAATCTTTCATACGAGCGCGTCATCTTTGCTTTATAGGCTCTAGGTTTTGTTGCGCTATGAGCCGGGTTTCATCGAGGGCATCAAGCTCCTCGAGCCGAAGGTGAGCATTTTCTTCGTCCGTCAGCTCATAGTGGATTGCCACTCGTAGAGAGGGAAACTCTATCTCGAGGGGGAGCACTGCTTCCGTCCCAAATACCAACGCGTACGGCGTTGTGTTCGTGGCCGTCTTGAATGTAGTTCGATAGGCCCAAAGGGCCTCTTGCAGCCTCTCGTGCCAGTCTCTCTTATTCCGGGACACCGTCTTTTTTATGATCTTCGTCAAGGTCTTATTGAAGGCCTCGGCCAGACCGTTAGCTCGTGGATTGTAAACTGAGGAGTATCTCCAGTCTATATTATGTTGTTGCGCGAAACGGCTAATCTTATGGCTTCTGTAGGCTGGCCCATTATCGGAGATAATCCGCCGTGGGGTTCCAAACCGATAGATGACGTGTGTCTTGAAGAAGTGGAGGATATTCTCCGTCTTCGCTTCCCTCAGTGGTACTGCTTCTGCCCATTTGGAGAAATAATCAGTTGTCGCCAGGATGAAGCGATGTCCCCGCGATGATGCTGGCTCGATGGGGCCGACTATGTCAGTCCCCCACATTTCGAATGGCCAGCTAGCCACCGTTGGGTGTAGTGGATTCGGATGTTGGTGGATAAAGTCTCCATGAATCTGGCACGAGTGGCATTGCTTCGCATACTCGAGGCAGTCCTGGATCATCGTGGGCCAGTAGTAACCCATCTGTTTAATTTTTAACTTCATCTTTGGGCCTGCTTGGTGAGAACCGCAGAGTCCGTCATGAACTTCCTGAACGACTCTTTCTGCTTCGTCAGGTCCTAAGCATCTCAGCCACAGAGAATCAAACGATCTTTTGTATAGAGTGTCGTTGGCAAAAGCGAAAGATAGAGCTCGTTTCATGAGCTGATGTCTTGAGGACACTTCTTCGGGCATTCGGTGGGACCTAAAGTAGTCTATGAAGACTTCCCTCCAGTCCTCGGCCTTCTCACGGTCTTTTATTTGTAGGGTCGTCTGCTCAGTCGCTCCCTTTTCTTCGTATGATTCCGGAGATATTTCCGTTGGGACGAGCACTCGACGGCTTTATACCACGATTCTGACGTCATCGAGGTTCTCGTCAGCCAGTTCTTTAGCGAGCTTAGCTAACGCGTCTGCTTTGCTATTTTCCGCACATGGTATACTTTCCAAAGTATAGAAGGGAATTTGGGTCAACAGTTGTTGCACCTTTTCGCCATATTTCACCAATTCTGGTTTGCATGTCTGGTAGTCGCCGTTTACTTGACTAACGACCAGTTGGGAGTCCCCATACACGAGGAGATTTTCAATTCCCATGTCGATGGCGATCTCGAGGCCTGCTATCAGAGCTTCATATTCAGCTTCATTGTTTGTCCTCGGCTCTGTTAAGGAGAAGGCGAAGCGCATTATCCCTCCTTATGGAGTTACGAAGATGAGGCCTATCCCCGATTTGATCATTGGGATACCTTGTTTCCGCTTCTTCACGGAGGACGCTCCATTGAAATAGAGTTCCCATCGGGTACTACCGCCGCCGATCGCATCAAATGCATGCTCGTCTGGCAAATCGCAGTTTAGAGGAGAACCGGCAGGTACTGGATGCTCAGCGAGGAAGTCGGCAATGGCCTGGCCTTTCACTGCCTTAAGAGGTCGATACGTGTTCATATCAGAATACTGCATTTTTTTACCGCCCATTCTTATGCTCGTGTGTTTATAGGTAGGTACTTTTAATCCTTGTTTGTTACATATTTACAGAGTACAGGTTTTCAGTCCAAATATTGCAAATCAAGACAAAATCTCCACAGTTACACCAAATACAGAACATCTGTCACAGCAGATAAAAGCCGGGTTCCGGTCATCCATATCCATCCAGTACCGAGTACCAGTTCCTGAGACAAGTCATATGACAGTGGTCATTCGTGTCTGGGACAAGCACAGAGCACGAGGGGGGCAGCACAAGAATCAATGGGTGCGCGGAGCTCAAGAGAGATAAAGTCAAAAGTGAAGAAAAGATGCAATCTTGGACTAAGAATCTGAAGATATTCTGGAAGAAATTATCAGAAAATACATGTACCAGACAACAGGGGACAGCAGACCAGGGAAGTACAAAGTTGCCCACACCCTAACCCTACTGTAGGGGCGCGGATCCGCGACCAATAGGGGCTATTGGCGGCGGATCCGCGGCCGTACAGGCGCTTCAGGGCATGGGCTTTGGGGGGTAGGATGGTCTTTTCACATGGGTCCAGTTTGTTGCCCTAGATCTTCAACTCCCTGCCTATAAATACAGCAGATTTGAGCTAAGCCAAGGGTCCAATTTTGTGTCCACTCTTTTGTAGGTTTTTGTATAGTTCTTCTTCTTCTTCTTCATTCTTTTTCCATGAAAATTGTAGTGAGAGCTTTTTGAGTGGAGATCAATGAAGATGAGGGTTTTGTATCATTCTCTTGTGTTTCTTCTTCCCCTTGAGATTCTTGCTTTCTCTTGATCATTCAATCTCTTCATTGAGCTTGAATGGTTAAGGGTTAGTTATTGATCTCAAGGGTCGTATTCTTTCATGGAATTAGCACTTCATTTCACATGCGTTCTCTACCCTTCCCTTGATCTTGCAACCTCTTGATTGAGCTTGCAAGTTTAAGGGTTGGCTACTGATCACATGCTTGTCTTGAGTCCTAGTTTCTTGTTCTTTTATTACTCGCTTTTTATTACTTGCAATTTATTTCATGCACTTAAATTCCTTGCACTTACTTACTTGTAATCTTTTCTTTTCTTTGTTCTTTTCTTTTTGTTCTCTCTTTTTGGTTCTTTTTGTGAATGAATGTAATTATTGCCGTTGTTAAGAAATAATACGGTATTATAAGTTAACGTTTCTTTGCCCATTTCCTTTTCCCGTATTTTCCATTGAACTCCGCCCAAACCATACGCAAGCACTCCGTTAGGCACCGTACCCTGACAAGGTAACGGTGATTCCTAACCGCGACCGGTTGCGTTCGGTTTGGCCGGAGGCGAAAGCAAGAGACAAGAACGGAAGGACAAGGGTAAATAAGCCGGATTCCACGAATACCGCGCTTAAATCCCTTAATCCACGTTGTTGCCGATTGCTCTAGCTTCAATTGGTCAAGACTCGGCTCAAAGGTTTTGAGTACGGAATTCTTAGCTTACAATCTCGTATCTTTTCTTAACAACTTTATACTTGCAAATAAACACATAGGTTAGAATCAAACTCATACTCATTCTTTATTGACTCGTCTAAGACAAGAAGGTAAAATACCACCATCTCCCTGTGGACCGACCCGTGCTCAACCGGCTAGCTGCAAAGCGACACCGTCTTGATTGCGGTAAACTTTAAATCTAACAATCAAATGGCGCCGTTGCCGGGGAGACGGTAGCGTATTTTCTTTCTTGTTATTCGGGTTAATATTCTTTTTGTATATATAAAAAAAAAATCTTTTTGTTATTTTTGATCATTTTTGTGGGCAAGAGTGCAGATTTTTGCGGATTTGCAAACTGCGATTGTGGGAGCAAAGCGTACGTTCAAAGTTAAGGTGATTGCAAAGTACAGTGCCAAAGATCTGGGTAGTTTGACCCGCGCAAGCAAACTTTTCAAGCTTACCGGATTTGATTCAACGGGGGTTTCCTAACCCAAAACTTAACGGTACGTACTTTACTAACACCTTCTTCTCAAATCCGACGCTTCCAATATACTACTCTTTGCAGGATTCTTTGCAAGTTCGCTAGCAAACGCTAAAAATTGACTAACCCGTATTTGTTGCAGTGCCGCGCTTAAAATAAAAAACGATTTTTTGATTCTTTATAGAATTTTTATTGAAATTGCGCATTGCAGACATTAATACGGACTTAAGGGCAAGCGAACCCCACAATATACGGTAAAGGATTTCATCACCTTTTCCGTGGCCCACAAATCACGAACTTGAGCATAACGTTTACCCGCACAAAAATTAAAAGAAACTAGACTTTAAGCCTTAAGGACTTCGCGCTCATTAGGAGAAGTTAACTGTGTTTAGAACCTTGCTTAACGGTATATTGTTTACGGGGTGTCTAGAAAAGTGTTAACGGCGAAACCGCCAAAAGAGAAAGGGTTATTTAATTAAGGAACTTCGCGAAAGCGTTGGAAAACCTCCCCTTATCTCTGCACTTACCTGGCCTCGTGATCAGTGTATCTTGAGCCTGTTTCTCGACACAGTTTTACTTCGACAATCAAGTTCTGGAGCAGGTCTAGTTGACCTAGGTGAACCCTAGAACGATTAGGTGTGTGGTATTTTTGTGTCGTGATTGTTTTTGTCCATATTGTTTTTTTTTTCTTTTGTTAATATATAAACTAAAAAAAAAATATCACATTTTTCCCCCTCCTTTTCTCTACCTTTTTCTCTCTCTTCATAGCATGGGTACTCCACCTCGAAAAACTCTTGCCGAACTTTGGTACCCACAACCAGACATAACTTCCTACGGTTCTTGTTTTGGCCGAACTTCGAATGATCCATCCTTGCCCAAAATTTCATTGAGAGATCGGATAGACGCGTCTAGGATAAACACTTGCACTCCTCATTCCACTTCGTATCAACCTTTTCAACCTCCCGCACCCGCTTATGTTGATACCCCTTTTGCAAGTCGTTCTTTGTCCATTGCTGAACGAATTGAACAATCCCGTAGCCGATCTTTCACTCCTTTCACCACTTCAAATTCTTGGGACCAACAAATCCATTCACCTTCTTATCCCAATGTTGATCCCACTCCTGTCCAGCCATTCAATTCCTACCAATCCTACCCTACTTTTGCACCTTCCCTAGACATTACATCAGAACCGCCATTTGGGAGTTTTCAGTATCCAAACAACTTTGAATCTTTTCCTGAAACCCCTTCACAACCAATGTCTAGTCTAGAACAGTCGTTGGAAGACTTTAGGGTAGCGTCAAGCCAACAGATGATGGATTTGAATGCGTCCATGGCCGCCCTCATGCAACCAAGTGACCCGGTAGCTAGTTTTCAACTAGCTCCAACTTTTTTAATGTATGATGAGGCGGCAGGACAGACTGTGAATTTGAGTGGAGAGAGTGAGATGTACCCCCTTCCAAATCAAACCTACCCGTCCCAAATTGAATCCCACAACTCCTGTTTTGAAAATCTATCGAGTATCCCACATGATTTATCAATTGAAGATAGAATGATGAATGAGTTGTGCGACTTCGTAGTGTTTGATTTGCCCGATTGTGAAGGGTCCCTTCCAAGTGAAACCATACCTAATCCTTTTGACCTCTACACCTATATCTTACAACCAGAATCGATTAATATCCATGCTTTTGATGAGGTGTCAGAGAATCTTGATTTTCACTTGATTGAGGATATTGACGCTGGGGATATTTTGGATGATGAACCTGTAGATTTGGCTGAGTTTGTCTCTTCAAATCATCATCCCGAGTCATTAAATGTTTTTCCCGAACCCCATATGCTTCTGGACTTTGATGAAATATGCATGGATGAGCTTAACTTTGAGGAGAATTTTGAGAATAGTTTTGAGGATGAACCGGTTTTGCTTGATGAGTCGGATTTTCCAATTCATCCTGTTCCTTCCACCGACTGTGTACACCCTCCTGAACCTTTAACCGATACCCTTCCTCGATCACTTCCCTCCATTCTTTCCATCGTTCCGTCCTTGCAAGAACCTGTCTCACTTTCATTTCATATGTCTGGTTTACCAAGTTCGGCGTACCCATGGTTTCTTACGAATCTTGAGGGATTTGATCCAATCTCTCGACGGGTTAATAGATTAGCACAATCGCTGTTTACACATCGCTCATCACAAATTGTGCTAATCTATTCACTCCATTTGCACCCTCAAGTTCGTACTCCACTTCTTTTTCCCTTCCGCCGTTCTTCTTCTGATATACTGAGACCGTATCCCGCTTCTATCTCCGTACGGTCTCGCGTATTTTCCATCTCTTTCCTCTTCACCTTCTTTCACCAACCACTACTTTACCATGATAAAATCTTTGAATGGTTGGTATTAACTTTTGGCCTGTGTAAGGCCTTGTATAGATTGATACTGTTCTTTCCCCCCTAATCCTGAATATCAACGCTTAACAGTGGAAACACTGTTTTACTTAAGTTTGGGGGGGACATTTTTTTTGTATATATTTTTTGTTTTCCTTTTTGTATATAATTTGTTTTTAGGGGGAGCGCCGACAATTTTGACCCTCTTGGTGTAGCCTGACAGTGAGGGCACTGTCAAGTTTAAGTTTGGGGGTGTGCTCGGTAAGCTTTCTTCCTTCGCATTCATTTGTATATTTTGCATTTGCATACCTTATTAAAAACCCACAAAAATCAAAAAAATTTCTAAAAACATAAAAACTTTTCTGTCAAGTTAGCTAGTGGGAGGACTCTGATTCAACATTTCGACGGTTTTGTTTGATAAAATAAGAATAACTAAATCTTATGTTTAGATTTTGAAAACCTGAAAAATAACTCTCCTTTGAAGTTAACTATAGCTGATATACGTCTTTACATCACACTACACGTGTTGTGAGTCTTGGAAATTAGATGACAAGTCTTTTATGTTTAAAAACTTTTAAATAAGATAAATGATTTTCTGAGGATCAAATAGGTTTGTTCTGAAATAAGTAATATATCAAGAATAGTTTATGAAGTGAGTGAATATGAAGGAATGTTATTGATGCCTTAATTGGAACTAAGTCTGAAAAATAACCTATCTGAAACTTGATTGGAATGATTACACACCGAACCCACTAAACACGTCTTTTATCCAAAAAATAATTGAACTACCGGTTATATCTCCGTTCGTATTGAATCATCATGATTTTCACGCCAAACTGTCTTTTGTTTTTGGACCTAGGTAACTTGAGTAATTAAGTCCGCTGGGGTGTTTCTACACCTAATGCCCTAAAACCAACTGGTTTGGGTGCATTGACCCAAAGCTCGCTAAGAAGCCTAGAAAGTCCAGATTAAAACAAAATCAAGCAAGTGTTCCCTCCGAGTTAAAATTCCTAACGGTTCTTTGTGTGAGAATAATCTTGATAAAAGACAGGCTTTCATAAAAAATTTAGCGGAGATATGAAGGTTTTACTCCATGATAAAGACTATTGCACGTTCACAGAGGTGTGTATGAAATGAAAACAAGAAAAAGGTGGAGTGAAGAATAAGACCTAGTTTCCTGTTAGGGAAGATAGAAATTCTGAAGTTGAAACTTTACTGGAAAACGAAACTTGAAAAATGCTTAACTCTTTATAAAACTTATGTGATCCTTTTAAAATAGTTATCTGGGCTTTATTGTGTGACATAATGACTTTATTCGACCTTTCGGGAACTTAAAGACACTGTTTGCACTGCACGTAAAGACATATAAAATCTGTAGTTAAATAAGAAGCGAGGTGTGAAAAATAAAGGTTCGATAGTCTAGACTTAGGATAATAGAATTGTTATTTTCTGAAACAAAACTTTAGGGGTTTGAATCTTAGTTATTTTACAAAACTAGCTTGACGGGATTTTGTGGGTAGTATCCGCTGAAAACCCTCAGGAGACAACACTCCTCCTACTAGGGACACCTAGAGGTTTAACGGCTTGTTGCACATGCTCAGTGCAATCGCATTCCCTGCGAAAGTGCGGTTATCATTTTATTTTTGTGAATAATTGGTTTTGCTCGGGACGAGCAAAAGTTAAGTTTGGGGGTATTTGTTCATATCAGAATACTGCATTTTTTTACCGCCCATTCTTATACTCGTGTGTTTATAGGTAGGTACTTTTAATCCGTGTTTGTTACATATTTACAGAGTACAGGTTTTCAGTCCAAATATTGCAAATCAAGACAAAATCTCCATAGTTACACCAAATACAGAACATCTGTCACAGCAGATAAAAGCCGGGTTCCGGTCATCCATATCCGTCCAGTACCGAGTACCAGTTCCTGAGACAAGTCATATGACAGTGGTCATTCGTGTCTGGGACAAGCACAGAGCACGAGGGGGGCAGCACAAGAATCAATGGGTGCGCGGAGCTCAAGAGAGATAAAGTCAAAAGTGAAGAAAAGATGCAATCTTGGACTAAGAATCTGAAGATATTCTGGAAGAAATTATCAGAAAATACATATACCAGACAACAGGGGACAGCAGACCAGGGAAGTACAAAGTTGCCCATACCCTAACCCTACTGTAGGGGCGCGGATCCGCGGCCAATAGGGGCTATTGGCGGCGGATCCGCGGCCGTACAGGCGCTTCAGGGCATGGGCTTTGGGGGGTAGGATGGTCTTTTCATATGGGTCCAGTTTGTTGCCCTAGATCTTCAACTCCCTGCCTATAAATACAGCAGATTTGAGCTAAGCCAAGGGTCCAATTTTGTGTCCACTCTTTTGTAGGTTTTTGTATAGTTCTTCTTCTTCTTCTTCATTCTTTTTCCATGAAAATTGTAGTGAGAGCTTTTTGAGTGGAGATCAATGAAGATGAGGGTTTTGTATCATTCTCTTGTGTTTCTTCTTCCCCTTGAGATTCTTGCTTTCTCTTGATCATTCAATCTCTTCATTGAGCTTGAATGGTTAAGGGTTAGTTATTGATCTCAAGGGTCGTATTCTTTCATGGAATTAGCACTTCATTTCACATGCGTTCTCTACCCTTCCCTTGATCTTGCAACCTCTTGATTGAGCTTGCAAGTTTAAGGGTTGGCTACTGATCACATGCTTGTCTTGAGTCCTAGTTTCTTGTTCTTTTATTACTCGCTTTTTATTACTTGCAATTTATTTCATGCACTTAAATTCCTTGCACTTACTTACTTGTAATCTTTTCTTTTCTTTGTTCTTTTCTTTTTGTTCTCTCTTTTTGGTTCTTTTTGTGAATGAATGTAATTATTGCCGTTGTTAAGAAATAATACGGTATTATAAGTTAACGTTTCTTTGCCCATTTCCTTTTCCCGTATTTTCCATTGAACTCCGCCCAAACCATACGCAAGCGCTCCGTTAGGCACCGTACCCTGACAAGGTAACGGTGATTCCTAACCGCGACCGGTTGCGTTCGGTTTGGCCGGAGGCGAAAGCAAGAGACAAGAACGGAAGGATAAGGGTAAATAAGCCGGATTCCACGAA
The DNA here is from genome assembly GCA_030015575.1 of Agapanthus africanus. Classification (NCBI taxonomy): domain Eukaryota; kingdom Viridiplantae; phylum Streptophyta; class Magnoliopsida; order Asparagales; family Amaryllidaceae; genus Agapanthus; species Agapanthus africanus. The sequence goes on along the minus strand of JASDDO010000028.1, from coordinate 103,291,059 downwards.
TACCGCGCTTAAATCCCTTAATCCACGTTGTTGCCGATTGCTCTAGCTTCAATTGGTCAAGACTCGGCTCAAAGGTTTTGAGTACGGAATTCTTAGCTTACAATCTCGTATCTTTTCTTAACAACTTTATACTTGCAAATAAACACATAGGTTAGAATCAAACTCATACTCATTCTTTATTGACTCGTCTAAGACAAGAAGGTAAAATACCACCATCTCCCTGTGGACCGACCCGTGCTCAACCGGCTAGCTGCAAAGCGACACCGTCTTGATTGCGGTAAACTTTAAATCTAACAATCAATACGTTATTGAGAACTCCATCAGGAGTAGAGCCCATTTAGCGAGTCGACCCGTCAATATAGCCTTTGACATCAAATATTTAAGAGGGTCCACCTTCGAGATGAGACGGACTTCATGTGCCAACGCATAGTGCCTGAGCTTTGTTATCGCGAAGATTAATGCCAGGCAATGTTTTTCAATGGGAGAGTAGTTGCTTTCTGCCCCCAGCAGAACTCTACTTAAGTAGTAGAGTGCTCTCTCTTTCCCTTGATCATTCTCTTGTGCCCATAATGCGCCTAAGGAACCTTCGAGGGCGGTTGTATAAAGAATGAGGGGTTTTCCCTTGACCGGCGCGGCCAACACCGGAGGGTTCCGCAGGTACTGCTTGATCTCGTTTAGTGCACCTTGGAATTTATGATCCCAAACGAATGGAGTTCCTTTCTTCATCAGGTGGCTGTAAGGACGGCACTTGCCTGAAAGATTGGCGATAAACCGTCGGATGTATGCGAGCTTCACTTGGAGAGACCGCAACTGTTTGAGTGTTCTTGGCGGAGGCATTTCCATGATCGCCTTGATCTTAGATGGATCTATTTCGATACCTCGATGTCGGATGATGAATCCCAGGAATTTACCCGAGGAAACTCCAAACGCGCATTTGAGGGGATTCATCTTCAAACTGTATTGCCGAAGGCGTAGAAATACAGTCTCCAGATGCTTTAAATGCTCTTCGTATGACATGCTCTTTACTACAAGGTCATCGATATAGCACTCGACGATGTCATGTATGAGGTCGTCGAAGATTTTTGTCATGGCCCTTTGATAGGTAGCGCCAGCGTTCTTTAGACCAAAGGGCATAACCCTGTAGCAGAATATACCCAAAGGGGCCCGAAAAGCAGTGTGCTTTTGGTCTTCGGGATGCATCTTTATCTGATTGTATCCTGATGAACCGTCCATAAAGGAGAAAACCTCATGAGTGGACGTGTTATCTATCATTAGCTCGGTTACTGGTACTAGGAAATCGTCCTTTGGACAGGCTTTATTGAGATCCCTGAAATCCACGCATATGCGTACCGTCCCATTCTTCTTCATTACCGGGACGATATTGGCGATCCAGTCGGGATATTGGACTTCTTGGATAAATCCAGAATCGATCAGCTTCTTGACTTCGGCGTTGATGCTCATTTCAAGCTCGAGTCGCATCCTTCTTGGCGCCTGCTTGACCGGCTTGATATCTGGGGATATTGCTAATTTATGCACAGCAATCTCCGGATCTAATCCTGGCATCTCGGAGTAGTTCCATGCGAAGCAGTCTTTATGCCATAGAAGCACTTTCTTTAACGCGGCTACCCTTTCTTCAGATAGCAGCTCGCTGACAAATGTCGGTCGCGGGTCATCTTCCGATCCCAACTCAATCTTCTTGAGATTATCTGCAGTAGTATGTATGCCGTCTTCCAGTTCTTTTAGAGCTGGCGGAAATTCTGAGACCACCTCATCATCACTGTTCTCAAAGCACCAGGAAAGGTCATCCACGTTCTCGGGCTCTTCTTTTAATAACGTAATCGTATAACAGGTGCGAATCCGCTTCCAGGACTGAGGTGGATCTGGTTTTGCTTTTGCGGCTTTGGGTTCGTGCTTTTGTGGCGGCGTTACCTTCCAACCGTTGGATAAAGCAAATTTGCCCTGTTGGTACTGGTCCTCGACCCAGTCCTTGAAGGTGAAGCAGTCTTCGGTAGGATGTCCTATGGCTTGGTGATAAGAGCAATAGCTCAGACGAGAAGCCTTGTTAGCTTGCTCAGGGTGTCTAAACTCTGGAAGCGCGATCATTTGATGTTTTATAGCGAGCTTGAGTAACCTCTCCGTCTTGTCTCGGGGGAAGGAGTACGCTCGACTCATCCTCTTCATGAGGGACAAATCCGAACCGCGCAATACCCGATCACGTAACCCCTAATCTTGCGTCGTTGTTGTCGGCTCCTCTTTCCGCTTCTTGATTTATTTCCATCACTGCGTCGGGCCTTGCGTACAACGGGTTGACAAGGATGGGCATCTTTGTCTTTTGCAGCCTGTTGAAACAGACGTTGCGTCCTGGCCTTCTCGTAGATGGCCATCTCATGGTTGTGGTCTTCCCGAGCTTTTTGACCCGCTTTCCTGGTAAGCTTGTCCATTCGTTCTTCAAACGACGGACTCGGCACTTCAATCGCGGGGTCTAGTTTTGATGAGGGGTTGGCATTTCCTGACAGGGCGTCCTCTTCTTCATCAAAGGTATATATAGCGTAGCTACTGTGGGCCCGTTCCCGTTTTCCAGCTCTCACGTATCCAAGCCCAAGTGTTTCCATTTTCCCGTTGGGCAATTTGCGTTGAGTCCCAGGGACATCCCAAATCCTGTTGTAGAACCGAGCTTGTCGAACAGTCTGTTTTAAGGGTACTCCTTGGCGCTTCAATAGCCTCTTTAGTCCATTTGTGTAGTATCTGGGCAAACGGATAGGTTGGAGCCTGTCGAGTGTAGCATCCGCGCCATGCCAGATCTCTTTCTCTATTTTCGACTCTGAGGATCGGTAGAATAGGATCACCTTCTCATCCTTTTGCCTGGGAGGGACGTAAAACGTTTGCATGTCTTGCACATTGTGAGCTCGAAGTGTGTCGAGATCCTTGTAGTGTTCTCGCGGTACCATGGTGATTTGAAAACTCTGATCATCGCTATGGGGTGCTTATATTGACAGCCGATTGGAGAACACGGCATTGACCTCATCTTCCGAGTCACTTCCGAAGACCAACATGGGGGCGGACGTCTCTGGGTTGTTGCGTTGAGATGGCCCGGCATAAACTATCTCTTCTTCTTCTTCGGTATCGCTCCCAAAAACAGAGATGGTGGCGGCGGCTTTGTTCTCCGGCTTGCGACACCTTTGTGTATCCTCGAAATCTGGCAAAAAGTACTTCGCATCTTCGTATTTGCGGACTTCGTTCATGGAAAATGGGTTCAACTCACCTGTTACAGTATACTCGAAACCATCCTTAAAGCACTTCATACACTGATGTTGTGTAGAAGGGATGATGTTGTACTCGTGTAGCCAAGGACGACCGAGCAAGGCGTTGTAGCAGGTCTTGGCGTCAATGACATGGAATTTGATGTCTGTGACGAGGAGTCCAAAGCGTAATGTTAGTATCACGGATCCGAGAGTCCGTGACGATTGTGAATAGAAACCGGAGATAGTAATTTTGTCACGAGCGAGGTGTTGCACACTCATGCAGATTTCCTTCAACACCCGAACATTAAGGAGATTGACGGAGGATCCATTATCCACCAGGATCTTGCCTATCTTGATATCATGGCAGTATCCAGAGACATATAGGGGACGGTTGTGGTCGCACGTCCCGAGAAGGAGGTCTTCATCACCGAAAGTGATGTCGGCCGTATGCACTTCCTCCAGTTCATCCTTCATCCTTTCAGTGGCGAGGAAGGCTTGGAATTGCTCAGGTTCTTATAGCGCTTTAATTAGTGAATCTCGCGCTTCTTTTGATAATAGGAGGGCATCGAGAATGCTAAGCTGGGAAGGTAGCTTCCTTAGGTGCGCTAGGATATTGTAGTCCACCTTACCCTTCCTGGGAGGGTCTTTGGTAGTTAGTTCTTTCATGACTTGGTCATCTAAAGTGATATCCTCAGTGACCTTTTCCTTTCCCTTATCTTTTCTATTCGCGGGCCCGAGATTCTTTTCTGGGAGTGTGCGATTGCACAGCTGAATGTTCTCGCGGGCTTCCGATTTCTCCTCTTTCCCTAAAAAGGATTCTTTAAAGAGAAGGCCCAGAGCCATTTCTTCATCAGAGTCGCTCCCAAAGGTGAGAACTTATGACCCCCCGGCGCTAACCATGTAACAGCTGCCAGTAGTTCTGTCGCGCCCGTCGATAGTGCTTCTTCGTTCCCGACGAATCTTGCGTTTCATGCGCTTAAAATGTTGCCGATGAGCAATATATCCTTGCCACCATATCTTAAAGGCGTCGCACTCTTCCGTAGGATGTGAAATTTTTCGATGATATGCGCAATAATCAGGGCGCCTCTCCACACCGTTAAGCGTGTTTTCTTCTGAAGGTGGTAGCTTTATTCCCATTGACATGGCTTTGGCAAACCTTTTTCTCGTCTTGAATATCTTCTTGTCTGCCTCGGATGCTTTTCGATCTGGCGGGAGCACTTCAACTCTTTCGTTCGATCGTCTGCATTTGGCTCCTTCCGATACGGCCATCTCACGCTCCTGATCCGCTTTACTCTTTAGACGAATCTCGTCTAGAAAGGCGTTGATCATTTCATCTGTTGGCTATGCACGCTCTGGTTCAGGTTCTGTCCCCAGCTTCTTAGTGCCAGGAGTCTTTTCATCGTCGGTAAACGAGTGGGAGATAACGTTACAACTCGCCACATATCCTTCGGATTCACCCGAAGAACTCTCTCTATCATCTCCCTCTTGAAAGATGTGGTTGAGGAACTCTTGCAGTGTGACAGGAGTTCGCGCCTTTTGATTGTACTCTTCCAGCGCGTCGATTTGCTTCTGCAAGTTCGTGTGCTCGTCTCTAGGCTTCACGGGCTTCTTGGATCTCTTCTTCTTTTTCTTCGAAGATTTTGACGGTTGGGCGTGAGTATTTGGGCCACTTGTTGGGGTAAAAATCTACACCCCGGTTGACCAAGTCAAAATCAAAGTCAACCCCAAGCCAAGTGGGCCAAAACCCAGATCCAGTAGGACCATGCTCGGGTCGAGCCAGAACGCGAAGCGGCGGCCTCCCCCCATGCCAAGATAAAAATTTTGTAATAAATGATTTTGTTGTATTTCTTTTATTTTATTTCATGGATAAATGTAAGAAAAATAGGCATAAAGCCAAATTTTTGTAAAGCCTATGGCTTATGTGTAAAAAGAAATGGCACATGAGCCATGGGATAGGCAAAATGCCATTTTGTGAAGCCCAAGGGGCTATGTGTAAAATGTATGGCCTATAAAGGCAAAGATAATGAAATATCTCAACAACTTTTTCTCTCTCCAAAAATTTTCCAGATCTGAGATCTTTCTCCTTCTTCAAGGTTCCAAAACCTTCTTCTTTCTCTTGAATTAAATCAAGAGTTTTACTCTTCTTTTTATAAAACAAAATAGTTTTTCACCACAAAACCCATAAAGGGGAACTCAGATCTTCCATTAGATCTCAAAAGGAAGAGATTTTTAAAGATCCCACATTTCTTGATCTTCAAGATCCAGCTAACAGAGGAGGAAGAAGAAGAACCCCTTTCACTTAACCCCAAAAAAAAAAAAAATACACTCAGGAGTCCAACTCCTCTCTGATTTCTCTTCAGAGAAATCTTTTAGGCTAAAAGCCTCTTTTTCTCGCCGGCGCTCAAGCGCAGAGCGCCCACGTGTCGACACGTGGCGCGCTTGCGCTCCAGCGCTCGCGCTCGAGCGCAAGTCGCCCCCGTGCCGACACGTGGCGCGCTTGCGCTCCAGCGCAAGCGCTCGAGCGCAAGTCGTCCCCGTGCCGACACATGGCGCAAGCGCTCGAGCGCAAGTCGCCTACGTGCCGACACGTGGCGCGCTTGCGCCCAAGCACTCTGCGTCCGAGCGCAAAGCGCCTACGTGCCGACGCGTGGCGTGTTGCGCTCCAGCACTCTGCGCTCGAGGGCAAAGCGCCCACGTGTCGACACGTGGAACGCTTGCGCTCAAGCGCCCAGCGTCCGAGCGCAAAGCGCCCACGTGCCGACATGTGGCGCGTTGCGCTCCAGCACTCTGCGCTCGAGCGCAGAGCGCCCACGTGCCGACACCTGGCGCGCTTGCGCTCAAGCGCCTAGGCACTGGCCCCACGCATCCTTTGGATTTCTTTTTCCCCTTTATTTATATATACATGTATATATATACATATGTATACAAATGTACACATACACATACTCCCCGACACTGTCCCTGTTAGAAAAAAATTTCTAACGGGACGCTGCCCCGCACCCTGCAAAGGGGCTGCTAGCCCCCTTGACCCCCAGCCCGCTATCCGGGTAGCGGGACACCCGTAAAAACTCTGCGTGGCTCCCGATATATTTAAACACCCCCTCTAAAACAACACACACGCACACTGCACATTGAGTTTGCATGACCAGTTTAACCCGTCAATCGGAGGTTCCCTCGCTCCAAAGGTGAGGGGTAATTAACGGCAGCTTAGTCCGTAGCTGCCGGAGATTCGGATCCCCACAATTATTAAACCCCGGCCTACCCTAGGCAGGGGGAATCTGTAGTACGCCTGACAAGCGCGCGTATTCCCATCTCAATGGGGTGACGAAAAACACCCTACAGATTCTGGCACGCCCGGTGGGACCAATCTCTCCTCCCATATTTTGGGTTAAACGTTCATGCGAACCCAATCAATATACATATCGATTGCCTATACTGAAATGATGTTTTCTTTTCGTGCAGCAATCAACTCTCAACGACAATGTCTCTCAAGACGAATTCAACTTCCAAAGCGACCCCGATTCCGTACGTGGTCAAGATCAACGCTCGTGTGGTTCTCCCCGCAAGCCTCAGTCGACAATGGGAGGAACCGCCCCGCCAGTTTGGCTCTGTCATCATCTACCCTGCCGGAAGCGCTCATCTGGCAGAGATCCCGGCGGAACAGGTGGCCAAGCCGGTCTCAAGGGGTAAGAGGCCGAATGTTGTGATTGCTAAGGCACCACAACCGAAACTTAAGATGGTGTCTGAACGAGTCCCTGGCGCTCTAGCTGGGGGCAAGACTTCCGTTGCGAAGGGCAACATTAAATATTGCGTACGAGCTCAGGCGATGACTCCAACAAATGCACAATCGGGCGTATTTCCAAGGCCCTCCATCAATCGGTCTGCGACGTCTTCCCAAAGAGCCGAAGTCGGCCAGGCGCTTAGAACAGAAAAGTTAAGGCAGAAGCAGCTCAGGTATCGAGCCAACAAGAGGGCCAAGGCTTCGGCCAAATGGAATCATGTGAAGTTCCAAGTGCAGGGTTGCCCAGCGACGACGGCTGAGTCGGACGTAAGAATCAGCAATTCCTTCAAGCCTCTGAAGTGGGTTCAGAAAAACGCCATGACCGCCAGAATCAAGAAGACAGTGGTCCGAACTGTGCTACAAAGAGACGTGTCCCGGCCCCAACAGAAAAAGTATGACACTGTCTCTTCAAGAGTCTATCAAGCACTCTGTGCCGCACGAAAACAGCAGGGCAAACCCAGAAAAGAAGCGCCAGCACCATTCAAGAACCTGGTTAGGCCAGCCGCCTTCAATCGACTACCAGCTACCGAAACAAGGGGGTCAAGACAGCGATCCCTGAAATCAGCTGCCAATGATAGAGAGACGGCCGGATATATCATACATACGGTCTATATGGCGGGCGGGCGCCCCAGCGACAACCTTCGCAGCAAAAGCAAGGATGGGGCCACCACATCCCAAGCCCAATCTAGCCTGAATGTGGTTGCCGCTGCCCAAGAACAGCCGCCCCCATTGGATGAAGAAAACCCTTTCGATGAGGATGATAGGCAGAAGGACCCCTCGGTCCATGCAGAATCAAGCTCGGACAGCGAGGAAGAGCCGACTTTCCGCCCCAGGACTGCGGAGCAAGAGCTGCTTCAAGAGCTTCGAAAACAGCTCAGGAGCAAAGATAAAGAGATGGCTAAGCTCTATTCGAAGATTGACGACTTAACGAACGTGGTGATGCAGCTTACGGCTCAAATTGCTCGAGCGCTTCCTAATCAAGCACAAGCCGCTACTAATCAGCCGGGTGATGACAATCCGAGGCAGCCAATGCCTGTCCCTTCGGGTCCAAGACTGGTCGAGCCATATGAAAGCCGGCCACACTCCGCTTCTGGGGACGCCTTGGCCCCAGATAGCGCTATCCCGTTAACACAGGATCGGATAATGGATTTGGTCACCAGCAAGGTTAAAACATTGGTGGCCGAAGCTGAAGCTCAGAAAGAAATCGGCAGTAGTGGGCGGCCATATCCCGCGCAGTACGACCTGATTGAGTTCCCGAGCGGCTACATCATTCCTAAGTTCGGAAGATTTGATGGAACAGGGAATGCAAATCAGCACGTTGCCCACTTCAAAGCATTGTGCGGAAATACAGGGGGCAATGACGCGCTCCTTCTTCGTCAATTTGTCAACAGCCTGACCGGTGTCGCTTTCGACTGGTACGCGAGCATACCAGACGGGTCCGTCATTACCTTTGCTCAAATAGAGTCTCTGTTCCGGCAAAGATTCATGAGCATCAGTGATAAAATCTCCATTGCCGACCTTGTGAGGACCAAGCCGGGGAAGATTGAAAGCAACACTGACTTTATCGCCCGATGGCGTAATCTCACGGTCAAGTGCGAACCGCCGCTGGAGCAGGACCAGTCCGTCAGCCTTCTTATTGGGAACCTCAGCAATTGGATGGTCCCATTCTTGTGTACAGCGGGCCGCAAGACATTTCAGGAGCTAACCAAGAAAGTCCAGATGCTGGAACGCTCGAAGCAAGAGTCCCCGCCGGACTCTCAGAGAGACAAAACCTGGAAAAGCAAGCAGGACGACAACCGTAGAAGTGGGAGTTCCAGCAGTACCAATGTCTTCAATGCATCCGAAAATGAAGAAAAGCGAAGGGCGGGCGAATCTAAAACCAACCGGTCTCGAAAGCCATTGCTGGGAGGAGATGGGCCTTCCCTAGAGGAGAAGAAGAACAAGGTTTACTCTTTCAGAAGGGACAAGGTCCGTAAGATATTTAAAGGTGCCTTGAACAACGGCCTACAATTGCCGGAGTCGAAAAGACCCCAAGAAGCAAAAATGACCGACAATCCTCTGTATTGCCCGTACCACCGAGTAGTGAGCCATGCGATCGAGGATTGCTATATCTTCAAAGACTGGGTCAAGAAGCAGTACAGGGCTGGAGAGATCGAGCTGTCCAAAAGCGTGTTGGTGAACAATCAAGTTGCAACCGCCAATTTTATACAGACAAAAATTGAAGCCTTCTGGGAGCAAACAGCCGAACCCGCTACCCTGAGAAATGAGGCCGACTCGCCGCAGCCTCCATGGAGTATGCACATATCTAATAAGACGAAGAAGATGATAAAGCTACTTCGGAAAGAACCCAGGATGGAATGGGAAGAACAGAAGAAGCCTACCAGTCCAGCTGCCAATGCAGCTCCATCAGGCTCAAAATCCAAGAAGCTCAAGAAGAAGAAAAGTTCAGCTCGGCGCGAAAAAGAGTCTGCAGGGAGATCGACCATTCAAAAATATATCGATTCCCTTGAAGAATATGAACAAAAGGAAAGAATATTTATTCAATTGAATGAGTTCTTCCCTGTACAAGCGGCTGAAATTCTGGAGGAGTTAGAAGAAGACTCCAATGAAGAGATCCCAGTAGTGACCTGCTACGCCATCCATCTTGGAAGCGACTCGGAAGAGGAGCTTTGTTTTCCCGAAGAGGATGAGGAGCTCTCCACAACGACCAATCAAATCCAGCTCAGAAGCGGCAGGGCTCTACCGCCAAATCAGGGCAACGCCCCAAAAGGGAAGGAAAAACAAGTCGCTAATGAAGAAGAGGGCAGAGAACCGGCTGATGAAAACATAAGTCCTTCCTCGGTGGACTATAATGTCTTGGCACATCTCCGGAAGCTTCCGTCTCTCCTGAGCATCTACGACGCCTTGGTCCTATCTAAAGAGCTTAGAGATGTTCTCATCCATGCTCTACAAAACCCCGAGCGGTACCAGGCTCACTTTGCGGAAATTAATATGAAAGAAGCCCAGCACGCTTTGTATGCCGCCGCAGTCACATTTAAGGATGAAGACTTGCTACTGGGAACGGCTGAGCATAATCGGCCGCTTTACATGACCGGGTACAGCGACGGAGATAGAATTAATCGCATATTGATTGATCCGGGGTCCTCAGTGAACATCATGAACTTGCGAACTCTGAAGAGTTTGTCAATGGACGTCCGACACCTGTCAAGGGAAAGGATTGTCATTCAAGGCTTCAACCAAAATTGTCAGCAAGTTCTGGGGTCCATAGCTCTGCCAATCAAATTCGGGGATCTGCAAACTGAAGCTAAGATATACGTGATCGATGCCGACACGTCTTATAAGATTCTCTTAGGGTGGCCGTGGCTCCACGATTACGGCATCATTCCGTCAACTCTCCATCAATGCATGAAGTATACTAAAAATGGCGAAGAAAGACGCATTGACGGAGACATCCAGCCGTTCGGTGTGCATGAAGTCCTGTATGAAGATTCTCGGTACTTTATGAACCACCAAAATGCTAAGCCACAACTGACTGAGGATAGACCGGCCCCAAGACTCAAAAGAAAATCTGTGCCGCCTGTCACTTTCAAAAGTAAAAATACCCAAGTGCACCCGCATTTCGGCAGCGACACTGATGAGTCCGACGCTGGAAGCCCGTCCTTCCATAAAACTCGCCCTCATTTCGGCAGCGATACAGACGAATCTGTTACTGAAGGCTCATCTAGCAGCAAAGTCCGCCCTCATCTTGGCAGTGACACTAAAGAGTCAGAAGAAGAGGACCTGCCGCGCAACAGCTGTGCAGATTGGCCCCCCATGCAGCAAGCGAAACTACGAGAGAAGTTCGAAGTTGCAGAAGGGTCCCTGGCCATTACAAGGGTGCCGGAACGGATGTGCAAAGAGCTTGACGCATTGTCAGTCTCTACCGTGGACCAGCTGAAAACTTTCTACATGCCCGGGAGGAAAAATGGACAGAAGGGCATCCTGTTTTACAGGTCAAACCCCGTTGTGCACCTGGACGATCTTTCTGTCGCGTGCCTCCCTATGAGAGAGGCATAAGAGCCGTCCTCAATCCCAGATACTATGCGCCCGAGATGCGGGAATACTTTAAGAAGTGCGGATGCCGGTTATATCAAACGGAGTCCGAAGCAAAGTTTTACGAAGGGCTATGGTATCCGCCCCAGGTCCGAGCACTCATCGATGGACGAATTCCAGATAGACGGGGCATAGGCTACATTTAACCTGATTCCAAAGCGTGCCACATGATCCATGTTGGTGAGGCCAGCGAAAGATCAAATGATGACGACGAGATAGCCGAGCCAGAAGAAGCTCCTCAAGAGCTCGAAGATGGAGGACAAGCAATCTTTGATGAGCTAACCGAGATTGACTTAAGAACGCCCGATAATCCAAGGCCGACCTACATCAGCTCACTCTTGTCGGAGGAAATGAAAGCGCAGATAATTGCCCTGCTGTATGAGTTCGTCGACTGCTTTGCATGGACATACAAAGAAATGCCTGGCCTTTCCCCTGGGGTAGCCTTGCATAAGCTGGCTATATCTCCTGATGCTAAGACAGTCAAACAAGCTCCTCGAAGAATGAGAAGGGAGTTGGAAGAAAAGGTCATCGAGGAAACCAAGAAACTCATCGATGCCGGCTTCATCAGGGAAAAGAAATATACGGACTGGATCGCATGCATAGTCCCAGTGAAGAAGAAAAATGGGCAGATCCGAGTTTGTGTCGATTTCAGGGACCTCAACAAGGCATGTCCTAAAGATGACTTCCCGCTACCGGTCATGGAAATGATGGTCGATGACACCTCAAATTACGAACTGTTCACCTTTATGGATGGCTCGTCTGGATATAATCAGATCAAGATGTCGCCTGAGGATGAGAAGCACACAGCATTTCGAACCCCGATCGGGATATATTGCTACAAGGTAATGCCATTCGGACTGAAGAACGTAGGTGCTACATATCAGAGGGCAATGACTAATATCTTTGATGACCTAATCCATAAAGTCGTCGAATGCTATGTTGATGATATGGTTTTCAAGACTAAAGCCAAGGCCGATCATATCCAAGATCTCAGGACCGTTCTCACCAGACTGAGGCAATACGATCTAAAGATGAATCCTTTAAAGTGCGCTTTTGGCGTGTCATCGGGAAAATTCCTGGGTTTCATAGTCCGACATCGAGGGATCGAAGTTGACCCATCAAAGATAAAGGCCATCATGGAGATGCCCCCTCCGAAGAGTCTGACGCAGCTAAGATCTTTTCAAGGCAAGCTTGCTTATATACGGAGGTTTATCTCAAATTTATCGGGGAGATGTAGGCCCTTCTCAAAGCTCATGAAGAAAGGAGCTCCTTTTATCTGGGATTTCGAATCTCAAGTAGCGTTCGAAAGCATCAAACAATACTTGTTGCACCCTCCAGTGCTGGCCGCTCCCATTCCAAATAAACCGTTGATTCTCTACACTGCCGCGCTAGATGAGTCACTCGGTGCACTCCTCGCTCAGAATAACGAGGAGGGAAAGGAAAATGCCCTCTACTACCTTAGTCGAGCTCTAGTCGGGGCGGAACACAACTACTCCCCAATCGAAAAGCAATGCCTGGCTCTGATATTTGCTGTGAAGAAGCTGAGGCACTATCTGCTCGCTCATCGGGTTATGCTGATCTCCAAGGTCGACCCGCTCAAACACTTGATGACCAAAGCAAGTCTAGCCGGCAGAATGGCAAGATGGGCTGTCATGCTACTTGAGTTCGACATAGTTTATACTCCCCAGAAAGCAGTAAAAGGGAAAGCTCTTGCAGACTTTCTCGCCGCTCATCCTATACCAGAAGGGTCGCCGCTAGATTGTGAGTTACCCGACGAACAAGTGCTGCACCTCGAGGAAGATGAGCCATGTTGGGAGCTCTACTTCGATGGAGCCTCATCAATAAGGACCTCCAGTAAATCAAGCGTCCCGGAGATAAAAGCAGGGATAGGATTGGTGTTCATCACACCATCAATGGGAACCCTACGGCGTTCTTTCGCTCTCACCGAGCCTCGCACAAACAATGAGGCCGAGTATGAAGCTCTAATAGCTGGTTTGGAGCTCGCCATAGAAATGGGAATCCTTTGGCTACGGGTTTACGGTGATTCACAGCTTATCGTCAACCAAGTAAGTGGCGACTATAAGATATACAAACCCGAGTTAGCTCGGTATAGAAGCCGGGTGGTGGAACTCATGAAACAGTTCACTCATATCGAACTAACAAGAGTCCCTAGAGCATTGAACGGAAAAGCCGACATACTCGCTCGCCTAGCCAAGGAGCTGGCTGATCCTGATATGGACGAAATTCTCAACACAGTCAGGAGCCGACAAATTCTACCCCCAGTCTCTCTACGAGAAGAGGAAAGCGCGGAACAGAAGAGCAGTCCTGCCGAAGAAACTTCGATCATCCAAGACGAGCCCGATTGGAGAGAACCCTTCATAGAGTACCTCCGATACAACAAGTTGCCCGAAAAAAAATCTGCGAGGATTCAGCTGAAGAAAAGAGCTCTCCGATACGTGTTTGTAAATGACACGTTATACCGCAGGTCATATGACCAACTCTGGCTCAGGTGTCTGTCATTGGCCGAGACCCAAAAGGTCATGAAAGATGTTCACTCGGGCGTTTGCGGTGCTCACCAATCTGGCCCCAAGATGCCACTTCAAATCAAACGGCTTGGGTATTACTGGCCCACCATGATACGGGATTGCGGAGAGCATGCAAAGAAATGTTATATCTGCCAAATTCACGGTGATTTTATTCACAAGCATCCCAATCCATTGCATCCCACGGTGACGTCGTGGCCCTTCAAAGTCCGGGGCACCGACATTGTTGGTCCAATTGATCCTCCGTCATCCAAAGGTCATCGGTTTATACTGGCCGCCACAGACTGCTTTTCCAGATGGGCTGAAGCTGTCCCGCTAAAAGAAGTCAAGACAAAAGATATTCTGACATTCTTCCAACATAATATTCTATGCCGCTTCGGTACACCAAGAAGAATCATTTCTGACAACGGGCCTTCTTTCAAGAGCTTCAATGTCTCAAGGTTCGCTACTCAGCACAAGATAGACTGGAGATATTCCTCCATCTATAATCCAAGAGCCAATGGGCTAGCCGAAGCCTTCAATAAGACCCTATGCAAGCTTCTAAGGAAAAATGCTTCAGCCAACAAGAGAGACTGGAATCTCAAGCTTCACGAGGCATTGTGGGCATATCGTACCACGCACCGTACTCCAACTCAGTCCACTCCATACTCATTGCTCTTCAGAGTGGAGGCGGTCCTCCCGCTCGAAGTCGAAGTTCCAAGCTTAAGAATGGCCGTTCAGCATGAGTTGACGGAGGAGGAAAACGTGCTCCTTCGACTTGAAGAACTAGATGCCCTCGAAGAAAAGAGGCTCGCGGTGTAGCAAAGTCTGGAGCTATACCGAGCCCAAATGTCACAGGCCTATGACAAGATAACCCGTCTCCGTGCTTTCAAGAAAGGTGAATTGGTGTTGGTCCTCAAAAGACCGATCGTCCCCAATCGACATGCCAAGGGAAAATTTGAGCCAAACTGGGAAGGACCATACGTCATCGAGAAAGTGTTCGACGGAGGATCCTACCAACTAATAAGTGCCGAGGGAGAAAGGCCCATGCCACCCATCAATGGCCGATATCTCAAGAAATACTACACGTGAATGGTCCAAGTCGCAGGCGAATGGAGCACATCAGCCCTACGGTCTGGATCAGACATCCTGCAAAATCGTATACAACCCACGGGCGTAAATGACCCCTATTTCTCCCAAATCCTGCCGGTGAGACTACTTTAAAGTCCCACCAGCGGCAAAAAAAAGAAAAAAAAAGGAAAAAGAAAAAAAAAGAAGAAGAAGAAATAAACGGTATGTCCACAAGCAAAATGGGCACGGATGAAAACCCGAAAGGGCTCCGTAAGTAAAAACAGCAGGACTATCGGCGAGTCTGTGAAAACCCGAAAGGGCGCAAACTCGTGAAAAGAGATGAAATACACTCACAAAGTCCTCTCGACCTTGTGAGGAGAAAACCCCTGCGTGAGATCCTTACGACTCACAAAGGAGCAACACACTTAGGAATCCTCACGATTCCTAAGGAGAAAATACACCTGCGGGATCCTTACGACTCGTAGGGAGAAAATGCTTTTATGGGACCCTCACGGCCCATAAAATTGAAAAGCTTGGTGATAGGGACCCAAACCTGTCTCCTAAGCCATCGTTCCCCAACGGGCAACGGCAAATGATGAGTCGCTCCTGGCATTTCGCTTCAGTGTTAGCGGTGCTGATGCCGACCAAAAACCCAAATCCCAAGTCCTCCCAAGGCAAACGATGAGTTGCTCCCAGCATTATTCCAGTGCAGCAATGCTGATGCCAAACAAGATTCAAATTCCAAATCCCATACCCCAACGGCGAATGATGAGTCGCTCCTGGTACCACATTCCAGTGCAGCGATGCAGACGCCAACAAAGCCCTGAAATTTTTCCGGCCCAACGGTCTGGATCATACATCCTGTAAAACCGTATACAATCCACGGGAGTGAAAACAATCTCAATCTCTCCCGAGTCCTACTGGTGAGACCGCATTCAAAGTCCCAAAAAAAAATTAAAAAAAAATGAATGAAAAAATGAAAAAGAAATAATAAAAATAAAATAAATAAAATGGTATGGCCACAAGCAAAATGGGTACGGATGAAAACCCGAAAGGGCTCCGTGAGTAAAAACAGCAGGACTACCGGCGAGTTTGTGAAAACCCGAAAGGGCGCAAACTCGTAAAAAAAAAGGGAGATGAAATGCACTCGCAAAGTCCTCTCGACTTTGTGAGGAGAAAATTCCCGCGTGAGATCTTTACAACTCACAAAGGAGCAACACACTGGGGAGTCCCCACGACTTCCAAGGAGAAAATACACCTACGGGATCCTTACGACCCGTAGGGAGAAAATGCTTTGTGAGACCCTTACGGCTCACAAAATGGAAAAGCCTTAGGTGACAGGGATCTAAACCTGTCTCCTCAGCCACCATTTCCCAAATCCTCCCGGGGCACATGATGAGTTGCTCCTGGCATTATTCCAGTGCAGCAATGCAGATGCCAAAACAAAATCAATTCCCAAAACCTCCCGGGGCAAATGATGAGTTGCTCCTGGCATTATTCCAGTGCAGCAATGCAGATGCCAAAACAAAACCAATTCCCAAATCCTCCCGGGGCACATGATGAGTTGCTCCTGGCATTATTCCAATGCAGCAATGCAGATGCCAAACAAAAAAACCTATTCCCATATCCTCTCGGGGCAAATGATGAGTTGCTCCTGGCATTATTCCAATGTAGCAATGCAGATGCCGACAAAAAAAAACCAATCCCAAATCCTCTCATGGCAGACGATGATTCGCTCCTGGTACCATATTCCAGTATAGCGATGCTGATGTCAACCCAAATCAAAATCAACAAGTCAACGTCCACTCCGACACCGCAGAAAGCGGGGTAAGTCAGAATCCAATCTCGACACCGCAAGAAGCGAAGCAAGTCAAGTCTACCCTTGACACTGCAAGAAGCAGAGCAAGTCAAATCAAGAACCGACCGTCCACGTCGCTAAAAGGGAAGAACCGACCGTCCACGTCGCTAAAATGGCAGCACCGACCGTCCAAGTCATAAAAAAGGCAGAAACGACCGTCCACGTCGCTAAAATGGCAGCACCAACGTCCACGTCGCTAAAAGGGCAGAACCGACCGTCCACGTCGCTAAAATGGCAGCACCGACCGTCCAAGTCGCAAAAAGGGCAGAATCGACCGTCCACGTCGCTAAAATGGCAGCACCGACCGTCCAAATCGCTAAAATGGAAGCATCGACCGTCCAAGTCGCAAAATGGGCAGCATCGACCGTCCACGTCGCTAAAATGGCAGTATCGACCATCCACGTCGAAAAAAGGGAAGCATCGATCGTCCAAGTCGCAAAAAGGGCAGTACCGACCGTCCAAGTCGGTAAAATGGCAGCACCGACCGTCCATGTCGTAAAAGGGCAGAACCGACCGTCCAAGTCGCTAAAATGGCAGCATCGACCGTCCACGTCGCTAAAATGGAAGCACCGACCGTCCAAGTCGCGAAAATGGCAGCATCGACCGTCCAAGTCGCAAAAATGGCAGCATCGACCGTCTAGGTCGCAAAAAAGGCAGCGCAGGATTCCTACAAAGAGGGAACCAGATCACTCCGGGCTAGGGAAAACGTCTATCACGGACACTCCGTCTCGGAGACATGTCAAGCAACGACCGTCCATGTCGTAAAAAGGGCAGTGCCAGCTTCCCAAAAAGCGGGAACCAAATCAAGTCGCCTCCACGTGAAAGAAGATCCATCAATTTCATGCACACGACCCACATATGTGGTGTGCATTTATTGATGGGGGGCAATTTGTTGGGGTAAAAATCTACACCCCGGTTGACCAAGTCAAAATCAAAGTCAACCCCAAGCCAAGTGGGCCCAAGCCCAGATCCAGTGGGCCCATGCTCGGGTCGAGCCAGAACGCGAAGCGGCCGGCCTCCCCCCATGCCAAGATAAAAATTTTGTAATAAATGATTTTGTTGTATTTCTTTTATTTTATTTCATGGATAAATGTAAGAAAAATAAGCATAAAGCCAAATTTTTGTAAAGCCCATAGCTTATGTGTAAAAAGAAATGGCACATGAGCCATGGGATAGGCAAAATGCCATTTTGTGAAGCCCAAGGGGCTATGTGTAAAATGTATGGCCTATAAAGGCAAAGATAATGAAATATCTCAACAACTTTTTCTCTCTCCAAAAATTTTCCAGATCTGAGATCTTTCTCCTTCTTCAAGGTTCCAAAACCTTCTTCTTTCTCTTGAATTAAATCAAGAGTTTTACTCTTCTTTTTATAAAACAAAATAGTTTTTCACCACAAAACCCATAAAGGGGAACTCAGATCTTCCATTAGATCTCAAAAAGAAGAGATTTTTAAATATCCCACATCTCTTGATCTTCAAGATCCAGCTAACAGAGGAGGAAGAAGAAGAACCCCTTTCACTTAACCCCCCCCCCAAAAAAAGAAGAATACACTCAGGAGTCCAACTCCTCTCTGATTTCTCTTCAGAGAAATCTTTTAGGCTAAAAGCCTCTTTTTCTCGCCGGCGCTCGAGCGCAGAGCGCCCCCGTGCCGACACGTGGCGCGCTTGCGCTCCAGCGCTCGCGCTCGAGCGCAAGTCGCCCCCGTGCCGACACGTGGCGCGCTTGCGCTCCAGCGCAAGCGCTCGAGCGCAAGTCGCCTACGTGCCGACACGTGGCGCGCTTGCGCCCAAGCGCTCTGCGTCCGAGCGCAAAGCGCCTACGTGCCGACACGTGGCGCGTTACGCTCCAGCACTCTGCGCTCGAGCGCAAAGCGCCCACGTGTCGACACGTGGCATGCTTGCGCTCAAGCGCCCAGCGTCCGAGCGCAAAGCGCCCACGTGCCGACACGTGGCGCGTTGCGCTCCAGCACTCTGCGCTCGAGCGCAAAGCGCCCACGTGCCGACACCTGGCGCGCTTGCGCTCAAGCGCCTAGGCACTGGCCCCACGCATCCTTTGGATGTCTTTTTCCCCTTTATTTATATATACATGTATATATATACATATGTATACAAATGTACACATACACATACTCCCCGACACTGTCCCCGTAAAAACTCTGCGTGGCTCCCGATATATTTAAACACCCCCTCTAAAACAACACACACGCACACTGCACATTGAGTTTGCATGACCAGTTTAACCCGTCAATCGGAGGTTCCCTCGCTCCAAAGGCGAGGGGTAATTAACGGCAGCTTAGTCCGCGGCTGCCGGAGATTCGGATCCCCACAATTATTAAACCCCGGCCTACCCTAGGCAGGGGGAATCTGTACTACGCCTGACAAGCGCGCGCGTATTCCCATCTCAATGGGGTGACGAAAAACAACCTACACCACTATCACGAGTCTTCGTAGTTGGGCGGGGCTTCAACATCCCTTCGATAATTTGAGATTCAAGAGGGTCCTTCCATTCGATCGTAGGGCACGCATGAAGGTCTCTTAGCATTCTCTTGGTTTTAGTTGATAGCACGACCTCCCATGGAGCTTCTTCAATAAAGGAACAGGTTGCCCCCGGTGTATCTGCTTTCTTAGGAGTATGCGGCTGTAGTGGGTTCACCTTCCACTTTTCGGACAGTGCAAACTTCCCCTGGAGGTATTGATCTTCAAGCCATCCTTTGAAGACGAAGCAATCCTCAATCGAATGACTTACCGTTTGATGGTAAGGGCAATAGTTAGGGTTATTCACCTCAGTGGGTTGCGGCGGTCGCCTTGGATTTGGTAGGTTTATAAGTCTGTTGCGTACTGCCAGCTCGAATAACCGTTTCGTCTTGTCTCGTGGGAACGAGTAGGGACGCTTCATCTTCTCATTATAATACCGGCGTCTTTCTTCCAATTGATCTGCCAGCTTCGGGGCGTTAGGTTGCTGCTGGGCATTCGCTACGAAGGTTGCCCTTCCTTTACCCTTGTCATTCCGAGGTTCCGACTTCGGGGGAGGTGGTCTATGACCCATCTGGTCCATCTGAGCCAACTTGTCGATTAAAGCCTGGAATGTGGTTGGCTTAAAGAACATCATAAACTGGGAGATGGTTGCATGAGGGTCTAGGGTTCCCATGAACATGCCCACTGCGGGTGCTTCCTCGATGCGTTGCTCGCATCTCGACCACAAATTCCGCCAGCGTATAGCATACTGGACCCAGGTTTCGCCTGGTTTTACCCTGGTGTTAATCAGTGCCGTTATTGGAGTGCGTTCGCTGGCGCTTGCGAATCGCTGAGTGAATAGCAGCTCCATTTCAGCAAACGTCTTGATAGAATCGTTCGGGAGTTCCGAATACCATTCGAACGCTGTTTCTGATAAGCTGCCCACGAACTGGCGAAGCAACAGTTTATCATCACCACCGGTGTTACCGCAAAGGGCCCTGAACTGGGCAACATGTTGATGGGGATTGCCGGTCCCCTTATACACGTGGAATTTTGGTATTGTATAACCCGGCGGGTATTTGATTTGGTCGTACCAGCTTGGATACGGCCGGCCTGTCTTTACGACTTGATCAGCTGTCTCTGTCGCATGATGAACCCGGATTTGCTGGGCTATATAGTCGACCAAATCAGCCTTAGAGATTGTCTCCTCTTTGGCCATTGAAAGGGCCGGTGGTGGATTTGACGTTTCTCCTCGGTCGTCTTCAAGAATGATTGGGGGATCCTCGGCGGGTGGGTCCTGCTGGATCATCATTCCTATCATATCTTGGAAGAGAAGGCCCATACGCTATATGTTGGCTGCTTGTTCAGCAGCCTCTTTGTCCTTCTTCTCCAGTATCCGACGAAGGAATTCGGCGTCGGTTTCTTCCTCCTGGCGTTCGTCTGAGGACGTTTCTGGATTTTCTTTTGGCCCGGTAAG
Source organism: Agapanthus africanus (assembly GCA_030015575.1). Taxonomy (NCBI): domain Eukaryota; kingdom Viridiplantae; phylum Streptophyta; class Magnoliopsida; order Asparagales; family Amaryllidaceae; genus Agapanthus; species Agapanthus africanus. The sequence continues at coordinate 103,270,563 of JASDDO010000028.1, read as the reverse complement.
TGCGGCCATAGCATTCATCATTTCCTGGAGCTTTTGCTGTTGCTCCTGAGCTTTGGTCACCAACCGTGCAAGCGGTCTATGAACTGTAGACGCACGGCTGTCTTCTTTTCCTGACGCCATGTATACGGTGTGGACCATCATACCCCCAGACTTAGGGCGTCTGGGCTCAGTGCTTTTAGCTGTCGTTGCAGGCTGGGGGATCTTCTCTGGCTTCCTCCTTTTATGAGCAGTGGAGGTTGAGGGGGCCATTGAGGTGGGCGTCCAGACAGCCTTTCGTGGTTTAGCCTGGTGACCGGCTTCCTATTGGATTTTCAGCTTCTTGTGCTGGTGGGAGAAGTTTGGATCGATCATCGAGTCTCGGGCCTGCCGCCAAACCTTGTAGATTTTGGAAGATAGCCATTGAGGGGATTGGGGCTGTTCTGACTTTATTTCCACAACCTTTTTTAGTGGGGGAGGAGACCTCTTTAGCATCGCAGTAGGAGAATTCCTTCGCACCTTATTTAGCATCTCGAAACTGTTCCCCGTTGGAATAGCAGCATTAACTTCTGCCATCGGGGCTGATGGAGTTAGCCCAGAGGGGGAGCTGCCCCCAGCTCTCCTTACTCGGCGCCAGTGGCGACGTCGAGCGTGTCGAGCGGACGGCGTTGGTTCAGCGGTGAGAATGGCTTCGTCTTGCCCCCTGTGTAGGTGGGGGGTCGCTGCTGATGTTAGCCTGTCAAAGAACGATGTCCTTTGGGTAGCAGGAGCGGGAGCTGGAGCCGTCAATCTTGTAAAGACCGACTTTGTGGCAGGGGAAGTCGCTTTGATGACTTCAGGAGCAGGGCCGGTCACTTTCTTAGAAGCAGCCTTCTCTGGGATTATAGGCCCCATGATGGGTCCACAGGATTTCTGGCCCAATCTAGAGAAGACCGAGGCGCTGATGTTGGGCGACCCGTTGAGAGGCACCGCGGCAGGGGTAAGACGATCAAAGACCGACTTCTTGTGAGCTTCCTTTGTCAGCACCGGCGCCGTGAAGCTTGTTGGTGGGAACATAGTCCCAAAGAACAATCCGGTAGTGGCCTGAGTCACCTGGTCCACCGGTATTGTGAATAACGAAGCAGCTTGGGGTCCGTAGGCTATAACTCCTGGCGAGGCAGAGCGTTGGTCGCAATTGCAGTCCGAGCAGTTGGAGCATTTCGCAGAAGTAGAAGCCATCGATTTTTTGCTTTCTGCAATAAGCAAGACGCCAATTCTTAGTATCTTGAAACCCAAGGGCAACCATTAGTGAACCGCGATTGGTTCGCGAATCACGACAAACGAAGTGTGGAGTGGAAAGAGGAAAAGGTCCCACCGGACATGCCAGAATGTGTTCCCCTCCGAATGGCGGCGCGACTGACGTCTTGCCTGAGATTCGGGGCAGATGCTAATTGGTGTTATCCGTCCACCTCTCCGAAGATGCCAAGTTGATTTATGGCACCGTACATCGAAGGTCTGAACGGATGCGTCCGATGTAGCAGACTTCGTCAGATTCCCCCTCGCTTGAGGGGTTTTTTGATTGTGGGGACGCTCTTCCCTGCAGACGCAAGCCCCTGCAGTTAATTACGCTACCGCGTCACGGTAACAACTTTCTCCTTCTTCAGATGGTCGCTTCGTGTCGTGGGTGTTTGTTTTATGTTTTGTTGCCCGTGGATTGTTTACGAAGACCGAGTTATGTCGTCGCCCGTAGGGCGTGGACTAGTCCAAATCCGTATTATCTTAGATTTGGGTTTGGGGTTTTGGTTTAAGGATACGTTAGCCATTTTTGAGGCTAAGATCAACTCAAACGTTTGTTAAGGATACGTTAGTCTGACCTGAGACTAAGATCAACTTAATGGGATCGTTTAGATCCGACAAAAGAGCATTTGGGCTCCATTGTTCCAATTTAAGGACATAGTGGTCCATTTAATGTATGGCCATTGGGACCCGTCACCTCTCTGACGACGTTGAAGGATTACAACGACAGATGTCAGAGGAGTTCAGAGATGTACCCTTAGACCAGAGTTAATTGGGGGGATCTATAGTCTAGTTTGGGACTAAAGTTTGTTTGAAAGGTTTAAGGATACGTTAGCCGTATTTGAAGCTAAGATCAACTTAAACGGGATCGTTTAGATCCGAAAAAATAGCGTTTGGGCTCTATTGTTCCAGTTTAGGGACATAGTGGTCCATCGCTAGTTTAAGGACATTGTGGTCCATGGGTAGTTTAAGGACATTGCGGTCCATTGTTAGTTTTAAGACATCTCGGTCAAGGTTAAGGACGTCGTAGTCCATGGGTTTAAGGACCCCACAGTCCATTGTTAGTTTTAAGACATCTCGGTCGAGGTTAAGGACGTCGTAGTCCATGGGTTTAAGGACCCCACAGTCCATTGTTAGTTTTAAGACATCTCGGTCAAGGTTAAGGACGTCGTAGTCCATGGGTTTAAAGACCCCACAGTCCATATCAATGTGTGGTCATCGGGACCCGTCACCTCTTTGAAGACGTTGAGGGATTACAACGCCAAGTATCAAAGGAGTGAAGAGATGTACCCTGGAACCGGAGTGGATTAAATAGTCTTTGGCCCAATTTGGGATCAAGACCAATTAATTATGTTATGAGCCCATTAGCCCAGTTGATTACGAATTGAGGACTTATGGCCAGCTTGGGCTAAGTCCAATCATGTCTGGGACATCGGCCCTCCTATTGGTCCCTTGAAGGAGAGGCTTTGCCTCTGGCCATTTAGCCAATTGGGCTAACGTTAATTCAGTAGTGTTGAACACTGGGATCAAGTTAGTGTTTTAACACTAAAAGACAGTTGGTGTTAAACACCAGCAACAGGGGGTTCAAATTAGTGCTAAACACTAAAGCAAATCGGTGTCAAACACTAGCAGCAGAGGCTTCAAATTAGTGTTAAACACTAAGAAAATTAATGTTAAACTCTGTCAACAGAGATTTAATTTAGTGTTAAACACTAAGAAATTCAGTGTTAAACACTGCAAGAAAGCTCTTTAATTAGTGTTGAACACTAAGGCAAAACAATGTTTAACACTGGGCTCAGGGGTTCCAATTTAGCGTTAGACGCTGAGGCAAGAGGGGTCACGTGGTAGTACGTGAGGGCGCCCTCCCTTCGTTTGTTCTGCTAAGAAGATCGCATCTTTTGGAGCATCACGTGTCATCACGTGACGGGTGTTTGAATGAGATATGTTAAAGCCTCTACCAAGGGTCACGTGGGTCACGTGAGGCGCTGCCTCAAAGGGCTTTCTGTAGATCTTTTGGGGGGGTCACGTGGTGACACGTGACCCTGCTTTTCTGTAGTTGTTTAGAAGATCTGTTGATAATTTCAGAGGAATTAAATTCCTAGTTCCTTTTGAAGAGTTGAACTCTGAATTTTCTATGGGAATTAAATTCCTCATATATGTGAAGAACTGAATAGGGTTAACCCCTAATAAAAGCTTTTAAGGAATTAAACCCCCACTCTCTGTTAGAGAATTATTCTGGGGAATAAGATTAAGGGAATTAGATTCTTGTTGTTTTAACAGAACTAAGTTCTTAACTAGGGTTAAACCCTGATTCTATTCATTCTGAAGGAATTAAATTCCCATAACACAGGGTCAAACCCTAATTTTATTTTGAAGGAATTAAATTCCTATAGTTCTGTGAGAATTAAATTCTCGTGCTTCCATTCCCTCTCCATGCTTTGGATCTGCATGGCAGGATCTCAACCCATTGAGAATTAAATTCTCAACTCAAGGGGAGATGTGCACTTTACAGATCCTCCATCAAAGAGAAAAGAAATATGTCCTTCTGTTTTATATCAGAGTTAAACTCTGTTGTTAAAAAAAACCTTCCCTTTCTTACCTAGGGTTTTCTTTTGCAGAAGATCCAAATTCCTCTAACGTATCAAGCTTTCTCTCTTTCCTTCCCTCTGCGTATATCTCCTCTCCCTCCCCTTTTTGTGTGTCTCTTGGCTCCTATTTATAGGAGAAGCAGACGAGTCAATTAGTTTTTGATGAATCTTCCATTGGGAGATTTGATTTGCATCCATCATTCGTTTTGGACCTTTGGATTATTCGGTGAATTTTATTCACCATTGGATTTTAAATCCAGAGATTCTCCTTTGTTATTTCGGTTAGATTTTAAGGGGAAATCTTTCCAAGTTCGAGATTTTTCCATAGATAGATGATATTTAATCACATTTAAATCTTTAATTCAATCGGTTCTTTTGGAAAGATTTGAGAAATCTTTTCTCAGAATTTAATTCTGTTAACAAATAGGCTTTGAAGTCGGTCACGTGTGGCCACGTGACCCTTGGTCACGTGTGGGCACGTGACCCCCTTGGAACGAGCCTTCCTCTTTCTTTTTGCGCTCTGTCTTCTGGTCGCTGCTTAGCTGTCACGTGCCACCACGTGACCCCTGGTCATGTGTGAGCACGTGACCCTCGTCTGGAGCCTTTTTCTTGATTTAATCAGAGAATTGAGTCCGCTGCTTTTAAATGTCACGTGCCAACACGTGACCCCTGGGCACGTGTGAGCACGTGACCTCTTCTGAAGCATTTTCCTTGATTTGATCAGGGAACTGATGTGCCTTTGAAGCCGCTTTTAATTGTCACGTGCCAACACGTGACCCAGGTCATGTGAGAACACGTGACCCTTTCTGAAGCCCTTTTCTTTGATGCAGTCGGGAAGCTGAATTTGCCTTGCTGATGCTTTTAGATGTCACGTGCCAACACGTGACTGCTGGTCACGTGTAAGCACGTGACCCTTTTCTGAAGCCTTTTCCATAAGCTTTTCTGATTTTAAATCAGGAAACAACTGTCTTCGGAATGGGATTTCACGGCACTTTTCACGCTCATATTGATTGTAAGGAAGGAAAGTGATTCTCCAGATTCCCGGACATTCGGAGTTTGTTTTGCTGGAGGAAGCGGTTCTATCGGGCCAGTCGAGTTTAGGGATAGGCCGACAAACCAGGGTTTTCGTCGATGGAAGTTGATAAGGAAGAAGCGCCGGCTATATTTGAGAGATTCATGGACGTGTTTGAAGACATATCAGGTTTACCGCCGAGGCGAGACGTGGAGTTTGCAATTGAACTTGTTCCTGGTGCAGCGCCAATCTCAAAGAGTGTATTACACGATGGCACCAGTGGAGTTGGAAGAAGTCAGGAAGCAGGGTGCTGAATTACTTGAGAAGGGTTGGTTTCGCCACAGCAACTTAACTGGGGAAGCTCCAGTTCTTCTAGTAAAGAAGAAAGGTGACACAGGGAAGGCGTGAGTTGATTATCGAGAATTAAAACCGAGTGATTATTATGAATAAGTACCCGATCTCTCGCATTGGCGAAGTGTTTGAACAGCTTAGTGGCGTGAGGGTATTCTCGAAGTTGGATTTGCGATCCGGATTCCATCAGGTCCAAGTTAAATCAGAAGATATTTGCAAGACTGCGTTCCGACTTCGGTATGGACATTACAAGAATTAGTGATGCCCTTCGGAGTAACGAATACACCGGCAATATTTATGGACTTGATGAACCGAATCTTTTCGCCTTTCTTGGACCAGTTTATGGCGGTGTTCATTAAAGATATTCTGGTCTACTCGGGGAGTATTGAAGAGCATGCGGCACACTTGAAGATCGCACTACAGATATTGAGGCAAGAAAGATTGTATGCAAAGAGGAGCAAGTGCGAGTTTTGTCTTGAAGATGTAAAGTTTTGGGCATATCGTAGCTGGAGATGGAATCGTCGTTTATCTAGGGAAGATTGCAGCAGTTCAAGATTGGCCGTTTCCGAAGGACGTTGTGGAGGTCAGAACTTTTCTTGAACTTGCAAGATACCTAGAAGGTTGGTGGAAAATTTTGCCCGAGCTTACGTGCAAGAAAGTACCATTGATGAGGACAGATAAGTGTGTGTCAGCCTTTGAGGCGTTGTGTCACGACCCAAAGTTTGGCCCGTGACCGGCACTTAACCACGTAACGTCTACAGGCGTAACGCGACTAAGTAAGCCGAAAACCCAGAAATCAAACCAGTAAAATTATAGAGTGATTTAAGCATTTAATAGAACCAATTACTAAGATAACAATATACGACGCCGTAGCGAAGAAAATGAGCAACAAGTGGGAAACATCACAGATAGAATAAACTGCATAAGTAAAGTCGGCTCACAACAAGCTCGATGCCAGAATACAAAATAATATACATCGTCCTCACAACTGGTCTCTAAGTCAATACATAAATGGTAGATGGAGAGTACTAGATACAACAATGTACATAACTGAAAGATAACCAGATACCGCACAAAACCCACCTATCAGCAAAAGAGCTAGTACACCAACTGTAGGGGTATCTGTGTCAAAAAGATGCAAGAACGCAGCCTGCCGCGACTATTCCGAAGGGCAACCTGCAAACACTGTGGCACAACGGGGGTGAGTTGCCAACTCGTGAATAGAAGATAACATATAAAGGTAATCGCGAGTATGCACGTGCAACGATACTCTAACCTATATCAACAGATAACATCTATATGATGAACCGGATGCTCAAAACATGCAACAAGTGCGATCTAATAACATCTCCATGTGATGAGCAAGAAATGTGATGATCAGGTATAGCAATGCAGTCTAACCACCCTATATAGAATGAATAGGGTATGCAATGATCGTGCAAGCATGTGTACTATGTCAGGTACAATAGATATAGGATGAGATATCAATTACTACATACTGAGCATGGGAAATATAACATCTACACGGAATGTCATCGTAGAAAGTATAATCGGTACCCATCAATGCACCCAAATCCCAATACTACTCAGGCGTCGTCATCCTCCTCGGTCCTCAAATCCTGTAAATCTCATATAATCGTGAGTGCCTAATATCGGCACCCAAAATATCAAGAAATACTCGGGCCAAGCATCGACACGCAAATCCTCCTGTATAGGGCATCCGTCAGTCCGGATCAGCCCACGGGCTCTGTCTGCGGTATCGGCCCTCGGCCCCGGCAGTACGAGTCGTCCCGTATCCATCCATCGACTCTGGTCGGTATCCTCCGGATAACCGCCAGGTCCAACCAATCACCGGTAGGTAGTAGTCCCTCTGCCAGGCTCACCGTCTACTATACAGCGAAACCGTTCTCGCCCCGGGGTACCATACCGGGTCCACCATGTACCCGTAATCGGCCTCATCCAACTCCTCGATTCAGGTTCACATATATCACTCTAGTACCGAGAAAACATATGGTGGACGCACCGAAATATCATATCAAGGGAAACCGGGTTTTTAAATAATTAACTATTCTCTTTGAAATATCCACGGTTCCCCAAATCCAGAATTAACATGGAAACAACATATCTCAATGCGTAATCTAAGCAAGTATGAAGATATCAATATATGTATGCACTGGTATGAATATACAGTGTGCATGTACGCAGGTATGAAGATATCAATATATGTGTGCACTGGTATGAATATACAGTGTGCATGTACGCAGGTATGAAGATATCAATATATGTGTGCACTGGTATGAGTATACAGTATGCATGTGCGCAGGTATAAAGATATCAATATATGTGTGCACTGGTATGAGTATACAGTGTGCATGTGCGCAGGTATGAAGATATCAATATATGTGTGCACTGGTATGAATATACAGTGTGCATGTACGCAGGTATGAAGATATCAATATATGTGTGCATTGGTATGAGTATACAGTATGCATGTGCGCAGGTATGAAGATATCAATATATGTGTGCACTGGTATGAGTATACAGTGTGCATGTGCGCAGGTATGAAGATATCAATATATGTGTGCACTGGTATGAATATACAGTGTGCATGATATATGATTTATAGCAATCCTATGATGTGAGTGTCATGGCAATCACTAACGGTGTGAGTGTAGCATATCAATCGTGCTCGTGCGACTTGAACCGTTAGTGACAGTGCAGTGTCCTATGCTATCATTTCTATATGCAACAATAAGGTATGCTACTACAGTCCATATGAACATCTACAATCCAATATCCTAACACGCCCTGATGCTTAACGCCATACGGGAGATTTCCCCGTAGATGTTAAATCTACTCACCTGGTCATGCGCTACTTGTAGCCGACCACCTGCTCCCCTTTCTTAGCTTCATCCGACGTACCCGCCTGCGAACCTGGAATTACACAAGAATCCATATATGAGCAACTATCTCGCAAAACGCGATATCGAAGTCAAACGATACGCTCGCGTCGCGAACTAAACGCGCGTGTGTACGATACGCTAAACTTGTGCACGCGTCTAAAACTAACCCGGACACGCCGCGATACGCTGAATCATGGAACCCTCTCGCGTATCGCGCGTATCACGCGAACCAAACATACTAGAAATACGATATAACGTCCCAGATTCTAGCCAGGCTAACAACTTACAAAACTATATATACCACTGGCCTAGAAATAACAACAGACTCCTACCCATGCAAACATCACCCCAAAATTCCCCTATCTGGCCGCAAATTGCGGCCAGAATGAGTAAACCGGCGGCCTCACTATGGGGTGGGGGTCTCGGGCTCTGGTGGTGTAGTCTATACCTTGTATACAAGCTCCAGTTAACTCAATTTCAACCTAAACTACTCGGGCCTATAGCAGATCACAGAGATCCAAAAAGTTCACTTAAAAACACTAAATTTTGCACAATTAGAAACCCTATGGTATTTTGGTGTAATCTGGGGTCTAACTAGGTTTACATGGTCTTAATAACATCTAATTAGGCTAGGTTAACCAATATTAATAGCACTAAACCATAAGTTCACACAAATCACCATTTCAAGCACAAAATCTCACTTTTTATACAAACCGAAGCTAAACTACACATACGTTAAAAAAAGAAGAAGTTGGGCTCAGATTTTATACCTTACAAGACCCTAGGTGCAAGGAGAAAGGGGGTGGAGAAGATGGGAAGTGCTGCTGCAGCTGCTGGGGGCTGCTGTTGATGTTACTGCTGCCACTGCCTGCTGCTGCTGATGCTGCTGATGATGATGCTGTTGCTGCTGCTAGTTGCTGCTGCTGGTGCTTCTTCTGCAGCTGCTGCCTCTCTCTCTCTCAGCTGAGTGTGTGTGTGTGAGAGAGTTGGGAGATTGAGAATGAGGAGAGAAATGAGAGCATAAGTCAAAGGCCCCCCTCTCTCTCCCTCTCTCTTCATTTAATGAGCATGGCTCATGCCCTTTGCCCATACTCCTTCTCTCTCATCAAGTCAACACAAGAAAAGAAATTCAAATAAACAAAACAACACACAAATAAATAAAACCCAATTAAATCCCAAAACACTTAATACAAATAGGTTAACCCACCATGGTTGCTAATCATGGTTTTAACCCCAAATCTAAACCCTAGTTAACATGCACAAGTGTGTGTGTGCGCGCCTAGAAAAATCCTAATAAAATATTCATTGATTAGAATAAAATATCTGAAACTTAATTTGGTAAACTTTTTACCAAAAACTATCTATTAAATATAATTAACCCCTAAACACGACCTAAGGTGTTACACGTTGGGGAAATGATAGATAACCGCTCTTATTTTGACCATACCAGATGGTTCCGGGGAATTGGTGTTTCATAGCAACGTATTTGGGAAAAGGATTTGGAGGTGTTTGATGCAGCATGGGAAGGTTGTAGCTTACGCGTCGAGACGGCTGAAGACCCATGAGAAGAATTACCCAACTTATGAATTGGAAGCTAGAAGCTGTGATTTTCGCTTTGAAGACTTCGAGACACTACTTTTGGGCGAAAGGGGTCGAATTATTCACCGATCACAAAAGCCCAAAGTATGTATTCACACAGAAAAGAGATTGACATGAGGCAGCGAAGGTGGTGGATGCTGATGGCTGACTATGACTTCGATCTTAAGTACCATCCGGGAAAAGTTAGTGTTGTACCGGATGCACTTAGTCGGTTGCCAACAATTCAGATGTTGACTACACAGAAGAAACTTAGTGAAGACTTTCGGAGATTCGATTTGGAGGTTGTACTACCGCATTCTTCAAGACAATTGTTGCAACTGCAAATACAGTCGTCGTTGGTCGAGAATAGAAGCAGTGCAATTGTAGGACTCAAGATTGCGGAAGTTTCGAGAACAGGTTGAAGCTGGACTTCGAACGGGCTTGTTGATCCATGAAGATGGTTCGTTGCGTTATGGTAGCCATTTGTGTGTGCCAAAGGGAGACTTTCGCGAAGAAGTTGTGAAGGAGGCACACAGTTCCGCATGTTCCGTACATCCAAGAGGCATGAGAATGTACCGAGATCTATGACAACATTTCTGGTGGGAAGGCATGAAACGGGAGTTTTCCCACCTTGTAGAGAAGTGCTTGGTGTGTCAGCAAGTTAAGGCTGAACATCAAAGGGTTGCTGGTTTATTGCAACCACTTCCGATTCCTCAGTGGAAGTGGAAACATATAACCATAGATTTCGTGACGGCTTTACCGCGGAGTCCAAAAGGCAACAATTCAGTTTGGGTGATTGTTGATCGATTGACCAATGCAGCTCATTTCATACCATTTCGAGTTGGTCAATCAACGGAAGCTTTGGCAGAACGGTACATGCGGGAGATTGTAAGATTGCATGGAGTACCGGTGAGCATCGTGTCCGACCGTGACACTCATTTCTTATCACACTTTTGGAGGAGCTTACAGGAAAGTTTGGGGACTCGACTAAAGTTTAGCACAGCTTATCACCCTCAAACAGATGGCCAGTCGGAGAGAACGATCCAAATTCTTGAAGACATGTTGAGATCTTGCATATTAGATTTCAAGGGTTCATGGGAGGATCATCTACACTTGGTAGAGTTTTCTTACGACAACAGTCTCTAGGCGACTTTTCGGATGGCTCCATTTGAAGCTTTATGTGGTCGTAAGTGTTGTTCACTTGTTTGTTGGGACGATATTGGAGAACGAAAATTGTTGGGACCAGGTTTGGGTTGTGCAGACAGTTGAGAAAGTTAATAGATTCTGGAATCATATTAAGCAGTACGAGACCGACAAAGAGTTGGGTTGATAGGTTGAGAAGACCTCTAGAGTTCGCTGTTGGTGATGTGGTGTTCTTGAATGTGTTACCGACTAGAGGGGTGATCCGTTACGGAAGTCGAGAAAAGCTTAGTTCTCGATACGTTGGACCTTTTGAGATCTTGGAACGTATTGGAGAAGTGGCTTATCGTTTGGCGTTACCGCAATCCGTAGCAAATGGTCGTGACGTGGTTCTCGTACTTCAATTCCGTAGGTATGCTTGAAATGAAATACATGCGTTGGATCATTCGAAACTGACTGTACGAGAAGATGTGACTTTTGAGGAGCGACCGATGTCGAATTATGGATCGAAAAGGAAGGTTCTTAAGAACAAAGTTATCACTCTTATACTTGTTTCTTGGAGTAATCGCTCGTATGGAGAACCAACTTGGGAACGAGAAGATGAATTCCGACTGAAGTTTCCACATCTATCCTTGTAGTTTTCTTGATTGTTTATCCTTTCTTGTTCTTGGAATTTCGAGGACAAAATTCTTTTTGTAGTTGGGTATAATGTAACGGCCGAGTTCATTTATACCAATTCCAGTTCCTGTATTTACTTATCTGTGGTATTTTCTTGATTTAACGGGTTTTGGGTGCGAATGGTATTTTTACATTTTATATTGCATTCGACCCGACCCGCTTGCTTGAACCTGTTTGATTCTTATTTATAAATTATCTTGACTTGTTTGATAGACACGTGTATCTCATGTATATTGTGTAAGTGCACGGCGGCGCCCCGGCCGTCAAACCGACGGCCAAATGCGGAAGCGGTGAATAACTTTAATTTTCTTGAATTGGCAAACCGCCGCGGACTAATACCCGGATCGAACCATTAACTAGTCCTAGCTATCTACAAGAAAGGGAATAGAGATATACCGACGATCCAAGTCCTCCGGTCTTCTCTTCATGGTCCCGATCTCCTGCGGAAAAGTCCCGTCTCCTCCTCGTCGCCGGAAGTGCACCACATCGCCTACTTTGTTTACGGGCTCCCACCTCAATGCCGAGGCAACTCGGGCACGAAGCCGGCTACTCGACGTGCCCAAGGTTCGCTGTAGAATATGTAGTCGTCAAGTCTCATTTGGGGTTTTGGAGCTTTGCCATTTGGTGGAGGGATGATACAAACTCATAGAGGTGGAACTTGTGGGATTTTTCCTAAAGAAAAAGAGCAAAAATCCCACATGAACAAATTTGGACAGCCCCCTTTGGGAAGTGGCCGACCATGCATATGAGGGAGAGTGAGAATGAGGAGGTTGTATCAAAAGAATATGAGAGAGGCCAATAATAATACCCATACAAGAGAGAAAGAGGAAAGGTTATCATCCAAAAAGGAAATGATCACAAGTGTAAACTAACACTCCACCAACCTCACCCCTCATCATCATCAACCATCATGTCCCTCCATCATCATACATAAGTCAAGCCATGATGAGGTTATGAAGTCAAGCCATCATGAAGAAATCAAGTCAAAGGATGGTGCTATCATGATACAACAAAAATGCAAAGACCCCCTCCACAAATGCCTATTTGCAACAATGCAAATAAGCCCTCCTCCACCAATCTTCGGCCAATGAACGGAACAATGGAAATTGGCCGAAACGGAAAGCAAACTGGCAACTCCAGAAAACTGGTCCCGTAATAAATTACAGGAAAACCCCGATACTGTGCATACACACCCGCATCTGTATTTCGACCGAAATACAAATGCAATGAGACAAAATCTCCACTGTACTATACTAGAATCCGGCTTATACCAAAACCGGCTAGTAATATCTGTTCGATCCTGATCCGTGCAATACCGCACGTATCTGATCGAACCCTGCCATATAACCATACGGCCTATAGTACAAACTGTCCGATCCTGATCCGTGCAATACCGCACGTATCTGATCGGACCTTGCCATATCTCCATACGGCCTCTACAACCTTTCGCCCGAAAGCTGAGTAACAGAATGTGGGGGACTCTAAAGACTCGTCAACACCATGGTTGTGGATTTAACCACTAGCACGTCAGAGGTATAAGCCAATACGTAACGGGCTACCAGGTATTGACTAAAAGGGACGTCTGTGAGCGAACTCAGCCTGACAACCCTACTGAGCCTGTCAGTGACAATATCCGTGCAGTCCGGTCCGTTCGTCTATGAGTATCGCATGGCGGGCCTAGGGGGTTGGTAAAAGTCAGACCCCCAAAAGCGGTACAAGTCGTGTCGGAGTGTAGCCCAGAACACCCTGAGATACTACTGGAATACCTACCAGTAAATCTCCTTGCCTTGGCCAAGGACTTTGTGTAATGGCTCTCCTAGACACAGCACGACCTCACCCCCAATACCGGGAGAGACGAACCCCTGAAGATACGCTCACTGCCTCCATGTGGCTCGGGACTGTACCCAACTAAAACCTGTTTGCACGACTCCTTTGAGCCGTGGTAAGGTAGTAATCAAAGTACAGTGGGAACTCACACGAGACAAATGACGATCCCCAGGTCGATGAACTAACCTGCACACATGTCACCAGGGAACTGCCATCTGACGTCTGGTATATGACCAACTAGCATGTTCCCGGCGAGTCCTGTCCGGTGTACTCATAACCCAATGAGCACCTGTATACATCTTAGGTGATCCAACTGACACCAGTGGCTTGTGAGACCGGCCACCGCCCCTCGTCGGGGTCTCGACTGTATACACTAGTCTACTAATGGAGTATCGATGCCCAGTCTCGAAACTCCCACGACTAGGGACCTTTTAAGGATAAGCTTATAGACCCCCAGCTCTCACTTATATGATCGCCCTCATACTGCTGGTGGTCAAGCAAGAATCCTAGGGGCTCTATCAACGTGTAATAGCGACGTGTCAGGTCACCTAAAACAGTACACGATGATAAAGGTAAACCAGATAGCATACTATCATCTCGAGTAAGACTGTCCTACCGGGATAGGTCCTCTATCAATCATTACAATCACGTACCTGTGACCTAATAATTGACTCTGAGGGCACTATCTCCAACAATCTCCCACTTGCACTCAAGGCTAATTATTGCGATGTCGCATACTCACAGCCCGTGTGATACCGAACACCCAACTCCTCTACTAGTCAGTCTCACAAAGCTCGTTTGCGAAACTATTGCGTTCGAGGAATAGCCTCAGTGAGTGGATCCGCTTAGTTGTTTCTTTCTATGTCTCTCTATATCTCAAGTTCGCGGAGAAAGCCATCTCCCGAAATGAGCAATACCTGTCTTAGAATATGTCTGGATGTCTGATGGGACATAGCTCATAAATGAACTCCAAATCCAAACTTCTTAGACTGTATCGTCAACTGAACTTAATCAGTATCCTGCGCGCCATGCCTCCCTCAGTATTGCCTTGGACCACCTGTCCAAAATACTGCCCCTCATCAGAAGGAAAACTATAACTCTGACAACCTCCTTGTCGTCCATGTCACCTTGGAAGCCTGGAATGATAACTGTCTCCTGAATGAGGCTGTCGTTATCATCTCCCTAGAACATCCACTTATGTTCTAAAACTGCTTCCGACTGTTTCTCCAGGATTGGATTAATGTCAACTTATTGCATCTAGTGCAAGAACAACATCTGGTGTGGTACTTGACATCTCACGATTGACTCAATTGCCTGAGCAAGTGATCTGCCAATCATGCCCGTCCCTCTCCCCTTTAGTCTGTAAGACACCTTTGGAGAGAGTGACTCCATTACCTGCAGGTACACTACCGTGCCAGGAGTCGTCCATCCTAAATACTCTTAGAATGCTGTCAAGTACCCTGATTGGGAAACCACCCAAATCTAGATCTAAGACCATAGATCTAGTAACCAGTATGTCTGATATAAAATCCATTTCCTTTGTGGAGAAACAACTGTGTGACGACCAAAGTATAACCGATCGTAGTGTAGGAGTTTCTTTTCCTACTCTGTGTATATCATCCAAATACCAGGATATCACACCCTACTACCTTCTCAACAGATCCATCCCCTATTCTGATGAAGTCAAACCCATGACTGTCACGTCAGAAATAGATGATCTATCTCCGCTACATCTGCTCTAGTCTATAAATAGACATAAGCAACCTGTCCACCAATGCTTCCGCTGCTCCCACTGACTACGACAACCCTCTGGCAGAGTCATATAGACGTACACTTCTAAAACTGGTTTAGAACGACGCTATACTCATCCTCCCGCCGGGTCTCGTAACCTGGAACAACAGCAATGGCAATTGTGGGTAAACAAGAACTTCCCTGTCACCGTCCTTGAGGCTACCGTAGTGCCTCTCGGGTGCCTGAAGTTACCCACCTTATCTGCGGAGTGGCCAATGGAATGTCAATCCAGATTGAATCTTTAGGTTCCTTATCAAATCTTCAGTAATCGTTTGTGGTTCTGGAATCACTTCCAGTTCTACCATACTCCCACTACTGTTTTCTGAAAAAATCCATCTTTAATAAAACTGTGGCGAGTCTAGAACAATATCGCTATTGTTCATCCAGATGGTAGAAAGTCAACCCACAAACAGCCATTACAGAAACGTGCCTTGAGTTGTCCAGTGTCTGGTTTTAATCATAAACCGGACAACTCCCCGTACCTTAACATCGTTAAGATATGAACTGTTCTATATCCAATATAGAAACAGAGGCACTAATTTAATTGAACCAGATTCAAATCATGCAGCTGTCCCCAGTGCATGTCAACTAAATGGAAGGAGGCCGATCAGCGTTACTCAACTTAGGAATACTTCCAATTATGAGTAACCTGAAAGAGAAGCAAGATCTCTTTATCATTACTATCAACTGAATACCATACACAAGTATCTACATCTTCGATCTCTTTGAAGAATCCCGATACTTGCTATACCTGGTTCTCTACTCTATTCAAATACCTATAACTTCTCAAAATTTGGACCCTGTGTTTCCGCGAAACACCTGTCTAAAAACTAGAGAAGTCATAAGTAAACCGAATATAGTACGAGGACCAAGCCCTCTGTCCTGATGGACCCTGGACAACATACAATCCTTTGTATAAGTCCCTTGAGTCTGATAACTCATTCACTGTGTGTCGTAGGTTGAAAACTGTACTTATGGTTAAGAAGAATTACACTGCTGTTTAATGCTCCTTACCTAACCATCCACTGATATAGGTAAATGTCGTAGACATAATTTTAGAAAGGTATATCTCACTCTATGAAAATAGACGTACAGATATATCAATTTGAAATTGGTGCATAACAGCGGATATTCAAAACCAAATATTTGCCGACCGGCAAACAGCCCAAGTGATTTCCTCAAATATCACTGATTACAACGAATCCCGATATAATGAGGATAATCACCCAATTCCCAATAACTTACTCCCACTCATCATCTGTAAAACCATACAGATGTGAGAATCGTACCTGGTAAATACATACCCTGGAGTAAGTATCTAATCGGGAAATCAGTTTTCCTTTAACATTACACAGTGAAACTGAAACATTGAAATGTTCCGATGGGGTATTCTGGTATTCCTAGTAATGCCTCTTCCAGATTCACGACTGTAACCGTATAGTTCTTTGCCACCTCTCCAAATCCCTTCATATGTCTTTAGTCTTTACCTTCTGCACACCCTTTTAGGCCAAATGGTTTTCTTCCTTCCCTACCGTTCGGCACCAGCCTATGGTTTGGAAGAAGACTATCCAATAAGCATAATGGGTGTACTGTCCCAATCCTAGGAACACTCGCAATGAGAGAGGGTGAAGATAAAAGACAACAGAATAAACCATATTCCTATTTCTCCTGAACCAGAATCCATCCCCGAACTGGAACCAGTTCCATTCGAGTTCGTATATAACCATACGATGGAGTATCCAAATAAACTGTGGATCTTCGTAGTGATACGGAGTGTCCTGGAGAAATACAAAGGTGATGTGGGAGTGGTAACGAAATATTTGGTTTGGTCGTGAATATCTGTTGCAATTTACTTTGCCCTCTTACTAATCCCTTGCTTTGTCTGAACTTAATACCTTCTGCACACCATCGTTATGCTAATTGGTTTTCTTCATTCCCTACCGGTCGGCACCAGCCTAAGGTTTGGAAGAAGACAATCCAATTTGCGTAATAGGTGTACTACCCCTAAACCAAGGAGTACTCGTAACCTGAGAGAGGGTAAAAGGAAAAGACAACTGAATAATCCTATCCGTTTTCTCCAGAACCGGAAACCATCCTCAAATAAATTCTTTCGAGTTCGTATCTAACCATACGATGGTTTTGTCCAATGGAAGTGGACGTTCGTAGTAAAACGGGGTGTCCTGGAGAAAAGGGTAAAAGTAGGAGTGGCAATGAGGTTTGCAACTCTGACAATCCAAAAGCCGGTGTTAAGAAGGTTCGGTCAACTTGGTCACTGAGTCAAAGTCTTAGGGTCGGGTCAATGGTCGCTGCCAAAGAGAGAGAGAAAAGAAAACACTCAGCGTGCACTCTAACCTAGATCAGAATGGTCACCAATTTATCTAATCTGGAAACCTCCCACTGTACCTCAAATTCTCCTCCAAACCTGAAAGAAGAATTAGTCGGGGTTACCCGAGGAGTAAACTAACTCATCAGTGGGAATCGGGATCCAACTATCATTGCATGATAACGTGACGGAATCCGCTCACGCTATCACACTCCAGAAGGTATGCGCATATCTGGCAAGTTTCAGTTCTTTTGAAACTCCCGATGTGATTTCTGCCCCATGCTCTTATGACCTTGACGAAGGCCAACAAATCATAAGTCACATGTCAAGTTCTACCCGTCATTCTCCAGGTTGATTTGAACCCACCCGCACAAGCCCTTGACGAAGGCCAACAAGGCTATACGACTGTCCCAAACCAACGCATCTATCTATGCTGCAGAAAGGCAACAAGCAGCTACCATACACTATGCCTTGACGAAGGCCAACAAACATAGCATGAATACTACGTGCTACCCGTCTGAAACGACGGAGGGCTACGAATGGTTTCTGGCGAAAACCTTTAACGTAAAGAACTTGATATCGTTGAAGGAACTGATAGCTTTTATAAAAATATAGTGACGAAAACCGTCGCTAAAGAGGTCACTCCCGGTGAAGGGATCTCGGCTCTTTCCCCGTAGAATGGGGTGCAGGATATTCCAACTGAATACCACGGTGCAAAGCAAAAGTAATCGGCTATAGTGAAGTTAATGCCCTGACGCAAACTTTTTGTCCAAGGGGTCACTCCCGGTGAAGGGATCTCGGCCCTTGCCTCGTCGACTGAGGAGCAGGATATTCCAATGAATACCACGATGCAAAACAAAAGTAAACGTCCTTGCAATAACAGCTTTTTGAAAAGTGTTCCAACAACATCAGATTAGGTTTGCTTTTAACTTGCATTGATCCGAATCAATGCAGTCCCATCAATTGATCACACCAAAAAGAACGAAAATATACTGATGTACGTATATGCCATCCGCATTCGCCACTGGGTCCCGTCATTACCCGTTAGGTTAGCTAACTAACGACAGAGCGGGGACTGGACTAGCGCGGATGCAAAACATATACAACATCTACTAATATATATACCAATATATAGTATTTCGCTCAAGGCGTGAATAAAAAGCAACATCACAGAAATGTACAGCATCACAGAAACAATACAGATATCTGGGATCCCCGGGTTTCACAGATCCGCTGAAACCCGACGTTCCCCTGGTCGTGTGGATAGCCTGTGCAATGAAAACCTAGACCCCTACGGGCGCGGCAAGTTACCCGCCAAAACCTGAAGCGAGGCAGCCCCCTTCAGCAACGTGAATGGACCACCCAGCACTTCACGGAATCCGGTAACTTGGGCACCCCTCCTGGGTTAACCTGTACCCCCTACGAGTGCGGCGAATAGCCCGCCAATCCTAGAGTGAAGCCCCCTCCGTCTCAATGCCATGAGATGCGGGCTTGTTGCCCTCCAGAACCCGGCTATCCGTGCACCCCTCCGCGGGGCAATCCTAGTACAGAAAGTAAAATATACATACAACGGGTACATCGACCGCAACCAGGTCGTGCCCCAAAATAATAATACAAACAGGCAGTGACGGCAGTCCACATGTCGGACGCTCGCCCCGCAATATCAAATGTACATAATACAACAAAACTGTACTAGCATTGCATCCAGGCTATCCCCCACGACCGATCCGCAACATCACAGCAAAAACAAAACATCAACGTGAAAGTCACGTTCGCAAATCCGTCTAACCGGGCTATAGCAGTTAGACCGGATTTACCGATCAAGTAACATTCACGGTCGCAGATATAATGTAAATACTGTGAAAAATGTGTTTAAAATTTTCCGATTGACCAAAAATTAACAAGTGGGCCCCCAATCAAAACTGTAGCACTTACAGAAAACCTGGGCCCAATTTTAATATTCCAAAACCCATATTTTAAGCCCAGAAAGCCTCTGAAAAAAATGGTGCAGTGATGTCTACAGTCCGCGGCGGAAGGGCGGCGGAATGGGGGTTTGTGCGGCGCTTCCGCGCTCTGACTGTGGAATCACTTCATCGAAATTTTAAAGAGTTCTTAGATTTTCTAGTACATCAATATTTTACAACCTGAAAAATTTTTAGAGACCAAAAATTTTCAACAGAAACTGATGCGAAGGTAAAATGCAGTTTTGGAACTTTTTGATCGATCGGAAATGCAAACACATTAAACCAAGCTAGACTAAGTTAATGGCGAGGCTCTGATACCACTGTAAGTGCACGGCGGCGCCCCGGCCGTCAAACCGACGGCCAAATGCGGAAGCGGTGAATAACTTTAATTTTCTTGAATTGGCAAACCGCCGCGCACTAATACCCGGATCGAACCATTAACTAGTCCTAGCTATCTACAAGAAAGGGAATAGAGATATACCGACGATCCAAGTCCTCCGGTCTTCTCTTCATGGTCCCGATCTCCTGCGGAAAAGTCCCGTCTCCTCCTCGTCGCCGGAAGTGCACCACATCGCCTACTTTGTTTACGGGCTCCCACCTCAATGCCGAGGCAACTCGGGCACGAAGCCGGCTACTCGACGTGCCCAAGGTTCGCTGTAGAATATGTAGTCGTCAAGTCTCATTTGGGGTTTTGGAGCTTTGCCATTTGGTGGAGGGATGATACAAACTCATAGAGGTGGAACTTGTGGGATTTTTCCTAAAGAAAAAGAGCAAAAATCCCACATGAACAAATTTGGACAGCCCCCTTTGGGAAGTGGCCGACCATGCATATGAGGGAGAGTGAGAATGAGGAGGTTGTATCAAAAGAATATGAGAGAGGCCAATAATAATACCCATACAAGAGAGAGAGAGGAAAGGTTATCATCCAAAAAGGAAATGATCACAAGTGTAAACTAACACTCCACCAACCTCACCCCTCATCATCATCAACCATCATGTCCCTCCATCATCATACATAAGTCAAGCCATGATGAAGTTATGAAGTCAAGCCATCATGAAGAAATCAAGTCAAAGGATGGTGCTATCATGATACAACAAAAATGCAAAGACCCCCTCCACAAATGCCTATTTGCAACAATGCAAATAAGCCCTCCTCCACCAATCTTCGGCCAATGAACGGAACAATGGAAATTGGCCGAAACGGAAAGCAAACTGGCAACTCCAGAAAACTGGTCCCGTAATAAATTACAGGAAAACCCCGATACTGTGCATACACACCCGCATCTGTATTTCGACCGAAATACAAATGCAATGAGACAAAATCTCCACTGTACTATACTAGAATCCGGCTTATACCAAAACCGGCTAGTAATATCTGTTCGATCCTGATCCGTGCAATACCGCACGTATCTGATCGAACCCTGCCATATAACCATACGGCCTATAGTACAAACTGTCCGATCCTGATCCGTGCAATACCGCACGTATCTGATCGGACCTTGCCATATCTCCATACGGCCTCTACAACCTTTCTCCCGAAAGCTGAGTAACAGAATGTGGGGGACTCTAAAGACTCGTCAACACCATGGTTGTGGATTTAACCACTAGCACGTCAGAGGTATAAGCCAATACGTAACGGGCTACCAGGTATTGACTAAAAGGGACGTCTGTGAGCGAACTCAGCCTGACAACCCTACTGAGCCTGTCAGTGACAATATCCGTGCAGTCCGGTCCGTTCGTCTATGAGTATCGCATGGCGGGCCTAGGGGGTTGGTAAAAGTCAGACCCCCAAAAGCGGTACAAGTCGTGTCGGAGTGTAGCCCAGAACACCCTGAGATACTACTGGAATACCTACCAGTAAATCTCCTTGCCTTGGCCAAGGACTTTGTGTAATGGCTCTCCTAGACACAGCACGACCTCACCCCCAATACCGGGAGAGACGAACCCCTGAAGATACGCTCACTGCCTCCATGTGGCTCGGGACTGTACCCAACTAAAACCTGTTTGCACGACTCCTTTGAGCCGTGGTAGGGTAGTAATCAAAGTACAGTGGGAA
Source organism: Agapanthus africanus (assembly GCA_030015575.1). Lineage (NCBI taxonomy): Eukaryota > Viridiplantae > Streptophyta > Magnoliopsida > Asparagales > Amaryllidaceae > Agapanthus > Agapanthus africanus. The sequence continues at coordinate 103,249,101 of JASDDO010000028.1, read as the reverse complement.
CTCACACGAGACAAATGACGATCCCCAGGTCGATGAACTAACCTGCACACATGTCACCAGGGAACTGCCATCTGACGTCTGGTATATGACCAACTAGCATGTTCCCGGCGAGTCCTGTCCGGTGTACTCATAACCCAATGAGCACCTGTATACATCTTAGGTGATCCAACTGACACCAGTGGCTTGTGAGACCGGCCACCGCCCCTCGTCGGGGTCTCGACTGTATACACTAGTCTACTAATGGAGTATCGATGCCCAGTCTCGAAACTCCCACGACTAGGGACCTTTTAAGGATAAGCTTATAGACCCCCAGCTCCCACTTATATGATCGCCCTCATACTGCTGGTGGTCAAGCAAGAATCCTAGGGGCTCTATCAACGTGTAATAGCGACGTGTCAGGTCACCTAAAACAGTACACGATGATAAAGGTAAACCAGATAGCATACTATCATCTCGAGTAAGACTGTCCTACCGGGATAGGTCCTCTATCATATTGCATACTGGTATTTTATCTAGTATCGCATCTTTTTGCATATAACAATTTAAATCGCGTAAAATAAATTAAAATTACATTGCCGGCCTGCTTGATACCCCTAACCCCGTGGTAGCGTCCGCGCATCTCGTTCTCGTCCCGTTCAGTGAAACGGACGTGTTTGGATGGCTGCGCGCACGTACGTGCATCCGTTCTTGGGGGTATGCATTTTCTTTGACTAAGCATTCATTTTGAAATTTCGAAGTCGCGTATATTTTTCATATTTTAAATCCGAATTTGTAGACCCAATCCGGACGCGTTTTGGAGTAAGTTTGTATTTAGCAAAATCTCAAACCGGACTAATATTATATTCTTTATATATTCTAAACTATTAATATAAATTTAATTAATATATATTATTTTATCCTAATATCTAACATTTAGATTTTATGTTTGATTTATATACGTTTATATTAATAATATTTGTTGCTGCAATCTCTCTCTCTCTCTCTTACTTTACTAATATTATTAAAATATTTTGTAACGTGCAGCTCTCTCTCTCTCCTTTCTCTCTCTCTCTCTATCTCTCTCCTCCCCTCTCTCACCTCTCGCGAATCCTATTCATTTCTTGATTCTCGTCACCTCTCTCCTCCTTACACTCACCTCCCATCTTCTCTTTTCTTTTTCTTTTATTTAAAACCCACTGCCCTCCACGAAAACTCACACAAACCCTAACCCTAACTTCGAACCCTCGCCTCCTCGTCGCCTTCATCCCCTCGTCGTTAACCCCTCGGCGACATTACCTCCATCTTCCCAACCATCTCCTTTTCCTCTCCTTTTATCCAGTCCCTGCACCAACACCGAGCCCAAACCCTAACTCCTCAAAACCAAACCCTAGATCGCCGGAGCTCCGTTCGCCGCCGTTGACACCTTCACGCATTCCTTCTGCAACCACAGAACGCCACCACAATGAGCAATCCCTTTCTCCTCTTCTTCTTCTCTTTCTTTCTTTCTTTTCTTTTCTTGTCTTTAGATTCTTGAATTCTGTTTTCTGTAGTTCGCCGGAGCCGGGATCGACGCCGATGATCCAGACGACGTACCTTAACTGCGTGATCACCCTCGTGCATTATTTGGACCCGTTCCGTGTACCGTGCGCGCGTTGCGACATTTTGCCGACGTCGGACGTACCGTACATATCCGTTTCTTGATCCGTCTAGACAAGTTAATCTTGCTACATGCTATACTAATACCTTCTATGTATATTTAAATTATAACACCCCATAATGATCATTTATGCAACCCACATTATCACTTTTCATGTTTTATCATTTTTCGGATGTCCGATTTTATCCGTACCATGTATTCCACATCTAGTGCATGCAAGTAACACTTGCTACATGCTAATTAATATTTTACATATACATTGATGGCACTCTAAATCCGTGGTTTAACTTTAGCACCATGATTTTCTTTTGTTCATGTTCGATGGTACGATATATCATTTTAGTTTCCAGAATTTGAAACCACCATTCACATTTACTTCATTAAACCAAATAACCATAATCATATGTTTTAATCACACTTTAACTATTGACATAGCCTATGGTAATCTCTCTATAGTTTTACTCCATTCGGACACTCGTGTGCATTTAATCTGTATTAGCTGTGATTTCATCCATTGAACCTATTTATAAATCATTGCATCCCTAAAATTTCTTAATACTTGTTAACATAATTTAACGGCCATAATTGTCATACTGTATTCTTATAATATTGAGATCATCTCTGAAGCACAACTGATAACTGTACAGCTAATAAATTAAATCTGCTTTATTGCTTAACTTACTGCTTAGATTGTGTTGTTGATAACCATGCTTGATTACTTATGATTATGCCAGCTGTTTATGAGTACCCACATGTTATCTTTTACACCCTGGTCTGACTTGCTACACACATATCGATTGACCCGACATGGTACCGTACACTACTTGACTTGACCTGTTGTACCATGGATTGACCCGTTACCTGATCCTATGTCTAATGCCAACAAACCTGACATGTAGTCCTCACGGACCGTTCCTGTTGTCTATCCAGACAAACCCGCTCTTACCTGATCCTGTGTTGGCATTAGTTCTTGATTTCGGAATACCTGACTTGACATACATAACTTGGGGGTATGGGGAAATCAATGATGGAACCTAACTTGTAACTCAACAGTTCGATACCTGTTCTGATCAGTCTTACGGGCTAGGCCAGCCCCGGAGTGATGATGCTGACATCACTCGTCTGTACCTTCTACCTTTTACTGCCTAGCGGCACGTCTCGGTTTCAGCCCGAGAGTCTGTAGACCGTGGTCCCGGGCATGCACGGGATACTATTGAGTTACATCGATGATTCATCAAATTGATTTCAAAGACTTGAGAGTAGAAAACCCAATAGAACAGTTTAGTTTACTCACTGCACGATACCCTTCACTGCCCTGATTTATATTACTGTTACACCTGCTTTGTTGGAGATAGTGCCCTCAGAGTCAATTATTGGATCACAGGCGCGTGATTGCAATGATTGAGGGAGGACCTATCCCGGTAGAACAGTCTTACTCAAGATGATAGTATGCTATCTGGTTTACCTTTATCATCGTGTACTGCTTCAGGTGACCTTACAGGTCGCTATTACACGTTGATAGAGCCCCTAGGATTCTTGCTTGACGACCAGCAGTATGATGGCGATCATATACGTGGGAGCTGGGGTCTATAAGCACATCCTTAAATGGTCCCTAGTCGTGGGAGTTTCGAGACTGGGCATCGATACTCCATTAGTAGACTAGTGTATACAGTCGAGACCCCGACGAGGGGCGGTGGCCGGTCTCACAAGCCACTGGTGTCAGTTGGTTCACCTAAGATGTATACAGGTGCTCATTGGGTTATGAGTACACCGGACAGGACTCGCCGGGAACCTGCTAGTTGGGATTATACCAGACGTCAGATAGCAGTTCCCAGGTGACATGTGTACAGGTTAGTTCATCGACCTGAGATCGTCATTTGTCTCGTGTGAGTTCCCACTGTGCTTTGATTACTACCCTACCACGGCTCAAAGGAGTCGTGCAAACAGGTTTTAGTTGGGTACAGTCCCGAGCCACATGGAGGCAGTGAGCGGATCTGCAGGGGTTCGTCTCTCCCGGTATTGGGGGTGAGGTCGCGCTGTGTCTAGGAGAGCCATTACGCAAAGCCCTCGGCCGAGGCAGGAGATTTACTGGTAGGTATTCCAGTAGTATCTCAGGGCGTTCTGGGCTACACTCCGACACGACTTGTACCGCCTTTGGGGGTCTGACTTTTACTAACCCCCTAGGCCCGACATGCGATCCTCATAGACGAACGGACCGGACTGTACGGATATTGTCACTGACAGGCTCAGTAGGGTGTCAGGATGAGTTCGCTCATCGACGTCCCTTTTGGTCAATTGCTGGTGGCCCGTTACGTATTGGCTTATACCTCTGACGTGCTAGTGGTTAAATCCACAGCCATTGTATTGACGAGTCTTTAGAGTCCACCACACTTTCAGTTACTCAGCTTTCGGGCGAAACGCTGTAGAGGCCGTATGGAGATATGGCAGGGTCCGATCAGATACGTGCGGTATTGCACGGATCAGGATCGGACAGTTTGTACTAGTGGCCGTATGGTTATATGGCAGGGTTCGATCAGATACGTGCGGTATTGCACGGATCAGGATCGAACGGATATTACTAGCCGGCTTTGGCTTAAGCCGGTCCTAGTTTAGTACAGTGTAGATTTTGTCTCATTGCATCTGTATCCGGTCAGAATGCAGATGCGGGTGTGTATGCACAGTATTGGGGTTTTCCTGTAATTTATTACGGGACCAGTTTTCTGGAGTTGCCAGTTTGCATTCCGTTCCGGCCGGTTTTCCTTTGTTCTTTCCCGGCCGGACTTTTCCGATGGAGGGGGTTATTTGCAATTGTGCAAATAACATTTGTGGAGGGGGTTTCTTGCATAAAGATTGATTATGATAGCTTCATATCTTTTACTCCATCACTTGCATTTAATTGAGATTGGAAAGGGTATGGAGGTTAAGCATGGTTGATGTTTTCTTGTCTTTGGATATGGTCACCCTTCTTGCTCTCCTACACTCACCTCCCTCTTGTTTGATATATTCATTCCTCCACCTTATTCTTCTCACTTGAGAAAAATGGTAGAACATTAGAGAGAGGAAAAAGAATGAGAGAGTTCATCTTGGTTATGTGAGGAATTCTTCATCTCCTTCTTCTTCTTGTTTTGGAAAAATGAAAGCACCATTTTTCCTAACCCCATTCCTCCATCAAGGCAACAACAAACCTCAAAATGAGACTAGCATGATCTACTACACATTCTACAGCATATCTTGAGCATGTCGAGTTGCCGGCTTCATGCCCGAGTTGCCTCGGTATTGAGGCGGGAGCCCGTAAAAGACGCAGGCGATGTGGTGCCCTTCCGGCGAGGAGGCGACGATGTGGAGCCAAGACTTTCCGCGGGAGATCGGGATGATAAAGAGAAGACCGGAGGACTCGGATCACTCGGTATACTTTTCTTCCCTTCTCTTGATTGCTAGCATTAGGTTAATGGTTACGATCCGGGTTTTCTTTGTCCGCGGTAGCGCCGGTTTCCGAGTAAGGAAAAAATTTTGATTCCGCATTTTGGCCTCGAGTAAGAGGCCGTGGCGCTGCCGTGGCGCAACATGCTTTTCATTCATGATTATATTTGCATTGCCTGTTATCCTGTTTATATTTTTTTGCTTGATGTTATGACGCGCTAACGTCTGGGTTTTGCATGGCCCAGATCCTTCTACCTTTGTTGCAGACTGTTCAGGAGTATTGTTGCGGTCAGACCGAGCGGTGAAGTTCCTGTCGGTATGTAGTTTCACTTTCAGGTGTTTCATTTACGGTATCTTTTGGCTTCCGCATATTGTTATTTCTTGACTCCTTTATTCTGGCTTATGGACATGTACTAGATAGTTAGTTTACTTTCCTGTTCTTGATATCTCTACAGCCGTAATGTGACTGTGGAAGGATTTTTCCTATCCACAGGTAGCATGGTTGGCTATGTCACGTGCCCATCTTAGCGTACTCTGGGAAGCGGGGCGTGACATTATTTAATTTAAATTCTGACACTTGGTACTTTAGAATTTGTACCACACTGCAATGCAGTGGAAATTGGACCAAAAGGGGAGACCCATAAAATCTAGATGATAATGCATCGATTAATAAAACAGTTTCATCATTTGATGAGACTGTTATTTAAATGAGGAGATCCTCAAGAAAATTCTCATTAAATGAGAGATCCCTCGGGAAAAGGAGTAAATCTCCCTTTGAGAGCAATGCTCTGTGACAGAGTGACACTTGTCAAACTCTGATCATGAAGGAATAAAAATTCCTCAAGAGCTCTGTAAAGATGATGGAAAAACCCATCAGAAAAAAAAATTAAAATCAATTTTTATGAATTAAAAATTCTAAGATCTCCAAGATTTATAAACAAACTCTAAGAGTTCTTTATGAGCAAAGCTCTATTCATGGGTTAAGAAACCCTGAAACAAGATCTCCTTAGATCTATGGGTTCAGGAGAGCAAAGCTCTGTTAATGAAACCCTAAAAAAGGGTTTTCTTTAGATCAAAGATCTATGGAGAGCAAGGCTCTGTTAATGAGTAAAACCCTAGATTATTAAAAATAATAATCTTTACCTAAGTTTTAGCAGGTTTTGACTCTTGAAATTTCTTAAATTGAAGAGATATGCTCTGTGGGAGAATAAAATTCTCAAAGAAAGAAGATGAACAGAATCATCTAAAGGACCAAAGGTCCTATTTATAGGCATTGAAAGGCCTCTTCAACTTCTGAGTTGATCCAAGGGCACAGATGCTGCCACTGTTGCACTCACATGTGGGTCACGTGAGCGCAACGGTGGGGGGGCATTTGTTTCCCCCAATCAGAGCAAAGCTCTATTTGAAATTCAAATTTCAAAAAAATTGAAGCAACACTTCAGATGCAGCACCAAGTGTGCTGCGCCCTAGGCAGCGCACCATGTGTGCGCTGGCGCTAGACGCGCTGCGCTCTGAGCAGCGCACCACGTGCAAAGCTCGGGTGCGCTAGCGCTGGAATTAAAAAACTCCCCACCATTAGATCAAAAGATCTAAAAATAATGATAAATCATTAATTAATCAGAATTAAATTCTGTTATGGAAAGATTTTTTCAATCTTGTTAAAAATAAGAAGATTGCCTTCTGTAAAACAGAAGCCCTAGGATCAAAGATCCAATGGTGGAGAAACATCCCCAAATCAATCAGAGAAAGATCCCTTTAACTGATTCAACAAATCAGCTTGCCCTATATAAAGGCCTCAAGACTTCAAGTCTAATATAGAGAACACCCTCCCCCCCCCCATAAACTTTGAAAAATTCAAAGGAAGAGAAGCATAGCTCTCAGCAAAAGAAGATTTTTTCTTCAAGGTAAAAAGAATGGTGACGAACAAAGAGATGAAATCATCTCATAATTAAAAAGAAGAATTATCTTCTTAAAAGATCATAGATCTACAAAGACCAAGCTCTTTTATAAAAAGATCAAAAGATCTCATCATGAAAACAAAGAAGTACTTACTTCTTTCACAGATCATAGATCTATAAGACAAATTGTCTTTGTGAGATCATGAACATCTCATCATAAAGGGGGAGAGAATTATTAAATTTTCTTAAGGATCATGGATCTATAAAGGCAAAGCCTTTCACTAATACAAGAGATTGAAGTATCTCCTGCAAAATAAGAACTGTTGTTCTTAAATTTGAGACAAAGTCTCTTTTAAAAGAACATAAATTTGTTCCCAGATCATAAAATTAATCAAATGCGCTTTGTGCTCTTGAAATGCGCCTTTCACTCTTGAACTGCGCTTCTGTGCTCCCTGGATCAGCGCTCAGCGCCAAATGCGCCACGTGTCAACCACGTATGCGCCAATTAACAACTTGCGCTTTGCGCTTCTGAAATAGCGCACTGCGCTCATGGGATGGCGCTCAGCGCCAAGCGCACCACGTGTGCGCCACTAAATTAGCGCTAGCGCTCATAAACTGGTATCATGTGCTCATCATCTAGCACCTAGCGCTGAGTGCGACACGTGTCCCTTACATGTGCGCTACTTTGCAGCAGCACACTTTGATTGGCGCAAAGCGCTTGGCGCGCCACGTGTTGCGCTGACAGAACATAAATTGTTCTTTAATAAGCCCAGAGCTCTAGTGAATGCTTAGCATTCAATAAAAGACAAAAATATTGTCAGAAGGGCCAAGCCAAAATAAAGGCTCAATAGCCAGAATAAAAATGTTAAACATTTATTGGACTTAGCCCAATATTGGCCATAAGTCCTCAACTTATATTAATTGAGCTCACCTGCTCATAAATATTTCAACAGATCTTAGTCCTAAATTGGACTACAGATCTTCCAACCAACTCACACCGATTCGAGGGTACATCTCTTTACTCCTCTGATATTTTTTGTTGTAATCCTTCAACGTCTTCAGAGAGATGACGGTCCCCGACAACCAAACACTCTACGGACTGTGAGGTCTTTAAACTCACGGACTACGATGTCCTTAACCTTGACTGTGAGGTCTTTAAACTCACGGACTATGATGTCCTTAACCTTGACTGTGATGTCTTTAAACTCACGTACTATGATGTCCTTAACAATGGATCGAGATGTCCTTAAACTAACAATGGACCGTAATGTCCTTAAACTAATCGACCGTGATGTATTTAAACTAACATTGGACCGAGATATCCTTAAACTAACAATGGACCGCAATGTCCTTAAACTAATTATGAACCGTAATGTCCTTAAACTAATCGACCGCAATGTCCCTAAACTAAATAATAGAGCCCAATTGCTCTCTTGTTTGATCTAAATGATCCTGTTAAGTTGATCTTAGTATAAAAATTAGACTAACGTATCCTTAACATACGTTTAAGTTGATCTTAGTCTCAAATGAGGCTAACGTGTCCTTAAAACCAACCCCCAAACCCAAATCTAAAAAGATACGGATTTGGACTAATCCACGCCCTACGGGCGACAACATAAATTAGTCTCCGTATACAATTCACGGGAAACCAAAAATAAAACAAACACACACGATACGAAGTGACCATCTGGAGAAGGAGAAATTAGTTACCGTGATGCGGTAGCGTAATTAACTGCAGGGGCTTGCGCCTGCAGGGAAGAGCGTCCCCACAATCAAAAACCCCTCAAATGAGGGAGAATCTGATGAAGTCTGCTAAATCGGCCGCATCCGTTTAAACCTTCGATACATGGTGTCATAAATCAACTTGGCATCTTCGGAGAGGTGGACGGATAGCACCAATTAGCATCTGCCCCGAAATTCAGAAGAGACGTTTATCGCGTCTTCCCGTGTCTTTCGGCGGGGAACAGAGACGGATCGAGAAGTTCTCGTAAGAATGTCCTAACGTCACAGTTAACCTCTGCTCTTTACGACAAAGGTACGTTAGGGTCTGTGGTACTAGGGTTTTGCCCGTCGTACCGTCGTGTTGGCTGATGTATCCCTCGATAGGCAATCTTGCTGTTCGAGCAGCCTAGCGACTGATCCCTTCTGGGGCTGGACAAGACGTCTTCAAGCAATCTTCCTAGGCAATTTGATCGTCGGAAGAGCAAGCGTTAGGAATTTTGCCATGCCGCTTTTTACTTGATATTGGGCTCAGTTTGGGGAGCCCCGATGAGTCATAACCACTCCGCGCCGGTGTGGGATGATCTCCGATAGTCTTTCAGGTTTTATTTGAGTTGCCTTCAAGATCCTGAAGCTAGGAATTTGGCCTTTGCTTCATTTGCTAACATTGCGTCTACTGTATCGAGACGAATGTCGTAGTTGTCTCTAGGTTGCCTGTGAACCGTCGAGGCTTGGAACTAGGGATTTTGCCATGGCACCGTTGTTTTGACCCCGGGGTCAGTTGTTGACATTGTATCTGCATCCTACTGGAGTTGAGAAGAAACTCCGTTGTTGACACTGCGTCTGCTGTAACGAGACGAATGTCGAGGTGGTCTCTAGGTTGTCTGTGAACCGTCGAGATTTGGAATTAGGGATTTTGCCGTGGCTCCGCTTTGCTGACGTTGCATCTACTGTAACGAGACGAATGTCGAGATGGTCTCTAGGTTGTCTGTGAACCATCGAGATTTGGAACTAGGGACTTTGTCGTGGCTCCGCTTTGCTGACGTTGCGTCTGCTGTAACGAGACGAATGTCGAGGTGATTTCTAGGTTGTCTGTGAACCGCCGAGATTTGGAACTAGGGACTTTGCCGTGGCTCCGCTTTGCTGACGTTGCGTCTGCTGTAACGAGACGAATATCAAGGTGGTCTCTAGGTTTTCTATGAACCGTCGAGATTTGGAACTGGGGATTTTGTCGTGGTTCCGAGATTGATTGTTACGTTCGAATCCTACTGGAATAAGGAGGAACGCTGTTGTAGGTCTCTAGGCTGTAGATGCTGCCAACGAGACTTGGCTATCTTTCTGATGGAGCCTGGTGGGATGATATGGTCCCTTCTTTGTTTGTGCCCCTGGATTATATATAGGGATCGATGTGATCTCATCTGTAGGGAAGAAATTTCAATTTCCCAGAGGCGTAACCCCGTTAACACCTTTCTAGACACCTACTTGATCGGCTAATTGTAATGTGTAAAACTCTTCCAGGAGTAACCCTTACTCGCAGCGGGTATCGGGATCCAACTATCTCATAGAAGGTATGCAATCTCATTGCAAATTTCAACACTTGAAATTCCCAATAATATTTTGCCCCTAACGTGCTATGACCTTGACGAAAGCCAACAAACCATAGCCCGCTAGTCAAGTTCAACCCGTACATTTCTTGATTGAATTAAACCCACCCGCACGACCCTTGACGAAAGCCAACAAAGCCGCACGACTACCCTAATCCAATCGCATCGTATGCTAGCAGATAAGCAGCATATAGCTACCGCACACTGCACCTTGACGAAAGCCAACAAATGCAGCACGAATACTATATACAACTTATCTGAAATGACGGAGGGCTACGACAGGTTTTTCTGAAAACCTATTGCGTAATGAACTTGATATCGTTGTAGAATCGAGTAATTTTAAATGGAGTGTTTTTGAGACTTTTCTAGTTTTGCTAAAGGGGTCACTCCCGGTGAAGGGATCGTCGGCCCTTTCCTCATCGAATAAGGTGCAGGATATTTCACAAATACCACTATGCAAAGCAGAAACTATAGAAGCAATCAAAAGACAAACCGAGTTTGTAGCATCTGCCAGTTATTGCTAAAAGAGTCACTCCCGGTGAAGGGATCTCGGTCCTTTCCTTATCGAATAAGGTGCTGGATGTTCTGCAGAGAACACTGCTATGCAAAGCAAGAACTAGAGCAATCAGTTTTTAAACAAGTTTCTACAACATCTTAGGTTTCTTTTATTTCATTAATCTCATTAATGAAGTCCCATTTTATTATGCTTCACAAGTATCTCTTTTGAAACGAAATCTGCAATATAACATATATCTCATATATATAATATAAACATTCATCTCAGGCAGTAATATGATCTCATCACAGAACATTGCAGCAGAAGAACATATATGAAATATTGGATATACTAGGACGTCCGTGTTTTCAATACGAGCCTGTATAAAACATGGATTCCACGGTCGCGATGAACACCCACATCCCCAGACCCCTACGAGAGCGGCAAGCAACACTGCCAATTCTAGGGTTAGGAGACCTGGTCTCGACTCCTCGAGATGGTCTCCCACTGGACCCTAGAACCCGGTTACTTGTGCTCCCCTCCTTGGGTCTACCTAATGCGGAAAAGTAAATAATATACAACGGTGACATCTTCCGCTACCTGGAAGTGCCCCAATAAAAGAATATTACATACAAATGAATTTTACATGAATGAAAAAGAAAAAACTCTCATCTCACATAAAACCCCCGGCTATTCAAAAGCGACGATCCAATACAACATATCACAGCAACACATAATATCTCATATCATCAACGTAAACAAGTATGCGTATCCCGATTGTCGTTGATGTATAGGAACGAAGCCGGCGATACACCACATACTACGCTTACGGTCACAGAAAAGAAAGTGTAAAACTACAACAGTTGGAATCCACAACCTCTTTAGATATCGCATGCCTAACCAAATGAATTCCTTAGATATCATATGCCTAACAATTATAAACCCCGCATTTTAGTCTCATTATCGAAAACTCTTTTCAATATCAAGTTGGGCAATTCAACAATATTCCCGACGTGCTGATCGAATGCTCATCGCAAACTTTAGTAGACTGCCGCACCCCCAGATGCCGTCGACGAAGTGCACTAAGGCGGAACACCGCTGCCGCGAGCACCCGAACGGATGCTTTCGGCGACGGGGTTCTCCTACAGTCACTTGGTCTGGGCTATAGGGCGCAGCTGTCTATTAAGTTTACCCGGCGAGTATCCGCGTACGCTACATGATTGCGACGGACTTTTGATCGCATCAAAATTCCGTGGCAACCGATCATCTGAGACTAAACTGCTATGTTTATAATATTCAAATCAGTTATCTCATAACTACCTGTGGATTCCAATTATTGTATCACATTCTAGATAAATAGACAAAGTTAAACTTTCCGATCGAATCATCAAACACCCAAGATTTCCCCAATATATCTTAACACTTGAAATCAGTTTAAAAACATCCATCACATGCCACAGTACCAATGGTCCAGCCGTAGAAGGGTCAAGCCAACGCCTCACATGTGGCATGTCGTACTGCCCCAAACCCTAAGGTTCAAAAGGCAGTTCAAGACGGTCACATAATCGAGTTAAGGTTTGTTGTCTTCTAGAGGGTCCACCGCATTACTTGCACGACTTAGAACGTTCTTAAACACGAGAAAAAATCCAACTTTTGAAAAAAAATTTGACAGGGGAAAAAGTGAGTTATTGATATCCGTTCGAACTTTTTAACAGTTTCTAAAATTTATCCGGAAAACACATAGACAAAATCTGATAATCCGATCGAATTATCGAATCCCCAAAACAACCCCAGAAAATTCTACTCTTGAATAAATATTAAAAATTCCCATAAAACTCAGCACTGTGAAAGAGGAATTACTGTGCAAATATGGAGGGCTGACGTCATCATATGGCCGCGGAACCGCGGCATAAAGCATGCTTATGCCGCGGTTCCGCTGCGTTTAGATGAGTTAGCCCCTCGAATTTCACAGTAATTCATCTAAGACCCTGCTGAATTTTTTAGCAATTTTTAATCTGGAAAAAACCACATTTTCAGAAAATGTACAGAGAAGGGTTCGTGTCGGGGTTTTCGGGTTCGATCGGACTTTAAACTTCGTCTACACTTCGCCTAAAGCTCTAACTTGGCTCTGATACCACTGTAGGTCAGGCAGCCACCTCATCCAATGGGGTCGCCGTGGCACCAACGGGTCCCTCAGCCGCTACTTTTTACGCATGCCCCCTCGCGAGGACTACAACCCGCCGGAACACCTTCCGGTCTCGGGACACCCTGGGGGTAAGAGCCTATGCTTCGCCACACTGTCACACAGTGAGAACCCCCCATAGGTCGACATCCAATGCCTAGTAGCTCTGATACCACTGTAGGGTTGCTAGGCACGCGCACAAGGGTCTACGAGGCATCAACCATGCCCGATTAAAAATTTAGCCGTGCCGAACAACCCGAATACGGATCTTTAAACTAGAGATTAGGCGAAAACAAGCATGCTAAACACTTTAACACTAAGTGAGAGGGATTACAACCTTTGTAGATCCGGTCCTTCACTTCATATGCTCCGTGTTGTGGTCCCTTCGCTGCGATCATCGGGATCCGGACTCTCGAGAGGTTCCATGAAGAGAAAGATGCAACCTTTGCTTCCGATCTTCGATACTAAGATGATCTACCTTGAAGTTCCGTTAACACAACCTAACACTCATGAAATGATGTGAACACCCTCATCTAAATGGCAAGGGAAGATGAGGATGATGAAGTAGAATTTTTGCTCTCTTTATTTATCTTTTTCTCATATTTATTCATCACTTTTGAAAAATCTAGAAAGCTTTTTTCTCCATGAAAGAATGAAGGAAGAAGATGAACAATAATTAGAATTCTTTTTGTGATGAATAATGCAAAAGAGATAATGATGAATTATGCAACCATGGTTGACTTAACCATTGTAGAGAATTGACCAAGGGTTAGGGTTTGGGTTGAGTTAAGAATGAGTCACTTGAAAATATCTTTTCCAAAACAAAATAGAAAACCTTCTAGAAACATCTAGAAAGCTTAACCCTAATCCAAACCCTAATCATGTTTAAACTCCACTAAACAAGTTGAATTAGGTATCATATCATGTTACAATATTATATATCACATATATAATATTTATCGTAACAAAATAAAATAATACAATTAACATATATCGCATATATATCAATGTATTACCCGAGTGAGAAAAAGAATCTTTTAGTGAGCAAATATTAGTTAATGTAATTTAATATATCATATATATTATTATACATTAAATTATCGAATCAACACTTGATCCGACAATCCGGCTATATCGCATATAACCGAATAATATTTATCCGTACCGATTCATCGAATCAACACTTGATCCGATGACCCGGCTGATATCAAATATCGCGAGAATAGAATACGGTATCTCATATCGTATTATCCTCGGTCCCGCACATATCACATATGTGCTCCTACTCCGTTTTGCCTGAGCCAAGAAACCTCTGTGTAGGACTCTAAAGAATCGTCAATACGCCGGCAGTAGGTGATGATCATATCAAACACCCACAAGCTGCAAGCGGTCAGCTAAACGTAACAGCTACCCAGGTATTGAGCGCTCAGAAGATCAACAAGCAAGCCTGTAACTTCTCCTGTGAATCCAATCAGTAACACTCCCGTACAGTCCGGTCTCATCGTCTGATATGTTGCATATCTCGCCTAGGGGTGGTAAACGTCAGACCCCAGTAGCTCGATAAGTCGTGTCGATATGAGGTCTATAACAGTTCGAGAAACTACTGATAACACTTACCAGTAAATCTCAACAACCCTGGCCAGGGATTTCCGGTTATAGCCAATCGAACACAGCACAACATCAACTCCCTATACCGGGAGAGACGAATCCCCTCCTATCGCTCATTGCCTCCATGTAATTCGGGACTGTACCCAAAAGCCACCTTTTTGCATGCCCTCTTGGACGTGGTATGATGGAAATCAAAGCACAGTGGGAATCACACAAGACTCTATGATGATCTCGGGTCAACAGACTACTGTGTACCAGTGTCACCGGAGAACTGCCATCTGACGTATGGTATAATACCATCTGGGAGTTCTCGGCGAGTCCGTCCAGTGTACCCAGTCTCCACTGAGCACCCGTACACCATCCTTGATGTCAAACACCGATGGATATGGGATCATCCATCGCCCATCATATGGGTCAAGATGCGTATACGCTAGTCTACTCTGGTGTATCGATGCCCTGTCTCGATACACCTTCGACTAGGAACAGTTATAGGATGTACTCATCGACTACCGTGGCCCCACTAGTATGATCTCATCATAGTCGCAGTAGTCGAGTACATATTCTAAGGGCTTTATCAACATGTAATGTAGAGACAATCAGAGTACATGTTAAGATAAAGTACAACCAGATAGCATACTATCATGTCGAGCAAGAAAGTCATCCCTATATATGTCATAGCATCCACTACAATATACATCGTATGTACAGTAATGGCCTCTAGGGCATACATATAACTAACAATCTCCCACTTGCACTAGGGCCATCTATTATGGTATCGCATACCCAACAATTAGCTGCGGTTGAAGTATCTCATACTCAACCATCCCATAAAAGTCTCTACTGGGAAAAAGGCATTTGTGAGTGGATTCGCGCTGTTGTCCTCTGTGTCTACTCTCCTAACCTCGATCTCCCTGGAGATCAACCATCTCCATGATCAGGTGATACTGCCTAAGAATTATATCTGGATTTCTGATGGGACGGTAGTTCCTTGGCTGAAGCTACAACTCAATTGTCATATAATGGTAGGAACGAAGTTCATCTTATGAACTTATATATATCCAGACTGCCTCTTTGGTAGCATCCTTGGTAACGATGTATCTTGCCTTTAATCTTCTAGTATGTCACGGTATCTAGCTTGGAACTCTTCCAACATACCGTCCCTCCACTGAGGGTGTAGACAATGCCTGCGACTGACATTCAGTCGTCCTTATCAGCCTGGAACCTTTCCAGTGATTCTCCCCAGGATCGATTGATACCATCTCACTACAACTAGTGAGTATCCTAACATCCAATTAGATCTATCTCATAGATCCAAAACCTAGGATTTAGGAGGTATCACCTTGATCCTATATGGAGAATCCGTGTGATAAGCGGAGATTAACCGAGCGTAGCATAGGAAACTCCTTCCCTATCAAGAGTATGCCATCCACGTACTCTACGAGGATCACCACCATACTCTCTACTACCTTTTCGTATATACAAGGTTCATCTACCATTTTGATGAAGTCAAACTCTTTGACTACTACTCAAAACAGATGTTCCAACTCCGTGATGCCTGTTTTATCATATAAAACATCTTGCACACGTTTCCGCTGCTCCCACTGTCTACGAAGCCCTCTGGCTGTGTACTTATAGACGCTCTCTTCTAAAACATCACTTAGAAAAGCAGTCATGACACCCAACCACCAGATATCATAGTCATGGTATGTAGCCGTGGCAAGTAGGATCTGGATGGACTTAAGCATAGCTTTGAAAGTCTCAACTTTTCCATGTACACCAAGTAATCTTCTCAAGATATACTCGCTCCTGATGGGGATTCAACCCTTCAGATAAAGCAACCAAAGTCCATACTTTGTTGGTGTATAAGGATTCCATCTCAGATCGATAAGCACCCAGCCATTCTTACAGAGTCCCACTCCTGATGGCCAGCTCAAAACTAGTTGGGTCATCATCTCATGATGCAATCCTCGCTCCCACTGTCATAGAGAAACTAAAGTATCTCTCAGGTGGGTGAGGAACCCTGCTAGATCGGCGGACAGGCTGAGGTTCATTGGAAACTATTGAATCCTTTGGTTCTACCAAATCATTAGCTGCAGTTTGTATAGCTGGAACCATTCCAGTTCTACATAACAGACCTTGCCTCGAGCTTGTCCGGATTTTGCTTTTAGACACAAGCCGGACAACCCCAAATCTTAACAAACTTAAGATATGGGCTCTTCCCTTTCTATATCATATATGAAGTGGTAGGCAACTGATTTGATTTGAACCCTATTCAATAGGTATGCAACTTCACAAGTGCATAACTCCCTAAAGGAAATAGGAAACTCGGTAGTACTCATCATAGAGCACACCATATCACATAGGGTGCTTTGGCTCCACCCCGATACACCGACGTGCTGTGGTGTATACGGAGGAGTAATGCTGAGAGAGAATCTCATTCTCCTTTAGAATAGTCCAGGAATTCCGTGCTCAAGTATTCTCCTCCTTGATTTCATCAAAGGACATAATACTTATACCTGTATTTTGGTTCTCTACTTCTAACTTATATTCTGTGAATATCTCAAAAGCTTCGGACTTATGTTTCAACAGGAACACATGTTTGAATCTTGAGAGATTATCAGAGAACGTAATGAAGTAAAAAGAACCGGTCTTGGCATGTGTAGACAGGGGACCTTCATACATCAGCATGTATCAATCCCAAGAGTTCACTAACTCTTTCTCTGTTTCCAATAAACAGAGCTATAGTCATCTTATCTTTGTGACATGACCGGCAAGTTTCACAAGATGTAAATTCAAACAGATTTAAATATGCATCTAAATGTAACTTAGCTAGTCGGGTCGCATTGATATAACCTAGTCTACAATGCCTCAAGAAGGATTCGTTCATTTCTGAACTCTTCCTCTTGTGTGTGTTCTGTATACTAAGAACTGTGGTTTGATTTAGAACGTCAATGCTTTTAGATAACGTGCCTGAACCGATCAACTCTTGATATAGGAAATGTTCAGAACATTATCCAACAATACAAAATTATATCCTTTCTTTACAAATAAAGAGACTGATATGATTTTGTATATCAGGTTCGGTATCTAATAACATTTGTTCAGAATCAATGTATTCCGGTAATACAGGGTGACAGTGACCAACAGACTTGGCTGCAACACTTGCACCGTTTTCTGTCTCATGAAACTTATCACCCGTTCTCAGTTCTCTACCTTTCTGTAGCCCATGTAACAGATTACATATGCGGGATCCTGATCCGGTATCACATACCTAGGATGTAAAGGATACTGAGAAACAGTTCTCTGTAATGAACACACCCGAAGATGATGCATCAGCATGCACTTTCTTCGTTTGGGCGGCACGGGAAATCTGGTATTCACCAATTTCCTGTTCTGTCTTATAACAATTATAAGTTGGAGCGGGACCAACGTTCCCCAGCTCAGTATAACAAGCGGGTTCGGTCAATTATATCCGTATTATTATCTTGATTAAGGCGTGATATAGTCGCTACCTGGAGAGAGAGAGAAGAAAATACTCAGCGTATGCTCTTGCAAGATTAGATTGGTTATCTAATATATCTAATCAGGATGTCTCCCACTGTTTTAATCATATCTTCCTTCAAACCCTAAAAGGAAAGACTAGCCGGGATTAATTACATGCTACAAGTTCGCCAATCTTTCAGTCAGGCCAGTGTCGGTACTTTGAGGGAGGTCCCCCGTGCTTTCGCACGAACCTAATTAAAGTAAACCTCGTTTTCCCAGAGGCGTAACCCCGTTAACACCTTTCTAGACACCTACTTGATCGGCTAATTGTAATGTGTAAAACTCTCCCAGGAGTAACTCTTACTCGCAGCGGGTATCGGGATCCAACTATCTCATAGAAGGTATGCAATCTCATTGCAAATTTCAACACTTAAAATTCCCAATAATATTTTGCCCCTAACGTGCTATGACCTTGACGAAAGCCAACAAACCATAGCCCGCTAGTCAAGTTCAACCCATACATTTCTTGATTGAATTAAACCCACCCACACGACCCTTGACGAAAGCCAACAAAGCCGCACGACTACCCTAATCCAATCGCATCGTATGCTAGCAGATAAGCAGCATATAGCTACCGCACACTGCACCTTGACGAAAGCCAACAAATGCAGTACGAATACTATATACAACTTATCTGAAATGACGGAGGGCTACGACAGGTTTTTCTGAAAACCTATTGCGTAATGAACTTGATATCGTTGTAGAATCGAGTAATTTTAAATGGAGTGTTTTTGAGGCTTTTCTAGTTTTGCTAAAGGGGTCACTCCCAGTAAAGGGATCGTCGGCCCTTTCCTCATCGAATAAGGTGCAGGATATTTCACAAATACCACTATGCAAAGCAGAAACTATAGAAGCAATCAAAAGACAAACCGAGTTTGTAGCATCTGCCAGTTATTGCTAAAGGAGTCACTCCCGGTGAAGGGATCTCGGTCCTTTCCTTATCGAATAAGGTGCTGGATGTTCTGCAAGGAACACCGCTATGCAAAGCAAGAACTAGAGCTACCAGTTTTTAAACAAGTTTCTACAACATCTTAGGTTTCTTTTATTTCATTAATCTCATTAATGAAGTCCCATTTTATTATGCTTCACAAGCATCTCTTTTGAAACGAAATCTGCAATATAACATATATCTCATATATATAATATAAACATTCGTCTCAGGCAGTAATATGATCTCATCACAGAACATTGCAGCAGAAGAACATATATGAAATATTGGATATACTAGGACGTCCGTGTTTTCAATACGAGCCTGTATAAAACACGGATTCCACGGTCGCGATGAATAGCCAAACCCACATCCCCAGACCCCTACGAGAGCGGCAAGCAACACTGCCAATTCTAGGGTTAGGAGACCCGGTCTCGACTCCTCGAGATGGTCTCCCACTGGACCCTAGAACCCGGTTACTTGTGCTCCCCTCCTTGGGTCTACCTAATGCGGAAAAGTAAATAATATACAACGGTGACATCTTCCGCTACCTGGAAGTGCCCCAATAAAAGAATATTACATACAAATGAATTTTACATGAATGAAAAAGAAAAAACTCTCATCTCACATAAAACCCCCGGCTATTCAAAAGCGACGATCCAATACAACATATCACAGCAACACATAATATCTCATATCATCAACGTAAGCAAGTATGCGTATCCCGATTGTCGTTAATGTATAGGAACGAAGCCGGCGATACACCACATACTACGCTTACGGTCACAGAAAAGAAAGTGTAAAACTACAACAGTTGGAATCCTCAACCTCTTTAGACAACGCATGCCTAACCAAATGAATTCCTTAGACATCACATGCCTAACAATTATAAACCCCGCATTTTAGTCTCATTATCGAAAACACTTTTCAATATCAAGTTGGGCAATTCAACAAGATTCCCGACGTGCTGATCGAATGCTCGTCGCAAACTTTAGTAGAAGGCCGCACCCCCAGATGCCGTCGACGAAGTGCACTAAGGCGGAACACCGCTGCCGCGAGCACCCGAACGGATGCTTTCGGCGACGGGGTTCTCCTACAGTCACTTGGTCGGGGCTATGGGGCGCAGCTGTCTATTAAGTTTACCCGGTGAGTATCCACGTACGCTACGTGATTGCGACGGACTTTTGATCGCATCAAAATTCCGTGGCAACCGATCATCTGAGACTAAACTGCTATGTTTATAATATTCAAATCAGTTATCTCATAACTACCTGTGGATTCCAATTATTGTATCACATTCTAGATAAATAGACAAAGTTAAACTTTCCGATCGAATCATCAAACACCCAAGATTTCCCCAATATATCTCAACACTTGAAATCAGTTTAAAAATATCCATCACATGCCACAGTACCAATGGTCCAGCCGTAGAAGGGTCAAGCCAATGCCTCACATGTGGCACGCCGTACTGCCCCAAACCCTAAGGTTCAAAAGGCAGTTCAAGACGGTCACATAATCGAGTTAAGGTTTGTTGTCTTCTAGAGGGTCCACCGCGTTACTTGCACGACTTAGAATGTTCTTAAACACGAGAAAAAATCCAACTTTTGAAAAATTTTCCGACAGGGGAAAAAGTGAGTTATTGATATCCGTTCGAACTTTTTAACAGTTTCTAAAATTTATCCGGAAAACACATAGACAAAATCTGATAATCCGATCGAATTATCGAATCCCCAAAACAACCCCAGAAAATTCAACTCTTGAATAAATATTAAAAATTCCCATAAAACTCAGCACTGTGAAAGAGGAATTACTGTGCAAATATGGAGGGCTGACGTCATCATATGGCCGCGGAACCGCCGCATAAGGCATGCTTATGCCGCGGTTCCGCCGCGCTTTAGATGAGTTAGCCCCTCGAATTTCACAGTAATTCATCTAAGACCCTGCTGAATTTTTTAGCAATTTTTAATCTGGAAAAAACCACATTTTCAGAAAATGTACAGAGAAGGGTTCGTGTCGGGGTTTTCGGGTTCGATCGGACTTTAAACTTCGTCTAGACTTCGCCTAAAGCTCTAGCTTGGCTCTGATACCACTGTAGGTCAGGCAGTCACCCCATCCAATTGGGTCGCCGTGGAACCAACGGGTCCCTCAGCCGCTACTTTTTACGCATGCCCCCTCGCGAGGACTACAACCCGCCGGAACACCTTCCGGTCTCGGGACACCCTAGGGGTAAGAGCCTATGCTTCGCCACACTGTCACACAGTGAGAACCCCCCTTAGGTCGACATCCAATGCCTAGTAGCTCTGATACCACTGTAGGGTTGCTAGACACGCGCACAAGGGTCTACGAGGCATCAACCATGCCCGATTAAAAATTTAGCCGTGCCGAACAACCCGAATACGGATCTTTAAACTAGAGATTAGGCGAAAACAAGCATGCTAAACACTTTAACACTAAGTGAGAGGGATTACAACCTTTATAGATCCGTTCCTTCACTTCATATGCTCCGTGTTGTGGTCCCTTCGCTGCGATCATCGGGATCCGGACTCTCGAGAGGTTCCACGAAGAGAAAGATGCAACATTTGCTTCCGATCTTCGATACTAAGATGATCTACCTTGAAGTTCCGTTAACACAAGCTAACACTCATGAAATGATATGAACACCCTCATCTAAATGGCAAGGGAAGATGAGGATGATGAAGTAGGATTTTTGCTCTCTTTATTTATCTTTTTCTCATATTTATTCATCACTTTTGAAAATTCTAGAAAGCTTTTTCTCCATGAAAGAATGAAGGAAGAAGATGAACAATAATTAGAATTCTTTTTGTGATGAATAATGAAAAAGAGATAATGATGAATTATGCAACCATGGTTGACTTAACCATTGTAGAGAATTGACCAAGGGTTAGGGTTTGGGTTGAGTTAAGAATGAGTCACTTGAAAATATCTTTTCCAAAACAAAATAGAAAACCTTCTAGAAACATCTAGAAAGCTTAACCCTAATCCAAACCCTAATCATGTTTAAACTCCACTAAACAAGTTGCATTAGTTATCATATCATGTTACAATATTATATATCACATATATAATATTTATCGTAACAAAATAAAATAATACAATTAACATATATCGCATATATATCAATGTATTACCCGAGTGAGAAAAAGAATATTTTAGTGAGCAAATATTAGTTAATGTAATTTAATATATCATATATATTATTATACATTAAATTATCGAATCAACACTTGATCCGACAATCCGGCTATATCGCATATAACCGACTAATATTTATCCGTACCGATTCATCGAATCAACACTTGATCCGATGACCCGGCTGATATCAAATATCGCGAGAATAGAATACGGTATCTCATATCGTATTATCCTCGGTCCCGCACATATCACATATGTGCTCCTACTCCGTTTTTCCTGAGCCAAGAAACCTCTGTGTAGGACTCTAAAGAATCGTCAATACGCCGGCAGTAGGTGATGATCATATCAAACACCCACAAGCTGCAAGCGGTCAGCTAAACGTAACAGCTACCCAGGTATTGAGCGCTCAGAAGATTAACAAGCAAGCCTGTAACTTCTCCTGTGAATCCAATCAGTAACACTCCCGTACAATCCGGTCTCGTCGTCTGATATGTTGCATATCTCGCCTAGGGGTGGTAAACGTCAGACCCCAGTAGCTCGATAAGTCGTGTCGATATGAGGTCTATAACAGTTCGAGAAACTACTGATAATACTTACCAGTAAATCTCAACAACCCTGGCCAGGGATTTCCGGTTATAGCCAATCGAACACTGCACAACATCAACTCCCTATACCGGGAGAGACGAATCCCCTCCTATCGCTCATTGCCTCCATGTGATTCGGGACTGTACCCAAAAGCCACCTTTTTGCACGCCCTCTTGGACATGGTATGATGGAAATCAAAGCACAGTGGGAATCACACAAGACTCTATGATGATCTCGGGTCAACAGACTACTCTGTACCAGTGTCACCGGAGAACTGCCATCTGACGTATGGTATAATACCATCTGGGAGTTCTCGGCGAGTCCGTCCAGTGTACCCAGTCTCCACTGAGCACCCATACACCATCCTTGATGTCAAACACCGATGGATATGGGATCATCCATCGCCCATCATATGGGTCAAGATGCGTATACGCTAGTCTACTCTGGTGTATCGATGCCCTGTCTCGATACACCCTCGACTAGGAACAGTTATAGGATGCACTCGTCGACTACCGTGGCCCCACTAGTATGATCTCATCATAGTCCCAGTAGTCGAGTACATATCCTAAGGGCTTTATCAACATGTAATGTAGAGACAATCAGAGTACATGTTAAGATAAAGTACAACCAGATAGCATACTATCATGCCGAGTAAGAAAGTCCTCCCTATATATGTCCTAGCATCCACTACAATATACATCGTATGTACAGTAATGGCCTCTAGGGCATACATATAACTAACAAGTGGTGGAACTTTGTTCGGGAAATATTTATTCGTGCCCGTGGATTGTATACAAGGGTCAATATTGAAACGCTTGTAGGGCAATCTGGGAAAGGTGATGGCTTAAGAACAGGTTCAGATCTCTGTAGCTTAAGGCTTTTGAATCTTATGAGCTGTGAGGGTCTCATAAGAGATTTCTCCTTACGAGTCGTGAGAATCTCGTAAGTGTATGTTCTCCTTAGGAATCGTGGGGATTTCTAAGTGTGTTGCTCCTTTGTGAGTCGTAAGGATCTCATGCGGGTATTTTCTCCTTATAGGGTCGAGAGGACCTTGCAAGTGTCTTTTAACGAGATTGCGCCCTTTCGGTTTTTCAGAAAATCGCCGGTAGTCCTGCTGTTTTTACTCACGGAACCCTTTAGGGTTTTCATCCGTACCCATCTCGCTTATGGACGTACCGGTTTTTTTGCGTCAACCTTGGGATGCTGCGGTCCATAGTAGTTTATTGACATTTTGTTCAAGCGTAGTATTTCTTCAAGAAATGACCGTTTATTTGCCTGAAGGGTCTTTCGCCATGCATATTCATGAGCAAGTAAGCCCCACTTTGGTAGACTTTGTGTATGATGTACGGGCCTTCATAGTTCGGCTCGAATTTCCCCCGTTTGGCACGATTGGGGATCATAGGTCTCTTGACCACTAGCACGAGTTCGCCTTGGCGGAATGTTCTCGGGCTAGTCAATCTCTCGTATGAGCGCGTTATCTTTGCTTTGTAAGCTTCCAGGTTTTGCTGTGCCATGAGCCGGGTTTCGTCGAGGGCGTCGAGCTCCTCAAGCCGAAGATGATTATTCTCTTCGTCTGTTAGCTCGTAATGGACCGCCACTCGTAAGGAGGGTAGCTCTATCTCCAAAGGGAGCACTGCTTCAGTGTCGAATACCAATGCATATGGCGTTGTGTTTTTGGCCGTTTTGAACGTAGTTCGATACGCCCAGAGAGCTTCATGCAGTCTCTCGTGCCAGTCCTTTTTATTTTTGGACACCGTCTTTTTCACGATCTTCATCAAGGTCTTTTTGAAATCCTCAGCCAGATCGTTAGCTCGGGGATTATAGACCGAAGAGTATCTCCAGTCTATATTATGTTGCTGGGCGAAGCGGCTGATTTTATGGCTTCTGTAGGACGACCCGTTATCGGAGATAATCCGTCGCGGAGTGCCGAACCGATAGATGACGTGTGTCTTAAAGAAATGGAGGATATTCTTTGTCTTCACTTCTCTTAGTGGTACTGCTTCTGCCCACTTGGAGAAGTAATCAGTTGTCGCCGGTATGAACTGATGTCCTCTGGACGATGCTGGTTCAATGGGCCCGATCATGTCAGTTCCCCACATTTCGAACGGCCAGCTAGCCACCGTCGGGTGTAGCGGATTTGGATGCTGGTGGATAAAATCCCCGTGAATCTGGCACGAGTGGCACTGCTTCGCGTATTCGAGGCAGTCTTTGATCATTGTTGGCCAATAGTACCCCATCCTTTTGATCTTCAGCTTCATCTTTGGCCCAGTTTGATGAGAACTGCAAAGTCCGTCATGAGTTTCTTGGATGACTCTCCTCGCTTCTTTCGGTCCCAGGCATCTTAGCCACAGGGAGTTGAACGATCTCTTATACAGAGTATCATTGATGAAGGAGAAAGACATAGCTCTTTTCATGAGCCGATGTCTCGAGGACGCATCTTCAAGTGTTCGACGGGATTTGAAGTAGTCTATAAAGACTTCTCTCCAATCCTTGACCTTTCCCTGGTCCTCTATCTGTAGGGTTGTTTGCTTGGTCGCTTCCTTTTCTTCAAACAACTCCGGAGATATTTCTGCCGGTGCGAGAACCCGACGACTTTGCACAACGATCCTCACGTCATCAAGGTTTTCGTCAGCCAGTTCTTTAGCGAGCTTGGCTAATGCATCGGCCTTGCTATTTTCCGCTCGTGGTATGCTTTTCAAGGCGTAGGAAGGGATTTGAATAAGCAATTGTTGCACTCTCTCGCCGTACTTCACTAACTCTGGTTTAAACGTTTGATAATCGTTGTTTACTTGGCTAACGACCAGCTGGGAGTCTCCGTATATGAGGAGGTTTTCGATCCCCATATCGACAACGATCTTAAGTCCTACTATCAAAGCTTCATATTCGGCTTCATTGTTTGTCCTTGTCTCTGTTAGGGAAAAGACAAAGCGTATTATCCCTCCTTGTGAAATCATGAAGATGAGGCCTACCCCAGAATTGATTATGGGGGAGCTGTGCTTTCGCTTCTTCATGGAAGATGCCCCATCGAAGTAGAGTTCCCATCGGGTGTCACTTTCTTCTTTCTTCCCATCAATCGTGTCAAACGCATGCTCGTCTGGCAATTCACAATTTCGGGGTGAGTCGGTAAGTATAGGATGCTCGGCGAGAAAATCGGAGATGGCCTGACCTTTCACTGCCTTGAGAGGTCGATATATTATCGAGAACTCCATCAAGAGGAGGGCCCATTTAGCGAGCCGTCCTGTTAGTATGGCTCTTGACATTAAATATTTGAGATGATCCACTTTTGATATGAGATGGACCTCATGCGCCAAAGCATAATGCCGAAGCTTCGTTATTGCGAAGATCAATGCCAGGCAGTGTTTTTCAATGGGGGAGTAGTTGTTTTCTGCCGCCAGGAGAACTCGACTCAAATAGTAGAGGGCTCTCTCTTTCCCTTGGTCATTCTCTTGTGCCCATAGCGCGCCTAAAGAACCTTCAAGGACGGTTGTGTACAAGAAGAAGGGCTTTCCCTTGATCGGAGCGGTTAGTACCGGCGGATTCTGCAGGTATTGCTTGATTTCATCCAGTGCGCTTTGGCATTTGCGATCCCAAACGAACGGGGTTCCCTTCTTCATCAAGTGACTGTAGGGACGGCATTTGCCGGAAAGATTGGCTATGAACCGCCAAATATACGCGAGCTTCCCTTGGAGAGACCACAGTTGCTTGATAGTTCTTGGCGGGGGCATTTCCATGATCACCTTGATCTTCGACGGGTCTACTTCGATACCCTGGTGTCGTACGATGAATCCTAGGAATTTGCCCGAGGAAACTCCGAACGCGCATTTCAGAGGGTTCATCTTCAAGTTGTATTTCCGAAGACGTTGGAACATTATTTTTAGATGCTCCCAATGCTCCTCGTATGATTTGCTTTTTACAACAAGGTCGTCAATATAGCATTCGATGATTTCATGTATGAGGTCATCGAAAATCTTCGTCATATCCCTCTGATAGGTAGCGCCGGCATTCTTCAGACCGAAAGGCATCACTTTGTAGCAGAATATTCCCAGGGGAGTCCGGAAAGCGGTATGATTCTGGTCTTTGAGATGCATCTTTATTTGGTTGTACCCCGATGAGCCGTCCATGAAGGAGAAGACTTCATGAGTGGACGTGTTGTCTATCATTAGCTCGGTAACTGGTACGGGGAAGTCATCCTTCGGACATACTTTATTGAGGTCCCGAAAGTCTACGCAGATGCGTACTGACCATTTTTCTTCATCACTGGGACGATGTTGGCAATCCAATCAGGGTACTGAACCTCTTGGATGAAGCCGGAGTCGATTAGCTTCTTGACCTCGGCGTTGATGCTCATTTCAAGTTCGATCCGCAATCTTCTTGGCGCTTGTTTGACCGGCTTGACGTCCGGAGAAATCGCCAATTTGTGGACGGCTATTTCTGGATCTAATCCTGGCATCTCGGAATAGTTCCATGCGAAGCAATCTTTATACTGCGTGAGCACGTCCTTGAGCGTAGCCACCTTTTCTTCAGACAACAGCTCACTGACGAACGTCGGCCATGGGTCGTTTGCCGTTCCCAAGTCGATTTTTCTGAAGTTATCTGCAGTAGTATGTATCCCATCTTCCAGCTCTTTTGGCGTTGGTGGAAACTTTGAGATCACCTCGTCATCATCGTTTTCGAAGCACCAGAGGAGGTCATCCATATCCTCAGGCACTCCTTCTTCCGATATCATTATCACGTGACAAGTACGAGATTGCTTCCAAGACCGATGTTGATCCGGCTCTACTCTCGCTGCATATGTGGCTTTCGGTTCATACTTCTGTGGCGGGGTTACCCTCCAACTGCTGGTAAAGCGAACCTGCCTTGCTGATACTGGTCTTCTACCCAGTCTTTGAATGTGAAGCAGTCTTCGAGAGGATGTCCTATCGCACGGTGATAGGAGCAATAATCCGGGTGATGAACCTCGTTTGCTTGCTCGGGGTGTTTGGATTCCGGGAGGGTAATCATCTGATGTTTAATGACAAGACTGAATATCTTTCTTGTCTTGTCTTGGGGAAAAGAATATCTCGACCCATCTTCTTTATACGAGACAGATCCTGGCTGCTCAATTTTCGATCGCGAGGCTTCTTGGACCCGCTTTGTTGCTGTCGGACATTTTCTCCGTTCTACAGTTTATTTTTACCTCTGCGTCGGGTCTTTTGTATGACGGGCTGGCAATGAAGAGCATCGTCATTTTTTCGTATCCTGCTGAAAGAGGCACCGCGTTCTGGCTTTTTCATAGATGGCCATTTCGCGGCTATGGTCATCCCAGACTTTTTGACCCGCTTCACTTATTAGCTTATTCATCTGTTCTTCGAACGACGGACTTGGCACTTTCATAGCGAGACCTCGTTTTGGTTCAGGGTTAGCGTCTTCTAACAGAGCATCTCCTTCTTTATCGAAATCATGTATAATGTAGCAGCCATGGAATCGCTCTCGTTCCTTGGATTGAACATATCCAAGCCCGATCATTTCCGTTCTCCCGTTGGGAAATTTTCACTGAGTTCCAGGGACGTTCCAGATCCTGTTGTAGAACTGGGCTTGTCGCGCGGTCTACTTCAAGGGTATGCCTTGGCGCCTCAACAGCCTTTTTAATCCTTCTGTGTAGTATCTGGGCAAACAGATGGGCCAGAGTCTGTCAAGCGTAGAATCGGCACCATACCAGATCTCTTTCTCCACTTTGGTTTCCGTGGATCGATAAAAGAAGATCGCGTTTTCATCCTTTCGCCTGAGAGGGACGTAGAACGTCTGCAGTTCTTGCACATTGTAGGTATCAAGTGTGTCGAGCTCTTTGTGATGCTCTTGTGGAACCATGGCAATCTGCAAACTTTGATCATCTCCAATGAAGGCTTGCACTGATGGACGAGCCGAGAATACTGCGTTGATCTCATCTTCAGAGTCGTTGCTGAAGACCAGAATAGGGGTGGACGGTCCCGGCTTGTTGCATTGGGGAGGTCCTGAATAGACTATATCTTCCTCTTCTTCGGTATTGCTCCCAAAGATCAGAATAGCGGTGATAGCTTTCTGCTTATTCTTCGACTTATGGCATCTTTCCGTTTCTTCAAAGTCTGGCAGGAAATACTTTGCATCCTCATACTTTCGGACTTCATTTACGGAAAATGGGTTCAGTTCCCCTGTCACGGTGTACTCAAGACCATCTATGAAATACTTCATACACTGATGTTGCGTAGAAGGGATGATGTTGTACTCGTGTAACCAAGGCCTGCCGAGCAAAGCGTTGTAGCAAGTCTTGCCGTCAATGACATGAAATTTGATGTCAGTGACGAGCAGCCCAAAGCGTAATGTCAGTATCACAGACCCGAGCGTCCGTGATGACTGAGAGTCGAACCCAGAGATGGTGATTTTATCCCGAGCGAGGTGTTGAAGGCTCATGCAGATTTCTTTTAGCACTATCATGTTTAGGAGATTGACAGAGGACCCGTTGTCAACCAGGATTTTGCCTATCTTGATGTCATGACAGTATCCGGTGACATACAGGGGATGGTTGTGCTCGCACATCCCAAGGAGGAGGTCTTCATCGCCGAAAGTGACGTCAGCAGTGTGCACTCCTTCCAGCTCGTCCTTCATCTTTTCTTCGGTAAGGAAAGCTTGAAACTGTTCGGGCACTTATAGTGCCTTGATCAAAGAATCTCTCGCCTCTTTAGATAGCAGAAGGGTATCGAGAATTCTCAGTTGCGAGGGTATCTTCCTCAGGTGTGCCAGAACGTTGTAATCCACCTTACTTTTCTTGGGCGGGTCCTTGGTTGCCAGCTCTTCGATGACTCGGTCATTAAGGGCGATATCTTCAGGGACTTTTTCTTTCCCCTTATCTTTTTTGTTCGATCCCTTATTTGTGGGTCCGAGATTCTTTTCGGGTAACGTGCGATTGCGCAGCTGAATGTTCTCGCGGGTCTTCGTCTTTTCTGCTTCAGAGATAGATTCCTTGAAGAGAGGGCCGAAGGCTATTTTCTCGTCAGAATCGCTTCCGAAGGTGAGAACTTGCGATATCCCAAAATCGACCATGTGACAATTACCGGCAGTTCTTTTGTGCTCATCTGTCACATTTTTTTGATGTCGACGAGCTTCACGCTTCATCCTCTTGAAATGTTGTCGGTGGGCGACATATCCCTGCCACCAGTTTTTAAAGGCATTGCACTCTTCAGTAGAGTGCGCAATCCTCTGATAGTATAAGCAGAAGTTTGGATATGCATCCTCTTCGTTAAGGTGTATCCTATCATGAGTGTTTCCTTTGAAAGAGGGCAACTTCATTCCCATTGACAGGGCTCTAGCGAATCATTTCCTTGTCTTAAGTTTGCTTTTGTCTGCGACGGACGTGCCTCGATCTGGTTGGAGTGCCTCAACTTTTTCATTCAGTCGTCGGCGTTTGGCTTTTTCGAATATAGCCAGTTCATGCTCTCGATCAGCTTTGTTCTTTTAACAGGCTTCATTCAGCAGCATGTCAATCATCTCGTCTGATGGTTCTAGAAGTTCCGTTTTGGGATCTCCCCCCAGTTTTTCTGCATCAGGAGCTTCTTTTCCATTTATCGAGTGAGAGATCATGTGGCGGCTCGTCACATGATCTTCAGGCCCTTCTGAAGAATCGTCTCCTTCATTAGCGTCATCGTCTTCATTCTCAAGAACATGCTTAAAGAATTCATCCAATGTGATTGGGGTTCGTGCCTTCTGCTTATATTCTTCCAGTGCATCGATGTATTTCTGCAGACCTGTACGGCTGTCTTCGGGTTGGACAGGCTTTTTGGTCTTCTTCTTCTTCTTTGAAGACTTTGACGGCTGGGCCTGGGTGTTTTGCCCATCGTTACCAACTCTTGGCGTTGGGCACGGCTTCAGCATTCCTTCAATGACCTCGGGTTCTAGTGGACTTTTCCACCTGATTGCCTGGCATGTGTGAAGATCCTTCAGCATTCTTTTCGTCTTGGCTGAAAGAGCGACCTCCCATGGAGCTTCTTCTATAAAAGAACATGATGCCGCCGGTGTGTCCACCTATTTAGGAGCGTGCGGCTGGGGCGGGCTTACTTTCCAATTCTCGAAGAGTGCGAATTTGCCTTGTTGGTATTGGTCCTTAATCCAGCCTTTGAAAACGAAGCAATCTTCGATTGGATGGCTTACTGCTCGGTGGTAGGGGCAGTAATTAGGATTGTTGGAATCACCTGGCTGCAGCGGATGTCTTGGCTCCGGCAGATTGATGAGTCTATTGCGCACTGCCAGCTCGAACAGTCTCCTTGTTTTATCCCGGGGAAAGGAGTAAGGACGTCCCAGTCTCTCCTCGAGGAATTGGCGTGAACGCACGTTGCTTTAGCGAACAACAGGTTTTAAGTCGCTCGGTTGTTGTTGAGCATTGGCGACAAAGGTGGCTTTCCCTTTGCCCTTTTCATTCCGCGGTTCCGTCTTTGAAAAAGAAGGCTTATGACCCATCTGGTCCATTTGAGCCAGCTTATCAATCAAGGTCTGAAAGGTAGTCGGCTTAAAGAATATCATGAACTGGAATATTGTCGCCTGCGGATCGAGGGTTCCCACAAACATGCCTACTGCAAGAGCCTCTTATATGCACTGCTCGCACTTCGACCATAAGTTCCGCCACCGTATCGCATACTGAACCCATGTTTCTCCTGGCTTCACCCTGACGTTAATTAGTGCGGTGATCGGAGTGCGCTCCCGAATTTTTGTGTAAACAGTATCTCCATTTCTACAAATATCTTAACGGAGTCATTCGGGAGCTCTAAGTACCATTCAAAAGCTGTCTCCGATAAGCTGCCAACGAATTGGCGAAGCAGTAGCTTATCGTCACCTCCGATGCTGCCACACAAAGTCCTGAATTGAGCGACATGTTGGTGTGGATTTCCCGTCCCCTTATATACATGGAATTTAGGGATCGTATATCCCGGCGGTACTTTATTTGGTCGTACCAACCCGAATATGGTCGTCCAGTCTTAACAATTTTCCCGGACGCTTCGTTCGCCTGATGAACTCGTATCTGTTGAACGATATAGTCATCCGGGCGGCTTTAGAAATGGTCTCTTCCTTGGCTGCTGAACAAGCCGGAAGAGGGCTTGATGTATCTCCCCTATCGTCTTCAAGGATAATCAGAGGGTCTTCAGCTGGAGGATCCGGCTGTAACATCATCCCGACCATGTCTTGAAATAAAAGTGCCATTCGTTTTATGTTGGCAGCTTGTTCCGCTGCCTCTTTGTCCTTCTTCTCGAGGATTCTATGGAGGAACTCAGCATCGGTTTCTTGTTCGTGACGCTGTTTCGACGACATCTCCGGACTTTCTTTTGGCCCAGTGAGTGTGGCCATCTGTGTTAGCATCTCCTGGAGCTTCTGTTGTTGCTCCTGAGCTTTTGTTACCAATCGGGTGAGTAGTCGATGACCCGTGGAGATACAGCTATCTTCTTTCCCGGATGCCATATAAACAGTGTACACCACCATGCCCCCCGACTTGGGGCGTTTAGGTTTAGTGCCTTTCATCACAGACACGGGGATTTTCTCCGGCCTTCTTCTATTGTGAGCGATCGAAGTTGAGGGGGCTGTTGCAGTGGGAACCCAGGTAGGTGACACCTTTTGTAGTATGGCAGAAGAATGGTCATCCTCTTTCCGAGCCCTCGTCTTCTTTGGTCGGCAGGAGTAGTCTGGGTTGATTACCGAGTCTTGGACCTGTCGCTAGACTTTGTAAATTTTGGAGGACAGCCGCTGAGGGGGCTGCTCCGGCTTCGCCTTTGTGATCTTTTCAATAGGTAGAGGAGGCTTTTTTAGTACGGCAGTTGGCGAATTCCTGCGCACCCTGTTAAGTAGTTCAAAGTTGTTCCCAGTTGGAACAGTAGCGTCGCCTTCCACCGTCAAAGCCGGCGGAGTAAATCCATATGGGGAATTACCCCCAGCTTTCCTCACTCGGTGCCAGTGGCGACGTCGAGCATGCCTTGCAGATGAGACCACCTCGGCCATTGGATGAGCTTCTTTATGTCCCCCGCTTTGATGAGGGGTTGCTGTTGGTGCCAGCCTATCGAAGACTGACGTCCGCTGAGAGGGAACGATCAATCTTGAAAAGACCGACTTTTTGGCAGGGGAAGCAGCCTTGGTTACTTCTCCTGGAGTAGGAGCTGGAATGGCCAGTCTTGTGAAGACCGACCCCCTAGCAGAAGAAGCCGCATTGACGACTTCATTTACTGGAGCAGGGATGGCTATCCTTTTCGGAATAACCCCTTCAGGTATCGCGGGCTTCTTCACGGGCCCACTTGAGCTTTAGCCCGGTCTGTTGAAAACCGAGGTGCTGGATTTAGGCGACCCGTTAAGAGGGGCCGTGGTAGTTGTAAGCCGATCAAAGACCGATTTCTTTGGAGCATCTTGCATCGACAATAGGGCGTTGAAGCTCATGGGTGGGAGCATGGTCCCAAAGAATAGCCCAGTGGTGGCTTGCGTCACCTTTTCCACTGGCATCGCGAAAATGGAGGCCGCTTGAGACTCGTAGGTCACTCCTCCGGTGAGGACGGAGTGGGAGTTATTTCCGTTGTTGCAGTTAGTGCAGTTGGAAGCCATTTTCTCTGCAATGGAGCAAGACACCAAATCTTAGTACCTCGAATCCAGGGGCAACCATAGCAAACCACGATTCGTTCGCGAAATACGACACATGAAGTGTGGAGTGGAAAGAGGAAAAGGTCCCACCGGACGTGCCAGAATCTGTTCTCCGCCGAAAGACGCGGCCGGGACGTTGGGACCTCCGGCCTGAATTTTGGGGGCAGATGCTATTTGGTTTTATCTGTCCACCTCTCCGAAGATGCCAAGTTGATTTATGGCATCGTATATTGGAGGTTTAGACGGCTGCGGCCATTGTAGCAGACTTCGTCAGATTCCCCCTCGTTGTGAGGGTTTTTGATTGTGGGGACGCTCTTCCCTGCAGGCGCAAGCCCCTGCGGTTAATTATGCTACCGCATCGCGGTAACCACTTTCTCTTTCTCCAGATGGTCACTTCGTGTCGTGTGTGTTTGTTTTATTTTCGGTTGCCCGTGGATTGTATACAGAGACTAATTTATGTTGTCGCCCGTAGAGCGTGGATTAGTCCAAATCCGTATTTTCTTAGATTTGGGTTTTGGTTTGGGTTTAAGGATACAATAGTCTCATTTGAGACTAAGATCAACTTAAACGTTTGTTAAGGATACGTTAGTCTAAATTTAGACTAAGATCTACTTAACAGTTTGTTAAGGATACGTTAGTCTAATTTTAGACTAAGATCTACTTAATAGGATCATTTAGATCCAACAAAAGAACATTTGAGCTCTATTGTTTTAGTTTAGGGACTTTATGATCGAGTTTAAAGACATCATAGTCTATGGAGTTTAAAGACATCATAGTCTGTAAATTTTAACGACATCATAGTCCATGAGTTTAAGGACACCACAGTCCGTGAAATGTCTGGTTGTCGGGACCCGTCACCTCTCTGAAGACGTTGAAGGATTACAACGATAAATATCAGAGGAGTGAAGAGATGTACCCTTGAACCAATATTGGTTGAGAGATCTGTAGTCCAATTTGGGACTGAGATCTGTAGTCCAATTTGGGACTAAGATCAAGGATTTATTAGCATATGGGCTCAATTAATCTAATTGAGGGATCTGTGGCCAACTTGGGCTCGGCCCACTCAGTTAAAATGTTGAACATTTAGCAATGCTGAGCATTAGTTTGGGTTCTGACAAACTTTTGTCTTTTATTGAGTGTTAAGCACTCATTATAGCTCTGGGGCTTTATCATTTAAACAACAATTTATGTTCTCTCAGCGCACACGTGAGGAGCATGTGGCGCGCTTGGCACTGAGTGCCAGTCAATGAGCGCAAAGCGCTTCTGTTTAGTAGCGCACACGTGAGGAGCACATGGCGCGCTTGGCGCCAGTCAATGAG
Source organism: Agapanthus africanus (assembly GCA_030015575.1). Lineage (NCBI taxonomy): Eukaryota > Viridiplantae > Streptophyta > Magnoliopsida > Asparagales > Amaryllidaceae > Agapanthus > Agapanthus africanus. The sequence goes on along the minus strand of JASDDO010000028.1, from coordinate 103,214,390 downwards.
CGCAGAGCGCTTCTGTTGAAGTGGTGCACACGTGAAGAGCATGTGGTGCACTTGGCGCTGAGCGCCAGTCAATGAGCGTAGAGCGCTTCTGTTAAAGTGGTGCACACGTGAGGAGCACGTGGTGCGCTTGGCGCTGAGCGCCAGATCATGAGCGCAGAGCGTTTCTGATGAAGTAGCGCACACGTGAGGAGTATGTGGCGCGCTTAGCGCTGTGCGCCAGATCATGAGCACAGAGCGCTTCTGGTGAAGTAGCGCATACGTGAGGAGCACGTGGCGCGCTTGGCGCTGTACGCTATTCAATGAGCGCGGAGTGCTTCTTTTAAATTTGGAGCGCTAAGGCTCTGCAGCGCTGTGCTCTAGATTTCGAGCGCTGATGCGCTTCTTTAAACTTGGAGCGTTAAGACTCTTTTTAGGCAGTTCTGCGCTCTGAGAATTAAATTCTCTCTTATAAGAGATTTTGTCTCATGGATCTAAGAACAAAGTTCTTATTTTATAGGAGATATTTCAATCTCTTATGTTTTTGGTGAAAGGCTTTGCCTTTATGGATCTGTGATCCTAAGAGAATTGAATTATTCTCCCCCCTTTTTATAATGAGATGTTATGATCTCTTTTGTGAAAGACAATTTGTCTTAAAGATCTATGATCTGGCCAAAGAATTAAGTTCTTTTCTAATGAGATGCTTTGATCTCTTTATTTTACCTTGAAGAAATTCTTCTTCTGCTGAGAGCTTGTTCTTCTCTCTGAACTTTCAAAGTTTGTGGGGGTTGGGTTCCTCTATATGAGACTTGAAGTCTTGGGGTCTTTATATAGGATATGCTGATTTGTTGAATCAGTTAAGGAGATTTTTTCTCTAATTGATTTGGGGATATTTCCCCCGTTGGATCTTTGATCCAAGGGCTTCTGATTTATAGAAGGTAATCTTCTTGTTTTTAACAAGATTGGGAAATTTTCCCCATACAGAATTTATTCTATATCTTGGTGATTTTTAATCACCATTGGATCATTGATCCAACGGTGCTCTGATTTACAGAGCACATTCTTTCTTATTTGGAAAGATTCTGAGGAGTTTTTCCTTAACAGAATTTTATTCTGTTAATTGATGATTTTTAATCATATTCGTTGGATCTTTGATCCAAGGGCCGAGAACATTTTGTTCTATCGCTAGCGCTCACGTGCTTTGCACGTAGTGCGCTGCTTAGAGTGCAGCACTCTTAGTGCTGGCGTTGCTATGAAACGCTATTTCATTTCAAATTTCAAAATTTGAACAGAGCCGTGCTCTGATTGGGGAAAAAACACGATAACACTGTCACGACCCGAAAGTGGCACATGACCGGCACTTACATCACGTGGCATCTAAAGACGTCAACGTGATCCAAGTCAGCCAAAAGCCCGGAATCTAAACCTTTTTACGAAAATATTGGAGGTGAGCTTTAAAATAGTCATTAGATGAAATCAGTTTAAATGAACATTTAAGTCTAAATAAGTATGTTTAAAAAGATGTAGCACCTACTTTGTAAATTTGAATAAAACCCGATACAAGCATAATAATATAAAAAGCATCCCAACGTGAGCTAGCTTCAACGCCCAAATGGCGGAATAACCACACAGATAATATACGACGTCCAATGGAGAAAAAAAGAAAAGCAAAACAAGATCGGCAAGTATAAAAGTCAACTCCAACGAGTGCGACACCCACAAACATATAAACTCTAAGTCCACAACATACAAGTTCTAAGTCGATGGATTTTTAACTAGATACAAAAGAATATATACATGCAAGTGTGGGTACGATACAACAACAGCCTACCTACCAAAGCAATCACCGAAAAGAAGTGTGTGCCGCAAGCCGCTGATGATCCGAGCGATAACTCCTGTAAGAAACGGGGGCACAACGGGGATGAGTTGTCAACCCAGTGAATAAAAGCATATCACAAGGTAGAAATTGCAATGCACAACAATATCCTAGGTCATTGTCACACCCCGCTTCCCAGAGTACGCTAAAATGGGCACGTGACATAGCCAACCATGCTACCTGTGGGTAGGAAGTATCCATCCACAGTCACATTACGGCTGTAGAGATATCAAGAATAAAATAAAACTATCTAAAACATGTCCATAAGCCAAGATAACATGAGTCAAGAATAATAAAATGCGGAAGCAAAAGATCCAATACAAAATAACTGGAATGTATGTCCCATAATGCGGGCTCACATCAGAAATAAAAAATGCAGGAAATAAAAGAACTAACTACTGCTGACACCTCACAGCTCAGCCTGCTGGCTGAAGTACTCCTGCTCGGACTGCAGCAGCGGTACAGAATCTGGGCCATGCAAAACCCAGACGTCGGCGCGTCGTGTCATCAAGTAATAAAATAGAAATGGGGTAACAAGAAATGCAAATGTAAACATGAATGAAAAGCAGGTGTAACAGTAATGTAGATCAGGGCAGTGCAGGGTAGCGTGTATTGAGTAACTAAACTGTTCTATCAGGTTTTCTGTTCTAAAGTCTTTGAAATCAATTTGATGAATCATCGATGTAACTCAATAGTATCCCGTGCATACCCGGGACCACGGTCCAGATTCTCGGGCTGAAACCGAGACATGCCGCTAGGCACTAAAACAGGAATATGTACATATGAATGATGTCAGCAGCATCATCCCAAGGCTGGCCTAGCCTCTAAAACTGATCAGAACAAGTATCGAACTGTTGAGTTACAAGTCAGGTTTCATCATTGATTTCCCCATACCCTAAGTTATATGTGTATGTCAAGTCAGGTATTCAGTAATCAAGAACTAATGCCAACACAGGATCGGGTAAGCAGGTTTGTTTGGATAGACAACATGAACGGTCCATGAGGACTACATGTCAGGTTTGATAGCATTAGACACAAGATCAGGTAACGGGTCAAGTCATGGTACACCAGGTCAAGTCAAGTAGTGTACGGTACCATGTCGGGTCAATCAATATATATGTAGCAAGTCATGTCAAGGTGTAAACAATATCATAGGTGTGCTCATAATCAGTTACATAATCAAGCATGGTTATCAACAACATGATCTAATCAATGAGTTAAGCAATAAAGCAGATTTGTTTATTTAGCTATACAGTTATCAATTGTGTTAAACAGACAGTGTCAACATAATATGAATACAGAATGATAGATGTAACTGCTGGAAATAGGTTAATAAATGGTGAGTGATCCATGGATGCGGCGACATGTATAATTTGTTTAATGAATGCAATTGTAATTAGACCGGTTAAAGTTGCACATGGGTGTCTGATAGGCTAAACTGGATAAAAGGGTATCATAGCAATAAACATTTGTGATCTATCATGTACTGGTGATTGTTAGATGTAAATAATTAGATGCAAGGTTAAGTTTCACGTTTGGAATCATGAAATGTATAACGGAACTTTACACGGTTAACTTGTAATCCATTTCTATCAATTCTAATTAGGGATTTAACAGGAAATGATTAATTTAGCATATGAATAGTTTAAAATAGCATGTAGCCAGTTTTACTTACCTCGACGGGTCGCGAAACGGAAAACGGAACGTTACGCGTCGGCGGGGAAATCTCGCGACGTGCGCACGGTTCACGGAATGAACCCAAACGACGAACGGCGGAGTCACACGGGTCAGGGGTCCAGGCTGGAACGTCGGGACACGGCGTCGGCATCGTCGGATCCCGGCCAAACACAGAACAGTGAATCATGAGACAATAGAACAAGAGAAGAAAGGGTGAAGAACAGGAATGGACGAGGGAACAAGAGAGAGCTTACCAGAACTGCGTCCAGCGGTTGCAGAGAGGTGGTGCAAAGGGTCAACTGCGGTGAACGGAACTCCGGCAATGGGGTTTTGCAGCTACGGTTTGGTTGGGTTAAGCTAGGGTTTCGGTTACAGGAAGGTGCAAGTTTCACGAGAAGGGAGAGGAACAGAGGAGAGAGGGAGAAGAGGAATAAGATACGGCGATGGCGAAGGTGGTCAGCGGCGGTGGGTTGAGACGGTGCAAGTGGTTTCAGGTGCAGGGTGCACGGCCTCGGGAGAGAAAAAGAGGAAGAAGAAGAGAAGATGGAGGTGAGGGTTGCGAGGGGATGTGGAGAGGACGTCGACGAGGGTTGTCGAGCGGGAACAAATATAGGGTTTTCCTTGATGGGTTCGTGGCGCACGGCTAAAATATAGAAGAAAGAGAAGAAGAAGCGGGCGGTGACCGTAAGGAAGGAGGGCGGTGTTGGGACCAAAACCCACCGCGAGAGGAGAGAGAGGGAATTGCGAGAGGAGAAAGAGAGGCTTGAGAGAGAGAGAAGAAGAAGAGAAAGAGAAGGAGAGAGAGAGTCTCGTGGGGGGTGATTGAGAACGAATAAGAGATAGAGAAGGAAAAGGGAGAGAGAGAATGAGGCGGTGGGGCCCGGGGCGAGGAATAGAGAATTGTGATTGGATGAGGGAGTTAAAATGGTTATGGGAAAATTTTGATAAAGATTTACTGTTAAAAAATATTTTCCTTAGTTGAAAAGGAAAAATCTTGTGAGCTGTAGAATTCTAAATACCGGTTAAAGAAATTTAGAAAACAATAAATAAAATGAAATAGATAAGATTTGGCGGGATACAAAATAATTCAGAATGGCGCCCGGGCCGGGTCCAAAAATTTGAATTTGAAATAAGAAAATTATTGGCGGGTTCCAAAAATTAAAATGAAGGATTTTATAATTAAAACGCATACCCCCAAGAACGGATGCACGTACGTGCGCGTAGCCGTCCAAACACGTCCGTTTCACTGAACGGGACGAGACCACGATGCAGGGACGCTACCACAGGGTTAGGGGTGTCGAGTAGGCCATGTCAATTATTTTTAATTTCATTTTAGATGCCATAAATTGTTATATGCAGAATTGAATTGTCGGGGTAAAATTTATAACTAGCAACAGTCAATTAAGATAAATGAAATAAATACCACACAACACGCATACGGTAACCGAAACTTGTAGAACTGGACTCGGTTGTTACACTATACCCAACTACAAAAAGAATTTCGTCCTCGAAATTCCAAGAACACAAGGATAGACGAAAACAAACTATAAGAAAAGATGAGGAAATTTCTTTCGGATTTCATCTTCTCGTTCCCAAGTGGACTCTCCATGCGAGCGATTACTCCAAGAAACAAGTATAAGAGGGATAACCCTGTTCTTAAAAACCTTTTCCCTTCGATCCACAATTTCAACCGGTCGCTCCTCAAAAGTCAAATCTTCTACCGTCAGCTCCGAATGATCCAACACGTGCGTTTCATCCTGAACATACTTACGGAGTTGAGATACGTGAAATACATCGTGCACATTCGCTAAGGAATGTGGTAACGTCAAACGATATGCTACCTCACCAACACGCTCCAAGATCTCAAAGGGTCCAACAATCGAGGACTGAGCTTTCCTCGACTTCCAAAACGAATCACCCCTCTAGTTGGTGATATCTTCAAGAATAACAAATCACCCACGGCGAACTCCAGAGGTCTTCTCGACGTATCTGCCCAACTCTTCTGTATGTCTTGTGCTGCCTTCATATGATTCCTGATGGTGTTAACTTTCTCAACCGTCTACACAACCAAATCTGGTCCCAACAATCTTCGTTCACCGACATCGTCCCAACAAACAGGTGAACGGCATTTACGACCATACAAAGCTTCAAATGGAGCCATCTGAATAGTTGCCTGAAAACTGTTGTTGTAAGAAAACTCCACCAAATATAGATGATCCTCCCAAGAACCCTTGAAGTCCAACATGCACACTCTCAACATATCTTCAAGAGTTTGGATCGTTCTCTCCGACTGACCATCAGTTTGAGGATGATAAGCTGTGCTAAACTTCAATCGAGTCCCCAAACTTTCCTGTAAACTCCTCCAGAAGTGTGATAAGAACCGAGTGTCCCGATCGGACACGATGCTCACCGGTACTCCATGCAATCTCACAATCTCCTGCATGTATCGCTCCGCCAAAGTCTCTGTTGATTGACCAACCCGAAAAGGGATAAAATGAGCTGCCTTGGTCAATCGATCAACAATCACCCATACTGCATTGTTGCCTTTTGGACTCCGCGGTAGAGCCGTCACGAAATCCATGGTTATATGTTCCCACTTCCACTGAGGAATCGGAAGTGGTTGCAATAAACTAGCAACACTTTGATGTTCAGCCTTAACTTGCTGACACACCAAGCACTTTGCCACAAAGCGAACGATCTCCCGTTTCATACCTTCCCACCAGAAATGCTGTCGTAAGTCTCGGTACATCTTCGTGCCTCCTGGATGTACGGAATAAGCTGAACCGTGTGCCTCCTTCATAAGTTCTTCACGAATATCTCCCTTCGGCATACACAAACGGCTACCATATCTCAACGAACCATCTTCATGGATCAATAAATCTGTTCGTAGTCCGGCTTCAACCTGTTCTCGAAACTTTTGCAATCTAGGATCCTGCGATTGCGCTGCTTTAATATTCTCGATCAACGACGAATGTACTTGCAGCTGCATCAACTGTCCTGAAGAATGCGGTAGCACAACCTCCAAATCAAATCTTCGAAAGTCTTCCACGAGTTCCTTCTGCGTAGTCAACATCTGAATTGCTGGTAACCGACTGAGCGCATCCGGTACGACGTTAACCTTTCTCGGATGGTACTTGAGATCAAGATCGTAGTCAGCCATCAGCTCTAACCATCTACGTTGCCTCATATTAAGCTCCTTCTGCGTGAACACATACTTCAAGCTCTTATGGTCCGTGAAAACTTCGACCCTTTCACCCAAAAGGTAGTGTCTCCAAATCTTCAAAGCGAAAATCACAGCCGCAAGCTCCAAGTCATGAGTTGGGTAATTCTTCTCATGGGTCTTCAACTGTCTTGATGCATACGCTACAACCTTCCCATGCTGCATCAAAACGCATCCCAATCCTTTCCCAGATGCGTCGCTGTGAATCACCAATCCTCCGGAATTGTCTGGCACGGTCAGAATAGTGGCGGTTATCAATTTCTGCTTCAACATCTCAAAAGCTAACGCACATCTATCCGTCCACACAAAAGGTACCTCCTTGCGCGTAAGCTTGGTCAACGGCTCCGCCAGACGAGCAAAGTTCTCCATAAATCTTCTGTAATATCCGGCGAGTCCAAGAAAACTTCTTTTCTCCGCAACATTCTTTGGAATTGGCCAATCTCGAACTGCTGCAATCTTTTCGAGATCGACGGCGATTCCATCGCCAGACACAACATGCCCCAAAAACTTTACTTCTTCCAGCCAAAACTCGCACTTGCTCATCTTCGCATATAACTTCTCTTGTCTCAGCGTCTGCAGTGCGATCTTCAAATGCTCAGCATGCTCTCCAAAACTCTTCGAGTAAACCAGAATATCTTCAATGAACACCACAATAAACTGGTCCAAGAATGGTGAAAAGATTCGGTTCATCAAGTCCATAAATATCGCCGGTGCATTCGTTACTCCGAAGGGCATCACTAAGTACTCGTAATGTCTATACCGAGTTCGGAACGCCGTCTTGCAAATATCTTCTGCTTTCACTCTGACCTGATGATATTCGGATCGCAAATCCAGCTTCGAGAATACCCTCGCGCCAATAAGCTGCTCAAAAAGTTCGCCAATGCGAGGGATCGGGTACTTGTTCTTAATAGTCATCCGGTTTAATTCTCGATAGTCGATGCACATCCTTCTCGTGCCATCTTTCTTCTTAACTAGAAGAACTGGAGCTCCCCAAGGTGAGTTACTGCTTCGAATCCAACCCTTCTCAAGCAGTTCAGCAACCTGCTTCTTGACTTCTTCCAACTCCACTGGTGCCATTGAGTAATACGCTTTAGATACTAGCGCTGCACCAGGAATAAGATCAATTTGCGAACTCCACGTCTCGCTTCGGCGGTAATCCCGATATGTCTTCAAACACGTCCATAAAATCACGAACAACAATTGGCTCTTCACTTTTATCAACCTCCATTGATGCAAGAATATTATTTGTCGGCCTAGCCCTAAACTCGACTGGCCCGACAGAACTGCTTCCTCCAGTGAAGGTAAACTCGGGATATCCGGGAATCTGGAAAATTACTTTTCTTACCCTACAATCAATGTGAGCGTGGAAAGTGCCAAGAAAATCCATTCCCAAGACGACTTCGTAGCTGCCCGTATCAATCACCAAGAAATCTGCAAAAAGTTCCCGTCCGCAAACAACAACAGTACAATCTTTACATTCCCTACTAGATATGATTTTCCCATTCCCAGTGTGTATGTCCAAGAAACTAGACAGGGTCGTGCAGGTAATCGAGTGTGTAGTTATAAACTTGGATGACATAAAACAATGGGATGCACCAGAATCAAATAACGCTAATGCGGGAAAACCATGAACGAGTAGAGTACCTGAAACAACTTCTCCTGACGCCTTAGCTTCCTCAGCCGTCAAGGTAAAAGCTCGAGCCTGATTAGGTCCTTGAGTCAGCTGCTTCTGTCCCTGGAACGGTTTCTACGGAGGCTTCTGAATATCATCCCTCGTACGAAGCTTCGACGGACATGAGTTAACGGTGTGATCTGCCGCTCCACAAACTAAACAGAGTCCTTGCCTCCTTCGACAATCCTTTTGCACGTGGCCAGGTAAGTTGCAGTAGTTACAAGACACGCTCTTTCTCTGGTCAACTACAGCATGCTTCTTCATTGGTGTTACGCCACGACGGTCTACTGGAATACCTCTGCGACCATGAGCTCAGTTTGGTACAAATGCCGGCTTCCTTACCGCAACTGCTGTCTGCTGCAAACTCTCATTTTTCCCAGATAGGCTCTGCTGTTCTCGGGCTGCCGTAAGTACCTGTGAGAAAGTGGTCAAACCCAGGGAGACAATCCGCCTCTGGATGTCCACATCCAAGCTGTGCATAAACCTCCTTGCCCTGTCTGCATCGTTGGCAACTAAAGGTCCAGCGAATCTACTGAGCCGTGTCCACTCTGCCGCATGTACATCTACGGGTGCTCCATTCTGCTTCAGACCGATGAACTTCTCTTCCATTTCCTCCCGTGCAGTCCGTGGGAAGAACTTTTCCAGGAAACTCTTCGAAAAATCCGCCCACTTGATCAGCTTGGGCAAGCGGGTCTCCTCCACAAGCCACCACTCACAGGCGTAGTCCACTAACTGAATGCGCACTACATCAACTCTTTTATCATCTGGAATCTGTGCCGCAATAAGTAAGTTCTCCGTGTCAACTAGCCACTGCTCTGCTGGCAACGGCTCCTCCAAACCAGTAAATACAGACGGACCCAAACGCCTGAAATCTGCTACGGTCCCTACACGGTCAACTGGTTTAGCTCCAACATTGTTCACAGACTGCTGAACGGTCTGCAAACCTTCCTGAAACGATTCAGCTTGCTGCTGGATCAGCTCGGTCTGCCTCTTTTGATTCTCCAGCATTCCCCGAATCACTCCAAGCATGGCGGCTTCGTCAACACGCCTTTGGTACGTCTTCAGATTCTTGCCTGCCATACTCCTGAAATCAAAATACCCAAGATTAGCATGATAACAAATTTACAATATGGATCAAGGCTAGAACTCCAAGTTACTTAAATAGAGTGCCGCATTGTAACTATGCCGCATTGTAACTATGCCGCGGTATCATAGCCACAATTACATAACTCCACCCAAGTCACCTAAGTCCTAGAGATAACAAGGAATTAGGTTTTGAGTCGATATGCAAAGGAAGTTTGCACATCGTAAAAGATATAATCAGGAAGAATTGATTCAAGAACGGTGAAATGGCAAGGTGGCAGGACATGTTTCCTAAACGCGGTATTCTGATCGTGTATTGGGTACAATACCGAACTACAAAAGAATCAGCCCGACTAACCTATGTCTCTGATACCAAAAGAACCATGTCACGCCCCGCTTCCCAGAGTACGCTAAAATGGGCACATGACATAGCCAACCATACTACCTGTGGGTAGGAAGTATCCATCCACAGTCACATTACGGCTGTAGAGATATCAAGAACAAAATAAAATTATCTAAAACATGTCCATAAGCCAAGATAACATGAGTCAAGAACAATAAAATGCGGAAGCAAAAGATCCAATACAAAATAACTGGAATGTATGTCCCATAATGCGGGCTCACATCAGAAATAAAAAATGCAGGAAATAAAAGAACTAACTACTGCTCACACCTCACAGCTCCGCTTGCTGGCTGAAGTACTCCTTCTCGGACTGCAGCAGCGGTACAGAATCTGGGCCATGCAAAACCCAGACGTCAGCGCGTCGTGTCATCAAGTAATAAAATATAAACAGGGTAACAGGCAATACAAATATAAACATGAATGAAAGCAAGTGTAACAGTAATGTAGATCAGGGCAGTGCAGGGTAGCGTGTATTGAGTAACTAAACTGTTCTATCAGGTTTTCTGTTCTAAAGTCTTTGAAATCATTTTGATGAATCATCGATGTAACTCAATAGTATCCCGTGCATACCCGGGACCACGGTCCAGATTCTTGGGCTGAAACCGAGACATGCCGCTAGGCACTAAAACAGGAATATGTACAGATGAATGATGTCAGCATCATCATCCCAAGGCTGGTCTAGCCTCTAAAACTGATCAGAACAAGTATCGAACTGTTGAGTTACAAGTCAGGTTTCATCATTGATTTCTCCATACCCCAAGTTATATGTGTATGTCAAGTCAGGTATTCAGTAATCAAGAACTAATGCCAACACAGGATCGGGTAAGCAGGTTTGTCTGGATAGACAACAGGAATGGTCCGTGAAGACTACATGTCAGGTTTGATGGCATTAGACACAAGATCAGGTAACGGGTCAAGTCATGGTACACCAGGTCAAGTCAAGTAGTGTACGATACCATGTCGGGTCAATCAATATGTATGTAGCAAGTCATGTCAAGGTGTAAACAATATCATAGGTGTGCTCATAATCAGTTACATAATCAAGCATGGTTATCAACAACATGATCTAATCAATGAGTTAAGCAATAAAGCAGATTTGTTTATTTAGCTGTACAGTTATCAATTGTGTTAAACAGACAGTGTCAACATAATGTGAATACGGAATGATAGATGTAACTGCTGGAAATAGGTTAATAAATGGTGAGTGATCCATGGATGCGACGACATGTATAATCTGTTTAATGAATGCAATTGTAATTAGACCGGTTAAAGTTGCACATGGGTGTCTGATAGGCTAAACTGGATAAAAGGGTATCATAGCAATAAACATTTGTGATCTATCATGTACTGGTGATTGTTAGATGTAAATAATTAGATGCAAGGTTAAGTTTCACGTTTGGAATCATGAAATGTATAACGGAACTTTACACGGTTAACTTGTAATCCATTTCTATCAATTCTAATTAGGGATTTAACAGGAAGTGATTAATTTAGCATATGAATAGTTTAAAATAGCATGTAGCCGGTTTTACTTGCCTCGACGGGTCGCAAAACGGAAAACGGAACGTTACGCGTCGGCGGGGAAATCTCGCGACGTGCGCACGGTTCACGGAATGAACCCAAACGACGAACGGTGGAGTCACACGGGTCAGGGGTCCAGGCTGGAACGTCGGGACACGGCGTCGGCATTGTCGGTCCCGGCCAAACACAGAACAGTGAATCATGAGACAATAGAACAAGAGAAGAAAGGGTGAAGAACAGGAATGGACGAGGGAGCAAGAGAGAGCTTACCAGAACTGCGTCCAGCGGTTGCAGAGAGGTGGTGCGAAGGGTCAACTGCGGTGAACGGAGCTCCGGCAATGGGGGTTCTGCAGCTAGGGTTTGGTTGGGTTAAGCTAGGGTTTCGGTTACAGGAAGGTGCAAGTTTCACGAGAAGGGAGAGGAACATAGGAGAGAGGGAGAAGAGGAATAAGATACGGCGATGGCGAAGGTGGTCGGCGGCGGTGGGTTGAGACGGTGCAAGTGGTTTCAGGTGCAGGATGCACGGCCTCGGGAGAGAAAAGGAGGAGGAAGAAGAGAAGATGGAGGTGAGGGTTGCGAGGGGATGTGGAGAGGACGTCGACGAGGGTTGCCGAGCGGGAACAAATATAGGGTTAGGGTTTTCCTTGATGGGTTCGTGGCGCACGGCTAAAATATAGAAGAAAGAGAAGAAGAAGCGGGCGGTGACCGTAAGGAAGGAGGGCGGTGTTGGGACCAAAACCAACCGCGAGAGGAGAGAGAGGGAATTGCGAGAGGAGAGAGAGAGGCTTGAGAGAGAGAAAGAGAAGGAGAGAAAGAGTCTCGTGGGGGGTGATTGAGAACGAATAAGAGATAGAGAAGGAAAAGGGAGAGAGAGAATGAGGCGGTGGGGCCCGGGGCGAGGAATAGAGAATTGTGATTGGATGAGGGAGTTAAAATGGTTATGGGAAAATTTTGATAAAGATTTACTGTTAAAAAATATTTTCCTTAGTTGAAAAGGAAAAATCTTGTGAGCTGTAGAATTCTAAATACCGGTTAAAGAAATTTAGAAAACAATAAATAAAATGAAATAGATAAGATTTGGCGGGATACAAAATAATTCAGAATGGCGCCCGGGCCGGGTCCAAAAATTTGAATTTGAAATAAGAAAATTATTGGCGGGTTCCAAAAATTAAAATGAAGGATTTTATAATTAAAACGCATACCCCCAAGAACGGATGCACGTACGTGCGCGTAGCCGTCCAAACACGTCCGTTTCACTGAACGGGACGAGACCACGATGCAGGGACGCTACCACAGGGTTAGGGGTGTCGAGTAGGCCATGTCAATTATTTTTAATTTCATTTTAGATGCCATAAATTGTTATATGCAGAATTGAATTGTCGGGGTAAAATTTATAACTAGCAACAGTCAATTAAGATAAATGAAATAAATACCACACAACACGCATACGGTAACCGAAACTTGTAGAACTGGACTCGGTTGTTACAGTCATAATTATAGAACTATCATATCCCGTACTAATATATATAAAATGCATAAGTACAATAAATGCATCACTATCGATCACGTAACTATAACATCTCATATATATATGACCTGTACCCAGGTATAAACCAATAAGGTAGCTGAAAATATATATGTAAAACCTCTTCTTAAAATAGCCGCGGAATACGTATGTCACGGCATAAAAGCAGACGTAATAGTATAAAGTATAATAGGTATCTTATTTAAGATATACGTCTCACTGTTTAGTAAAGAGTCTTAAGAGGTTTACATTTTTAAAGATCCTTGTGTCATTCTAGACATGTCAAAATAATGAGACCATAGCTCGTTTAGAACCCTTATATATATATATATATATATATATATATATATATATATATATATATATATATATATATATATATATATATATATATCAACAAGTAGAAAGGTATTAAGGTATTGTCCTCCGGATTAGTCCTGGTCGGCTACTATAACGCATAAACTATAACGGTATACCTCGAATGATCGCAACACATCAATATATGGGTGTCCAGCATCGACACCCTAAATCCTCATATCTTTTATGTCCATCACCGACACGCAAGTCATCAAATCTCCCGTGTCCATCACCGATACGCAAATCCAAATATCGTCGACACCGTCTCAACAGATCGGTCGCCCCTCGATATCCCTAGCCCCGATCAGTATCCCCTGGATATCCGCCGTGCTCATATCTATATCTGGTATCGAGTGTCCTCGCTAAGCTCCCCGCCTCTATCGCGGCTTTCCTGCCCCTCAGTTTCGAACCGGGTCCACCATATATCCGACTGTATATCCCCCCCCCACTCAGTATGGATATGTAACATGTCCGTAACTGTATAGCCCCCACCCCACTCGGTTCAGAATAAAATCGAACCAGAAAACACAAAACTTATGGTGGACGTCAACTCATCATATTCATAAATATCAAGTAAAGAAGAATAATAATTGCATATATGATGATATATTATATATATAGCAGCGTCCCATACTACTGATATATATTATCGAAAGTAAAAACATCAGAAAAACTCATAAGAATCGAATATGAATACCCAGATTACTGGTATTCACAATAACTCAGCAGGAAATAAATGCACAGTACGTAAGTATAGTCAGGCATGCAAACAATGTAACAGTTCTACTGTGTCATAGCCATACTAATGATATGTAGTGTAACATACGCGTCTGTGCTCATGCAACATAGTACTTATTGGTAACTGTGCAGTGTTCTATCAGTGTGTTCGTATAACAGATAACGCATACAATCGGTAGACATATCGCGTAATTATTAACGTAACTAATTGCTATGAGCTATACCGTTATGTTTGAAAATGGAACGAAACGTTATTTTAAAATAAGGACGCTGTATTAAGTTAAAATAGATATTCCTTTTAGAAAATAGCATCGCATCCTTATCATTTATCATTTAAAATGGAAAACGAATCGTTGGTTTTTAAAAGAGTATAGCTCACTCAAACATAACGTCCCAAGTCGGGATAACTCATGACTCCACGAGTCCAAATGAAACTTGACCGTATTCGGCACACTGTCTACATTATCTCAAGTATGGTATGATCTTTCGTACCATACCCATCCCATACCATATCCATATCGTACGGATCTATCATCATGTATGTATGTCACTATAACCATGTATTAAAATATATGCACATGAATAACCTCCTAGATACGAAATAACATCAATACCATTAGCTAAGTTATCTGACATATCATTAACAACTAACTAGATAGCATAACTATCCTAATTAAATGGTTGTGGGGGTGCTATACGCCATCTACCCGACTTCCTCCGTAGATATAAATCTACTCACCCTTGTCGAGCTAGTCGAAGTCCATGTTGCTATGACCGTCCTTGTCGTCTCAGAAACCTCCACGATCGTGCCTACAATCGTATTTATAAAATATCGACGTAAATATTATATCGAAACCAAAACAATGAGCTAAGCATCCATAAGTTAGAACCTATAGCTTACTTACTCCAGAAACGACCAAATACATCTGAAATTAATGTACGAACGTCAATATTTCAGTCAAGGTACAGAAATACGAAAACCCGTATCAAAATGTCGGAAATATAGATAAAACAATACTAGAACACTCCCAGATTTCGCTATGTGAAATATGGAACAAAACAAACAATACAGTAGCTTAAATTATCACCAACCTAAGCTACTGACCAAAACCCAAAACACTTATACACATAACGGCCGGCGGTGATGGGAAATTGGGAGGAACCGCCAGGTGAACTGGGGAAATAGGGGCTCGGGATTTAGGGTCCATCTCTTATTGGTCTCAGCATATCCTCGTATTATTAGTTTTTCTAGTGGGTTTACCTAGTAGTTCCAGATTCAATTTTAGCATCACAAATATCACAAAAGTTCTAGTTTATGATATTGTTCACTAGAAACGGATATTTAAACAGAATATAATTTGCAAAAAAGGTGAGATATACCTATAGGGATGGTGCACAAGGGAAAACCAGTTCATGAATTGCATGCTGGAAGCTCCTAGGGGTTGTAGTGGCTCTAAATTGATGGTATAGGTAATATTGATGAAGGAACCTTCTCATTTCTCTCTTGTTTTAGTGAACACTTGGAATTTTAGTGTTGAGAGCTTAAAGGAACCTATGGTTCAGTTTGAAAAGCTCAAGGAAACTCTAAGGGTTGAATAAGGATAATGTGGGAGGTGTCATGGTCTTATGCAAAGCAAGCATAAGGTGTCATGGAATAAGGAGGAGGTAGAGTGAAATGGGTGAGTGTGAGGGTGTGTTGTAAGTGAGAGTTTACTCATAGCATAACATATAACCAACCTTTTTAACAAAAAACAAAATAAAAATCCTTTTTCCTTTAAATAAATCCCTTCATGTTACTAAATCTAATTTATTGATTTTAAAAGAAATAAAACACTTAGTACAATACTAAAATACCATTATCTTATTATAACATCTCATGTCATGTTAAAACAATTAAAATATCATTTTTATGATACCACACATTTTTCTCCATTTTTACCAAAATAATTACATTTTTGCGGATATAAATCCGATACCAAAATTCATATGCGGTATCATTTTTTAAACTCATTATATTCATATTTGAAATTATAAATTAATATTTATAATTTTCCAAAATGTTACAAACACGAAGCGCAACTCCAAATTTTGATGGCTCGGCTAATTTTGAAGAAGAAGAAAAAATATGATGAGAAAGAAAGATAATGTTGATTTATATGAGAAAAGAGATGATAATAATGAATATATGTAAAGTTGTTATAAGGTAGGAGAATAAAATATTTAGGAGAGAGAAATATATTTGAAGAGAGATCCAAATACTGTTAAAGAGATTAAATTATGTGGGAGTTTTAAAGGTTGTTTATATATATATATATATATATATATATATAGGCATAATTTTGTTTGAGGGGATAAAATATATAAATTAGTTTAAAATATGATATGGTTGTATAAATAGGTTAGGGTTAGTTTAAAAGAGATAAAATAATACTAGATTTATCAAAACAATTTTCTAAATATTAAATATCATAACTACTTAGAAAACCATAATATATTTGGTTACATAAACTAATATTTGAAAATATATTAGATGTAAATTAAAATAAGAGATTAATAAGTTATCAAACAAATTTAAATACTAAATATTTTTTATTAAAACAATCATACTATTATTATCTATTTAGTCATAAAACTAAAGTAGACAATAAATATTATAAGCATATTAAAATATGATACTATTTGATTAGAAAATAATTTCTAAATACTAATTATCATTTAATTAAAAAGTTAGAAAAACATAATTATATGTTTTATCTTAACTAAAAAGTATTAAACTCCAACTTAAAATAATGATAATAATAATATAACAAAACCCAATACATTCAAAAGAAAAAGAAAAGAAACTTACGATCGGGCTAGGGTGTTACACATGTCTTTTACAAAATATTGAGAAAGTAAAAAAACATAAAATTTTTAAGAATTCTAAAAATTTAGCAATTTTCAATTGTTATAGCAAACAAAATATTGAAAATCCGAAGAAAACACATAATTATGGGGTCTTTAAAAATAGTGCAACTTTCATACTTTATATAATAAGCAAACAATTAAAAAATTGAAGAAAACAGAAAATTTTAAGATTGTAGAAATTTCATGAATTTCGTGTACATATAACATAAGAAAATTAAGATTTTTTAAATTTTAGCGATTTTCGTATGCTATATATAAGAACCAAAAAATTGATAATCGGAGGAAAATTGAAAATTTTAATATTTTTGAAAAGTTTATAATTTTTGTGTCTTATAATATGTAAAAGCCAAATAAAACAAAAAATATTGAGATTTTTGAAAATTTCATGCTTTTCATGTGCTATATATGATTCAAAATATTGAGAATTTGAAGAAAAAAGAAATTTGAATTTTAAAAATATTGATTTTCGAATGCTATTATATGCAAATTGAAAATTTGAAAAAAAATATAAAATTCTGGGATTTTTTACGACATCACGATTTTTCTGTGTGCAAGCAAAATATTGAAAACCGAAAAGAACAAATTTTTTAAAGAATTTTCAAAATTTTACGATTTTCGTGTGCTATGTATACAAAATATTGAAAAATCGAATAAAAACTAGAGCTTTTTTAGATTTTTGAAAATTTCGCGATTTTCGCGTGTTATACAACAAGATTGTATTGAAAACTGAAGAAACGGAAAGTTTTAGATTTTTGAAAATTATACAATTTTCATGTGTTATACAAAATATTATAAATTGGAAAAACAAATAATCATGGGATTTTTGCAAATTTAGCGATTGTTACATGCTATAGCATGCAAGATATTAAAAAATCGATGAAAACAGAAAAAATTGAGACTCTTGAAAATTTCATGATTTTTGTGTGTTATATATTATACATAATATTGAGAATAGAAAGAAAACAGAAAAATTTGAGATTTTTAAATTTTTGCGATTTTCGTGTGCTATTGCATTAAAAATATTGTAAAACCGAAGGAAAAAAATATTTTATATTTGAAAAATTCATTACTTTCTTGTGCTATAGAAAACAAATATTGGAAAAACCGAAGTAAACAAAAGTTTTGAGATTTGTAAAGTTTCGTCATATTCCTATGCAGCGTGCAAAATTTTGATGAAAACAAAAAAGTAATGAGATTTTTATACATTTTATGATTCTCGTGTGTTATAACAAGAAAAATATTTATAAAAAATAAAATTATTTAAAGAGTTTTAAGATTTTTGCAGTATTCATTGCAAGGAAAGAATTTAAAAACTGAAGAAAAAAGCCAAAGTACGTACAAGTTAATGCTTCATATATTTTACATTTAAAAACCATTAATATAAGATATTGCAACTTACAAATGATATACAAATAAAATTTAATTTGGTAAGATTTTTCTTGATTTTGGACTTCGTATCCGCATAACACACGGGACTGGTCGGCTTTATATCATGTTAGCATACTTTTACCTAAAACTTAAGAGGTTGATAGGTGGTGTTTTTTGTTGTATAATGTTTGTCTTAACTATGGAAAAGCACTTTGATAAAATTATATACAATAGCACCAAATTAGCGTTATTCCAAATTTACCTTAAGATTAATTGGGTCCATCAATTAACCCTAATATAACATTACAGTTACATCAAATCATTTTATACCCACAATAAAAAGTACAGATCCAATTTCTCTTATCAGATCCACATGCACCCCAAAACAAGATCCGTTAGACGTTGGCGCCAACTCAATTTCAAACAAAATACATAGCTATAATAACTAACATTTTCTAATTCTAGCCATCTCCAACCTGTTCATCTTTCTATAAACCCCCCTTCTTCTAATTACCTTATGCTTCAATCAACATCTCTCTCTCTCTCTCTCTCACACACACACACAAACACACGCATGGGTTGCAACCCGTCAAAAGAGTCTCAAGTGGCCACCGGGGACACGGCGAGCACCCATAATCTCCCTAAAAGACAATCGAATGTCTCAATAAAGAAAACAACTGAAACAGTTACCGAACAGGCTGTAGAGATAGGAGGCGTAACCGAAAATACAGAAGTACTCAAGAGCGTGCAAGTGAATGCGGATGATGAGAAGGAAGGAAAGTTTATTGCTGCGGATTGTCCTGATCGATATTTTTCGTCGAGAAAGGATGGGTCGGTGCTTGAAGGAGTTATTGGGATATCTGTTAAGAATTTCTCAGACTCTGAGAGAGCAGGGTTTGTGGCAGCAGAGACAATTGTACTGGTAGAAGGGGAAGCATTAGAGATTGAAAACGATGTTTTGGCGGAAGAAGTGGGAAACGTGGAAGACGTCGTGGAGGTGAAAAAAGAAGAAGGTAAAAATATCCTTATAATTATTTTATTTTTTCCTTTTACCTTATTTCAAGAAAACTGGATAGTGTTCCTATGTTTATCCTAGTCAAATAAACTTTTTCAGTATGAAATTAAATTAGAGGAATTAAAAAATATAATTTGAAATATAAGAAAAGAATTTATCCCTAAAATCAAGTAAAAAGAAAAAGAAAAATCTACATCCATTCTTTAGGAAATGTACTATTTATTTTTGGTTTTCAAATTTGCTATTATATATCGATAATATTTTATAAAGAGCTTAAAATATATTAAAGTTGATAAAAATCAACAAAATGTATGTTTTTTTTTACTTGGGTTTCTTTTCAACAAGAAACAATAATTTATGAAAATATTGTGCCAAAATTTTATGAAAGGTGATTAAATATTTTGCAAAAAGAAATAAGAGAAACTCCAGTGCAGCTTAATTGCAGATATATTGATTTTAATTCACTAGAATGAGAATTCTAAACAATACGAACATCGGAATGCATGTCATGCAGAGGGACCAAGCGCCAAGAATTTAGCTGAGTTGAAAGAAAAGATCTTCGTTGAAGAATTAACGGAATCCGTTGAAGAATTAACGGAATCTGAAGCCACCACAACTGAGAAGATTAATGCAGAAGAGAGCACTGAATGATTCATTGATCCATAAGTATTGATGGCTCAAAGATTAATCTTGACAAGCGCGGAAAAAAATGTTGTAATGATATTCACTGTACTACCTTTGTTGCTATATCAAAGGAAAATATTACAAATCATTACAAATTCAATATGTTAATTTCTTTTGCTTTTTACATGTACATGTTCTATCTATCAACATGAAATTAGCAAGATATCTTTACATTAAAAAAATTTTAGAGATCTTTAAGTGGCTGAAGATTAATTGCCGAAATGTACTTAGTTTCTCCATCAACCAAATACTTCGCAATAATCAAATTCGCAGCATCTCTTGGATGATAAGGATCCCAAAATACATTACTACAAATCAATCATATTAGGACGTCTCGGACCGGCCCAAGCCTTTTGGGCACGGAAATTAAAAGTGGCATCCCAAAAAATTTTGGGACGGCTCGGACCGTCTCCCAAAAAAAAGATTTGGGACGGCTTCGGCCGTCCCAAAATGATTGGAACGACTCTGGCCGTCCCAAAATATGTTTTGGACGTCTTGTGATCAAAATATTTGTGACGTAACAAGCCGTCTCAAAATTATTTGGCCTTTATAGAAAAAGATTTGGAATGGCTCAAGCCGTCCCAAATTTATGAATTTCAAATTTTTAAAAATACACAGAAATTTAAAAAGACCGGGCAGGTCAACAACCACCACCGTCACCATAACAACATTAACAATATTATCAACCACAACAACAATATCAACAACATCATCAACCATAACAACATCAATCGTAACAACATTCACTGCAAAATAAACAACAAATACAACATAAATTAAAAGAGAGAAGCATCTTCGGCGGCGTAGTCGTGAGTCTCTCGATCTCGGGATCGGCGTATAGCACCACCCTGCACTGCTCATATTTGAAATTTAGAAATGATTTGAATGTGAAACGATACAATTGATAAGTTTGTGATATTGAAATAGAAACAAAAATGAGTATTGTAGCAGAATATTAAAAAAACCATCTTCCTCGACGTGGTCGTTCATGACTGTGACTGATGTAATATGCCGGGAACAAGAACCTATATGGCTATATACAGTGAGATGATATAAATTAAAAGATTAATGTATTTCATGGACATATAAAATTGAATGAGTATTACAAAAGAATATAACTGATGATCCATCAGGAGCACAACTACTCCAGCCGGCAAAGAAAACGCTATGTCGTGGCCTAAGATCTAGAGATGAATACGATCGGTAGATACAGCAGATAAATATAATATATGACATGAATACGAAATTTCAATATTAGCCATTGAGTGGAATAAGCTTTGTGTAAGGAAAAAGGGAAGGGTAGAGATATGTGTGGGAAGCCTGGATAGCCATGCATGAATTGTTTTATGCCAATGATTGTTTTAGGGTATTTATCCATTTTCCATGCATTTCTAACCGCCCAAGCCAATCATTGAAGAAAATAACTTTTTTTTATATAAATATATTATCGGCTGGATAATTTGATCAATCCTTGAGAAAATCAGATGGCTGATCTTTTTATCTAAATGCACGCACACACAAACACACAGGGTGCTGATTTGTTAATGCGGGTTCGTGTTTTTTCAAATTCACAAACTTTTTCGTGTGGTGTCCGACGAACGACCCGTTTCGTTCAAATTGTTCTACACGTCTTAGATATATATTATATGGATGAAAAATCGCATCCATCGGAAGTGTTTTGCATGTGTAGAAACATGTGGATTTATTTCGGTCAAATGAATTTTAAAATTAGGTTCGACACATGCAAAACAGTTCCGATGAATGCGATTTTTTATCCATATATTATCTAAGACGTGTAGAACAACTTGAACAGAACGGATCGTTCGTTGGATGCTACATGAAAAGTTTATGAATTTGAAAAACATGTACCCGCCCTAGCGGTCCATAATATATATATATATATATATATATATAACGGAGGAATGGCGTCGAAAAAGTACACCCTCTCTCATTTTTTCCGATGACCGGTACCAATCATCTTCATCGTTATCGTCTAAGATATGGATACACCAAATTTCATGTGATTTTACAACTCTTGACCGTTGTAGAATGAGAGAGATCTACAAAAAATAAAACAGGAGGAACCAACCATACAAAAAATATACAGAATTACAGAACAGAGAACCAAAAAGAAACAATAGTAATAACTCCACCTTCCACCCTTCACTCCAGTTAAAAATTAATTCACAATGATTTCTCTGTCTTACATTTTTGAAGGGTAATACAGGAGGAAGAAGTCTTAAATAGAAAATATCAAGTAAACAAGAAGCCTCGACAAGGTTTACAAAAGAAAATAAAAATAGATTACAAGATTCTATTACAATTTATTACCTTACTGTTCTAAACATCATCCGGTTACTCAAAATTAAAATAATAAGAAAAAAAATTAAAATATACAAGGTGAGGAAGTACCCTCCTCTACACCCTACCAACCTTACGGTACCAATCATACAAAAAATATATAGAATAGGGAAGGAAAAAGAAAATTACAGCAGTTAAATAAATTAATAACTCTTTATCTTTCACCTCTTCATCCAATAAAAAATTAATACGTGATGATTCTTCTCTCTCTATCTGACTAGAGAAGTATTCTTATCTTTTGTTCGAATGAGCCCTTGCTTTTTCCGCCTTGGATTTCCAATGGCTGCTGGGTCTATTAACGGGCCTGACCAAGTTGAAGCAGGCTGTCCTTTTTGGTAAGGGAACACTGTAGAGAATGAGGAAGGATCGGGGGGATCGAATGCCGGATCCATGTGGTGAGATGAGCCTAACGGGTAGCCGAGAGCTCCATCTTGGTGAGGGGGAGGGAATTTTTCACTCTTGCTCTTGGCGTTGGCGTGTGTAATGAGACGCCTTCGCTGTTTATTTCCCCAAAAACAAGAAAAATTAATATCGCATATACTTTTGAAAGGCCAAATTACAGGCAAAGTCCCTTAAAGTGCTACATTTAAGGGTATTTTAACAGGGCACTTAAAACCAAAGTTTAAGGGAGTTTGCTGTAATAAAAAACTTATAGGTAATTTAGTGAAAAACAACAATAGTTAAGGATATTTTGGTGTAGTTTAGCCCTTTGAAAAATAAATGAAAAGGCAGTTTGTAGATGAATCTCATAGTGGGACTTTATCTGTGTGTCAGAGACTAAGAACTGAATGCAATTCCCTTTAGATACTTACAGGTAGATTAGTGAAAAACAACAAGGTTTTCAATGTAATTAAGCCCTTTGAAAAATTAAATGAAAAGGAAGTTTTCGGATGAATCTCATAGTGAGACTTCATATGAGCGTTAAGAGACTTAGAATTGAATATAATCCCTATACAAAATGTATCATTATTCATTTGTCTTCCATCTTGTTTTCTTTCCTCAATGTAGGGCAACAACTGTCGTTTATGACTTGTTCTTAGTTTCCCCCCTTAGAAATTTGGTACTAATTGCGAGATGGTTGAGATCTGGTTGACAATTATAAAGCTCTTGTCAAAATCTTTTTAAAGCCATGATGTTAGTTAAACTTAATGACTGGAGAAGGCTTAGATGATGATGTTTCATTTGAGGCATAGATCCATGGAAGGTCTTTGACAGCAATTGAAGAAAAAGTTTCTAAACTTTCATTGATGGTAGTGCATGAAGCATTAGGAGAAGCCAGTATTGTTTGTGGTGAAATATAAGCTATTGTTTATCTGCCATAGTTACGACAGATTTTTTCCACTGTGAAATTAACCAAGGGCTTAAAGACAGAGACCGAATACGAATGTATTTTGCACCACTCTATACACAATAGTTGCGGTAGAAAACTCAATTATTTATGGAATTGTAACATATTTGCAAGTGGTGTATTTGAGTGGTTGCTCAACACCCCCAACTCGTGGAATCATGGATTTATTAGGTGAACTATTCTCCAATTTGTCCTGCTCTGATATATGTATATGGGGTGCCTATGTAAATCTACAGTTATATATCCTGCTTGAGATTTTAATGAAAAATAACTCTGGACGTAAGATTGGGTGGGGAGGGGGATATTATGTAGATTGCTTTGCAGAGTAAATTAGTTTACTTCAAAAGAAAAATAAAATAAAACGGCAATAAAAGAATAGTTGAAGGCAGAGTAGAAAAAACTTACATCAAGGTTTGCTTGGAGTTCTGCATTAGCTTCAGGAGCCGGAACTGCCCTAGGAGCTCGATCCCGTGTACGTGTCTTCTTTGTACCATCACCATTGGCTCTCCCAGCAGCTCTCAATCTACAGTCATAAATGTTGGTTTAAGTATGCCATCATAAGTCATAAATAGTAGAAGTGACTTTCATATAGGATAAGCACAAGGCACCGCACTCAAATAACAAAGAAGGGATTGCAAAGAGAAACAAGTCTAATAGGTTACAAGGAAAAACAAAAACCAAACTAAACTCAATGTCCCAACAATGGCTTTTAAATGAAGAGATGAATAATGGAAAGTATGAAATCTCAAATATTAGTGCATCACTTGATAAATTCTCCTGGATTTCTTACAGCGAGTATGGAATACTATGTTACAAAGTATCATGGCAAGTATCTTAAGGACATTTTAATTGGAGCTTCCTTTAAAGAGAAATCCACATTGATTAGATATCTCATTCCAAAGCATTAGATATCTCACTCCAAACTCACTCCAAAGTACAATTGATAATGGAACATAAATAGTATTGAGAAAAGCAATTTTTAAATGTCATGAGAAAATTCAAAAGATTCAGCTCCAATGAAAGAGTTGTCAATAATATGCATATCAAAGAAATCAATAAGTTAATGAACACAAACCTTCTAGCCTCTTCATCCCTTAGTTTAGCATCCATCTCCTTGCTTGGAGGATATTGTGGAAGACTTGAAGGCTCACATGCATAAGGTGAAGTGGTAAAGAACTTCAAAAGCAAAAGTAATATGTCGTGTAAGTATCTTATGTATCCTGATCTGATTTACTGCACAAGAAGAGCTTACATACTACGAAATGAACACCGTAGCATAATATACAACAGAACATGCTAAGACTAATTTTGGTTGACATTTATGCGCAGTTTCTCACATATAAATTGTGGAGTAGCAGAATTAGTATGCTATATAGAGGTGAACTTATTTACACTGTTAAGGGAAAGTATGTAAAGTAAGAATGACCCACACGCGTGACAAAGTTGTGAGTTCCATGAAACCTGATGCTGTCCTTCTGCAGCACTAAAGGTAGACATGGGCAATTCAAGTTTAGATTTTAAAATATGATTGCTTGCCAGAAATATTAGAGAGAAAAAAGTGTGAAAGTGTGAAATACAGAAAAAATGCTGCCGAAGCTGCTTTTCTGCTTTCAAAGCAACTACATGTTTCTAGAAACCTAAACCTAGAAAAAGTTGGAAACATGTTAAAAGAAAAGGTACTGTTTTTAGTCCAACAAAAGCCCTCTTCACATTAATTCTCTTTCAAATGGAACACAATAACAGCAACAGCAACCGATTAGTGTTCAGTAATGAACTTAATAGGACTAAACAAGCTTATTAGCTATTACTACATAAAAATTGATTGTCATCAATAGCCAGTGGTTTGCATCAGTTCACTTCAAGAAGCTTGAAAGTCTAATTTGAGGAGATCCAGCCATGACTGCTTCCCCAATAATTATTCAAATCCTATATCGACAGGATCCTTGTTATCTCTATAGCCCACTATAACTGTTGTTGTCGAAAAGGGAACTGGTGTGAAGGGCATCTTTTCACTGTTCCCATCAATATAATTGTTAATCGTCTACGACAATAAACAAGGAAACTTATTTGTTTGTGCCATACGACAAACTGGGGGATGAAATACCTAGCAAACCAGTCATGCAGCTAGCATCTAAGATCAAAACGAGTGATGGTGGCAATGCAATGACAAGGAAAACTAACCAACTTTCCAATGTCCATTTCCAAACCAGGTTATCTAGGGTTAAATTGCTATTGAGAAGATAGCAATCGGCCGCAATATAAATTTGTTCTAAGCCTAATACACACTTCCAAAGTTGGTAGTCAACAGCAGGCAACCCTTCAAACAAAACAAAAACACTAAAGAACCTAGCCAATCCCATGGCAATTTGGTGTGAGAAAACCACATCACAAAGGAATATGGATGTTCAGATTACAAGCAACAAGAGAAACGGAAAATTTGAACTTCATTTCTTTTGAAAATTAGCTTAAAGTGTGAAAGAGTTCAATTGTCCAACAAAGGCATGCTAGGAAGCCCCATAAGTCTGAAAGTAGAGGATAATGCATCATTGACGTTGAAACAAATACATGCACGATTATACTATCTATCCTCCTATGTAGGCCACTGCTTTTCCTTGCCCCAAAAAAAGCTCCAAATTGGAGCCAAAAACAATAAAAATATATGAAAGGTCCAGTTTACAGCATTTTATTGAAATTTATCGAATGGAGAACTCATATGAGGATGAAGAATGGTAATCACGTTAAAAGCATTCAAGTTGCAAATGCTTCGTATTCTGAGCAAGGGTTGAATATTCACCAAACAAACATGGAAATCTAATAAGGACCACAGAGTCCTAAATGTTCCTCAATTGTGAGGTCATTTTTAGATGATTGCATAATAGGAAATAGCTAGTTCTGCTGATTTTAATTGCATATTCCTAATCAGTATGGCGTATGATGCCGGTAACAAGCACCGTTCACCTGTCTACTTCTGTCCCAAAAAAATAAAAATAAATAAATAAATAAAGGAGGATAAATCTGATCATGAAAGAAATGTAATAAGATCACAATGGTCTGAAACTTACTTCACTCCTTAGTGCAACAGTGGCAGTTTGACGGTCAGCTGGGTCAATTGCAAGGAGAGTTTCAATTAGTGGCAATGATGACGGTGGAAAATCTTTAAATGTCTCTGCTATGCAGCGTTTATATGGCTGTTGAGGCTTAAATATTGTTGCATGTGGCAATTTTGACTTCTTCCAGTATTCCTCGGTAGGGGAACCACAGAGCTTAAAGATCTTGTGCAGCTGCTCAACCTACTAAGCAAGAATATAACTTAATGGTATTGGCTTCTTAATAAAAGTTTGCTCTTTTTTGACCCATATTGACGGTAGAAGTAAAAATCAATAACGGGAAAAATAAACAATTATCTAATGTTATTTTTTGTTCCCAATATTTGAACAGCCCCTCATAGCAAAAATTCATATAACAGGGCTCTAAAGCACATGCACTGCACATGTATACTAGAAGTAGAGCTGAGACAAGTAAATGTGGATCAATCAACAATCATCTAGTTCATCTTCCATATATTTTTTGGTTAATTGCTCGATGAATACTTCTCAATGATGCATGAAGTATACAATCAGTTTGATTTTGTATATACAAAAAACAGTACCCTTCATGACTAGATTTAATCAAGAGTTTAATTTTAATCATGTTCTTAAGCATTCGATAATAAGCCAAGATCAAAAAGGGTTTTCCTAACTTGGCAGTGACTATGAACAGCAACCATGAGTCAGCCCATCATTGCAAATGAATTACAAACAAATTGGAGCTATCCATAGATCCATGTATAACATAGTGTGAAAACTCAATTGGAGGATGTAAGGCCTAGGTTCCAACTACAACCTCTAGAATACTTAATCCTCAAGTAACACACATTCGAATCAATAGGTGTACATACTGAGGTTAATAAAGTAAAATAGTCGAAAGAAAAAATGATTTTTTTAATTATTTCTAATGCAAGGCCTTAGCAGTGGACTTAAAACTGTAACTTCCCACTAACCATCGCAATAACCTCTTATTCCAGGTTTCAGAGACAAAATAAGAACTACTTAATTGAAAGCACATAATAAACAGTAAGACTATAGACACTAGCACATGCGATACATTGTAAAAACAAGAAATTGTACTCACCTCAGTTCGGCCAGGCATAATCGGTTTTCCAGCCAGAAGTTCAGCTAGAATACACCCTGCACTCCATAGGTCTACGCCAACACCATAATCAGTAGCCCCTAATAGAAGCTCAGGGGGTCGATACCAAAGAGTAACTACCCGACTGGTCATCGGTTGCTTGTGGTTTGGATCAAAGAACGAAGCCAATCCGAAATCTGCAATCTTAAGCATTCCACTATTATCGAGTAACAGATTTGATCCTTTGATGTCTCGGTGCAGAACACCTCTGTTGTGACAGTGCTCAAGGCCCGACAACAACTGGTGCATATAACACTTGACCTGATTCAAAATTCAGTTTGAAATATTAATATAATGCATTATTCTAAAAGAAACGAACCTGTGGTGCCATTTTCAATATCATACCTGAGGCTCAGTGAACTTGATTCCCGGGCTGGCTGCAAGACCAGCAAGATCATGCTCCATGTATTCGAACACTAAGTACAAGCTACAAGACATTCTTGATGTGACTAACCCCTCCAACTTCACTACATTGGGATGATCCAACCGTCGTAGAATGAGAATTTCACGCGCCATAAATTTCACACTTTCTGGCTCCAAATTATCAAACCTGACCTTCTTCAGGGCCACAATTTTTCCTGTTAATGTATCCCTTGCCTTATAAACATTACTGTAAGTCCCTTGCCCGATCTAGACATCAGAAACACATCCTTTTAGAAATAATACGGGCGAGTGACTGTTTGGCTTCACAAAAGGAAATTTCAAATATTATCTTTGGATCTTTCCAACACATGCCTAGTCTAGGAAGTTGGGATGACAAGAACTTATGTAATTTAGATTTGCAGCTAGATAATTTGGACCATTTTGGATTGTCAAGTAGACCATGATTCTTGTAAACTTAATTGGTTTTTCCACGTGTTACTGGTTTAAATGACCAGTAGAAGTTGCAAATTCCGAGAATCACCAAATTTGATATTGCATGTTCCTAATATGAATCAAATTTTGGTTTCCGTATTCTAACCTTTTTCCTTCTCATGAAGATATTACTTTTTAATCCATCTTTTTAAAGTAAATCCTTATCAAATTTCAAAGTGGATAAGCTATATGATACATAATCTAGAAACTTTCAACTCAAACAGATATATAATGCCTAAAGCATTTTACCATAGCGCTTCAACTTCAATAAGAATCAAAAAGGGCAAAAGGGGAACATATGATGTTTTCCTACGTAAACAACAAGAGATAATTTGCATATAGCAGCGTTAATCAATATGTCATATAGCATTTCTATAATCTCTCAACTGGATTAATAGCACCCAACACCCCTTGCTTCCGCTCAACTAACAAATCGTAAGGTTGTCAGGTGCCAATAAGCCGGTTGAAGGCTTAGAAGTGTTGTATGTAATATAGATGAAGGGTGTTACTTGTTATATGCAAAAACCCAAAATTGTTGTTTTAGAAATTTTGCTTCCCACTAATCATCTTTTACAACCTACTTAACTTTCATCATTAGAAATTTGGGACTACCTTTTCTAAATCGGAAGGCTTCTTTCTAAATAAAAACCGGGTATGTTTCTTTCTAAATCATCCCGAGTTCAAATCTCAAGTTCTCACATCTTAGAGTTTCCTTTCTATAGACTGCCAACTATTTAAAATCGCATGCTTCCACTTAAAAATGCCGACTACCAAAAAAATGTTACTCCAATCCACCAAAATATCCTAACCTCCTCAGCTAACTAAATTTTCTCTCTGTAAGTATCTAATTCTTCCTAAATCGAGTTATCCTATCAAAATACCAACTTTCCATTTAGATCAAGAGATTACCTTATCGAGCTTCTCGAATGTATCAGCTCGTCGCGGGGTCCACCCCTTGATCGCCTCCCCCGCCACCGCCGACAGCCACGCAGGCCACCCCGCAGTCACCTGCTCCCCCTTCACGTGCCCGGTCACATTCCCGCCAGGCCTCGCCGCCCTCCGCCTCCTCCGCTTCTCCTCCGCCGCCACCGCCGCCGCAGCAGCAGCAGCAGGCTCATCGACCGAGACCACAGCCTCAGCTCCCGCCTCGACCTTCGCCACCGACGACTGGGATCTCCGGCTGGACGACACGTGGCGGTCGCTCCGCCGCTCGATCGGCGGCGACGCCGCCTTCCCGCCGGCACTACCCTTTCCGAGGACGCAGCCCATGGCGATCGCTCACGATCTGATCATCAGAGGAAACCCTAGATTTCGTTAGGGTTTCTTTTTAATTATTTTGGGGGAAAGCGGAGGAGGATTTAACTTGAGGTGGAAGGAGGAGAGGGTAGGGAATTGCGCCCGCTTTTTCACCCGGAGTTGGTGCGTGGGGCCCAGCGCGGGTAAGATCGGGTGGTTGTAGAGGGTTAAATTATTTTTTGGTCAAAGAGGAGCAGAGGTTTGACCGTGACTGCGGAGTTTGTGAGTTTGGGGGAAGTGAGGATTCTGTCTCCTGACCTTACTGATATGGGATGGGCAGCGGAAAAATCTGCTATGCTTGCATGGTGCAAGCCATTGCATATCTTTTGGATGGCTCTCCACATGCAAGGAAAGTCCATCCAAGAACTCTAGAGGGACTTGCACCATGCAAGCTATTCTACAGTAGTTTTTTTCGATGGGAATGGACATGCTTCTTGCATTGGAGTATCTCCGGAGGAATCGAAAGGACGAGCTTTCATTTTTGTTATGTGTAATCATACGGTGAAAGATATCAACTTTAAGGATATGTTTGGAAGAACATTTCTTATACTTCAAACTCCCGATTTCTAACGCAGCACCTCCAAGAGTTGGGTTTTGTACTTTGAACTTTTTGCTTCTAGACGGGTCTCACTTTGTAACATCGCCATTCTTAAATTACACGGTTTCTTAGGATTACCTTTTTCTCTTCGACTGACTTTGCCTCATCAATATTTTATTTTTTCGCTTCTAGCAGATGACATTCCCTATTCTCGTATACCGTGGTTTTATCAAGCTACTCCTGCTTTGTTTTCTGGGAGAAACAAATATATAATTTCAAATTCTAATCCTGTTTAGCGAAAAACACATCTTTTACTCTTTGGGAACAAATAAGAAATTTGTCACTTAATGTACTTTTTCTTCCAAGGTAAAAAAGACGCTTGGTTATCTTATATCTTTTGGATATCATACACGGTAAGGATTAATTTTACAAAGACGTGACAATCTTTTATGTGATAACGAACTGCACAACAAAACCCTCTTTTCCATATATTGGGAAAAGCAAAAACCAAAAAGAATAAGATGTTTGTGCACGACACTTACCGTCAGAGTTAAAGGTTAATGCTTTGTCGGTGTTCTTCTTCTTCTTACTTGTTGCATCTCTTGAAGTTCATGTTCCTCAACACTGAAGCTAAAGCGCGTGTTAAATATCACCGGTGTTTATACTTTACACGGCACTGTTTAATGGCAGTTTCCGACTCGGAAACCGCTCCCTGTTCGGGCTCACCGGCTGGACAGGGAGTCCGGACGCAAAGCTATTGAACTTGGGTATGGTCTTTTGTCGAAATGGAATGGCCTTTTTTTAATTTATTTTCTCGTGAAGGATTTGAAATTACATATAGTAATCCAGCCAGAATCAGCATATTTATGTTTTTCTCCCCGTTTCTAACAGCTCTTTTATGAACCGGAGTAAACATCATTATTATATATCTTCTCTAGCATTTAAGGCATACCCACTATAAAACGTTATCAATTTATATCTTTTGAAATGCTTATCACCTATGAAGCGCCAAGAATTTGGATATAATAAGTGTCAAGCTCAACACAATATCATCAAATGTTTATATATGTGTCAATTTTTCATCGTAACACATGCCAATAAATAGCAAGACAAAATCTTGACAAATACACAATTTTATGCGATCGTCATCTTCACAAAAGTCTCCAATGAAAACTCATGCTCATGACTTGATAGGCAAACCTATATGACTTAAAAATACAAAATATTATAGTCAGATAACACTCTCTTTTGATAAAATGGTGACCACGAAATTTTTGTAGACATGCTGTGATGGAGGTCCTTTTCGGGTATCCTTCAATGTTGTCTTTCGTCGATCTTCCGGTGGATTCTGGAGATGATCTCCTATTGCGTGTGGATCTCAATGGGTTTGGAGGAGATTGGTGACTTGGGGAGTTTAGCGCCGAGTACCTGCAAGGAAGTCCCGGGGTGGTTTGGTACCACCGAGAACCCTCCGACGATCAAGTTAGTACTAGATCCGAGTAGCGTAATGGCTAAGTGGAGTAAAAAATGGCTTACTTGACCCTTCTGTGACAGGGGTTTATATAGCGGTGGTAGCACGCAGCAGCAGGCGCGAGAATCTCGCCGGCAGTTACACTCCCGACGTCACGCCCGCGCGGAGAGCGGATCACCCATTAATGGGGATCGTGATGGCGTGGAACGTGGGATATTGCTGGCGGAGAATCTGCGCATGGCGGGATTTGCGGAGCGGCGGTTACGCCCGTGAGCGGTGGAGTTGGTTGGAGGACCGAGGAAGACGTCCTCGGCTGGGGAGCTCGGGGGCGAACGAGAAGGCCGAGAAGTCTTGGTCTTGTGGCAGCTCGGGGTGAGCTGGGGGGCCGAGGAGGCCTATTTGCAGGGGGCCCCGAGGAGGGCCGGCTCGCGCGTGCAGGTTGAGTATTGGGGTGGCGTGGTCGGTCCCTATGGGCCCTTTCTTCTGAGTTCTGGGACACGTCATCTGCCACGTGTCCTGCTCTTGGGGGTCGCCAATATTGAGCATCACTATTAGCCCCCCACTCTTGTCCCGACTAGCTAGCGGGTCGGGTCAGGAGTGGACTGCTGGACCGCCCGGGATAAGCTCCCTCCTAAGGTTTCGCCGGGACACGTCCCCGAGCCGTGAGCTGTCTTTTCTGTCAGCGAATCAGGGCGAGATCTCTGCATTTAAGGAAGGTGCGCCGGTTCGTGCATCTGGCCTTTAAAGCGACGGTCCACGTGTCAAGCGTCGGTTGGCTGACGCGACGTGTGCAGGCCTGCGACGCCTGAAAGGGTGCGGTCCAGTGTGGGAACGACAAGTAGGGCAACCGGAGCCGTTGGACGCGAGGAGGCGTTTAGGCGGGAGATGAAGGGTGCCGTTGGATGAGGTCGCTCGTGGTGATAAATAGGGGTGGGGCCCGTTCCAGGGCCCCTACTACTTCATATTTCCTTTCTTCTAAGCCTTGGCTGCTCGGCGCTCTTCTTTTTTGGGATACATGGTTCATTCCCACTCTTTGGGTCGCTCGTTCCAGAGGGAGGCCAGCGACGCGGCCGTGCCCCTGGCTGGCCTATGTCCTGCATCGAACGTTCTACCGGCGATAGGGTCGTCCGCTTCGTTGGCGGCTCCTAGTGATTGTTCCGGCGCCGGTCAGAGACGCCCACGGTCATCCGAACCCCAGGCGGGAGACGGAGGGGAGGGCGAGGACGGGGTCCCCTTTAAGAGGAAAAGGATAATTTCTCGTGCGCCACCGTCGATGGTCCCTAAGGGGATCCCCGTGCAGGAGGGCGATGCCGTCTTCATGATTCTGTCTGGGATTTCCGTCGCTGCCGGCCTGCTCGTCGGGATGGAAGAGTCGGCAGGAGGAAGACTTCCGTATGGCACCCTGAGGGCCCAAATGGAGGCCATAGCCCAAGGGGCGGTCCAGGTACGAACTCCTCCACGCGTTGTTTTTGGTCTTCCTTTCTTTGGCCCGAGCGCCTCCCAGTTTCTCATCCACTTCCCGTCAGGTCCTTCAACACTGCACCATCGCTACCCGTATGGAGGCCGAGGGGGCGTTCCACGCACCGAGGCCGGTAGGGGTGTCTCCTTCGGAGGACCTGCGGCGTGACCTGCGTCTGGAGAGGGCTAGGGCCGATGTCCTGGCAGCCCGTGCGGAGGCTGCGGAGCTCGCCAATTCAGCGAATCGGGGCATCCATCGTCGCCTGAGTGCATCCCTCCGAGTTGCCGAGAGGAAGCTGGCGGACCTGGTCGATCGCTTCGCGGCCATGGAGAAGGAGAGAGATGCCAGCAGGAGGGATGCCGAGGCGGTGCTTCTGGCGGCCCAGACTACCGAGGTTCGGGCTAGGAAAGCCGTGGCCGATTACAAGGTGTCAGAGCAGTTTTACGCCGAGCTTGGTGAGTACTCCGCCGTCGCGTGGAATAAGGCTTTGGATGCCGTGAAGGAGCAGCTTTTCGAGTTCGCCGATGGCGAGCTCCGTGCTCGGGTCCCACTCCCGGTGGCAAGGCCTCCGGCTGACAATGATGAGGGAAGAGAGGTGTGCCCCTGGTGGCAAAACCTCCAGTGGTGAAGCCTCCAGTGATGAGGGAGGCGAGGCGCGGGGGGGGGGGGGGGAGGGGGGTTGCGACTTAAGCTTTTTTTTATATTTCCTCGTCCCTCTTTTGTAAGCCTCCGGACAGTTTGTAAGGCTGGGGAGCCCGAAATACCCTTTGTAAAGACTGTGCACTTAATAATAAAACTTTTTGGTTTCATCGGTCCGCACTTTGTCTCCTGTTTGCGCTGTTGGGCTTTCATGTCAGGTCGGCCATCTGTCTGGCGATCGTTCGTCGAGTTGATTTCGATCACTTGCCAAGCGTGCCAAGCGCTGCTGAGAAGGAGGCGTCTCCATGGCCCCGAAGTTGAGGGGAGATCGCTCGAGACTTGGATAGACCTGATGCCCCTTGTTGGTGGCTCGGATCCTCTGCATGCGATGGGCAGAGGGTTGTCCGCCTTATTTGTGCCTAGGGTGGGTGGAAGCTGCTCCGTTGCCCTTTGGCGAGGGCTTCTGGTTTCTGGCGTCGTGGGTAGGAAACCACCAGCCTGGGATGACCGAGCGGGGTAGCCGCTCGGAGGCCTCTTTCGAGGGCTTCGATCCCTGGCGTCATGGGTGGGGAGCTACCAGCCGGAGTTGACCGAGCAGGGCAGCCGCTTGGTTGCCACTTGCGAGGGCTTTGATCCTTCAGGACGGGGACCGAGCAGGGTTACTGCTTGGTGCCTCTTGGCGATGGCTTTTGTCCCGAAGGATAGCCGAGTGAGGGATCCTCGGGCTAGACTGCCTCTGAGAGGGCTTTCTAATCCCAGGCGTTGCGGTAGGGAAGCTACCCGCCAGGGATAACTGAGCAGGGATGACCGGGAAGTGAAGCTGCGTGGTTGTCTCTTGGCGAGGGCTTCGATCTCTGGCGCCGTGGGTAGGCAACTATCAGCCTGGGATGACCGAGCGGGGTAGCCGCTCGGATGCCTTTTGCGAGGGCTTCGATCCCTGGCGTCATGGGTAGGGAGCTACCAGCCGAAGATGACCGAGCAGGATAGCTGCCCGGTTGCCTCTTGCGAGGGCTTTGATCCTTCAGGACGGGGACCGAGCAGGGTTACTTCCCGTTGCCTCTTGGCGAGGACTTTGATCCCTGTCGGTTGTGGTAGGAAGCTACCAGCCGGGGATAGCCGAGCAAGGACTTGACTGCCTCTAGGAGGACTTTGGTCCTTGGTGCGGGAGGGGCTGTAGAAGCCTACCAAGGACCCTTGGCCGGGCAGGGTTACTGCCCGGTGCCTCTTGGCAGGGCTTTTGTCCTGAATGATAGCCGAGCGAGGAATATTCGGGCTCGACTGCCTCTGGGAGGGCTTTCTGATCCCTGGCGTTGCGGTAGGGAAGCTACCCGCCAGGGATAGCCGAGCGACGGATGGTCTCGACTGCCTCTGGGAAGACTTTCCGATCCCTGGCGTTGCGGTAGGGAAGCTATCCGCCAGGGATAACCGAGTAGGGTAGCTGCTGGGTTGCCTCTTGGCGAGGGCTTTGATCTCTGGCGCCGTGGGTAGGCAACTACCAGCCTGGGATGACCGAGCGGGGTAGCCGCTCGGATGCCTCTTGTGAGGGCTTCAATCCCTGGCATCATGGGTAGGGAGCTACCAGCCGGAGATGACCGAGCAGGGCAGCCGCTCAGTTGCCTCTTACGAGGGCTTTGATCCTTCAGGACGAGGATCGAGCAGGGTAGCTGCTGGGCTGCCTCTTAGGAGGACCTTGATCCTTAGCGTTGGAGGGGCTGTAGGAAGCCCACTAAGGATGACCGGGCAGTGAAGCTGCACGGCCGCCTCTTGGTGAGGGCTTTGGATTGTAAAGACAAAACTGTATTCGAGATGTTCCGACCTTTCTTTATTCGAATGGACAGGATTTTTAGAGAACATTTACATCATCTTTGCGAAGAAAAAAGGGGGGTACACACTTGCTGGCCTCGACCTCATTGGTATAGCTTGAGCTTCTCGGCGTTGTAAGGCCGCGGGAGCTTGTGTCTGTCTGCGTCTTATAGGCGGTAGGCTCCATCGGGGAGCGCCTCAGAGACGAGGAAGGGACCATCCCACTTTGGGGAGAACATGTGAAGCCTGCCTTGGTCAATGAATTCGTTTCGCCGTAGGACTAGATCCCCGGTCTTGAAAGAGCGGTGCTTGACCCGAGCGTTGTAGTATCGGGCCGTTTGTTGTTGATAAACGGCAGCCCTGATCTGAGCCCGGTCTCTCTTCTCCAACAGGATGTCCAGGTTGGTCCGTAGTGCCGAGGCGTTTGTATCATCATCGAAGTGCTCGAACCGGTGATTGGGTAGCCCGATCTCTGCTGGGACTATTGCTTCGGTCCCGTAGCAGAGGCTGAAGGGGGTCTCCCCGGTGGGAGTTTTCTTTGACGTGCGCAGGGCCCATAAGACCCGGGGTAGTTCTTCGACCCAACTACCTTGTCGCCCTTCTAGGCGGGTCCGGAGACCTCGGAGGACGTCTCGGTTAGCGACTTCGGCCTGCCCATTGCATTGGGGATGCGCGACCACGGCGAACTTCATGAGGATATGGTATTCTTTGCAGAAATCCTTCACTTTCTCGTTCTCGAAGTTCGTCCTGTGGTCGGTGATGATACATCTCAGGATGCCGAACCGGAATATCAGATTATTTTGCAAGAACTTGATGGTTGTGGCGGCGTCCGGTTTCCTGATGGGGACGGCCTCGATCCACTTGGTGAAGTAGTCTACTGCGACGAGGGCGTATTTTTGCCCGCCTGTACCGGTGGGGAACTGGCCGATCATATCCAATCCCCACTGGGCGAACGGCCATGGGGATGTTAGGGCAGTCAGCTCGGTAGCGGGGAGGCGAGGGATGCTGCCGTGGAGCTGGCAGCTCTTGCATCTCCTGACTAGCTTCTGGGCGTCCTCGTGAATAGTAGGCCAGTAGTATCCCTGGAGCAACGCCTTTTGAATCAAGGTTCGGGCCCCTTGGTGCGTACCGCCAACCCCTTCATGGATTTCCCGAAGGACGTAGTCGGCTTCGTGGGGGTCGACGCACCGGAGCAGGGGCTGAGTGAAGGCCTTCTTGTAGAGGTTCCCATTGCTCTAAAAGAAGTGGCGGGCCTTGGCCCGGAGACGGCGGACGGCTTCCCGATCATCTGGGAGCGTACCGTCCTTCAGGAATTCCACGAGGGGCTTCCTCCAATCTTGGTCGCCCTCCTGCGCCACATATATGTGGAGTGTTTTCGCTCCGTCTTCTATGCTGGGCTGAGGCAAGGTTTCGAAGAGGATAGACCGCTTATTGTTGGCCGAGTATGACGAAGCCAGCTTGCCCAGGGCGTCGGCTTGGGCATTCAGCTGCCTGGGTATTTGTTCTACTTGGACTTCGTCAAAGTTCTTCCGGAGTTTCCTCACCTCGTCCAGGTACTTCATCATCAGAGGCTCCCGAGCTTCAAAGCGGCCGGTCACTTGACCGACAACAAGGGCCGAGTCGCTGCGGATTCGAATTATCTTCAATCCCAGCCCGGCGGCCATGCGCAGTCCGGCCATGAGGGCCTCGTACTCTGCCGCGTTGTTCGAGGCCTTGAAACCGAGCTTTAGAGAGTACTCCATTTCTGCTTCGTTCGGGCCCCGGATAATGAGGCCGGCACCACAGCCTTCCTCGGTTGATGACCCGTCGACGTAGATGACCCACTCAGGAACCGAGCCAGGCCTTTCCGCGATGGGACACTGAGTTGCGAGGGGCGGCGTGGACTTCGGTTTCTTGCTAGGGATGGTGCATTCAACGAAATCGGCCAGGGTTTGCGCTTTGATGGCCTGCCTTGGGCGATATTTTATATCAAACCGAGATAGTTCCCACCTCCACTTTTTTAAGCGGCCCGAGAATTCTGGTGATGCAAGGATAGCCCTAAACGGGCGCTCGGTGAGGACGATGATGGTGTGTGCTTGGAAGTAGTGCCGCATCTTCCTTGAGGCCACCACGAGAGCTAAGACAATCTTCTCTATGGCAGGGTACCTCGTTTCTGCGTCCTTAAATACGTAGCTCACATAGTACACCGGCTTCTGCGCTCCATCGGCCTCTCGGATGAGCACCGAGCCTGCTGCTTGGTCGGATACCGCCAGGTACAGCGACAACTCGTCTCCTTCAACTGGTCAGGTGAGCAGTGGTGGCGTTGCGAGGTGCTTCTTTAATTGGTCGAAGGCGGCTTGGCACTCCTCCGACCACTCGAACCTCGGGATCTTCCTCAGAGCCTTAAAGAACGGGAGGCATTTCTCCCCTGACCTGGACATGAAACGGCTCAGAGCGGCGACTCGTCCCGTGAGCCGCATGATCTCGACGTTGGTCTTAGGAGCGACCATGTTGAAGATAGCGTCGATTTTCTCTGGGTTAGCTTCGATTCCACGGTGAGTGACCATGAACCCGAGGAGCTTTCCCCCGGTGACTCCGAATGCGCACTTGGTGGGGTTTAGCTTCATCTTGAACTTGCGGAGCACTTCGAAGGCCTCGCCCAGATTCCTGGCATGGTCGGCCGACGAGACAGATTTGACGAGCATGTCGTCAACGTAGACTTCTATATTCCTCCGATCTGTGGCTTGAACATGCGATTGACCAACCGTTGGTACGTGGCCCGGGCGTTCTTGAGGCCGAAGGGCATCACCCTATAGCAATATACCCCCCGGTCCGTTGTGAATGCGGTGAGATCTTCATCTTCTGGATTCATATGGATTTGCTTGTAGCCGGAGAAAGTATCCATGAAGCTCAACAGCTCGTGGCCGGCCGATCTGTCGACGAGCTGATCTATCCGAGGGAGTGGATAGTTGTCCTTGGGGCAGGCCTTATTGAGGTCGGTGAAGTCGACGCACATGCGCCACTTCCTGCTTGACTTCCTGACCAGAACTACGTTCGCCAGCCACTCCGAGTAGAGTATATTTTTGATAAAGTTGGCGGTGAGAAGCCGATCAACCTCCTCTTCGATAGCCTTCTGTTTGACCGGGGCGAAGCTCCTCTTCTTCTGTCTGACGGGTTGGGCCGCAGGATCAACCCCGAGCTTGTGGGAGATGATTTTGGGATCAATCCCAGGCATGTCAGGAGGCGCCCAGGCAAAGACGTCGGAGTTATTTCTTAGGAATCTGACTAGGTCATCTCGCTGAGTCTCCGTCAGGAGTGATCCGATCAGGACGGTTTTTTCCTGGTCCCCTTCTGTCAAGGGCACCTCGGTCAGAGGTTCGACCGGCATCCCCCGGACCTCCTTCCGCTCGTCTCGGGTGTCCAGGGAACCCTTGATGTTGTTATTTACCTCAGCATCGTCGGCCGGCCGCTCGGACGGAGACGTTTCGGTAAGGCATATCTGCGCGACCCGCTGGTTCCTGTAGACCCGACCTATCCCGCCCTGATTGAGAGGGAACTTCATCGCCAGGTGGTAGGTCGATATCTGGGCCTGGAGGGAGTTCAGAGTCGGACGGCCGAGGAGGACATTGTAGGCCGAGAGGACTTTTGCTACGATGAAGTCCACCGGCAACGTACGTGTGCAGCCGGGCTCCCCAATGCTGAACTGGGTGACCACCCCCTTGCGCCGGGATAGAGTGGTTGGTGACCCCCGAAAGGACGTGAGAGGTTGGTTTCAAGTCTGCTGGGGTGAGCCCCATGCGTAGAAAGCAGTCGTGGAAGAGGATGTCTGCCGAGCTGCCTGAGTCGACAAGTATCCGGTGGACCTCGTACCGGTGGATTCGGGCTGTGATCACCAGTGGGTCGTTGTGGGGCATGGATATGCCGTGGAGGTCTCCGTCGCCAAAAGTGATGGGCTCGTGGCCTCTAGCCTTTTTGCTCGGGCGGCCGTTGGCGTCTGTTGCCCGCGTGGGGTGCCGAGCCTCGCGGGAGCTCGACCGGCCCCCTGTCGTCATGACCATGGTTCTTGACGGGCCTTAGTTCCCTCCGGCGGGGTCCGCGAGGCGGTGGCCGGTGGAGGAGTGTGCACATCATAATATTGCATTATTATATTCCCCATTCTTATTCTTTTTATAAATAAACAGGTACTTTTGACGCATGTCTGCTACATGTTACAGGTTACAGGTTCTTGAATAGGAAACAGTGAAAACGATGTAAAGACGATGAAACTATGGACTTTTGACCAACAAATGGGGGGATCTTAGTCAAGCCTACATCGAAAGACAATTCACAATTAACAAGGCAACTCAAGGTCCAAAAATACAAAGCGGACGGTTAAAAATCCATTGCAAATTGTTCACTGAAGATCTGGAACTAACCTAGAAGCCCAAATGGAAAAAGATATATAGAAATAAGAAGCCCAAGCCAACAAGAAGCAGCCCACAAAACTTCACTCCTTGATCTCTCTAAAGTGCCGCGGAACCGCGGCCCAAGCCCTCTATTGCCGCGGTTCCGCGGCCATCTGGTGCCCGTGCTTCGAGAAATTTTACCAAAAGTTGTTTGCGGCTCTGAAAAGATTTCCAAAGGGCTATTTTTGTAATTTCAGACATGCGAAACAAATGTAACCCTACGGTTTCCTATTCTTTATAAATAGGAACTCTAATCATTGTAAACTTTATGCCTCCTTTTAATAAAAATTCCAAAATTCTTTATGGAGAGCATCGGTGCCTCTCTTCAATTCTGAAATTCAGATCTGACAACCCTGCATGGATGATTGGAGAAATGCATCTGTAAAGTAAGTAGATTTGTTTATTTTCTTGCCCTAGATAATTTCAATTCATGCCATAGATTAAATTTATTTTCCTGTCCTAGTATAGATTTTATTTCTCTGCCCTAGTTATATCTTTCAATTAATTGCCCTAGGTAGAATAATTTAGGATTTTAGATTTAAAAATCAATCCGAACACCCTTCGGAATTAACTCGTAAGAATGAATCGGAAATTCACAAAATCCCTGTGGACCGACCCGTACTCACCGGCTAGCTACCAAGCGACGCCGTTCTTGATTGCGGTTACAAATATTTTTTATCTATCTTTTAGAAAGCGTAAGCACGTTAAATCACTCAATCAATTGGCGCCGTTGCCGGGGATGGCGTAGAATTTTCTTTTCGCAATTTCGGGTTAATCATAAAATTTAAAAAAATCATAAAAATCTGAAAAACCAAAAAAAATATAAAAATATATAATCTGTTATTTTTGGAAGGGATACTTTGTTGTTTGAATTTTGC
Source organism: Agapanthus africanus (assembly GCA_030015575.1). NCBI lineage: Eukaryota > Viridiplantae > Streptophyta > Magnoliopsida > Asparagales > Amaryllidaceae > Agapanthus > Agapanthus africanus. The sequence goes on along the minus strand of JASDDO010000028.1, from coordinate 103,173,069 downwards.
AGGATATACGAAAATCGGATCTGGAAATCTACAGAGATCAAAACAGGAAAAAACAGATCGGAACAACAGAAGATCACAACAACCGAGAAACAGAAGAAATTTGGAGGACCGAGTCTACAAGTTAACCACGGTGATCTAGTCCAAAAAAAAAAAAAAAAGTTGGCCGAACCGACCAAAGCGCGGCGGAACCGCCGCGCCAGCCCCCTTTCGACCGCGGAACCGCCGCGGCCTGGTCGATTCAGGGCTTGAAAAAAGGCAGAAGCGCGACCAAAAAAAAAAGAAAAAAAAAACAGTTCTGCCACTGCAAATTTCTGTGAGTTTTCTCTCTCCTCCTCTGCAAATCTTGATATATCTTCTGTAAATTTGCCTGCAGGATTTCTTTATGCTCAAAATTTTTTTCCCTTCCAAATAACAATCTTGTGCAGGATTTTTGGGCCCCGCTTAAAATAAAATAGATTGCAAGTAATATTTTGCTGTTGCATATCTTTTCTATAAAATATTTTGCTGTTGCATATCTTTTCTCTAAAATCTTTTTGCAACAAATTTTTTCCAAATAAAGAGAAAGACAAAATCAATGAAAAATGAAAATAAAAAGGACAAATATTTTATAGAACTTGCAAAATTTTTTAGCCCCAAATAAATCCTTGCACCATCCAACCTTCCTTCTTGTCATCTTTCTTCTTCTAACATGGGTACCCCACATAAAAAATCATTAGCCGAACTTTGGTATCCCGAACCTAATTTTGCGTCATATGTCAATGTGTTCGGTCAATTTAAAGACGATCCTTCCATACCTAAAAAATCTTTAAAAGATCACATAGAGGAGTTTAGGAGAAACAGTTTGACTTTTCAACCCATTTTGTGTCAACCAAGTCAACCTTCACCACTTCCATATGTTGATACCACTCTTTCGAGTCCTTCTGACACTCCTAGGCCGATGTCCATTGCTGAGCACATTACTCAATCTCGCAGCCGATCTTTCACCCCTCTACACACATCTAGTTCTAGGGATCCACAAGATTATTCATCTTTTTATCCATATGTTGACCCTACCCCTGCCCAACCACCCACTTCCTACAAGTCATACCCGACCTTCCCACCTTCACTAGACACTGTTTCGACACAGCCATTAGGGAGTTTCACATATCCAACCAATTTTGAATCTTTTACTGAAACCCCCTCACTACCTAAGTCTAGTTTGGAAGAGTCGTTGGAGGCATATATAGCTGCAACAAATAAAATGATTAGGAATGTGGAAGCGTCCATGGCCGCCCTTATGCAACCTAGTGAACCGGTAGCTAGTGTCCCGCTAGCTCCAAATTTTTCAACGTATGAGGCGGCAGTTGGACAGAGTGAGAATGAGAGAGGATTTTCAAATCAAACCTACCCTTACCCAATTGAAGCCCACAACTCCTGTTTTCCATCGATTGCCCTAAATAGTTCACCTGTTGAAAATAAAAACGAGTTGTGCGATTTTGTAGTGTTTGATTTGCCAAATTGTGAAGAACCCCTTTCGAGTGAAACCACACTTAATCCTTTTGATCTTTACACCTCTACTCTAGAACCTAAATCGATAAGTATCCATGCTTGTGATGAGGTGTCTAAGAAAATTGATTTTCACTTGATTGAGGATATAGACGCCGGGAATATTTCGGATGATGAACCTGTCGATTTAATTGAAATTTTATGTTCAAATCATCATCCTGAGTTATTAAATGTTTCTCCCGAATCTCATATGCGTCTAGATTTTGATGACAATGGCATGGATGAGTTGAATATTGAGGATAGTATTGAGGAGAGTCTTGAGGATAATATTGAGATTGAATCATTTTTATTTGATGTGTCTGATTTTTCAATTCATCCTCCTGAACCTTTGACTGTTATATCACCCTCCCTCCTTCCCATCGTTCCGACCCCGCTTGAAGACTGTGAGCTTGAAACCTTTTCCTTTGAATCTGAAACAGATCTCACAGATGATAACACTTACGAGTGTTTCACTTTTTCGGACGATGTTGATGACTCACCGTCCGAGTTTGAGTCCTTTACATTTTCAGATGAGCCATCAGACTCGGTTGATTATAGTAATTTCGAACCATTAATGGAATCTTTCAAGTCCGAAACTGTTTACTACGGTGAGAAAGATACTATCCCTAATTCACTCCCTTTCGTCTTTCCCATTGTTCCGACCGAACAAATGACCGTTACGCTTTCATCTCCGATACCAAGTTCGGCGTACCCATATTTTCTTGCGAATCTTGAGGGATTTGACCCCATTTCTCGACGACTAGATAGGTTAGCGCAATCGCTTATAACATATCGGTCATCACATATTGCGCTAATTTATTCACTCAATTTACACCCTCAAGATCGTACTCCACTTCCTTCTTCTTTTCGCCATTCTTCTCCCCCACCGAGACCATATTTTACCATTCTTCTTTCCACACGGTCTCGCGTGCTTCTCATTTTCTTGCACCAACTATGCCATTTCCACGATAAGATTTTTGAATGGTTGGTGCTAACTTTTGGCTTGTGCAAGGCCACGCTTAAGTTTGGGGGAACCTTTGTATATATGTATATATTTTTGGTTTTCTTTTCTAAAAAAAAATAAAAAAAAATTCAAAACATTAAAATTATAAAAAAAAATATTATAAATAAATAAACAGGGGAGTACCGGCATTTTGACCCTCTTGGTTTAGCATGACAGTGAGGACACTGTCAAGTTCAAGTTTGGGGGTATTTATGCTCGGTACGTCTTCTTCCTTCGCATTCATTTGTACATATTTTTGCATTTGCATATTTATTTGAAAACCCATAAAAATTGAAAATTTTTGAAAAATTATAAAAATTAATGTATTCAATTTTGGCCGTATTTGACTTGAGTTTGACAAATAGGTTAACTGGCTAAGAACAACTAGATCTTAGACGTAGTAAATTAAAAACCCTAAAAATAACATTCCTTAAAGTTTAATGGTAGAAAGTATATGCTTTGTAGGTTATTTAGAAATAGGCAAATTTTGGGTTCAGTTCTTGGGCCAAGTCGAAACAAGGGAAGAGTATTGATGTTCTTATTAGAGTATAAGTTTGAAAAATAATTCCTAACTTAAGTCTAGATTCTGAAAACATATACCCTATAATTTGCACAATCACGCACCTTGAAACTTGGAATAGTAGAAGAGACCTTGAAATGCTCTTGTCTAAAGTCCTTAGTACGATGAAAATAAAAGGAAAAAAATGTGAATGAAGAATAAAAAAAAATGGACACTGGTTTTTGTGATTACTTAAGGCTGCAAAAATAGAAAAATATTTAGCGAGGGTGCTTCATCACCTAGTGCCTTAGACCAACTGGTTTGGGAGTCACTGCTAAAGCCTTGGGTGTTGCAAAACTAGGAAGTACGCTTTAAAGTGCTAACGCATCTTGTAATCGGTTGTTGGTACCTCAAGAAGTATTAACGGTCGCATGAAGGATGTGTAAGAAAAATTCAATTAAATTCACCAACTAATTAGTACTTTGGACAACGGACAAGAGTATGATTGCTTGATTTGAAATTCCAAGTGTAGGGGAGATTTATACACACACGTAGGGGTATGTGATTGGGATTTAGATAAGAGAAAGGAGTGAAGAATAGAACTTGTATCTTTAGTAAGGGTTGATAGAAATTCCTAAGTGGAGATGGAACCCTAGAAGGAAAACTTAAGAGATGCCGAAAACTAAGTAAATCTACAGGATATATATAATCTTAAGTTAAATGATGAGGAAGTGTGAAGAATATGAGTGGATAATTTACGGGTCGACGATAATAGAATTCCTTGTTGGAAAACTTAATTGGAGAACAAAAGTCGAAAAGCTGAATTGATAGGATTTTGTGGGTAGTATCCGCTGAAAACCCTCAGGAGACAACACTCCTCCTACTAGGGACACTTAGAGGTTTAACGGCTTGTTGCACGTGCTCAGTGCAATCGCGTTTCCCTGCGAAAGTGCGGTTAGGATTTTAGTGAATAAAAATAAGTTTGCTCGAGGACGAGCAAAAGATAAGTTTGGGGGTATTTGTGCACATCATAATATTGCATTATTATATTCCCCATTCTTATTCTTTTTATAAATAAACAGGTACTTTTGACGCATGTCTGCTACATGTTACAGGTTACAGGTTCTTGAATAGGAAACAGTGAAAACGATGTAAAGACGATGAAACTATGGACTTTTGACCAACAAATGGGAGGATCTTAGTCAAGCCTACATCGAAAGACAATTCACAATTAACAAGGCAACTCAAGGTCCAAAAATACAAAGCGGACGGTTAAAAATCCATTGCAAATTGTTCACTGAAGATCTGGAACTAACCTAGAAGCCCAAATGGAAAAAGATATATAGAAATAAGAAGCCCAAGCCAACAAGAAGCAGCCCACAAAACTTCACTCCTTGATCTCTCTAAAGTGCCGCGGAACCGCGGCCCAAGCCCTCTATTGCCGCGGTTCCGCGGCCATCTGGTGCCCGTGCTTCGAGAATTTTACCAAAAGTTGTTTGCGGCTCTGAAAAGATTTCCAAAGGGCTATTTTTGTAATTTCAGACATGCGAAACAAATGTAACCCTACGGTTTCCTATTCTTTATAAATAGGAACTCTAATCATTGTAAACTTTATGCCTCATTTTAATAAAAATTCCAAAATTCTTTATGGAGAGCATCGGTGCCTCTCTTCAATTCTGAAATTCAGATCTGACAACCCTGCATGGATGATTGGAGAAATGCATCTGTAAAGTAAGTAGATTTGTTTATTTTCTTGCCCTAGATAATTTCAATTCATGCCATAGATTAAATTTATTTTCCTGTCCTAGTATAGATTTTATTTCTCTGCCCTAGTTATATCTTTCAATTAATTGCCCTAGGTAGAATAATTTAGGATTTTAGATTTAAAAATCAATCCGAACACCCTTCGGAATTAACTCGTAAGAATGAATCGGAAATTCACAAAATCCCTGTGGACCGACCCATACTCACCGGCTAGCTACCAAGCGACGCCGTTCTTGATTGCGGTTACAAATATTTTTGATCTATCTTTTAGAAAGCGTAAGCACGTTAAATCACTCAATCAAGGAGCCGATGACATTCGGTTGAGGTTCGCCCGCGCCTCCGTTGAGGGGGAGGTGGCGGCTGGTACCTGGATTCACAGGGCGATTACTTGCCATATGGATGGAGATCGGAAGGCCAACTTTGTTTTTGTGGAGTTTGCATTCCCACAGACGGCGCCAACTGATGGAGGTCTTTTTCGGGTCTCCTTCAGATGTTGTCTTCCGTCGATCTCCCGGTGGATTCTGGAGATGATCTCCTATTGCGTGTGAGTCTCAATGGGTTTGGAGGAGATTGATGACTTGGGGAATTTAGCGCCGAGTACCTGCAAAGAAGTCCCGGTGCGGTTTGGTACCACCGAGGACCTTCCGACGATCAAGTTAGTACTAGATCCGAGCAGCGTAACGGCTAAGTGGAGTAAAAAATGGCTTACTTGACCCCTCTGTGATGGGGGTTTATATAGCGGTGGTAGCACGCAGCAGGCGCGAGAATCTCGCCGGCAGTTATGTTCCCGACGTCACGCCCGCGCGGAGAGCGGATCGCCCATTAATGGGGATCGTGATGGCGTGGAACGTAGCATATTGCTGGCAGAGAATCTGCGCATGGCGGGATTTGCGGAGCGGCGGTTACGCCCGTGAGCGGTGGAGTTGGTCGGAGGACCGAGGAAGATGTCCTCGGCTGGGGAGTTCGGGGGCGAGCGAGAAGGCCGATGAGTCTTGGTCTTGTGGCAGCTCGGGGCGAGCTGAGGGGCCGAGGAGGCCCATTTGCAGGGGGCCCCGAGGAGGGCTAGCTCGTGCGTGCAGGTCGGGTATTGGGGTGGCCTGGTCGGTCCCTGTGGGCCCTTTCTTCTGAGTTTTGGGACACATCATCTGCCACGTGTCCTGCTCTTGGGGGTCGCCAATATTGAGCATCACCATGTTGTCTAATGGAAGGCACCATGTTGTCTAATGGAAGGCTAAAGATTGACAAGATAAATCAATAGAAAAAGGCAAGACAAGGTGTCATCACTTTTCTTGTTAGAGATTGATGATGTGAAAAGTAGTTCAGTTTTGTGGACTTGTTGCTATGGAACCGGACCTAACAATGTGTCTGAGCCACGCATCATGGGTCCAGCCAGTTGTGTGATGTCTATAGGCTGAAAATGACACTGTTTTAATTTGTCAATTTTGACTAGAATATTACTTTTTATCCACCTGCTTAACGTATAGTTAATTTGAGTGTGGCCTATACATTAAAATTAGGATCGCTAGCTTTCGGGGGGGAGGGGGGTCGGGGGGGGGTTGCGGGGGTGGTGTTAAGTATTCTCACTTCATGACCTGAACTGCTTAGTCTTGTGAATTGCGGTTCGGCTGAACTTTGACTCATTTTTTAGGATAGCATCATTGATTAATCTAAGTCTACTGACAAGGGCCCTTGCCATGCATGGGCCCGAGGTTTGTCTAAAAGATATGTTATTGCATAAATGACGGAATCGTAACTAAATTTTATTACAGGCAAACTTTTCAATCATGACTTAAATTCTCTTAATTTAGAAAATGTCTTCATTTTTATATCAAAACAATTCTATAAAGGTGTCTGTCTTTACACATTTCTACATATTGCACGTATTCAACAGATGACAAATTGCATTTGAAAACTCCTGTCATCGTCACCGATTGCATTTAAAATTAGGAAGGATTTTCCCTGGAATCTTCCTGCTATCATCACCGAATTCTGTCGACCTCCGTCCTCCTCCAGACAATGATTATCTTCCCATCATCATGTACCTTTCTCTTGCTAATTTTCATATTACATAATTCAACCGACAACTTTAATTTTATATATATATATATTTTTCATAACCTACAAGAAAAGCATTTCCGATGATGCTAGACACATTAAATTGAAAGGCTTTAGTAGGATGATGCTAGATCAATTCTAAGGGACAATGTTAAGGAACTTTTGTGGAATTGCTATATATATATATTTTATAACCTACAAGAAAAGCATTTCCGATGATGCCAGACACATTAAATTGAACCTATCTCGGTTAGGATGATGCTAGATCAATTCTAAGAGACAATGTTAAGGAACTTTTGTGGAATTGCTATATATATATATATATATATATATATATTTCATAACCTACAAGAAAAGCATTTCCGATGATGCTAGACACAATTGCTCGATGAGGTGGCTATGCCTTCCATATTCGAAAAATTCCACAAAAGTCCCTTAACATTATCTCTTAGAATTGATCTATCATCATCATAATCGAGATATGTTCAATTTAACGTGTCTAATTTGACATTCCATACTCCATCATCTTAGTAGTGCATATTTGATGGTTTGTACTCATAATACAGTTGGTTGCACCTAGCTTATACTTAATTCGCTAAGATTAGGTTAGTTTGGTACTTGATGGATCAAGCTCCTCCACCTTAGTGGTGAGTATTTGATGATCCATACTTTTACATCAACTTGAGCTTAATGAAGTGATTAAGAGAGCGATTGTGGATTAGCTTATCTTGACATCATTCATTAGTTTTGAATTCCCGAATAAATTCCCTTCCCCTTGCATATTCATTTCTTCCTAAAAACGTTCATAAGAACTCTATCAAAACTCAAACTCTTATAACTCGCGTTGGAAACACAATTCGAAATATTCGATCTCCGTTGGAACAACTCGTACTCACTGCTTTGTTTAAACGCAAAGTTGTTTGTTGCGATAAAAACTACGCTACACACTAGGTCTGGCAAATGAGACAAGTCGACAACGCCTCGCCTAGCCTCGCAATGAGGCGAATTTTATTCTCCTCGTTGCTGACGTAGGTGAGTTGGCGATTCGACTTACCTCGTCGGAGCGAGTTGGGCGAAGCGGGCCAGTCCCAATTTTCTCGATGTTGCCACGCTCCAGTTCGCCTCACCTAACTCGCTCTTCATCCTGTCTCGCCAACTCGCTAGCAACTCGCCTCTCCTCTTCTTGCCAGCAACTCGCCTAGACTCGTCAGCTGATTCGTGAGCCAACTCGATCCAGTCTGCCTTGCCTCGAGATTCCAAACCAACGGTCGGATTCATTGGAATTTGTGATGAATCACCTCGAATCGAAACTCGCATCCTACAATCAGAATTCGCCCCACCCCGTCTCGAAATCCAAATCCAACGGTCGGATTCGTTGGATTTTATGACGATTCGCCTTGCATCGTAACGGCTGGAAATTTTTAAAAAAATTGAAATCCCTATAAATACAACTCCATACCCATTTCATCTCATTCCAAATCTATTTCTCTCTCAAATTAAAAAAAACTTCTCTCGGCCCTTAACTCTTAACTTTAAAGTTTTCAAGAATTGATGCTCCGACTCCGAGTTTTCGACGCTTCGATCGACTTATTCTGCTCTACTGCTCTTCTGCTCAATTGCTCTACTACAGCGTTTTATCTATTATTTCTTTTTCCTTTTATTTTATTAGCTTTCTTCTTGCGGTTAAATTGGTATTAGTAATATTTAGTATTTAATTTTTTTAATTAGTTAAAAAAATTATATGGAGGGTCCATCTGATACACATAACACCCAAGTTCCTAATTCTAAAATACATGCAAAAGGAGAAGAACCCACACAGATATCTAGAGAAGCTAGAAAACGTGCACTTAGTAATAATGTTTGGGAACACTATACAATTAAACATAGGGAAGGGGTTAGAGACGATGTGCTACTGCGTATAAATATAAGGAAGGTATCGGTACTTTACATAAACATGTAAAAAACACTTAGAAAGCACGGCTGGTTTCTTCTCCACACAATCAGAAATTAATTTCTCCGATAAAGGTTTTTTTTAATATAATCATGATCTAAATATTGAAGAGATGACAAGATTTGTTATGACAGATGAACACGTTCTCGGATTCAGAAAAAACCAAGCTTTTGAGCGGTGCGTTTAAAGGGCATTACAACCGGGATACGAAAAGGTCCCGAGGAGTATGCTTAAGAGCCATTGTTTTGGGCTCTACAACAAAAGTAAACAACTATTAATTGCTACTCTTACTTATTTAGATACTAGTATTTTATTAAGTTCTGATATTTGGACTGATAGAAAGGAACTTTCCTGGATTTGTGTTACTGTATATTGGATAAATTCTGACAGGTATTTGCAAAAAAGAATTATTGTTTTTAGACAGTTTCAATTCCCGCATAATTCTTTTAATATATCTTCTGAAATTAGATCTGTTTTAGAAGAATATCAATGTGTAAATAAATTTTATTCTATTTCTTTTGATAATACTAGCAACAATAATTCTGCTGTTACTAAACTTATTAGGCTGCGCAAACCAATTTGCAATGGTTGCTTTTTTCATATTCGATGTGCCTGTCATATACTTAATCTTGCTGTACGTGATGCATATCAAATATTTTCTTCAAATATTCAAACAATTAAAAATTCATGTAGGTTTATTAAATGTTTCAGAAAAAGAAAATCTGAATATAAAGTTAGAAGCCAGGCTGCAAGATTAAGGTTGTCTCTTAGAAAAGATGTTTCCACTAGGTGCAATAGTATATATAACATGTTTCGTACTGCATCAAAGACTAGTGGACTTATTAGTAACATGTGGAATGTGAAAATGCCTGTAGAAAACCACTTAATAGATGATCATTGGACGGTTGCATAACTTTTCAAATATTTTCTTATGAATTTTAGAACCGCAACTGAACGTTTTTCTGCTACTTATAACCTTCTCATATATAGTCTTTGAATTGTATAATATAGCTCAATATTTTTCTAGTCATTGTAATAATGAGATACTTAAGCCCGTTATATTTGCTATGCTAGCTAAGTTCTAAATATTACTCCGAAATTCCAATTTTTTACAGTTTGTGTTCGATTATGGACCTTAAAATTAAATTAGAAAGTTTGGAGGCTCTTTTAAACGGGTTCCATGGATGCATGGGGCATACTATAGATATTAATGCTTATATTAATACCGTTAAATGTACTTTAAATGAAGTGTTTGATTTATATGTTGCACGATCTTCTATTGGTAGAAATACTAAATGCAGTTTGGCGTACGATACCATGGAGAGCATGATTTGCTTACAAGATTGGGAAGCAGCAGCTGTCAGGAAACAAAATGCAATTAGCTTAGATTCGGATTATCTACCTGAGAAGCTTACAGGATTGGGAGAGTCCAATACCGAATAAGAAACCACAACCGGCGGCGACTAGTAGTGAGTATGAATTGTAATAGTAGAAAAAGAACTACGTAGACCTAATTCTCTCTCATTGAGCTCAGTATTTGGGAAGGATACGTAGATAACCCGAGTGGGTTCGGTCTCTAATATAAAAAAAACTAATTGTATTATTTAATTGTAACATAATCGTTAGATTCTAACGCTTTAAATTTTCAATCTGATTTCAAAATTTATCCTACTGCAGACGTCTGCTGAAGGAATTTTTCATTTTTCAAATCTCTGTTTTTACTGCAGAGACGTCTAAGCAGACGTTTTCTTAAGAAATCTTTGAACTACAGACGTCTGGCACAGACGTCTGCTAAAGAAAATTTTCAATTAACCCAGTCTCTGTTTTTAAATAGAGACGTATGGGGCAGATGTCTCTAAGAAATTTTTGAACTGCAGACGTCTGGCCCCAAACGTCTGTAGTTCATAAAAAGAGTAAAAAAACCAGAGTCAGGCGAGACTTGCCTGACTCGCGCGAATCGCATCGTCTCGCCTCGCGATTCGCCTAGACAGACGGCGAGGCGAACAGAGTCGGCGACGGCTGCTGTTGAACTCGCCTTGCTTCGCCTCGTCGGTTAAGCGAGATGAATTCAACTCGCTTCGTCAATGAAGCGAGTCGGGCGATTTGCAAAGGCGAATCGCCCGACTCACTTCATTTGCCAGGCCTACTACACACGATTATGTTTTCACACGTTTCTTTACCGCAAAAAAACGCGAACAGAATTTGGCGCCATTGCCGGGGATCACAGTTTCTAGAACGTGTTAACAATTCTTGTTATTCTTCTTTCTCAATGCAATTCTTGTGAATAGTAAACTCTTTGAAAAAACTCATAAAAATATGATTTTTTTTGGTTATTTTGGATGAATTTGTTGGCGGTACAGTGAATAAATTGAGGCAGGAAGCTGCTAAAAATTTTCAGGGAAGCTTAAGAAGCTCTACAGGAGGAGTCGAGTACAATGCCAAAGACAGGGACAGATTGGTCCCAGTTCCACCGCTGAACGCGGTTGGTGAAGCGCTATTCACTATGGATCCGTGGCCCACTTGGGGCTTTTGGGCCAAAATTTTTATTAGCACTTTCCTGCCTCTCCCCCTCTCCTTCACTCCAATAGAACTTTATTTTATGCAGGATTTCTTTACTCGCAAAGATGCCGCAAAAAAATTGGTGTGATTGATTTTTGGACTGTTTTAGATTTTAACGGAGTGCTCGCATTCATTCTTAATACGGACTAATTAAGGGTAAAGACTATTACAAGATAGGGTGGGGATTTCATTACCCTTCCCTAATCCAAGAAATCACAACCAAGCATTTGCATATCACCTATCGAACTTAATAAAAAAAAATCTAGACTCGACTCTAAGAATTTTAGCACTCAAATAAGGACCAAAGAGATGTTAGGGTAATCTATTTCTTCTTCTAATTGCTATAGAGATGTCTAGAAAAGCGTTTTCAGACTACGTCTCCAAAGTCATTTACGGTTATTTGATCAGGACCTTAACGAAAGATTTGGGAAACCTTTAATAATACTTGCGCTTTCTTGGCCATTTGAGTAGTGAAGAGAGATTTAGATGATTGATCCTTCTCATCGTCTCTTGGATGTCTAATGAGCGGGTCTAGAAATTTGACCTATGTGACACTAGATTCTAAGAGATTAGTTGTTTTCTTTCTTCTTGTGTGGTTGAGTCTTTGATCCGTATTTTCTAGCACAAACTTTGAGTTCAAAAACTCGTTTTCACACACCTATCACTTTTCACATATCTCTTTTCATCCTATTTCACATTCACAAATTCACACCATTCTTACATTTTTTACCTTTTCACCATACACTATTTGGATTAGTGTATGCGAAAGTGGGCTAGGGACCCACGATCCCGATTAGTCCGTATTCTACCTATCTCTTTCGATTCTTCAACCGATTTCGATATTGATATTTCTTCCGATGATTCTACTTTATTGACCACTATTTCTTTCGATTTAACGATAGCCGGTAATCAAACTCCTACTCTTCAAGATCTTTGCTATCCTAATCATTCTGCCATTCCTTCATGTATTTGTTTGCCTCCCCTTAATAGAAACAATTACAAAGTCAAGTCTAATTTTCTCAACATTCATCCACGTTTTTCCGGACTTGATTTCGAGGATGCCTATGTCTACATTAGTGAGTTTGAAGATACTTGTTGAAGAACGCGCATGCAACACATCCCCGATGATACTATGAAACTTCCTCTTATACCCTTTACCCTTCGCGATTTAACGAAACGTTGACTTTTTAGTGTACCCGTCAACCCTATCCACACTTGGGAAGAATTTGTCAAAGTATTTCTCAATTTTTTTTACCGAAATCATAAAACCTCAAGGTATAGACATGAGATATACCAATTTCGAAACAAAACCCAGGTGAAACTTTTGGGAAATATATTGATTGATTTAAAAATCTTTTGATTCAATGTCCTCTCCATGGAATAGAGAAGTGGCGGTTATGCCAAATAGTCTACGAGGGTCTTGATCAAAATTATATCGGAATCTATGTGCAGTGGAAATTTCATGAAAATGCATCCCGACGAAGCTTGGAATTATCTTGAAGAATTATCAGAAAAATCCACACAATGGGAAAGCAATCCTTCGCCGATCGCTTCAAAAAGCGGTATTTATAATGTCGATTCTACAATTGCCTCCAAAGCAAAATTAGCCGCAATTACGCAACGATTAGAGGCAATTGAAGAAAAATTCGTTTCATCACTCGCTTCTACCAATCAAATTTCCCGTTCATCTTACTTGAATTGTGCGGATTCACCTTTTCTGACGGATGAATGTCCTTTGGTTACAAATCTTCTTGGACTCGAACATGTCAATGCTTTCTATAAAAAACCAAGGAGTGATCCTTACTCAAACACTTACATTCCGGGATGGACAAATCATCCAAATTTTTCTTGGTATTAATCAAACCAATTTTTAAGGAGGACAAAATTCAAACTCTTCATCTCAATTCCAACAACAACAACAACAAATCTTTCAAAACATTCCTCCATAAAATCAAAATTCCACTCCTCAAAATCAACAATTCAATATACCTATCAACACCAATTTTCAATCTAATACCTCTTTCTCTCAACCGGGGTTTGAAAAATTATCATTTTTGGAAAAAACCCTTGAAAATTTCACAAAACTTTTTATGTCCAAAACCAATAATTTTTCATCCACACTTTAAAACTTCATGCAAACTTCGACCTATTTTGCAAACACTCAATCTCAATCCATAGCTTGCCTTAAAGGTCAAATAGAGAAGTTAACCATGGTTTTGAGAAGTCAACTGGTCACGAATCCGAACGCAACAATGTAATGTTCACATGATAGCCGACGAAAACATCAATCATGTTGCCTAAATTACAACAGTTCGATCCAGAAAACAAATTGACAACAGCATTGGCATGTCTTAAAATTCATCTACATCTCCTTCTGTAACACCTAGTATCTTAAAATCCCAATATAATACTCTTTTGAAGGTATTCTTTAATTCCATGCTCAAGTAAAATGTCAGATTACATATCAGATATCATATTAGCTTGAATATTAGCTTGAGCCGGCTCAAGAGTCCTTCAGAATAACAAATTCTGCTCTGGTTGTATTGTAAGGTCGGACGCGCTTCGCGTGTATACGCAGCGGAAGCGGAGCTGATCGGATAACAAAATTCCTAAGAGCGCGATCGACCATACGCCAAGAAACCATCCAAACACTAGTCTAGCAAACATAATAAGCATAGAAAGAGTAAAGAGTGTGATACAAACTTTGTAGCATGTCCGACTGATCTCTGAAGACCCTGTCCAAACTCTGTGAGCTCCCTGACGCGTAGTAACGCCGACTGCCTCACCGTAGATGATCCGCATTGAAAGTGGGCTGCCCGAACTCCAACTTCGTCACCGGACGGAGAAACTTCCTCCAGAGTTTTGCTATGTGTAGAGGAAGGTGATATGAATATTGGGTACTCTCTCTTTTTCTCACTCCCTCATCATGGCAACTTTTGCCATTAACCTAGAGGGCTAGAGCTCTCATAGTTTGAGGACGAAGATGTTTTTGATGGCTTGAAAAATAAATGAATTGATTATCCTTTTTATTTTCAACCATGTCATATTAATATGACATATATCACTCTCCCACTTTCTCTCTCTCTCTCATGTGTGTGTAACACACTCAAGAGAGGGTGGGCCCCACCATTATGTTAAATACAATAAATAAATAATATATACCCATTAATATATATATATGTATGTATGTATATTTATTTATACATATTATAAAAGAGTCAGAATATATATATATATATATATATATATAAAATAAGTATTAGTACATGTATCTTATACACGTACACATCATGTATCACATACATGAAACGCCATCAATATTTTCTCAGTATCATATACTGTAGAGAGTACGTGTATCATATACACTATATTAGAAATTGTATCATAAATACGGTTATCAAGTCAACACTTGACTTGATATTCCGGCTTTTAAACCGGATAGTATAACTGCCGTACGATTAAATGCGTATATCCAATATACATGTCTAATCGAACTCATGTACATATCCCTATATGTACGTTACATCGTGTTTTGCCCGGGCATGCACTTACGTTGCGGGACTCTAAAGACATGTCAATACGCTGGTAGTAGGTTATACATGATTGCATCCGATTGAATTCGAAACACTTTCTGATTCAACCCTCTCACGGGGTAACCCACAAGCTCATCAGTGGCGCTAGATGTATGTAACGACTACCCAGTTATGAGCAAGATAAAGGCAGATCGACGAGCGAACTCATCCAGTCCCGATAAAGTCTATAAGTGACAGTCAGCGTACAGTCCGGTCTCTTAGTTGAAGAGTATCGCATATCGGGTCTGGGGGTGGAATCTGTCAGACCCCCAATAACCCGATAAGTCGTACCGATAGAGGACTCATAACCAAAGAGATACAACTGGTAACACTTAACGGTTTATCTCTACCGCCGTGGCCATGGACTTGATTGAATGTGAGATTTTGTGATCAAAGAATTATTAACCGCAATCAAGAACGGCGTCGCTTGGTAGCTAGCCGGTGAGTACGGGTCGGTCCACAGGGATTTTGTGTATTCTCAATTTGTTCTAACGAGTTAATTCCAAACAGTGTTGGATTGAT
Organism: Agapanthus africanus; assembly: GCA_030015575.1. Classification (NCBI taxonomy): domain Eukaryota; kingdom Viridiplantae; phylum Streptophyta; class Magnoliopsida; order Asparagales; family Amaryllidaceae; genus Agapanthus; species Agapanthus africanus. Next base: position 103,157,620 of record JASDDO010000028.1, on the reverse strand, counting down.
TATCACTAAAAACTAAGTTTGATCTAGACTAGGATTAAAACCTTGCTAGGGTTAGGTTTAGGTTAAATTTGGAAAGTCAATATTTCTCACCGCTTTCTATGCCCTAATTAAGATCTATTAGGTGTTATGGTAATAATTAATAAAGTGGATTAGTACCATCGGGAAGAAACGGTGTTTCTTTCTCTAGGTTCTTGTCCTTCCTTTTTTAATTCTTACCCTAACCTCCATGGAAAATATGCACAACCGGTCTTTTAAACTACGGTATCACCGCTACCTCATGGGATAGGGTGCCATAGGGAGCGGTGTGTGTATGTATGCATGGAGTCCTATAAAAATATGTGATGGGCAAGAAAGGGGTGGGAGATTTTTATCTCTCAAACCTTTCCTATTCCTAACCCTAACAAGCGAGGATCTATTCACTCATTAGGGAATTGAATAACATGTTCTAACTAATTAATTAGGGCAGATAATAAAAATTATACTAAGGCAGAAATAACAATTAAGAACTAGGGCAATGAAATAAAAGTCTTACTTTATTTGATGGTCTCTCCAAACATTTACACCGAATTAAATTCTGAATAGATGAAATAAAAAGAGGTATAAGAAGAGACATGCTCCAAAAAGAGCATTAGGTTTTCTATTTATAGATTATAGAAACCCTAGGGTTACATTCGATCCCTATCTGCATTTACAAAATTACCCCTAAAAAGCCTAGTCAACGCACCGCCAGCCGCCACAACTTTTTTGCACCGACACGGGTGACGCACGACTGCGGATTCGCGGCCAAGAGCCAGGTTTGACCGCGGTTCCGCGGTTATGTAGGGAGCTTGTTGGTTCAATTTCCTAGGGCTTCTGTCTGTTGCTGTTGTCTTCTGTTTTCTTCAGTTGGTTCTTCAGAACGTCTTCTAGTTTTCTTCCAGTTTTTCATAATGTCGTGGACTTTTACCGTTACTTCGTGTCGAAGTCTTGAACCTTGCGCTGCCTTTATGGTTTGTGAACTTGTTCATTGATCTTCATTGTCCCTCAAAATGTAGGTATGATCAAGATTCCATCATTTATCAGTCGCAGTCTCACTTTTGTATTATCTTTTCCATCAATTTCACTGTTTTTATTCCGAGAACCTGTAACCTGCAACTATGTACCAGACATGGATCAAAAGCACCTGTTTATTTGTAAAATGAATAAGAATGGGGAATATAATAATGCAAAATTATGGTATGAACAGGACTTCGGATTATAGTCGTATCCTGCACAGTGCGATATCGACTCCCAATTCTGGGAGTGACGAATTCCCTCGACCGCTAATTGCCTTCATGTGCTTCGAGACTGTATTCAACTAAAACTTGTTTGCATGACTCAGTAGATCCATGGTAGGGTAGTAATCTAAGTACAGTAGGAATACACGCAAGATACTATGGCGATCTCAGGTCTAGGGATTACCTTGTACTCATGTTAGCAGAGAACTGCTATATGACTTTGGTAAAACACCAACTAGGAGTTCTCTGCGAGTCCGTCCAGTTTAACTTATCCAATGAGCACCTGCATATAATTCTTGGTGTCAAACACCAATAGCTATGGGATCTGCTATCGCCTTCCAGCCGGGTCAGGAAACGTACACATTAGTCTAAACTGGAGTACCGATGCCCAGTCTCGATACTCTTACGATTAGGGACATTTAAGGATGTGCTTATAAACTATCAGACCCCACTAGTATGATCCCTATCATTAATCCTGGTAGTCAAGCAAAGATTCTATAGGCTTTATCTCATGTATTATCGATACGTGATAACTAGTAACACGTATACACATGATATATAAAGACCAACCAGATAGCATACTATCATCTCGAGTAAGACTGTTTTTTGTAAAGGTCCTCATGAATTCAGTAATTGCATTCCTATAATTACGATAATTATCTTGAGGGCACTTATATCCAACAATCTCCCACTTGCACTCAAGGCTAATTATTGCGGTATCACATATACACATCTCATGTGCTACTGCATACCTAATTTCTGTACTAACAGTTTCACAAACTGTATTCGAGAAATAGACTCAGTGAGTGGATCCGCTACTATGTTTCTACCTGTATCTTACTGAATCTCAAATTCACAGAGAATAACCATCTCCCGAAATGAGCGATACCTACCTTAGAATTTTGTTTGGATAGCTGATGGGACCTTGTTCACAAATGAACGTATTTATCTAAACAAATACTTAGAATGTATCCTTTATTGATTCACAATCAGTATCTAACGCCTTGAATATCTCAGTATCCCGCTTGGAACTCTTCTAATATACTGTTCCTCAGAAGAGGGTAAACTAATAACTCGCGACAGATACTCTGTCTACCTTGTCCCTCGGAAGTTGGAATCGGTAATCGCATCCCGAAAGATGCTACCATTACCATACACTAAGAACACCCCATATGTTCTTCACTTTTCCTATGTTTCTCCAAGATTGGACTAATAATTTCTTACTACACCAAGTGTAAAAGTATTATCTGGTCTGGTATATAACATCGCATGATTAACCTTACTGTCAAAGTATGTCGAATGTCATTTATGCAATCTCTATTCATCAGTTCCGAAAGACATCCTTTTAGAGAGGGTGACTCCACTTCTTGCGGGTATATTACCACACTAGGAGTTGTCCATTCTAAACCTCTTTAGAATAGTGTCAAGATATCTGAATTTGGGACAATCCCAAAACCCTTACTAGATCTAACCCTCTATACCTACTCACTAGAATCAATGATGTATATATAATTCATAAAGAAGAAACAAATATGACAACCAATGATTGACCGAATTGTGGTATAAGAACATTACTTCCTATCAAGAGTATGTTATCCACATTAGTATGGGGAACCTGACACTACTTTCTACAGCCTTCTTACAAATACCGGGTCTATCTCTTATTTAGATGAAGTCAAACACTTTGACTGCAACATCAATATAAATGATCCATCTCCGCTATTCCTACTTTGGTCTATAAATAGACTTAAGCAACTTGCACACTATCCGCTGCTCTCACTGACTAAGACAACCCTCTGACAGAGTCATATACGCGTACACTTCTAAATCCAATTTAGAAAAAATGCTATAGTCATACTCATACCAGATATCATAGCTATGAAAACAGCAGTGGCAGGTTATATCCGTATGAACTTCAGCACAGACACTAAAGTAACAGTATCATCAAAATCTACATTGGGTATTTGATGAATACCTGTTTGCTATAAGTCTAGCCATATTAGGTCAATACCTTTCCATTTGCACTGATTTTGAAAGATTTGCTTGCTCCTTATGGGTTTTACTCCTTTCAGAAGCACACAACAAAGTCAATAATTTTTTATAGTGCATGGAGTCCTACTTGGATAACTTGGCATCCAGCCATCAGTCGAAAGTCATCACTTCCTATGACCTGCTGAAAACTAGTAGGGTCATCATCACATGACACAAAATCCTTGTCACCGTCTACGCGAAAACTGAAATATCTCTCGGGTGGCTGAGGTCACCTACTAAATCTATGGAGTAGCTATGGTCTGTTAAGGTCAATTGGATCATCAGGTTTTACCAAACTTTCAGTAACCGTTTATGGTTCTGGAATCACTTCCAGTTCTACCATACTCCCACTAATTTCTTTTGCAAGAAATTCCTTTACTAAGGAGATGGCGAGCCAAGAACAAAACACTTTTGATCTTGAAAACGGTAGAAGCTATCCTTCACGGAAGCTTGGGATAACCCAAAAACTGCTATTATCGAAACGTGTCTCGAGTTTGTCCGGATCATGGTTTTAAGCACAAACCGGATAACCCAACATCTTAACAACCTTAAGATGAACACCATTCTATATCACATATAGAAACAGGGACACTTGTTTAGGTGGAACCAATATTAATTGATATGCATCTATTTCTAGTGCATTCCCATAATTGAAAAAGGCGATTCAACATTACTCATTATGGAGCGCACCAGCGGATGGGTAATATGATAGAATCACATTCTCAATATGGAATACCCGGTACCAACCCCATGTCCGTATGGAAATCAGACAACATACATCAATATGTATAAGCCCCTAGAGTTCACTAGCTTAATTTCCGTGTGCTGTTAATTGAAAAATATTCTTTTGCTTAATAGAAACCAAAAGTTTGCCATTCAGGCGAAACCTGATGATTTTCCTCAATAGCAACAATTGCTCAGTAAACCAATATTAAGGATAAAATCATCCATTCTCAATTCTCCACTCCATCTCAGCATCTGTAACACCCTACAGATGTGAGATTCTTATCCGGTATCTATATACCCAGGAGTTAGAGTTTATTGAGAAACAGTTTTCAAAACACAAACACACAGGATATCTGAAATATCAAAATGTTTCAGCGGGGTTAGTTGGGTATTCATAGTATTGCCTTTTTCATTGCCGGCTCATGATAGCAGTCGCAATTTTCCTTTCCTTATACTTCAACTCCTTTTGATGTCTCTCCATTTTACATTTCTGTAAACCGGACTTATACTAGTAGTTTTTTTTATACTAGTTGGTTTTTTTCTTACCATCCCTTTAGCACCAGGTTCGGGATTGGAAGAGGACTTTCCAATAAGTGTAACTGATATACTCTATTTATATATAAGGAGCTCTCGAACTTGAGATAAGGTAAAAGGGAGAGACAAATGAACAATTCATCTACTCCAGAACTAGTGGCCATCCTCAGACCGAAACAATTTCATCGAGTTCGTATCTAACCATACGACGGCCTTCCAAGAAATATGGATTTCTGTACCGAATACAGAGGGGGAAGTAGGATAGGTAAGGATATATGCCACTATGTCGTAGATTAGGGCAATCCAGACATACCAAAGCTATCGATTGTAAAAAGGTCGGTCAACGAGGTTAACAAGTCTTAGTTTAAGGTCAGTCCATGGTCGCTATCAGAGAGAGAAAATAAACACTCAGTGTGCACTTTAACCTAGATTAGATTGGTATATTTATCTAATCAGGATGGCTCCCATTGTTCTGTTGAATCCTCCTTCAAACTCTAAAAGGAGAAATAGCCGGGATTTCGAATAGAAAATTTCCCGGGAGTAACAATTACTCACAGTAGGAATCGGGACCCAAACTATCATTGCGTAGTAAGCTTGACAAAGTTCAATAAGTCACCCCACTTTATATAAGGTATGCAATCTCATTGAATGTTTCAACACTTAAAACTCCCGATATCGGTTTTTATCCCTAACAGCTTATGATCTTGATGAAGGTCAAAAAATCATAAGCTGCTGGTAAAGTTCTATCTATCATTTCGTGATTAATTTAGATCCACCCTCACGAGCCCTTGACGAAAGTCAATAAGGCTATGCGACTGTCCTAGCTAATCGCATCACATGCCAGCAGGAAGACATCACTTAGCTACCATACACTACGCCTTGACAAAGGTCAATAAACACAACATGCATACTAAGTACTTTACTTCCTGAAATGACAGAAGGCTACGGCTGTTTTTGAAGAAAACCATCAATGTAATAAACTTGATATCATCATAGAAACCGAGTGGATTTTGAAAATTTATAGTTGCGTATAATTTTGCTTAAGAGTGAACTCCTTGTGAAGGGATCTATACTCTTTCCTCATTTAATGTAGTGCAGGATATTCCTAACCGAATATCACAACACAAAGCAAAAGAATACAGCTACAAAAACAATTTTAGTGACACAAATTTTTGCTCAAGAGCGAACTCCCCATGACGGGATCAAGACTCTTTTCTTATCAAGTGAGGTGCAGAACATTCCTAACTGAATGCCTCTATGCGAAGCAAAAGAATCGACTAAAATTTCCCTTTTTATAAAAAGTGGTTCCTACAACGTATGTGTTTATTTTACCTTGCATTAATTCTATTAACGTAATCCTATCATCTAGATCACATTATCTAGAATTTTCCTTCTCACACAATCACAGAAAAAATATGAAAAGAAAAAATAGAATGCATATATACGCCGCTCGCATTCGCCACGGGGCCCCAGGTCTTCACCGTAAGGTTACTTAACTTACGACAAGGCAGGGGCAGGGTTAGCACGGGTGCAAAACGCATATAGCATATATATATATCAGATATCACATATATCAATATATCATTACATGCAAATAATCACGTTACAGCATGCGGGAAAACAATATGACAGAGTTGGAATGGTCGGATCACGTAGGAATCCCACATTTTGTTCGAGCCACAAACGATACACAAAATTTCCCGGTCGCGTGAATAGCCCATGCAAAGCTAAAGCAGACCCCTACGAGTGCGGCAAGTCATCCGTCAATCCAAGAAATGAGGCAACTCGGTATCATCACCATGATGGGGCCACTCAACACTTTCTCGAATCCGATGACTTGAGCACTCCACCACGGGTCAATTCTAACCCGCTACAAGCGCAGCGAACAGTCTGCCTATCCTAGAATCGAGTGACCCGGTCTCAACTCCTTGAGATGGCCACCCGCTGTAATCTAGAATTCGGCTGCCCATGCGCTTCTCTTCGGGGTAATCCTAATATCTGTATTAATACAACGGTAATATTGATTGCAACCTGATCGAGTTCTGACAAATAATAATACAATAAGCGGAAATGACGGCCACATGTCAATCACTCGTCTCGAATAAAAGAATATACATTTAGCTACAACATGAAGGAAAAATAAATATATCATATCACACAATTCCGCACGAGCCTATTCATTTCGCGACAATCCAATCCAAACCAAGTAAACTTAAACATAGAACATATCAGACTCATAAATACATATCAACAAGTATGTATCATCGTATTAACTGGGTTAAACACTTTAACCTCATCAATACAAAAACCTACGATGTAACAGTTTCGATTAATAACTTTCCAGAACAAAACGAGATCAAATCTCAAATCTGGGAAAAATCAAATAATACCAAAAATCCTATTTCCTTAAGTTTAAGCCCCCAGAGAAAACTGGAGGCATTTTACAATAATTTGGCCGCAAATAAACCGCCATCAGCGGCCACATCATCACCAAATCCCCTAGATTTCACCCTTGTCATTTTCACATTCAAAACTCCATTCTGCAATACTTTAAAAAAATTTAAAATGAATTTTGAAAATGGAACAGTGAGGGGGTTTAAACTTGGAAATCAGAACGGAAAATTGATGATCGAAACTAAAACACCGCCTAACGCTAGTCCTAATGCTTGGTTAGCTCTGATACCACAATAAGGTAGACATGCTCCACGCGTATGCATAACGGAAGCAAAACTGGTCGGATAATAGAAATTCCTAAGAGCGCGATCGACCATACGCCAAGAAATCGTTCAAACACTAATCTAGCAAACATAAAGAGCAAAGAAAAAGTAGAGAGTGTGCTACAACTTTTGTAGCGTATCCGGCTGATCCTGGAAGGTCCCGTCTAAACTTCGTGAGCTCCCGGATGTGTAGGAACGCCAATCGTCTCGCTATAAATGATCCGCGTTGAAAGCGGGCTGCCCGAACTCCAACTCCGTCACCGGGCGGAGAAACTTTCTCCATAGGTTTTCTATGCGTAGTGAAATGCGATGTGAATATTGGGTCTATCTTTTTCTCACTCTCTCACCATGGCAACTTTTTCCCTTAACCTAGAGAGCTAGAGTTCTCATGGTTTGAGAAAGAAGAAGATATTTTTGATGGCTTGAAAAATAAATGAATCGATTATACTTTTCATTTTCAACCATACCATATTAATATGACACACATCACTCTCCCACTCTCTCTCTCATGTGTGTCACACACTCGAGAGAGAGGGTGGGCCCTACCATTATGTTAAATATAATAAATAAATAATATATACATTGTTCACCGCCGGAAGACAAGAACGAACCGGGATGGATCGTCTTTCCTGAATCTGTGGGCATATGCTATTTGGATTTATTCGTCCACCTCTTCGAAGATGCCAAGTTGATTTATGCCACTATATATTGAAGGTTTGGACAGATGCGACCGTTGTAGCAGACTTTATCAGATTTCCTTTCACTTTATGAGAGGTTTTTGATTGTGGAGACGCTCTTCCCTGCAGATACAAGCCCCTGCAGTTAATTACATTACCGCATTGCGATAACCACTTTCTCCTTCTAAAGAGGTTCACTTCGTGTCGTGTGTGTTTTTGTTTGTTTTGGTTGCCCATGGATTGTATACGGAGACTGGTTTATGTCATTGCCCGTAGGGCGCGGATCGGTCCAAATCCGTATATTTTAGATTTGGGTTTAGGTTTATTTAAGGACCGTTAATCTGGTTTGAGATTAAGATCGACTTAAAACATATGGGCTTTTGGGCCCAATTATTTTAGTTTAAGGACATCACGGTCCATCGTCGCCATGATTAAGGCGAAAGTTTAGTTTAGGGACATTTTGCTCCAACATTCCCAGTTTAGGGATGAATGTTAGTTTAAGGACGTTTCGGTCCATTATCTCCGAGTTTGGGGCGAAGATTAGTTTAAGGACATTTCAATCCAACATTCATCTTGCGCACACGTATATTTGTTACGTGGCGGAGTGAACGATGGTGATATGGACTACGCCCAATTTGGGAAGCGAACCGATTTGAGGTGTGCACGTTAATTTGGAAGTGCATCAATGTATGACGAAAGGAGTTATTGGTTGTCGGGACCCGTCACCTCTCTGAAGATGTTGAGTAATTACAGCGACATATATCAGATGTGTGGAAAGATGTACCTTTGAACCAAATCCCGTATTTGAGGAAAAGGGTTTGTGGTGGTCCTGAGAACCGTTAGTCATATTTGAGACTAAGATTACTTTAGGAGATACGAGATGAATATCATTTTGAATATCATCTTGAATATCATCAATGAGAGATCATTAGTCATGTTTGAGACTAAGATCAGTTTAACAATATTTTTAAGGATCATTTTTACTTAAGATCCATCAAAAGAGCATTTGGGCTCAGCTGCAAAAAAACTTCAGAGACTTAGCCAATTTGGGCTTAGTCTGCTTATTCTTTTTCTTTTTCATTCAAAAGTGCTAAGCACTTATTTGGGCTCTGTTTGTTCAGCCCTTTTATTTTAATGTAAAAGTGCTAAGCATTTATTTGAACTCTGATGCTCACATATATGTCATGTGAAACCCAAACGGATCTGCCCAAACGAAAAAGAAAAGGTGGTATTCAGTCATGGGCGCTACCCAATGAATATTGAACACTTTAGTCCTTTTGACTAAATGTGAAGTGCTAAGCACTTCCTATGGCGTCCATATGACGTGCACGTGCGGCGCTGGGCGCTGTCTAATTAGTGCTAAGCACTCATCCGTTTTGGCTGTATATGGAGTGCAAAGCACTTTTTATATGGCGCCCACATGAGGAGCACGTGAGGAGCTGGGCGCTGCCCAATCAGTGCTAAGCACTTAGCTGTCTTTGACTGTATATGGAATGCTGAGCACTTTTATTCAGTGCCCACGTGAGTTTCACGTGAGGCGCCGGCCCTCTGTTATAGATGTGAGCAAGGGTGAGGGTAATGTGTTTTGAGGGTGTATCCTAGCATATCTTAAACCAACCATAATTTTGAAAAGGAATGTAAAAATAAAGAAAACCCTCATAATACAATTCTACATTCATAAGAAATAAAAGATATGAAATAATTAATCAATCACTTAAATGTCATTACCTTAGTGTAAAATTCAATATCATGTTAAAATAATTAAATATATCATTTTTAATTGATATCACACTTGTATTTACATTTATCAAAATAATTACATTTTTCGGACATGATTCCGATACTCAATTTCATAAACGATATCATTTTCGTAAACTTATCAATTTTTATTATTTTTATAATAAAAAATTATAATTAAATATTATTAATTTTCCAAAATGTTACAGTCTCCCCACTTAAAGAAATTCGGTCCCCGAATTTAAATTAAAGCTCTTTCTTAAAACATTTTTTTAACCCAATTACTTATTTAAAAAAAAAATTTCCCGGGGTCCAATTTTAAAACATAATTTTTGCTCGATATAACAAGACTCCAAAGTCCTATATGAGCTAAAATGCATCACAATGTAACCGTGTGCGTGAAAACTCAAAAGATATAATCTTTCATAACTGTAACTCTAGCGTTTGCAATGAGAATTACTCCAGTTATGACAAAAATTTTGCCAAATACGAAAACCGTTATGTATCCTAGGTACACAAAATCAATGCCATGATCACAGTACAATATTAGTGCACACGACCAAGCGAAAATATAAAAATCAAATCTATCACATATACTATCAAGTGCAAAGCACGAAAACAAAATCAACCCTAATGGGTTTGCACGTAAGTCTCAAACCACACTTCACGGTGTGCACGAAAACAACAGCACCAAGTGCAACAGGCGTGCACTAAACGAAATCCACCGGATCCACTGTGCATGGAATAAAAGTATACAAAATAACATCAAGTGCATTGGGGTGCACAGAATCAAATCTAAGTGCATCAGGGTGCACAATTTAAATCTCAAGTGCATCGGGGTGCACAAAACTAAAATCAAATGCATCAGAGTACACAAAATCAAAACGGGCAACAAGTGTGCACGAAATCAAACCAAGTATACCTAGAATATATATATATATATATATATATATATATATATATATATATATATATATATATATAAATTCTTAACCATGTGCATCCGATGTGCACGGAAAATCAGTGTAGTGCATCCGGTGTACACAACACTCCAATCGAGTGCAGTCACCCCGCACTACAATCTCAACAAGTGCACCTGGTGTGCACAAAGCATAAGTCAAAGTGAAATTACTGTACATAGAAATCTCATCAAGTGCACCTGGTGTTCACAAAACATAAATTGATCCTCAAATCCTTAAAATACATATATCAAAATCACGGACGTCGCGTTGTCCTTTCACAAATGTTGAAAATGAAAGTTTTAGATTTTAAAAACGTAAATCGAACTTAAAGGACATCGAAGCATATTCTCTTTAATGTCGGAAGGTGTTTATACCACCAGAATTAGCAAAGCAAGAATTACTACTTGCTGTCTGCCACGTTCTAACGTCTTCTGTCTCTGAATTCTGGTTCTTCTTGCAGATCTCTAATATCATGGATTCTTGATGCGATCGTCTGGTGAGGAGCAACGACACCTTTCTTCTTATTGTGGATACATCCCTTCACACCTTCTTGACCAGTAGTCCAGTCTTTTATAACGTAACATGTTGATAATGGAATCTCTATTCTCGACTTGTGTGCTAACAACTAATCGCAGTCCGATTTTATTTATTATAAATTCCTGGAAGAGAATCTATCAAGTCATTTGCTAAAATCATTTATCCAGTCTGCCCGGAACTAGAACTCATTTCTTGACCTGCTTTCCCTTTCATAACCATTGTCATTCCTTTTTGATTTCCTCCTAAAAGTGTAGTTGCATGTGTCATCAAATCTTCAATATCTACTGTGTAGAACAACTGCCCATAGAAACTTCGTACCAATCTCCTGTCCTATAAATTCCCTATATCAATCACTTAAGGAGCGTATCTGCATAGTCACACGAAATGCAAGACATACTTAGTTATGACCCACTCGGAATCTTTCAAACTCGGAAATACGAATCCGTTACTTTTGATACTCTGTAGAGAAATCTGGCTAATCTCACCTTCGAAGACTCATCCCAATTTGTCGGAAGAAAACTTAACGTACGATCTCCTTCTTGAACTACTTGCATCTGGTCTGAACAAGCTCCATTGGAAGAAGTACATCAACTTCACCGATCTAATATCGAAGCGCCACAATGGATTAAAAGTCTTAACCACCCCACACCTGAATGGCTATGAATCCTCCTGATCCATCTATACTGGTAACATCGTCAACCTTTAACATCATGAATTCTGGGAGTAACATCTTGATAATCTCAGCAATGATTGGTACTGCTGTCTGAACAGTACAAAACACCATAATCTTCGAAGAGGGAAAAACATCACGTCTCAAGTCTGTCTGATCTCTAACAATGACTCTTCCATCTGGTGCGGATCCCGAAGAAACTCGCTCCACTATTAGAACTCGATCAAATATGAATAAACGACGTGTCTCTATATCATCGGAAAGTCACCCCAGTCACTCCTTGTCCCAGACAAGTCTGCCCTGACCGTATCTCTAACTGCAGCCTTCTCGGCCCTCATAAACATGCTGATCGAAACAATCAACATGCACTGACGAAGATAGATCAACGGAAGGAATAGAAGGAAGATCTCAAGATATAGTTCTTAAGGTATCTTAGGCGGAGTATCATATCGTAATATGCCGCGGAACATATGTACGACACGTCACTCTACTTAGTACCTACTCCATCAACAAAGGTCATCCTATATAACGAAAGTTCGGGTATAAGACCCCCAAAGTCAAGTCTAAGTCCTATAAGGTTAAGCCCAGGTAACAAAATGTATGCCCAGACTCCATATAGTCAAACCTAGACTCGAACAATGGTTAAACCGAACGCTCTGATACCAAAGTTGTCATGACCCAAATGCAGCACGTGACCGGCACTTAAAACACGTGACATCTGAAGACGTCGACGCGGTTCAAGTAAGCCGAAACCCGGAATCTAAATCCTTTTTTAAATTATTGTAGGTGAGGTTTTAAATAGTCATCCGATGAAATCAATCTTAAAAATAACCTCAAATTTTAACTAAGTATGTTGAAAAACATTTATGACGTTTTGAAACTTGACATCACCTCCTTTGCATTTTTATAAAAACCTGCTACAACATAATAATAAAATAGCACCATAACGGAAGCCAGTCTCCACGTCCAAACGATAGAGCAACAAACAATCTAAATCAGAAATCGACTCCAAAGAGTGCGACATCACCACACATCAACTCTAAGTCTTGCTTCTAAGTTCATAATATACCACTTCTAAGTTGATTGAGTTTCCACTAGATACAAGAATATATGAATAATCAAAAGTGAGTAGGATACAATAATAACCCACTTACCAATCAATCCCCAAAAAGAATGTGTGCCCAAGCCGCCGATAATCCAAGCGGTAAAACCTGCAAGAAACTGTGGCACAACGGGGATGAGTTGTCAACTCAGTGAATAAAAGTACATCTAAAGATAGAAATCGAAATGAATGACGATACCTAGGTCATAAGTATAGTCCTATCATAATCTGTACCAATATATTATATGATATGCATATGTGCAATACTAACTATCATGCAATTCCAAGTATAATATCTCAATGTCATATGATTCAAAATCATGAATCTATAGTTCGTATTGTAATCCCTTTTTGTGTATGAATGTCTGTACAAATATATGCAGGTACTGCCCTACGGATCAGTCCTGGTGGAATCCAATAAATAATATCTAACTGTGTACCTCATGATAATGATCATATCAATATACATATAGATGTCCAGCATCGACATCGAAATCCGAAATCTCTCGTGTCCAGTATCGACACGTAAATGCAGATACCATCGACACCATCTCAACAGATGATCGCCACCCGATATCCTGGCTACGATCAGTATCCCATGGATATCTGCTGTGCCCAATCGAACCCCGGTCAGTATCCCCTGGATATCTGCCGTGCTCATTTCTATCTCCGGAATCGAGTATCCTTGTTAGGCTTCCCGCCTATAATGCGGCCATCCTGCCCCTTGGCCTCGAACCGGGTCCACCATGTATCCCGCTGTATAGCTACCCCACTCAGTACGGATATTTCACAAATCCGGAATCGTATAGCTACCCCACTCGGTCTGGAATCAAAATCAGAAGACACAAAACTCAAGGTGGACGTTTACTCATCATATCAAAATATCAAGTGAGGAATAAGAAACTTGCATAGATTGTATTGATGATATATTTTATATATTCATATATAACAGTGTCCCATACTACCGATATATATCATCAGGAGTAAAATATCCAGAAAATTCATAAGAATCAAATACAGAATCTATAGTACTAATATTCGTAATCTACAACGGAATAAGAAAAGACCACGTAATTATATCACATAAGCGTAATGATCTCAATTATATTGTGTCATGGCACTACTAATGATGTGTAGTGTAGCATACGCGTCTATGCTCGTGCAACATGGCAATCATTAGTATTTGTGCAAGTGTTCTACGGTGTAACAACCTATTTAAATACATATATAACAGCACGGTTCTCCAGTGACATGGCAGTACCAATGAAGTGTAGTGTAACATATATTCACATGCTTGTGCAGCATAATACTCATTGGTATTTGTGCAGTATTTTATCAGAGTGTGCGTAACGCAGAAACGTATAATATGGATAATATAATGCAAACATATAAAGTAATCTAAACGTAACTATTGTAATTACTTGCTATGAGCTATACCATTATCTTTAGAAATGATCGAAACGTTAAGTTTGAAATAAGGAAGCCGCCCTAGATTTAAAATAGATATCCGTTTTAGAAACTGGCACGCATCCTAGTATTTTATTTAAAATACAAACGAATCGTAGTTTTTAAAAGAATATAGCTCACACAAGTATTACATCCTATAACAGAATATAACTTAACTCTACGAGTCAAAAGATAAATTGACCGTTATTCGGCATACAAATTTCATCATTTCCAATACGTATAAATCCTTGTATTATATCTCATCATATCGCTATATCTGTATAATCTTAAGTATGGCATGATCACCTGTAAAAACTCATCAAATCATATCCATGTCGTACGGATCTAATATCACGTACATGTCTCACTTAAAACCATAAATGAACTCTATGCAAATGAAGGACATATAAGATGCGATATTATATCAATAACTTGAATAACTACTATACTAACTAGAGATCAAAATAATATTTATAAGGTTGCGGGGGTGCTATATGCCATCCACCCAACTTCCCTGGTAGATGTAAATCTACTCACCAACTTAAAAGCTCGCTGAATCCACGCTGCTACATCGCCAATTTCGTCTCGGAATTCTCGAATCGTACCAATATTCGTATTTAAATCGCATTGATGTAAATATCATATCGAAAACCAAAACAGCAAGCAAAATGCCCGTAGGTTAGAATCTACAGCACACTTAACCCAAAAATGACAACAAAATTCTGTCGTTAACGTATAAACGTCAACTGTTCAGCTGCAACATCAAAATACGAAAACTCCATATCGTAAATATCTGAAATCTGACAAAACCATTTCTAAAACGTTCCCAAATTTTACTGTATAAATATTTAGACAAAACAAACAATACGGATATTTGTAAAATACCAACTCAAAGCTACAGAAGAAAAATCAACACTAAAAGACATGAGGAGGCCGGCATCGCCGGAATTTTGGGGTGGGTCGCCGGATTTTCTAGGGAGTTTGGGGTTCATGTTTTAAGTGTAGTCTTTTAGTTGGCTCATTATTCTTTTGGTCTTCCTAGTTTTTCTAGTGATAATACCTAGTGGTTCCAGATTCTGTTACAGTAGCTAAATTATCATAAAATCCTAGTTTGTGATACTGCACAACTAAACATGCTACGTGTCGTATATATAATTTTACTCCAAAACTGATTTTAGCTTACAGATTTATCCTACTGAAAAATTAACTTATTTAAACAATACCAAACATACCTAAACACCTACAGAGAGATACCCAAAAACCCACAACACCCAATTCCCTCAAAGGTCCGGCGAGCTCGGAATTTCTTTGATGGTCGTCGGCAATAATCCGAGCTTCATGGGTCGTTTTCCTATGGTTTATTCTAGGTCTAGTCTATAAGATTATTTAATTGTTTGATTACTTTATTTATCAACTAAACTAGAGCAGATTCAAACAGAGGCTAAACTTATCAAAATACGATATCCGATTTCATACAAAAACTGAATTGAACTAAAATGGTAGGGTTGAACTTATACCTATTGAATGATTCACAAGAGAACACCAGCTCCAGAATCCTATGATGGAATCCTCTAAGAGTTGAAGTGTATTGTGTTTGATGAAGGGTACACTTGATGAAGGAAGCCATTTCTCTCTCTCTATGATATGAACACTTAGAAAATTTTTTTGTTTGGAGCTGAAAAAGGTATGGTTTCAGTTGGAATAGCTACAGAATTCCTATAATTAAAATGTGTAAATAGGGTGAGAAGCTTTGTAGAGAAAGCATGTGGTGTGTGATGAGAGGGGGAGGTGGCATGAGAGGAAGGAGGTGGTGTCACCTGATGAAGCATGAGTGATTCATGCAAGGAGGAGGTGTTGGATTTGAAGAAGGAGGTGTAAAATGAAGAAGGAAGAGGTGTATAGATGCGAGCAAGGGTGATGGTGAGGTGTTTTGAGGGTGTATCCTAGCATATCTTAAACCAACCATAATTTTAAAAAGGAATGTAAAAATAAAGAAAATCCTCATAATACAATTCTACATTCATAAGAAATAAAAGATATGAAATAATTAATCTATCACTTAAATGTCAAATGTCATTACCTTAATGTAAAATTCAATATCATGTTAAAATAATTAAATATATCATTTTTAATTGATATCACACTTGTATTTACATTTATCAAAATAATTACATTTTTCGGACATGATTCTGATACTCAATTTCATAAACGATATCATTTTCGTAAACTTATCAATTTTTATTATTTTTATAATAAAAAATTATAATTAATTATTATTAATTTTCCAAAATGTTACAGTCTCCCCCCTTAAAGAAAATCGGTCCCCGAATTTAAATTAAACCACTTTTTAAAAACATTTTCTTAACCCAATTACTTATTTAAAAAAAAATTTCCCGAGGTCCAATTTTAAAACATAATTTTTACTCGATATAACAAGACTCCAAAGTCCCGTATGAGCTAAAATGCATCACAACGCAACCGTGTGCGTGAAAACTCAAAAGATATAATCTTTCATAACTGCAACTCTAGCGTTTGCTATGAGAATTACTCCAGTTATGACAAAAATTTTGCCAAATACGAAAACCGTTGTGTATCCTAAGTACACAAAATCAATGCCATGATCGCAGTGCAATATCAGTGCACACGACCAAGCGAAAATATAAAAATCAAATCTATCACATATCCTATCAAGTGCAAAGCACGAAAAAAAATCAACCCTAATGGGTTTGCACGTAAGTCTCAAACCACACTTCACGGTGTGCATGAAAACAACAGCGCCAAGTGCAACAGGTGTGCACTAAACGATATCCACCGCATCCACTGTGCATGGAATAAAAGTATACAAAATATTATCAAGTGTATTGGGGTGCACAAAATCAAATGCAAGTGCATCAGGGTGCACAATTTAAATCTCAAGTGCATCGGGGTGCACAAAACTAAAATCAAATGTATCAGAGTGCACAAAATCAAAACGGGCAACTAGTGTGCACGAAATCAAACCAAGTATACCTAGAATATATATATATATATATATATATATATATATATATATATATATTCTTAACCATGTGCATCTGATGTGCACGGAAAATCAGTGTAGTGCATCCGGTGTATACAACACTCCAATCGAGTGCAGTCATCTCGCATTACAATCTCAACAAGTGCACCTGGTATGCACAAAGCATAAGTCAAAGTGAAATTACTGTACATAGAAATCTCATCAAGTGCACCTGGTGTTCACAAAACATAAATTGATCCTCAAATCCTTAAAATACATATATCAAAATCACGGACGTCGAGTTGTCCTTTCACAAATGTTGAAAATGAAAGTTTTAGATTTTAAAAACGTAAATCGAACTTAAAGGACATCGAAGCATATTCTCTTCAATGTCGGAAGGTGTTTATACCACCAGAATTGGCATAGCAAGAATTATTACTTGCTGTCTGCCACGTTCTAACGTCTTCTGTCTCTGAATTCTGGTTCTTCTTGCAGATCTTTAATATCATGGATTCTTGATGCGATCGTCTGGTGAGGAGCAACGACACCTTTCTTCTTATTGTGGATACATCCCTTCACACCTTCTTGACCAGTAGTCCAGTCTTTTATAACGTAATATGTTGATAACGGAATCTCTATCCTCGGCTTGTTTGCTAACAACTAATCCCAGTCCAATCTTATTTATTATAAATTCCTGAAAGAGAATCCATCAAGTCTTTTGCTAAAATCATTTATGCAGCCTGCCCGGAACTAGCACTCATTTCTTGACCTGCTTTCCCTTTCATAACTATTGTCATTCCTTTTTGATTTCCTCCTAAAAGTGTAGTTGCACGTGTCATCAAATCTTCAATATTTACTGTGTAGAACAACTGTCCACTGAAACTTCGTACCAATCTCCTGTCCTATAAATTCCCTATTGTAACAACCCTAATTTTTATACACTTTTTCCTATACAATTTTTTTTCAAAATATTTTTTTAAAATATCCACAAAGGGGTATTTAAGCCTGAGCACAAGATTTAGGTAATTATTTTTGTTTTTAATTACAAGCTACAAGAATGAATAACTCTATTTCTAGTGTACAAGAAATTACTTTAAATTTAATGAATACTAGGAGTATTTATTCTTGCTGCTATCAGTTTAAGTAATTAAAAACCACAATAATTACAAGAAAGAGCTTGTAGCTCATTGGTAATACCTTGCACTGCTGAACCAAGCCACCGGAGTTCAAATCCCATGCCCCACATTATTTTTGTATTTATTTTGTTTTATTTTTTTTTGGAAGTCAACGGTAAAAAGGCCATAACTCCCAAAATATGTACTGAACAACAAAAAGTAAAAATACCAAGTTGTTCCTCAGGAAACATTCCCGGCCATGGGACCCTTGACTCGGCCCGACTCGGCGCCGCCGGCCGGCGAATCGGCCGACTCGGTCCGGCCGATCCGGCCGGACTTGGCCGGACGGCCGAGTCACCAACTGAGAAAAGTTGTCTCTTGACTTGGTCAACCCTCTTGTATACTTATTATACCTGGATCGGTTTTGATTTGGCCAATAAATCCCTTTTACTTCTAGGTTTAATGATTTTTAATGAATTTTTAATGTTTTTTTATATTTTCTTTTAATATTTTTAATCCAAACCCTAACGCTAGCCTAGCCCTATATAAAGACCCCTATCCTCTACCATTTCACCTCACCACTCTTAGTCTACTCTCTCAAATTCTCGAGAACTCGGTACGAAGAGCAAGAAGCGAAGCGCTGCCGAAATCGACGACGGATTCCGGCGACCGGATCAGAACCTTCGCGATGCTTTCGACGAATCGGCAACCACCACATCCATTAGCTTCATTAGCTTGTCCAAACCGTAAATCCCAACCCCTCTATCTCTCTTTTCTATAAGTATAAAAATACGACTTTTTGGAACCCGACGGAAATCGGACAAACCGATTTCCGATTCGGTTTTTCTATAAATTTCCACTTGTCACCTAATACATATTATCTACCCATATTCATGTTGACTATTAATCACCCATAAACCAATTTAATCAAACTTTTTCACATGAAATGATAGCTTCTTTGCAAAACCGTATTCTTTTCATAAAAATACCATGAAGTTCATTTTTCTTAGTTTAATCAATTACCTCACTCCTAAATATATTTATCTTGATCACAAAACTTGTAGAACTCAATTTGAATGAAATTTCACACATAAAATGATAACGTTTTCGAATACCGTATTCTTGCGCTATAATACCTTTAAGTTTAACATAGCATGTTTTACCTTTAAAACTTCACCAAAACTTAATATAAGTCACGGGGTAATGACATACCCCTACACACACTCAATATAACCCTAATTGATAAATATCAAAAATACAGAATACGAAATTACAGGACTTTTCACTAAAATACCCTAATCCTTATAACCTTTATTGTAAGCTTTAAATTGTAAACATTTCTAAGTAAAATCTTTTAATAAAATGAAAGCACGATTGGTCATGGACATCGATCGTTTATCTAAACTGACTTTGTGGTGTCTAGGCTAGGCAAGTGAGCTTGGGTAACTTTAAAAGGCCCGTCTCACGATTCGTGAGCGGATCCCTCCCTCCTCACTTATACTTACCTGGCCACAATTGGCGGTGAAGAGGCGATTTGAGGCTTCTAATGACTTATCGTTTAGACCTTAGAAGTAGGCTAGTTAGCTTAGGAAACCCTAACAACTAAAATACGGAAAACTATACTTTTTGCAATTAAATACCCCATATTTATAAAACCGTTTTCCAAAATGAAAAGTATTTGTTAAACCTAAACAAAGTGCCGCTACAACCCACTTTTGGGGAACCTGTTAGGGATAGTACGGTTCATCGTGCATCCGCAGGCTAGTAGTGTGAGATTCAGACCTCCGCAAGGAGCATTCGGTCTCGAAAGGTTCAAAATACGATATTTAGGGAAAATGAGATTTTTTTAATAAAATATTTATATAAAATTATTCATGTTTTAATATATATATAATTATCATTTAAACACCTATTTTATCATAATATAAAGTTTCCACATTTTTCTAAAAAAAAATTATTACAAGATTAAAAGTTACACTAAAATACCATGAATTTCAGATAAAACAATTAATACTTTTATTAGGATATATTCACTAGAATAACACAAATAAAATTCACATTTATTATAACAATAAAGACGATTATTAAATACTTGAGGTGTATTTTTAAAACTATACAAAAGTACTTTTTACATAAAACCCCCTCAAGTTTCACAAATTACAATAAGGCCCCTAACCAATATTGAACTTCAAATTTATCTTTCTTTTAGTCTGACTCGGGTTAGAGTCTGACTAATTTCTGACTTGAATATGATTCAAGTCAATCTATATTCTTTTATATACCAACACAACTTGAATACATGAATTCCTGAATCGAGTTAACAATATATTCCTTTTGACTGAATCAAACCATGGATATTCATCCATTATCCTGATATTCCATTTACCTGATTATACAGTTGCAACATGTTTAGTGATATCATGGTTTTGGTCAGTCACTCAATTTACATATTCCAATACTACAATACTGTTAAAACACTACGGGGTTTAAGGGGGTAGATTGGTACGGAAGGTGTTAAAGGTGGCACGAGGTGGTCAGATTAAGACACCTAACCTGAATCCTATTGCTGTTGTACCGTGGCATAACGGTTCCTTGTACTTTCCTTTTGCCCTGATCTCTAGCATATAGAGATCCCCCTCGTATACACTGGCATCCTTCTGTACCAAGCTACAAACAACAGCGTTACACAATGTTTCATAATATCCGACAATATAACACTTTAGAAAATATATATACTGTAACTCTGTCATTCTCATTCTCCTTATTCTTTGGGACTTACCGAGCGATCTGTTCGCTGACGACATTCTATTCTTCCTTCTTTGAATGTCGTCAGGTGCGTTGGACCAAGCTGAAATCGAGCCCACCGGTGAAAATTTGGAGCAGTTCCAGGAAGACCCAGAGCTCTAGATACTGTACCTTGTTCTTTTCAGTTTATTTCATTTTCTGTTATGCTATTGTTTAGGCATTGCTTTTCATTCCAGTTGTATTTTCTTTTCATGCATTGTACAAGAATGTTATTAATAAAAGTTGCTGTTATTTCAATATCATTTGTCTCTTGTGATTATTTTATATTGCTTAGCTACGCTTAGCGTATGTATTTCTGAGTACATACGTAGCGGACCTCGTCGCGTCCACTTCGCCGTACACTGGGAAGCGGGGCGTGACAGGTTTTGTTGGTGGCCTATGCAGGTCAGAGCTGTATGAATCCCTGTCATGCAGTTTTGGTCTGCGTGAACAACCTAAGCAATATAACACAAGAACCAGCAACTAAAACATTCTTTACAATTCATGTCCCTTGAATCTTACAAATTTCTATTCCTTGAATCTTATCATTCCATATATTTGAATCTGTCCTAACCCAAATTTTTCTTCAAGGTCATGGATTCCCCGAACAACACCAGCACCAACGTTAACAACACCCCTCCAGCACTACCTCTCACACCAGTTGTTCCGGCACCACCCACTGAGCAAACGATGCTATTCGATGCGATCCGCAGTCTTCTCGAGGGACAGCAACAACTTCTGAGTCGTCCCGAGACAGATGCACCGGGAATAAAGCAATTCAGAGCTTTGCACCCAAAACAATTCTCGGGTAAAGGAAGCCCTCTCGAAGCAGAAGAATGGGCACAAAGCATCGAAGACGATCTGGCAGCAGCCCAAGTGCCAGATAACGCTTGGGTCCGTGTAGCGAAGCTACAGCTTACGGATAATGCTCGCAATTGGTGGAAGGCGGAAGAAACCCGTCTGGCACAGCCGATTGAATGGAAGACATTTCGCGAGAAGTTTGACGCGAAATATTTCCCTGTGACTGCCAGGTTCGCTATGGAGCAGCAGTTTATTCATCTACAGCAAGGATCAATGTGGGAGAAATCGGTAGATGAATACGATGCTGAGTTCACTATGTTGAGCCGGTAAGATATGTCACAATAGTTCAATTTTTAAATATCACATACTACACAGCTAACACAATCTTTAAGCAGATTCGCGGCACACCTGATACCGACGGACGAGATCAGAGCCCGTCGTTTTCAGCAAGGTTTGAACACAGAGATCAAGGCTGCTCTAGCCACAGGAAAGTTTTTGACTCATGAGGAAGCCCTAGAAGCTGCCCGCAGTTATGAGGCAGTCATAAAAGAGAGGGGCAGACCTCAGTCTGTAGGAGTCAAGCGCCCTGCCAACCAGATGGCAGGTGGAGCCATGTCCAGACCACCCTTCGTGCCGAGGCGACCCGGAGTACCAACTCATCGTCCTAGCCCAGCCTTTTGCACTTACTGCAAGAGAACTGGACATATGATGAAGGACTGCCGTCGAGCCAACCGCCTCTGCTTAGTCTGCGGTTCAGCCACTCATGATATTGGATCTTGTCCCCAAAGGCAGAACTCAGTTGCTGCACCCAGGCCAGCAAATACTTATCAGCAGCGACCAGCTCTTCAGGCACCTGCTACCAGACTTGCACTACCTGCACCACCTAGGGGACCACAAGCTGCACCACCTCCTCGACAGTTCCATCAAGCTCAAAGGAACGTTCAGAGGAATGCTCCTCAGGCCAGGAGAAATGCTCCTCAGGCCAGGAGGATTGTGCCGAAGCGCCAGGCTTTCATGATGTCTGTGGAAGAAGCTGAGGCCACTGGCTAAGTCATTACTGGTAAACTGTCTTTCTCAAACTCAACTTTTAGTTTTGCTTACCTACACACTTTCCCTATACCTAAAACCTATCCCTAATACCTTAGGTACAATCCTAGTAGCTTCACTACCTGCACTTGCACTGTTTGATACTGGAGCATCCCACTGCTTTATGTCGCAACGGTTTGTCCGAACCCATGCGATTCCAGTCTCACCGCTTGTATCCAGCTGGAACGTCAGTTCTGGGAATGGTGTTCTAAAGGCAACTATGGGATACAGCATGTGTCCAGTCGTCGTCTGCAGTCGAGAGTTTTACGCTGACTTCAAGGTACTGGATATACCAAATTTTGATGTGGTTCTAGGAATGGACTGGCTTGGAGCCTTTTATGCTACCATCGACTGTCGTCAAAGGAGGGTAGTATTTGAGATTCCCGATCATCCGGTCTTCTATTTCAAGAGTGGAGATCGTACACTGGAGCCAAGTGCTTACAAAGCAAAGCCAAGGGAAGCAGTAGTTGCAACAACTCAGGCAGAAGAAGAATCAAGACCGGAGGTAGTTCGAGAGTTCGATGATGTATTCCCTGACGATATATCAGGTTTGCCTCCCGATCGAGCTCTTGAATTCAGTATTGACTTAGTACCAGGAGCACAACCAGTGATCAAAGCACCGTATAGACTAAGTCCGGAAGGATTGAAGAAAGTTCGAACACAGTTGGACGAATTACTGGCGAAAGGATGGATTCGTCCCAGCACTTCAAGTTGGGGAGCACCTGTACTATTGGTGAAGAAGAAGGAAGGTTCATACAGAATGTGCATCGACTATAGGGCCTTGAACGAAGTTACTATAAAGAACAAGTATCCACTCCCGCGCATCGACGATTTATTCGATCAGCTAAGTGGATCTTGTGTCTTCTCTAAACTAGATCTTCGTTCAGGTTATCATCAAGTGAAGGTCAAGGAGGCTGATATTCACAAAACAGCTTTCAGAACTCGCTATGGACATTACGAATTTCTAGTAATGCCATTTGGAGTGACCAATGCACCAGCAATCTTCATGAACCTTATGAACCAAGTTTTCCGGGAGTATTTAGACAGGTTCGTTGTCATCTTCATCGATGACATCCTGGTATATTCAAAGAACCGGAAAGAGCATGCGGAGCACTTACGAATTGTCCTAGAAACTCTTCGTCAACATCAGCTTTATGCCAAGTACAGTAAGTGCGAGTTTTGGCTAAAACAAGTTGGTTTTCTTGGACACATCGTATCAGGAGAAGGGATTTCTGTGGATCCAGCAAAAGTTTCAGCAGTCAGCGAATGGCCTACACCAAAATCAGTGAAAGATATTCGGAGTTTCTTGGGCTTAGCCGGATATTACAGAAGATTCATTGAAGGCTTTTCGAAGATAGCAACACCCCTGACCAAGCTCACACGAAAAGATGAAGAATTTGTGTGGTCAGAAGCATGCGAGCAAGCTTTCGTAGAACTCAAGTCAAGACTGACATCTGCACCTATTCTCGTCATACCGGATCAATCTGGAGGATTCGAAGTGCATTGCGATGCATCCGGTAAGGGATTAGGATGTGTTCTATATCAGCACGGTAAAGTTGTGGCTTATGCTTCAAGACAACTGAAGACTCATGAGCGTAATTATCCGACGCATGATCTAGAGTTGGCAGCTGTTATTTTTGCTCTCAAGATTTGGCGCCACTACTTACTTGGTGAACGAGTGAACATCTACACAGATCATAAAAGTCTGAAGTATGTGTTTACTCAGAAGGAGTTGAATATGCGGCAGAGAAGATGGTTAGAACTTATGGCTGACTTTGACATCAACTTGCAATATCATCCAGGAAAGGTGAACGTAGTACCTGATGCTCTTAGTCGCCAACCATTATCAATGAATCTCACCGCCCAGTGGAAGCTTCAGCAAGACCTACATCAGATGGAGATCGAACTAGTCATGCCAGGTGATGTTTCAAATTTGATGAATCTGCAAGTTCAATCAAATATTGTCAATCAGATCAAAGCAGCTCAAGCCAGCGATGCTAAGTTGCAAAAGATCAGAGAACAAGTGGAGAATGGACTCAGAACATATTTCATCATCCATGAAGATGGATCTTTGAGATACGGCAGCAGATTGTGTGTACCAAAGGGTCCTGTTCGGGAAGAGTTAATGAAAGAATCTCACAGCTCTCCCTATTCAGTACATCCTGGAGGTACCAAAATGTACAAAGATCTACGTCAGAATTATTGGTGGCATGGAATGAAGCGTGAAGTAGCCAGGAGTGTCGCAAAATGTTTGGTGTGTCAGCAGGTAAAGGCTGAACATCACAGGACAGCTGGACTACTTCAACCGTTACCAATTCCAGAATGGAAGTGGCAGCACATCACGATGGACTTTGTAACTGCTCTTCCTCGCAGCACAAAGGGTAACGATGCGATTTGGGTCATTGTGGATCGACTCACAAAGTCGGCTCACTTCATCCCATTTCGAGTTGGCCAATCAACGGAGACACTAGCGAAGAAGTACATGGAGGAAATTGTGAGACTTCATGGAGTACCGGTCTGCATCAGGTTCCGATCGCAATTTTGGCAAAGTCTGCAAGCTAGCTTGGGAACAAGTCTGAACTTCAGCACGGCTTATCATCCACAAACAGATGGTCAGTCGGAACGAACTATTCAGATCTTGGAGGATATGCTCAGAGCATGTATGCTCAACTTCAAGGGATCTTGGGAAGATCACCTGCATCTTGTGGAGTTTGCGTACAACAACAACTACCAAGTAAGCATATGAATGGCACCTTTTGCAGTTTTATATGGAAGGAAGTGTCGATCGCCATTAAGTTGGGACGACATCGGAGATAGAGAACTCCTTGGACCAGAGATGATAGTAGCAACCGTTGATGTGGTTCGTACTATCAGGGAAAGAATGCGCATAGCCCAAGATAGACAGAAACACTGGGCAGATGCGAAGAGACGACACTTGGAGTTCCAGCCAGGAGATCATGTATTCCTGAAAATCTCTCCGAACCGCGGAGTGATCAGATTTGGAAGACGGGGAAAGTTGAGTCCAAGATACATTGGACCGTTCGATATACTCGAACGAGTCGGTGAAGTGGCATATCGTTTAGCGCTTCCACCCTCACTGGAAGGAGTGCATAACGTGTTCCACATATCTCAACTCAGAAGGTATGTGAGTGACCCCAGCCATGTACTTGATCATTCTGAACTCACGATACAGCCCGATTTGTCTTGTGAGCAACAACCTGTGGAGATCCTGGACAGGAAAGTGAAGACACTTCGGAACAAAGAAGTTAATTTGGTCCGGGTAATGTGGAGGAAAGACACTCCAGGAGAATCCACGTGGGAAAGGGAAGATGAGATGCGTGCAAGATATCCGCACATTTTTGTAATCTAGTCCTTAAATAAAAGTTGTAAATTTCGAGAACGAAATTTTTATAAGGAGGGTAGAATGTAACAACCCTAATTTTTATACACTTTTTCCTATACAATTTTTTTTTCAAAATATTTTTTAAAAAAATCCACAAAGGGGTATTTAAGCCCGAGCACAAGATTTAGGTAATTATTTTTGTTTTTAATTACAAGCTACAAGAATGAAATAACTCTATTTTTAGTGTACAAGAAATTACTTTAAATTTAATGAATACTAGGAGTATTTATTCTTGCTGCTATCAGTTTAAGTAATTAAAAACCACAATAATTACAAGAAAGAGCTTGTACCTCATTGGTAATACCTTGCACTGCTGAACCAAGCCCCCGGAGTTCAAATCCCATGCCCCACATTATTTTTGTATTTATTTTGTTTTATTTTTTTTTGGAAGTCAACGGTAAAAAGGCCATAACTCCCAAAATATGTACTGGACAACAAAAAGTAAAAATACCAAGTTGTTCCTCAGGAAAACCCCCGGCCATGGGACCCTTGACTCGGCCCGACTCGGCGCCGCCGGCCGGCGAATCGGCCGACTCGGTCCGGCCGATCCGGCCGGACTGCCGAGTCACCAACTGAGAAAAGTTGTCTCTTGACTTGGTCAACCCTCTTGCATACTTATTATACCTGGATCGGTTTTGATTTGGCCAATAAATCCCTTTTACTCCTAGGTTTAATGATTTTTAATGAATTTTTAATGTTTTTTTATTTTTTCTTTTAATATTTTTAATCCAAACCCTAACCCTAGCCTAGCCCTATATAAAGACTCCTATCCTCTACCATTTCACCTCACCACTCTTAGTCTACTCTCTCAAATTCTCGAGAACTCGGTACGAAGAGCAAGAAGCGAAGCGTTGCCGAAATCGACGACGGATTCCGGCGACCGGATCAGAACCTTCGCGACGCTTTCGACGAATCGGCAACCACCACATCCATTAGCTTCATTAGCTTGTCCAAACCGTAAGTCCCAACCCCTCTATCTCTCTTTTCTATAAGTATAAAAATACGACTTTTTGGAACCCGACGGAAATCGGACAAACCGATTTCCGATTCGGTTTTTCTATAAATTTCCACTTGTCACCTAATACATATTATCTACCCATATTCATGTTGACTATTAATCACCCATAAACCAATTTAATCAAACTTTTTCACATGAAATGATAGCTTCTTTGCAAAACCGTATTCTTTTCATAAAAATACCATGAAGTTCATTTTTCTTAGTTTAATCAATTACCTCACTCCTAAATATATTTATCTTGATCACAAAACTTGTAGAATTCAATTTGAATGAAATTTCACACATAAAATGATAACGTTTTCGAATACCGTATTCTTGCGCTATAATACCTTTAAGTTTAACATAGCATGTTTTACCTTTAAAACTTCACCAAAACTTAATATAAGTCACGGGGTAATGACATACCCCTACACACACTCAATATAACCCTAATTGATAAATATCAAAAATACAGAATACGAAATTACAGGACTTTTCACTAAAATACCCTAATCCTTATAACCTTTATTGTAAGCTTTAAATTGTAAACATTTCTAAGTAAAATCTTTTAATAAAATGAAAGCACGATTGGTCATGGACATCGATCGTTTATCTAAACTGACTTTGTGGTGTCTAGGCTAGGCAAGTGAGCTTGGGTAACTTTAAAAGGCCCGTCTCACGATTCGTGAGCGGATCCCTCCCTCCTCACTTGTACTTACCTGGCCACAATTGGCGGTGAAGAGGCGATTTGAGGCTTCTAATGACTTATCGTTTAGACCTTAGAAGTAGGCTAGTTGGCTTAGGAAACCCTAACAACTAAAATACGGAAAACTATACTTTTTGCAATTAAATACCCCATATTTATAAAACCGTTTTCCAAAATGAAAAGTATTTGTTAAACCTAAGCAAAGCGCCGCTACAACCCACTTTTGGGGAACCTGTTAGGGATAGTACGGTTCATCGTGCACCCGCAGGCTAGTAGTGCGAGATTCAGACCTCCGCAAGGAGCATTCGGTCTCGAAAGATTCAAAATACGATATTTAGGGAAAATGAGATTTTTTTTAATAAAATATTTATATAAAATTATTCATGTGTTAATATATATATAATTATCATTTAAACACCTATTTTATCATAATATAAAGTTTCCACATTTTTCTAAAAAAAAATTATTACAAGATTAAAAGTTACACTAAAATACCATGAATTTCAGATAAAACAATTAATACTTTTATTAGGATATATTCACTAGAATAACACAAATAAAATTTACATTTATTATAACAATAAAGACGATTATTAAATACTTGAGGTGTATTTTGAAAACTATACAAAAGTACTTTTTACATAAAACTCCCTCAAGTTTCACAAATTACAATAAGGCCCCTAACCAATATTGAACTTCAAATTTATCTTTCTTTTAGTCTGACTCGGGTTAGAGTCTGACTAATTTCTGACTTGAATATGATTCAAGTCAATCTATATTCTTTTATATACCAACACAACTTGAATACATGAATTCCTGAATCCAGTTAACAATATATTCCTTTTGACTGAATCAAACCATGGATATTCATCCATTATCCTGTTATTCCATTTACCTGATTATACAGTTGCAACATGTTTACTGATATCATGGTTTTGGTCAGTCACTCAATTTACATATTCCAATACTACAATACTGTTAAAACACTACGGGGTTTAAGGGGGTAGATTGGTACGGAAGGTGTTAAAGGTGGCACGAGGTGGTCAGATTAAGATACCTAACCTGAATCCTATTGCTGTTGTACCGTGGCATAACGGTTCCTTGTACTTTCCTTTTGCCCCGATCTCTAGCATATAGAGATCCCCCTCGTATACACTGGCATCCTTCTGTACCAAGCTACAAACAACAGCGTTACACAATATTTCATAATATCCGACAATATAACACTTTAGAAAATATATATACTGTTACTCTGTCATTCTCATTCTCCTTATTCTTTGGGACTTACCGAGCGATCTGTTCGCTGACGACATTCTATTCTTCCTTCTTTGAATGTCGTTAGGTGCGTTGGACCAAGCTGAAATCGAGCCCACCGGTGAAGATTTGGAGCAGTTCCAGGAAGACCCAGAGCTCTAGATACTGTACCTTGTTCTTTTCAGTTTATTTCATTTTCTGTTATGCCACTGTTTAGGCATTGATTTTCATTCCAGTTGTATTTTCTTTTCATGCATTGTACAAGAATGTTATTAATAAAAGTTGCTGTTATTTCAATATCATTTGTTTCTTGTGATTATTTTATATTGCTTAGCTACGCTTCGCGTATGTACTTCTGAGTACATACGTAGCGGACCTCGTCGCGTCCACTTCGCCGTACACTGGGAAGCGGGGCGTGACACCTATATCAATCACTTAAGGAGCGTATCTGCATAGTCACACGAATTGCAAGTCATACTTAGTTATGACCCACTCGGAGTCTTTCAACTCGGAAACACGAATCCGTTACTTCTGATGCTCTGTAGAGAAATCTGGCTAATCTCACATTCGAAAACTCGTCCCAATTTGTCGGAGGAAAACTTACTGTACGATCTCCTTCTTGAACTACTTGCATCTGGTCTGAACAAGCTCCATTGGAAGAAGTACATCAACTTCACCGATCTCGTATCGAAGCGCCACAATGGATTAAAAGTCTTAACCACCCCACACCTGAATGGCTATGAATCCTCCTGATCCATCTATACTGGTAATATCGTCAACCTTTAACTTCATGAATTCTGCGAGTAACATCTCGATAATCTCAGCAATGATTGGTACCGCTGTCTGAACAGTACACAACACCATTATCTTCGGAGAGGGAAAAACATCACGTGCAAGTCTGTCTGATCTCTAACAATAACTCTTCCATCTGGTGCAGATCCTGAAAAAACTTGCTTCACTATTAGAACTCGATCAAATATGAATAAAAGACGTGTCTCAATATCATCGGAAAGTCACCCCAGTCACTCCTTGTCCCAGACAAGTCTTCCCTGATCGTATCTCTAACTGCAATCTTCTCGGCCCTCATAAACATGCTGATCGAAACAATCAACATGCACTGACGAAGATAGATCAACAGAAGGAATGGAAGGAAGATCTCAAGATATAGTTCCTAAGGTATCTTAGGCGGAGTATCATATCGTAATATGCCGCGGAACATATGTACGGCACGTCACTCTACTTAGTACATACTCCATCAACAAAGGTCATCCTATATAACGAAAGTTCGGGTATAAGACCTCCAAAGTCAAGTCTAAGTCCTATAAGGTCATGCCCAGGTAACAAAATATATGCCCAGACTCCATATAGTCAAACCTAGACTCGAACAATAGTTAAACCAAACGCTCTGATACCAACTTTGTCACGACCCAAATGCGGCACGTGACCGGCACTTAAAACACGTGACATCTGAAGACGTCGACGCGGTTCAAGTAAACCGAAACCCGAAATCTAAATCCTTTTTGAAATTATTGGAGGTGAGGTTTTAAATAGTCATTCGAGGAAATCAATCTTAAAAATAACCTCAAATTTTAACTAAGTATGTTGAAAAATATTTATGACGTTTTGAAACTTGACATCACCTCCTTTGCATTTTTATAAAAACCTGCTACAACATAATAATAAAATAGCACCATAACGAAAGCTAGTCTCCACGTCCAAACGATAGAGCAACCAACATTCTAAATCAGAAATCGACTCCAAAGAGTGCGACATCACCACACATCAACTCTAAGTCTTGCTTCTAAGTCCATAATATACCACTTCTATGAGTTTCCACTAGATACAAGAATATATGAATAATTAAGAGTGAATAGGATACAATAATAACCCACTTACCAATCAATCCCCGAAAAGAATGTGTGCCCAAGCCGCTGATAATCCAAGCGGTAAAACCTGCAAGAAACTGTGGCACAACGGGGATGAGTTGCCAACTCAGTGAATAAAAGTACATCTAAATAGAAATCGAAATGCATGACGATACCTAGGTAATAAGTATAGCCATATCATAATCTGTACCAATATACTATATGATATGCATATGTGCAATACTAACTATCATGCAATCCCAAGTATAATATCTTAATGTCATATGAGTCAAAATCATGAATCTATAGTTCATGTTGTAATCCCTTTTTGTGTATGAATGTCTGTACAAATATATGCAGGTACTGTCCCCCGGATCAGTCCTGGTGGAATCCAATAAATAATATCTAACTGTGTACCTCATGATAATGATCATATCAATATACATATAGATGTCCAGCATCGACATCGAAATCCTAAATCTCTCGTGTCTAGCATCGGCACGTAAATTCAGATACCGTCGACACCATCTCAACAGATGATCGCCACCCGATATCCTGGCTACGATCAGTATCCCCTGGATATCTACCGTGCCCAATCGAACCCCAGTCAGTATCCCCTGGATATCTGCCGTGCTCATTTCTATCTCCGGAATCGAGTATCCTCGTTAGGCTCCCCGCCTATAATGCGGCCATCCTGCCCCTCGGCCTCGAACTGGGTCCACCATGTATCCCGCTGTATAGCTACCCCACTCAGTATGGATATTTCACAAATCCGAAACCGTATAGCTACCCCACTCGGTCCGGAATCAAAATCAGAAAACAAAAAACTCATGGGGGACGTTTACTCATCATATCAAAATATCTAGTGAGGAATAAGAAACTCGCATAGATTGTATTGATGATATATTTTATATATACATATATAACAGTGTCCCTACTACCGATATATATCATCAGGAGTAAAATATCCAGAAAATCCATAAGAATCAAATACAGAATCTATAGTACTAATATTCATAATCTACAACGGAATAAGAAAAGACCACGTAATTATATCACGTAAGCGTAATTATCTCAATTCTACTGTGTCATGGCACTACTAATGATGTGTAGTGTAGCATACGCGTCTGTGCTCGTGTAACATGGCAATCATTAGTATTTGTGCAAGTGTTCTACGGTGTATCAACCTATTTAAATACATATATAACAACACAGTTCTACAGTGACATGGCAGTACCAATGAAGTGTAGTGTAACATATATTCACGTGCTTGTGCAGCATAGTACTCATTGGTATTTGTGCAGTGTTTTATCAGAATGTGCGTAACGCAGAAACGTATAATATGGATAATATAATGCAAACATGTAAAGTAATCTAAACGTAACTATTGTAATTACTTGCTATGAGCTATACCATTATCTTTAGAAATGATCGAAACGTTAAGTTTGAAATAAGGAAGCTGCCCTAGGTTTAGAATAGATATCCGTTTTAGAAACTGGCACGCATCCTAGTATTTCATTTAAAAGACAGACGAAATGTAGTTTTTAAAAGAATATAGCTCACACAAGTATTACATTCTAAAACAGAATATAACTTAACTCTACAAGTCAAAGGATAAATTGGCCGTTATTCGGCATACAAATTTCATCATTTCCAATACGTATAAATCCTTGTATTATATCTCATCATATCGCTATATCTGTATCATCTTAAGTACGGCATGATCACTCGTATAAACTCATCATATCATATCCATGTCGTACGGATCTAACATTACGTACATGTCTCACTTAAAACCATAAATGAACTCTATGCAAATGAAGGACATATAAGATGCGATATTATATCAATACCTTGAATAACTACTATACTAACTAGAGATCATAATAATATTTATAAGGTTGCGGGGGTGCTATATGCCATCCATCCGACTTTCCCGGTAGATGTAAATCTACTCACCAACTTAAAAACTCGCTGAATCCACGCTGCTACATCGCCAACTCCGTGTCGGAATTCTCGAATCGTACCTATATTCGTATTTAAATCGCATTGATGTAAATATCATATCGAAAACCAAAACAACAAGCTAAACGCCCGTAGGTTGGAATCTACAGCACACTTAACCCAAAAATGACAACAAAATTCTGTCGTTAACGTATAAACGTCAACTGTTCAGCTGCAACATCAAAATACGAAAACTCCGTATCGTAAATATCTGAAATTTGATAAAACCATTTCTAAAACGTTCCCAAATTTTACTGTATAAATATTTAGACAAAATAAACAATACAGATATTTGTAAAATACCAACTTAAAGCTACAGAAAAAAAATCAACACCAAAAGACATGAGGAGGCCGGCATCGCCGGAATTTTGGGGTGGGTCGCCGGATTTTCTAGGGAGTTTGGGGTTCATGTTTTAAGTGTAGTTTTTTAGTTGGCTCATTATTCTTTTGGTCTTGCTAGTTTTTCTAGTGATAATACCTAGTGGTTCCAGATTCTGTTACAGTAGCTAAATTATCACAAAATCCTAGTTTGTGATACTGCACAACTAAACATGCTACGTGTCGTATATATAATTTTACTCCAAAACTGATTTTAGCTTACAGATTTATCCTACCGAAAAATTAACTTATTTAAACAATACCAAACATACCTAAACACCTACAGAGAGATACCCAAAAACCCACAACACCCAATTCCCTCAAAGGTCCGGCGAGCTCGGAATTTCTTTGATGGTCGTCGGCAATAATCCGAGCTTCATGGGTCGTTTTCCTATGGTTTATTCTAGGTCTAGTCTATAAGATTATTTAATTGTTTGATTACTTTATTTATCAACTAAACTAGAGCAGATTCAAACAGAGGCTAAACTTATCAAAATACGATATCCGATTTCATACAAAAACTGAATTGAACTAAAACGGTAGGGTTGAACTTATACCTATTGAATGATTCACAAGAGAACACCAGCTCCAGAATCCTATGATGGAATCCTCTAAGAGTTGTAGTGTATTGTGTTTGATGAAGGGTACACTTGATGAAAGAAGCCATTTCTCTTTCTCTATGATATGAACACTTAGAGAATTTATTGGTTTGGAGCTGAAAAGGTTTCAGTTGGAATAGCTACTGAATTCCTATAATTAAAATGTGTAAATAGGGTAAGGAGCTTTGTAGAGAAAGAATGTGGTATGTGATGAGAGCGGGAGGTGGCATGAGAGGAAGGAGGTGGTGTCACTTGATGAAGCATGAGTGATTCATGCAAGGAGGATGTGTTGGATTTGAAGAAGGAGGTGTAAAATGAAGAAGGAGGAGGTGTAGAGATGTGAGCAAGGGTGAGGGTGAGGTGTTATGAGGGTGTATCCTAGCATATCTTAAACCAACCATAATTTTAAAAAGGAACGTAAAAATAAAGAAAATCCTCATAATACAATTCTACATTCATAAGAAATAAAAGATATGAAATAATTAATCTATCACTTAAATGTCATTAGCTTAGTGTAAAATTCAATATTATGTTAAAATAATTAAATATATCATTTTTAATTAATATCACACTTGTATTTACATTTATCAAAATAATTACATTTTTCGGACATGATCCCGATACTCAATTTCATAAGCGAAGTTATTTTCGTAAACTTATCAATTTTTATTATTTTTATAATAAAAAATTATAATTAAATATTATTAATTTTCCAAAATGTTACAGTCTCTCCCCCTTAAAGAAATTCGTTCCCCGAATTTAAATTAAAGTTCTTTCTTAAAACATTTTCTTAACCCAATTACTTATTTAAAAAAAAATTCCCGGGGTCCAATTTTAAAACATAATTTTTGCTCGATATAACAAGACTCCAAAGTCCCATATGATCTAAAATGCATCACAACGCAACCGTGTGCGTGAAAACTCAAAAGATATAATCTTTTATAACTGCAACTCTAGCGTTTGCTATGAGAATTACTCCAGTTATGACAAAAATTTTGCCAAATACGAAAACCGTTGTGTATCCTAAGTACACAAAATCAATGGCATGATCGCAGTGCAATATCAGTGCATACGACCAAGCGAAAATATAAAAATCAAATCTATCACATATCCTATCAAGTGCAAAGCATGAAAACAAAATCAACCCTAATGGGTTTGCATGTAAGTCTCAAACTACACTTCACGGTGTGCACGAAAACAACAACGCCAAGTTCAACAGGCGTGCACTAAACGATATCCACTGCATCCACTGTGCATGGAATAAAAGTATACAAAATAATACCAAGTGCATCGGGTTGCACAAAATCAAATCCAAGTGCTTCGGGTGCACAATTTAAATCTCAAGTGCATTGGGGTGCACAAAACTAAAATCAAATGCATCAGAATGCACAAAATCAAAACGGGCAACTAGTGTGCACGAAATCAAACCAAGTATACCTAGAATATATATATAAATTCTTAACCATGTGCATCTGATGTGCACGGAAAATCAGTGTAGTGCATCCGGTGTACACAACACTCCAATCGAGTGCAGTCACCTTGCACTACAATCTCAACAAGTGCACCAGGTGTGCTCAAAGCATAAGTCAAAGTGAAATTACTGTACATAGAAATCTCATCAAGTGCACCTGGTGTGCATAAAACATAAATTGATCCTCAAATCCTTAAAATACATATATCAAAATCACGGACGTCGAGTTGTCTTTTCACCAATGTTGAAAATGAAAGTTTTAGATTTTAAAAATGTAAATCGAACTTAAAGGATATCGAAGCATATTCTCTTCAAAGTCGGAAGGTGTTTATACCACCAGAATTGGTATAGCAAGAATTACTACTTGCTGTCTACCACGTTCTAACGTCTTTTGTCTCTGAATTCTGGTTCTTCTTGCAGATCTCTAATATCATGGCTTCTTGATGCGATCGTCTGGTGAGGAGCAACGGCACCTTTCTTCTTATTACGGATACATCCCTTCACACCTTCTTGACCAGTAGTCCAGTCTTTTATAACGTAACATGTTGATAACGGAATCTCTGTCCTCGGCTTGTGTGCTAACAACTAATACCAGTCCAATCTTATTTATTATAAATTCCTGGAAGAGAATACATAAAGTCTTTTGCTAAAATCATTTATGCAGCCTGCCTGGAACTAGCACTCATTTCTTGACCTGCTTTCCCTTTCATAACCATTGTCATTCCTTTTTGATTTCCTCCTAAAAGTGTAGTTGCACGTGTCATCAAATCTTCAATATTTATTGTGTAGAACAACTGTCCACTGAAACTTCGTACCAATCTCCTGTCCTATAAATTCCCTATATCAATTACTTAAGGAGCGTATCTGCATAGCCACACGAATTGAAAGTCATACTTAGTTATGACCCACTCGGAATCTTTCAAACTCGGAAATACGAATCCGTTACTTTTGATACTCTGTAGAGAAATCTGGCTAATCTCACCTTCGAAGACTCATCCCAATTTGTCGGAAGAAAACTTAACGTACGATCTCCTTCTTGAACTACTTGCATCTGGTCTGAACAAGCTCCATTGGAAGAATTACATCAACTTCACCGATCTCGTATCGAAGCGCCACAATGGATTAAAAGTCTTAACCACCCCACACCTGAATGTCTATGAATCCTCCTGATCCATCTATACTGGTAACATCGTCAACCTTTAACTTCATGAATTCTGGGAGTAACATCTCGATAATCTCAGCAATGATTGGTATCGCTGTCTGAACAGTACACAACACCATAATCTTCGGAGAGGGAAAAACATCACGTCTCAAGTCTGTCTGATCTCTAACAATGACTCTTCCATCTGGTGCGGATCTCGAAGAAACTCGCTCCACTATTAGAACTCGATCAAATATGAATAAACGACATGTCTTTATATCATCGGAAAGTCACCCCAGTCACTCCATGTCCCAGATAAGTCTGCCCTGACCGTATCTCTAACTGCAGCCCTCTCGGCCCTCATAAACATGCTGATCAAAACAATCAATCATGCACTGACGAAGATAGATCAACGGAAGGAATAGAAGGAAGATCTCAAGATATAGTTCCTAAGGTATCTTAGGCGTAGTATCATATCGTAATATGCTGTGGAACATATGTACGGCACGTCACTCTACTTAGTACCTACTCCATCAACAAAGGTCATCCTATATAACGAAAGTTCGGGTATAAGACCCCCAAAGTCAAGTCTAAGTCCTATAAGGTCAAGCCCAGATAACAAAATGTATGCCCAGACTCCATATAGTCAAACCTAGACTCGAACAATGGTTAAACCAAACGCTCTGATACCAACTTTGTCACGACCCAAATGCGGCACGTGACCGGCACTTAAAACACGTGACATCTGAAGACGTCGACGCGGTTCAAGTAAGCCGAAACCCAGAATCTAAACCCTTTTTGAAATTATTGGAGGTGAGGTTTTAAATAGTCATCCGATGAAATCAATCTTAAAAATAACCTCAAATTTTAACTAAGTATGTTGAAAAATATTTATGACGTTTTGAAACTTGACATCACCTCCTTTGCATTTTTATCAGAACCTGCTACAACATAATAATAAAATAGCATCCTAACGGAAGCTAGTCTCTACGTCCAAATGATAGAGCAACCAACAATCTAAATCAGAAATCGACTCCAAAGAGTGCGACATCACCACACATCAACTCTAAGTCTTGCTTCTAAGTCCATAATATACCACTTCTAAGTTGATTGAGTTTCCACTAGATACAAGAATATATGAATAATCAAGAGTGAGTATGGTACAATAATAACCCACTTAACAATCAATCCCTGAAAAGAATGTATGCCCAAACCGCTGATAATCCAAGCGGTAAAACCTGCAAGAAACTGTGGCACAACGGGGATGAGTCGCGAACTCAGTGAATAAAAGTACATCTAAAGGTAGAAATCGAAATGCATGACGATACCTAGGTTATAAGTATAGTCATATCATAATCTGTACCAATATACTATATGATATGCATATGTGCAATACTAACTATCATGTAATCCCAAGTATAATATCTTAATGTCATATGAGTCAAAATCATGAATCTATAGTTCGTGTTGTAATCCCTTTTTGTGTATGAATGTCTGTACAAATATATGCAGGTACTGTCCCCCGGATCAGTCCTGGTGGAATCCAATAAATAATATCTAACTGTGTACCTCATGATAATGATCATATCAATATACATATAGATGTCCAGCATCGACATCGAAATCCGAAATCTCTCGTGTCCTGCATCGACACGTAAATGCAGATACCGTCGACACCATCTCAACAGATGATCGCCACCAGATATCCTGGCTACGATCAGTATCCCCTGGATATCTGCCGTGCCCTATCGAACCCCGGTTAGTATCCCCTGGATATCTGTCGTGCTCATTTCTATCTCCGGAATCGAGTATCCCCGTTAGGCTCCCCGCCTATAATGCGGCCATCCTGCCCCTCGGTCTCGAACCGGGTCCACCATGTATCCCGCTGTATAGCTACCCCACTCAGTACGGATATTTCACAAATCCGGAACCGTATAGCTACCCCACTCGGTCCGGAATCAAAATCAGAAAACACAAAACTCATGGTGGACGTTTACTCATCATATCAAAATATCAAGCGAGGAATAAGAAACTCGCATAGATTGTATTGATGATATATTATATATATACATATATAACAGTGTCCCATACTACCGATATATATCATCAGGTGTAAAATATCCAGAAAATCCATAAGAATCAAATACAGAATCTATAGTACTAATATTCGTAATCTACAACGGAATAAGAAAAGACCACGTAATTATATCACATAAGCGTAATTATCTCAATTCTACTGTGTCATGGCACTACTAATGATGTGTAGTGTAGCATACGCGTCTGTGCTCGTGCAACATGGCAATCATTAGTATTTGTGCAAGTGTTCTACGGTGTAACAACCTATTTAAATACATATATAACAGCACGGTTCTACAGTGACATGGCAGTACTAATGAGGTGTAGTGTAACATAAATTCACGTGTTTGTGCAGCATAGTACTCATTGGTATTTGTGCAGTGTTTTATCAGAGTGTGCGTAACGCAGAAACGTATAATATGGATAATATAATGCAAACAAGTAAAGTAATCTAAACGTAACTATTGTACTTACTTGCTATGAGCTATACCATTATCTTTAGAAATGATCGAAACGTTAAGTTTGAAATAAGGAAGCTGCCCTAGATTTAAAATAGATATCCGTTTTAGAAACTGGCACGCATCCTAGTATTTTATTTAAAAGACAAACGAAATGTAGTTTTTAAAAGAATATAGCTCACACAAGTATTACATTCTAAAACAGAATATAACCTAACTCTACGAGTCAAGGGATAAATTGGCCGTTATTCGGCATACAAATTTCATCATTTCCAATATGTATAAATCTTTGTATTATATCTCATCATATCGCTATATTTGTATCATCTTAAGTATGACATGATCACTCGTACAAACTCATCAAATCATATCCATGTCGTACGGATCTAACAACACGTACATGTCTCACTTAAAACCATAAATGAACTCCATGCAAATAAATGACATATAAGATGCGATATTATATCAATACCTTGAATAACTACTATACTAACTAGAGATCATAATAATATTTATAAAGTTACGGGGGTGCTATACGCCATCCACCCGACTTCTCCGGTAGATGTAAATCTACTCACCAACTTAAAAGCTCGCTGAATCCACGCTGCTACATCGCCAACTCCGTCTCGGAATCCTCGAATCGTATCTATATTCGAATTTAAATCGCATTGATGTAAATATCATATCGAAAACCAAAACAACAAGCTAAACGCCCTTAGGTTAGAACCTACAGCACACTTAACCCAAAAACGACAACAAAATTCTGTCGTTAACGTATAAACGTCAACTGTTCAGCCGCAACATCAAAATACGAAAACTCCGTATCGTAAATATCTGAAATTTGATGAAACCATTTCTAAAACGTTCACAGATTTTACTGTATAAATATTTAAACAAAACAAACAATATAGAGATTTGTAAAATACCAACTCAAAGCTACAGAAGAAAAATCAACACCAAAAGACATGAGGAGGCCGGCGTCGCCGGAATTTTGGGTTGGGTCGCCGGATTTTCTAGGGAGTTTGGGGTTCATTTTTTAAGTGTTGTCTTTTAGTTAGCTCATGATTCTTTTGGTGTTGCTAGTTTTTCTTGTGATTATACCTAGTGATTCCAGATTCAGTTACAGTAGCTAAATTATCACAAAATCCTTGTTTGTGATACTGCACAACTAAACATGCTACGTGTCGTATATATAATTTTACTCCAAAACTGATATTAGCTTACAGATTTAACCTACTGAAAAATTAACTTATTTAAACAATACCAAACATACCTAAACACCTACAGAGAGATACCCAAAACCCACAACACCCAATTCCCTCAAAGGTCCGGAGAGCTCGGAATTTCTGTGATGGTCGCCGGCAATAATCCGAGCTTCATGGGTCATTTTCCTATGGTTTATTCTAGGTCTAGTCTATAAGATTATTTAATTGTTTGATTACTTTATTTATCAACTAAACTAGAGCACATTCAAACAGAGGCTAAACTTATCAAAATACGATATCCGATTTCATACAAAAACTGAATTGAACTAAAACGGTAGGGTTGAACTTATACCTATTGAATGATTCACAAGAAAACACCAGCTCCAGAATCCTATGATGGAATCCTCTAAGAGTTGTAGTGTATTGTGTTTGATGAAGGGTACACTTGATGAAGGAAGCCATTTCTCTCTCTATGATATGAACACTTAGAGAATTTATTGGTTTGGAGCTGAAAGGGGTATGGTTTCAGTTGGAACAGCTACTGAATTCCTATAATTAAAATGCGTAAATAGGGTGATGAGCTTTGTAGAGAAAGTATGTGGTGTGTGATGAGAGGGGGAGGTGGCATGAGAGGAAGGAGGTGGTGTCACTTGATGAAGCATGAGTGCTTCATGCAAGGAGGAGGTGTTGGATTTGAAGAAAGAGGTGTAAAATGAAGAAGGAGGAGGTATAGAGATGTGAGCAAGGGTGAGGGTGAGGTGTTATGAGGGTGTATCCTAGCATATCTTAAATCAACCATAATTTTAAAAAGGAATGTAAAAATAAAGAAAATCCTCATAATACAATTCTACATTCATAAGAAATAAAAGATATGAAATAATTAATCTATCACTTAAATGTCATTAGCTTAGTGTAAAATTCAATATCATGTTAAAATAATTAATTATATCATTTTTAATTGATATCACACTTGTATTTACATTTATCAAAATAATTACATTTTTCGGACATGATTCCGATACTCAATTTCATAAGCGATATCATTTTCGTAAACTTATCAATTTTTATTATTTTTATAATAAAAATTATAATTAAATATTATTTATTTTCCAAAATTTTACAGGAGTCTCTAGTTTATGTACTCAACTCGGAGTTTATAGTTTATTCACTCGTTTCGGAGTATCTTTAGTTTACCTCCCTTGGATTTACATGCAAACTTGTCCTAACGTTGTATGTAGATAACCCCCATTCTTTACGACAGTGGTCCGTTAGGTTTGTGGTACTAGGGTTTTAGTCCGTGGTACCATCGCGTTGGCTGATATATTCCTCGATATGCAGTCTTTAAGCTGTTGTTCGAGTAACCCCACGACTGTCGTGTCTCCGATCCCTTCAGAGGCTAGACAAGACGTCTTCAAGTAATCTCCTCAGGTTATATTACTGTCGGAAGAGCAAGTGTTAGGAATTTGCCATGATAATTTTTACTTGAGGTTAGGCTCAATTTGGAGCCCTGATGAGTCATAACCGCACCCTTCGGGAGTGGGATGATCTCCGATAGTCTTTTGTCTTTATATGAATTACCGTCAAGACCCGAACCAAGAAATATGCTGTCACTTCATTTTTTTCTTTGATGATGTCGTGCCGATTCTTTGATGAAGTAGGGTAGACATCTGTAGGACCTCTATGCTATTTATATGGCAATTGAACTCCGGAGCTAGGAATATGCCATCGCTTCATTTTCATTTGATAATCGCGTCTGCATCCTGCTGAAATGAGGAGGGGGACGCAGAGTGATCTCTAGGTTGTATATGAACCGTCAAGACTTGGAGCTAGGATTTTTCCATCACTCCATTTTTGCTTTGACCCTTGGGTCTTTCTTTTTTGATGATGATGTTGTGTCTGCATCCTGTCGGAATGAGAAGGAATGCCGGGATAGTGTTTAGGTTGTATATCTACCGTCAAGACTTGGTTCTCCTTTTGAAGAAGCATGGCGGGAAAATACGGTCCCTTTCTTTCATTTGCGCCCATGGATCGTGTACAAGAGTCAATATGGACATACTTGCAGGGCAGATTTTTTTAATTTCCGCGATGCTCTATCTTTTCAGCTTTTTATATCATGTGAGTCACGATTGCCCAATCATTTTGGCTATTTATCGCGGTGCCCAATCATTTCGTCTATGTATTTTTTATTTATTTATTTAATTTTTTTTACTCGCTGCTTTTTATTGCAAGTTGCCCAAACATTTTTTCTTTTTCATACGCATTTTTTGCGACTTGCTGAGTTTTATTACGAGTTAGGAACTTGAGATCTGATACCGATCTTGGCATCAGCATCGCTGCAACTGGAATATTGCCAGGAGCGAATCATCATTTGCCTTTGCGAGGACTTGCAATTTGATACCTATTTAGGCATCAACATTGCTTCAACTGGGACATTGCCAGGAGCGAATCATCATTTACCTTTGTTATTTGGAAAAAGGTGGCTTAGCAAACATGGTTAAGATCCTGTCGGTTAAGGCTTTTTGATTTTATGAGCCATAAAGGTCTCATAAAGGTGTTTCTCCCTACGAGTCGTGAGGATCTCGTAGGTGTATTTTCTCCTTAGGAATCGTGGGGACTCCTAAGTGTGTTTTCTCTTGAAAGTCGTAAGGATATTGCAAGAGTGTTTTCTCCTTATAAGTCGAGAGGACTTACAAGTGTCGTTCACCATATGGGGACATTTCTTGTCATTGGTGGAACTTGGTGGGGGATATATTTATTTATGCCCATGGATTATATACAAGGGTCGATATTGGGCAGCTTGTAGGGCAATATTAGAGGAATATGACGACTTAAAAACAAGGTTAGATCCCTGTAGCTTAATACTTTTGAATCCTATGAGCCGTGAGGGTCTCATAGAGGGGAATTCTCCTTACGAGTCGTGAGGATTTCGCAAGTATACTTTCTCCTTAGGAATCATGGGGACTCCTAAGTGTGTTGCTCTTTTTTGAGTCGTAAGGATCTCACGCAGGTATTTTCTCCTCACAAGGTCGAGAGGACCTTACAAGTGCACATGAACTTTTTATTTTACAAGTTTGCGCCCTTTTCGGGTTTTCACAAACTCGTCGGCAGTCCTGCTGTTTTTACTCACGGTGCCCTTTCGGGTTTTCATCCGTGCCCATTTTGCTTGTGGACATACCGTTTTTTTCTTTTTCTTTTCCTAGAATGGCGAAACAATCGAAATTAGCTTCGTCGCAGGTGACCCATCTGTTTGCTGGTGGGATTTGGGGGTGGCTTTATCACTGGAGTAGCTGTGTAGCCAGTGGGACTTGAGTTGCAACATTTGTCGTTAGGACTTCGATTGCAATATAGACCTTAAGTGAGCATATCACTGTATTTGGGGGCGATATGCTAGTTTAGGGACATTTCGGTCCATTATCGCCATGTTTGAGGCGAAATTTTAGTTTAGGGACTTCTCGGTCCATTGTCGCCGTTTTTGAGGCAAATTGTTAGTTTAAGGACTCTTCGGTCCATTATCGCCATGTTTGAGGCGGATAATTAGTTTAAGAACTTCTCGGTCCTATGTCGCCATATTTGAGACGGATAATTAGTTTAAGGACTTCTCGGTCCTTTGTCGCATTTTTTATGGTGACGGGGCTTTTTTGTATACTATTCTCAAAGTTATAACTCAGGAAGATAGCAAGTGGACACGAGCGTCGTCATCTATCATTGACCTAAGTCGTGACTCGTCAAGCATAGTATTTTTTGAGGAATCGGCCGTTTATTGGCCGGAAAGGTCTTTTGCTATGCATATCCATGAGCAGGTAGGCTCCATCTTGGTAGACTTTGTCTATGATGTACAGGCC
This sequence comes from Agapanthus africanus, assembly GCA_030015575.1. Lineage (NCBI taxonomy): Eukaryota > Viridiplantae > Streptophyta > Magnoliopsida > Asparagales > Amaryllidaceae > Agapanthus > Agapanthus africanus. The sequence goes on along the minus strand of JASDDO010000028.1, from coordinate 103,113,042 downwards.
TTCATAGTTCGGCTCGAATTTCCCCCATTTTGTATGATTAGGAATCATGGGTCTTTTGACGACTAGCACGAGTTCGCCTTGGCGGAATGTTCTCGGCCTGATCAGTTTTTCGTATGATCGTGTCATTCTCGCCTTGTAAACTTCCAGATTTTGTTGTGCTATAAGGCGCATTTCATCGAGGGCATCGAGCTCCTCAAGCCGAAGATGAGCATTTTCTTCATCCGTCAGCTCATATCGGACCACTACTCGCAGAGAGGGGAGTTCTATTTCCTGGGGAAGCACTACTTTCGTGCCGAATACCAACGCGTATGGTGTTGTATTTGTGGCCGTTTTGAACATTGTTCGGTATGCCGAGAGAGTTTCGTGCAGCCTTTCGTGCCAATCTTTTTTATTTTTGGACACCGTTTTCTTTATAATCTTTATCAAGGTCTCGTTGAAAGCTTCAGCTAGACCTTTGGTCCGAGGGTTATAGACGGAAGAGTATCTCCAATTTATTTTATACTGTTGAGCGAAACGGCTGATTTTATGACTTCTATAAGCTGGCCCATTATCCGAGATAATTTGTCGCGGAGTGCCGAACTGATAGATGACATAGGTTCTGAAGAAATGGAGGATATTCTCCGTCTTCACCTCCTTTAGTGGTACTGCTTCTGCCCACTTAGAGAAATAGTCGGTCGTTACCAATATAAACCGATGTGTTTTGGACGATGCCGGTTCAATAGGGCCAATTATATCGGTTCTCCACATTTCGAACGGCCAGCTAGCCACTGTTGGGTGTAGCGGATTTGGATGTTGGTGGATGAAGACCCTGTGGATTTGGCACGAGTGACACTGTTTCGCATATTTGAGGCAGTCCTGGATCATCGTGGGCCAATAGTAACCCATCCTTTTTATTTTCAGCTTCATCTTTGGCCCAGCTTGATGAGAACCGTATAGTCCGTCATGAGTTTCCTGGACGACTCTATTTGCTTCTTCTGGTCTCAGGCATCTTAGCCACAGACAGTCGAACGATCTTTTATATAGAGTATCATTGACGAAGGTGAAGGACATAGCTCGTTTCATGAGCTGATGTCTAGACGACGCATTTTTGGGCGTTTGTTGGGATTTGAAGTAGTCTATGAAGACTTCCCTCCAATCCTTGACCTTTTCTTCATCCTCTAATTGAAGGGCTACTTGTTCGTTTGTTTCTTTTCTTTTGGATGGCTCTATCAGGTCTTCCGAAGATATATTTGTCGGCGAGAGAATCCTGCGGCTTTGCACGATGATCCTTACTTCATCAAGGTCTTCCTCAGCCAGTTCCTTGGCCAATTTGGCCAATGCATCCACCTTGCTATTTTCTGAACGCGGTATACTCTCCAGGATGTAGGAGGGGATTTGTGTCAGCAGTTGCTGCACTCTTTCTTCATACTTTATCAGCTCTGGCTTGCATGTCTGATAGTCGCCATTTACTTAGCTAACGATCAGCCGGGATCTCCATATATGATGAGGTCTTTGATTCCCATGTCGATAGCGATCTCGAAGCCTGCTATCAAAACTTCATATTCAGTTTCGTTATTAGTCCTTGGCTCCATTAAGGAAAAGGCGTAACGCAATATCCCTTCTTGCGGGGTCACGAAGATAAGGCCCATCCCAGCTTTGATTACGGGGGTGTTTTGCTTTCGTTGCTTCACGGAAGATGCTCCATCAAAGTAGAGTTCCCATTGGGAATCATTTTCTTCCTTCTCTCCTTCGATTGTGTCGAACGTATGTTCGTCTGGCAATTCGCAATTTAATGGGGAGTCGGCTGGTATCGGATGCTCCGCAAGAAAGTCAGCTATGGCCTGACCTTTTACTGCTTTAAGGGGTCGATACGTCACTGAGAACTCCATCAGGAGGAGGGCCCATTTGACAAGCCTTCCTGTTAGTACGGCCCTTGACATCAGATATTTGAAAGGATCCACCTTTGATATAAGATAAACCTTATATGCCATGGCGTAATGTCTGAGCTTCGTTATCGCGAAGATCAGTGCCAGGCAATGCTTTTCGATGGGGGAGTAGTTGTTTTTTGCCCCCAGGAGAACTCGAATCAAATAGTATAGAGCACTCTCCTTTCCCTGATCGTTCTCTTGTGCCCATAGCGCGTCTAGAGAACCTTCAAGGGCTGTCGTATATAGGATAATGGGTTTTCCCTTAACCGGAGCGGTCAATACCGGCGGATTTTGTAGGTATTGCTTGATTTCGTTTAGTGCATTTTGGCACTTTTGATCCCAGACGAACGAGGTCCTCTTTTTCATCAAATGACTATAGGGACGGCATTTTCCGGAGAGGTTGGCTATGAACCGCCGGATATATGCGAGCTTTCCTTAAAGAGATCGCAATTGTTTGGGAGTTCTTGGCATGGGCATTTCCACAATCGCCTTGATCTTTGAGGGATAGATTTCGATACCCCGGTGCCGTATGATGAATCCTAGGAATTTGCCTGAGGAGACTCCAAACGCGCATTTTAGAGGATTCATCTTTAGATTATACTTCCGAAGACGTCGGAACACTATTTTTAGATGTTCCCAGTGCTACTCGTGAGATCTGCTCTTTACCACAAGGTCGTCAATGTAGCATTCGACGATCTCATGTATGAGGTCATCGAAGATCTTTGTCATGGCTCTTTGGTAGGTAGCGCCAGCGTTCTTTAAACCGAAGGGCATCACCTTATAGCAGAATATGCCCAACGGGGTCCGGAAGGTGGTATGCTTTTGGTCTTCAGGATGCATTTTTATTTGATTGTATTCTGAAGATCCATCCATGAAGGAGAAGACCTCATGGGTAGACGTGTTATCGATCATTAGCTCGGTAACAGGTACTGGGAAATAATCCTTCAGGCAAGCTTTGTTAAGGTCCCGAAAGTCCACGTAGATGCGCACCGTCCCATTTTTCTTCATCACTGGAACGATGTTGGCTATCTAGTCAGGATATTGAACTTTTTGGATGAAGCCGGAGTCGATTAGTTTCTTGACTTTAGCGTTGATACTCATCTTAAGTTCGAGTCGCATTCTTCTTGGCACCTGTTTGACGGACTTTATGTCCTGCGATATGGCCAGTTTATGTATTGCTACTTTCAGATCTAGACCTGGTATCTCGGAATAGTTCCATGCGAAACAATCTTTATACTGCATGAGCACGTCCTTTAACGTGGCTACCTGTTTTTCAGATAGTAGCTTACTGACGAACGTTGGCCTCGGATCATTTTCCGCCCCTAAGTCAATTTTCCTTAGGTTGTCCGCCGTAGTGTGTATCCCATCTTCCAGCTCTTTTGGTACTGGTGGAAACTCGGAGATCACCTCGTCCTCGTCTTCATTTGTGAAGCACATGTGGAAGTTATCCATAGTCTCGTGCCCTCCCTCTTTTGAGAGTATTATCATATGACAGGTACGGGTTCTCTTCCCTTTTTGTGGTTGAGCTGGTCCTATCCTCACGGTATAGGTCCTTTTTAGCTCATGCTTTTGCGGCGGGTTTACCCTCCAGCTGTCGAAGAAAGCGAACCTGCCTTGCTGATACTGGTCTTCTACCCAGTCTTTGAAGGTGAAACAGTCTTCGAGGGGATGATCTATTGCTCGGTGGTAGGAGCAATAATCCGGATGATGGACCTCGTTGATTTGTTCGGGGTACCAAGACTCCGGGAGCGTCATCATTTGGTGCTTCATGACAAGGTTGAATATTTTCCTCATTTTTTCTTGGGGAAAAGAGTATTCTCGACCCATCATTTTTTATAAAGGACGGGTTCCAATCGACCTTTTCTCGATTGCACGGCTTCTTGGATCCGTTTTGTTTTTTTCAAACGTTGTTTGCGTTCTTTTCCCTGTTTTTGCCTCTATTTCAGGATTTCCCCCTTTCGTGAGGACATACAATGGGCCGGGGATGCAGAGCATTATAGTCTTCTTTCTCCGCAAGTTGTTGATTTAGGCGCTGCGTCCGGGCCTTTTCATAAATGGCCATTTCGCGACTGTGATTGTCTCGGCTCTTTTGACAAGCTTCTTTTATTAACTTGTCTATTTGTTCTTCGAGCGACGGACTTAACATTCTTAGAGAGGGATTTCGTTCTGTTTCAAAATCACGGCCATTCGGAAGAGCATTTTCCCCTTCGCTGGAGTTGTTTATGACGCGGCAGCTTTGGAACTGCTCCCGTTTCTTGGACCGAACGTATCCGAGCCCGGTTGTCTCCATCTTCCTGTTGGGCATCTTTCGCCGAGTCCCGGGAATATCCCAAATCTTTTTGTAGAATTGGGCTTGTCAAACAGTTTGTTCGAGGGGTACACCTTGGCATCTTAATAGACTTTTCAATCCCTCCGCGTAGTATCTTGGCAAACGGATTGGTTGAAACCTTTCAAGTGCAAAATTGGTACCATTCCAGACTTCTTTTTCTACTTTGGTCTCCATAGATTGGTAGAAGAGGATCGCCTTTTCATCTCTTCACCTGGGAGGGACGTAGAAAGTCTGTAGTTCTTGTTCGCTGTATGTATCGAGCGAATCAAGTTCTTTGTAATGTCGAGGTGGAGCCATTGTGATTTGCAGACTCTGATCTGTTCTGGCTAGGGTTAGCGCTGACGGGCGGATGGAGAACACTGCATCGGCTCCGTCTTCAGAGTCACTGCCAAAGACCAAAATAGGAGTAGATGGTCCGGGCCTGTTGTTTTCTTTTTGGGGTTGCCCCAAGTAGACTATTTCTTCATCTTCCTCGAAATCGCTCCAAAAGATCGAGATAGTGGCGACAAACTTCTGTTTATCCTCCGGCTTATGACACTTCTCCGTATCTTCGAAGTCTGGTAGGAAGTACTTTATGTCTTCATATTTTCGGACCTCGTTTACGGAGAACGGATTTAGCTCCCATGTGACGGTGTACTCCGAGCTGTCTTTGAAATATTTCATACATTGATGTTGTATATAAGGGATGACGTTGTACTCATGTAATCAAGGCCTGCCGAGCAAAGCATTATAGCAAGTCTTGGCGTCAATGATATGAAATTTGATGTCAGTGACAAGAAGCCCAAAGCGTAACGTCAATATTACGGACCCAAGTGTCCGTGACGACTGTGAGTCGAACTCGGAGATTGTAATTTTGTCTCGAGCCAAGTGCTGAACGTTCATGCAAATCTCCTTCAGCACTTTCACGTTGAGCAGGTTGACGGAAGATCCGTTGTCAATGAGGATTTTCCCTATCTTGATGTCGTGGCAGTACTTGGTAATGTATAACGGGCGTAGGAGATATTCATCGCTGAATATAATGTCAGCCGTGTGGACCTCTGCCAGCTCATCTTTCATCTTCTCTTCCGCGAGGTAAGTTTGGAACTGATCGGGCTTTTGTAATGCCTTGATCAGAGAATTTCGTGCCTCTTTAGACATGAGGAGAGCGTCCAGTATCCTCAGTTGTGAGGGTATTTTCCTCAAATGTGCCAGGACATTGTAATACACCTTATTTTTCCTAGGCTGGTCCCTTGCTACAAGCTCCTTGACAACTCCACCGTTGAGGCCAATTTCCTCAGAGATTTTTCTTATCGTTTGTCCATTTTGCTCGAACCTTTGTTTGTAGGTCCGAGGTTCCTTTCAGACAGCGTGTGGTTACGCAGCTGAATATTCTCGCAGTTCTTCTCCTCCTCTTCTTTTTCGGAGGTGGAGTCTTTGAAGAGAGGGCTGAGGGGTATTTCGTCCTCAGAATCGCTCCCGAAAGTAAGAACTTGGGGGTTTTCCCCTTCCGAGCCGGTATCAACCATAAGACAGTTGCCAGTCGTTTTTTCATGCACATTTGTCGCACTTCTTTGCCGTCGACGAGCTTCGCACTTCATCCTCTTGAAGTGTTTTTGATGGGCAACATATCCTTTCCACCACTTCTTAAAGGTACTGCATTTTTCGGTGGGGTGGGTAACCCTCCGATGATAGAGGCAGTAGTTTGGATATGAATCCCCTCCGTCGAGGCATATGACCCTAGGAGTGTTTCTTACGAGAGGTGGCAGCTTCATTCCCATTGACAGGGCTTTGGCGAACCGCTTCTCTGTTTTGATCGTGCTCTTATTTGTAGTAGGTGTGCTTTGGTTTGGTTGGAGTACTTTATGACTCGTCCTTGCCGTAGCTTCTTCATCCTGACGCTGACGCTTAGCCTTTTCGTATATGGCTGTTTCACGTTCTCGGTCAACTTTGCTTTTTCGAAAGGTTTCGTTTAACAGCCTATTGATCGGGTCTTCTGGCTGTTCCGGGGATTTTAGTGCCGCTTCTACCCCCCGTCCCTCTGCGTTGTTTTCTAACACCGAGGGAGTTTATTCATCATTTAACGTCGAATGGGAGACCATGTGGCAACTAACTACATAGTCTTCGGTTTCTTCTGATGAGTCATTTTCCTCATTGTTGTCACTATCTTCGTTCTCAAGAATATGCTTGAGGAACTCTTCGAGCATGACCGCTGTCCGTGCCTTCTAGTTCTACTCCTTTAGCGCGTCAATATACTTTTGTAGGTCTGTGCGCTTTTTGTCATACTCGGCAGGCTGCACAGGCTTCTTGGTCTTCTTATTTTCCTTCGAAGATTTTGAAGGCTTGACTTGGGAGTTTTGCCCTTTGTCAACAATCTTCGGCGCGGGACGTGGTTTCAGCATCCTTTCGATGATTCCGTTCAAGTGGGGTTTTCCACCTGACATGCCTGTAGGTCCTTCAACATTCTTTTGGTTTTAGCTGAAAGAACGACTTCTCATGGAGTTTCTTCCACGAGTGAGCATGATGCCCCCGGTGCATCCACCTTTTTGGGAGTGTGCTTCTGTGGTGGGTTTACCCTCAAGTTGTCAGCAGTGCGAATTTTCCCTGTTGATACTGGTCCTCGACCCTGTTCTTGAAGATGTAGCAATCCTCAATTGGGTGGCTCACCATTATGTGATAGGAGCAGTAGTTGGGGTTATTGACGTCGCCGGGTTGCGGTGGGCGTCGTGGGTCTGGCAATGTGATGAGTTTGTTAGGCACTGCCAATCGAACAGTCTCCTCATCTTATCGCGGGAAAACGAGTAAGCGCGTCCTAGTCTTTCCTCCAAGGACGGGGGTGGATGCGTGTTGCTTTGGCGAACAGACGGTTTTGGGCCATTCGGTTGTTGTTGCGTGTTGGCAACGAAGGCCGCTTTCCCTTTACCCTTGTTATTTCGAGGGTCCTTATTTGAGGAGGAAGGCCCGTGGCCCATCTGATCCATTTGGGCCAGCTTATCGATCATAGGATGGAAGGTCGTTGGTTTGAAGAATGTCATGAACTGAGACAGTCGTTTGAGGATCAAGGGTCCCGATGAACATTCCCACGGCGGGAGATTCTTCAATGTGCTTTTCGTACTTAGACCATAGGTTTCGCCACCGGATCGCGTATTGGACCCATGTTTCTCCCGACTTTACCCTGGCATTGATTAATGCCGTAATTGGAGTGTGCTCGCTCGCGCTGGTGAACCGCTGTGTGAACAGCAGTTCCATCTCGGTGAATGTCTTTACGGAGTCATCTGGGAGCTCTGAGTACCATTCAAAGGCTGTTTCCGACAGGCTACCAACGAACTGGTGAAGCAACAGTTTGTCGTCGCCTCCAGTGTTGCCGCACAGAGCTCTGAACTGCGCGACGTGCTGACGGGGGTTGCCTGTCCTTTTGTATACATGGAACTTGGGGATTGTATATCCCGGCGGTTACTTGATTTGATTATACCAGCCTGGATACGGTCGCCTAGTTCTGACGATTTGGCCAGCCGCTTCATTTTCTTGTTGAGCTCTTATTTGTTGAGCTATATAATCATCAAGAGCAGCCTTGGAGATCGTTTCCTCCTTGGCTGTTGATAAAGCTGGAAGAGGGTTTGATGTTTCCCCTCTGTCATCCTCGATGATTATCGGCGGATTCTCGACTGGGGGTTCTGGCCGGATCTTCATTCCAACCATATCTTGGAATAAGAGATCCATCTGCTTTATGTTAGCAACCTGCTTAGCAGCTTCCTTGTCCTTTCTTTCAAGTACCCTTCACAGGGACTCTGTATCGGTCTCCTGCTCCTGGCGCTGTTCAGCTGTTGTGTCCGGGCTTTCTTTCTGCCCGGTAAGTGTTGCCTTTTTGGTCAGCATTTCCTGGAGCTTTTGTTGTTGCTCTTGAGCTTTTTTCAGCGACCGAGTTTGCGGTCGATGACCTACGGAAGCACGACTTTCTTCTTTCTTGGAAGCTATGTAGACTGTATGCACGACCATGCCCCAAGATTTGGGGCGTTTGGGTCCATCACCTTTGGGATTTGCTACATGCGGTGGGATTTTCTCCGGCCTTATCCTTTTGTGGGAGGTCAAAGTTGAAGGAGCCGTTGTAACAGGCTCTCGCGTAGAAGAAGCCCCTCGCTGTATGACAGAGGGATGGTTTTCTCCTACCGAGCCTTCGATTTCTTCGGTCGATGAGAGTAGTTTTGATCAATCACGGAGTCCTGGACTTTTCGCCAGACCCTGTGAATTTGCGAGGAGAGCCGTTGATGGGGCTGCTCCGTCTTTTCCTGCACGGTGGCTTTCTGCAGGCCAGGGTGATTTCTTTAGCACCACCGTTGGAGAGTTCTTGCGCACCCTCCTGAGCAGATCAAAGCTGTTCTTGGTTGGAACAACAACGTCAATTTCCACCATTAGAGCTGGTAGGGTAAGTCCAGAGGGGCAGTTGCCCCCATCTTTTCTCACTCGGCGCAAGTGGCGACGTTGAGCGTGTTTTGCAGATGGGACCGCCTCGGTTTGGAAGCGGCTTCTTTATGCTCCCGGTTTTGCTGAGGGGCTGCTGTTGGTGTCAGCCTATTGAAGACCGACGTCCTGATTGTAGTTTGGGGAGGAATGGCCGATCTTTCAAAGATCGATCTTCTGATGGGGGAAGCGCTTTTGACGGCTCTGCCCGTAGCAGGATGTTCAGTTGATAAAATTGCACATTTGTTATTACATTTTTCCTACTATTTCTATACTAGAAAAGGTGTTTATTATAATATATGATACATATGAGGGTTTATCTGTAAAAATACTATTTTTCATGTGTTGATATATTATAATTAACATTTGGTAGGAAAATGTATGCAGAGATACCATTGACCAAATCTTAATGGTAAAATTAATATCTCAATAAAACAAAACTCCACTAATATTATTTATTGAGATTGTGCAGAATTTTTCACGGCTAAAAATCAAGGGAATCAAAGTTGTTAAGAGCAAACCTGTCTAATTAAGAAAGCAAACTAATAAATCAAGTCTGGCAGAAATAAAGAAAAGATTTCCAATTTCTAAAGGTTCCAGAGATTGCCACGTGTCACAAGGAGAAAATCCCAGAAGACCAAACCCACCGATCCTTATACAAGACCGCGGATCCGCGGTCAAACCTACCTGTTGACCGCGGATCCGCCGCCGGTCAGAGATGTTAGGAGCTGCGATTTTCTCTGGTGAATTTTAACTGTTGGCTTCCAAATTTGGAAGCTAGGGTTCTGGCTTTTGGAGTATAAATAAGGACCGAGAGCCTCTTGGAAAAATCATCAAGCTGACGAGAGCACGAAGTCCAAGACGGCTCACGCATCCAGGCCAATCATCAACTGTTCGTCTACCTCCTTAGAAGAGATCGAGAAGCAAACTAGCATTTGTAATCATTTTCTAAGGGAATAAAGTGTAAATGAGTTTTGTTGATTAATAAAGGTAGTTCTTTTTCTTATTCTATTTCTTTGTAGTTTTAATATGAATTCTCTCTCCATCTCTTTTTCTCCCAACATGCGCGAGTAATTCTCCGCTTGTTAGGGTTCGTAGGATTATGGTAGGTTAATGGATGATGAAGATCTTTAAACCCTTTTTAAGTCTTATAAAGTTTATAAACTTTATCAAAAGAATCATTAACATCCTAATCGGGCGCGCTACCAATTTATTGTTAGTCTCGACCGCGATTAGAGATTAGATTAATGATTGTTTTGGTAAAGGCTAGATATGAACGGAGTTCCATGTCAAGATAGAGGTTAAGAGTGGGAACCCTTTTTCCTCCAGAAACCCTAATCTACATGCATCACTGTCGTTCTAGTTTTAAATCTATTAAAGGATAAAAAGGGTAATCTTTAATTAATCACCCATAACTACTAAATCCTAATGAACCCTACAAGCCCCCTTCTTATATAAACTTACATCCGTAGTTAATCTAGGTCTATATTTTGCATCCGTGTTTAACGTAGATCTAGATCGTACAACCATTCTACAATATTCTTTATCCCTCCTCTCTTTTTCAACACATCTAAAGTAAGAGTAAAATATTCAACGTTTCCCTGAGGACGACCCGTACTCATCTCGGTCTAGCTACACGCGACACCGTTACTGATTGCGGTTATTCTACAAACACAAAATTACAAACAAATCACAGGAGTTAGGATGGCTGTTGTCACGCCCCGCTTCCCAGAGTACGCTAGATTGGGCACGTGACATAGCCAACCATGCTACCTGTGGGTAGGAAGTATCCATCCACAGTCACATTACGGCTGTAGAGATATCAAGAACAAGATAAGACTATCTAAAAACATGTCCATAATCCAGAATACAGGAGTCAATAATAAATAAATGCGGAAGCAAATGATCCAATACAAATAACTGAAAAGTATGTCCCATGATGCGGGCTCACATCAGGAAATAAATGCAGGAAATAAAACTAACTACTACTGAACTCACAGCTCAGCCTGCTGGCTGAAATACTCCTGCTCGGACTGCGACAGCGGTACAGAATCTGGGCCATGCAAAACCCAGACGTCAGCGCGTCATGTCAACAAGTAATATAATATGAACAATGTAACAGGCAATGCAAAATAAACATGAATAAAACGAGAGTAGCAATAATGTGAAACAGGCAGTGCAGGGTAGAGTGAAGTGGGTAACTAAACTGTTCTATCAGGTTTTCTATTCTAAGGTCTTTGAAACCAATTGATGAATCATCGATGTAACTCAATAGTATCCCGTGCATGCCCGGGACCACGGTCAAGATTCTCGGGGCTGAATCCGAGACGTGCCGCTAGATAGTAACAGGTAGCAGGATGGGCGAGTGATATCAGCATCATCACTCCGGGGCTGGCCTAGCCCGTAAGACTGATCAGAACAGGTATCGAACTGTTGAGTTACAAGTCAGGTTTCACCTTTGATTTGCCCATACCCCCAAGTTATGTATGTCGAGTCAGGTATTCAGTAATCAAGAACTAATGCCAACACAGGATCAGGTAAAAGCAGGTTTGTCTGGATAGACAACAGGAACGGTCCATGAGGACTACATGTCAGGTTTGTTGGCATTAGACACAAGATCAGGTAACGGGTCAGGTCATGGTACATCAGGTCAAGTCAACAGTATACGGTACCATGTCAGGTATATCAATATATATATGTGTAGCAATGTGAGGTCAAGATGTAAACAATATCGTGGGTGTGCTCACAATCAGATATATAATCAAACATGGGTATTAACAACATGAGATAAGCAATGTATTAAGTGATAGGCAGTTTCATTCAATTTGCAATACAGTTATCAGATTTGTCACAGAGATGATTACAAGAGTGCAGTAAGACAAGTATAGCCGTTTAGTCATGTTAATAAGTTTAAGAAACCTTAGAAGTGCAATGATTTGTATAACGGTTCAGTACAGCTATTACAGGTTAAATGCATACGAGTGTCCGAATGGAACAGAACTACAGAGATAAATGCCACAAGCTACGTTAACATTTAAAATGTGATTAAACAGGTAAATATGGTTATTAGGTTCAATTTGCAACTGTAGGTTCCACGTTTAACAGTAAAATGATATAATGCAATATTGTAACCGAAAATGCGAAATGATCGTACCAAGTTAAATTTACAGGTTTAGAGTGTCATATTATATCTGTAAATATTGTATAGCATGTAGCAAGGGGTACTTGCTTCAGAACAAGGGTCGAGATGCAGGCGGCCTGGTGCACATGTCACGATACGGCGTGTGAAACGGCACGACACGGTACTGGGTCTAGTCGTGATCTGGTGCGCGGTCTGGACGTGATACGGACGCGATCTGTTGCGCGATCTGGTGCACAGTCTGGGCGCGATACGGACGCGATCTGGTGCGCCATCTGGTGCGCACCCAAACGATGAACAATGGATCCACACGCGTCGGGGTACCTCGCTGGAACGTCGGGACGCGTTGCCGGCACGGCCGGATTCCGGCGAGATACAAAAACAGTGAATAGGGTTTCTAAAGGGTGTATATCTAGAGAAAAAAGAAAGGTACAGAGAACGGGGAAGAAGAAGAAGATGGGGGATACTTACTGGGTCTCAGAGGGCACTATCAACGACGGCGAGATCGACGGCGGCGAGAACGACGTCTCCGGCGATCTGCAGAATTGATCCAGCCGTTTTCTTTTCAGTTTGAAAACGAAGAGAGGAAGGATGAGATGGAGAAGCACTTACAAGGTGTTCTGGGGTGGTCGGGTGATCGTCGGCGACGACCAGGGGCGGCGCAGGTGGTCGCCGGTGGCCGCAGAGAAGCTGCAGGGGCTACGGGTGGCTGCGGCTGGTGTGCAGGTGGTCGTGGGTCTGGTCGGGGTGCACCAGGAGAAGGAGGATGATGGTGAGGGAAGGACGACGAGGTGATCGTCGGCGGCGAGACGCTGGAACGTTTCTGGTGGTCGCGGGTGGTGAGCAGGCGGCTGCAGCGGCGAGAGTGAGGCCGCAGTGAGGGTGTAGGCGCACGGGAAAGAGGACGAGGGCTGTGCTTGAGAAGAGGAGGCGCGGGAGCAGGCGACGGTGGTGCCGGCGTCGGGGTTGCGGAGACGACGGGGTTGCGGCGGCGACGGGGTTTACTGGGCTCGGATGGGTTCTGTTCTCGTGATGAAGAAAAGTGAGGAGGTAAAATATTTAGAAGAAGAGAGAGAGAAAGATTATGGGAGAGAGAGAGAGATTTGAGAAATAGAGAGAGAGAGAGACGTAGGAATTAAGTGGGCCCAGGGGAGATTATTTGTTGATTGGCTGAAGAATCATTCTGTTAGAAAATTTAACATAAAGATTAGATTTAAAAGATTTTATATGGTTAATATATAAAATATGCGGTGGTTTTAAATATATTAAAATTTGGAATTTTGGCGCAAAGTAAAACATTTCCAAATCGTGTCCGGGTCGGGTCCAAAAGTTTGAAATTAAAATAATAGGATTTTAAGCGGGTTCCAAATTTTAAAGTTAAGTGTTTTATGATTAAAAAGCATACCTCCAAAACGGACACCTGTACGGGCGCGTAGCCGTCCAAACTCGCTCGTTTCACTGAACGGGACGAGAACACAATACACGGACGCTACCACAAGGCTAGGGGTGTCGAGTAGGCCAAGATAGATATTTTTAATTTCATTTTAGATGCCAAAATTTGTTATATGCAGAAATGAATTTACCGGGTAAAAATTTACACTAAGCAACAAACAAGCAAGATAAAGGAAATACGTGACATCCTACGCTCAAACAGTAACAGAAATTAGTAGTATCGGGCTCGGGTGTTACAGCTGTCCATTTTGGGGCAGCCTCTTCTGGTATCACGAGCCTCTTTGCGGGCCCGTTCGAGTTCTTGCTTAACCTATTGAAGACTGAGACACTAGTTTTGGACGACCCATTAAAAGGGGCCGTTGGGGTCGATCGAAGATCGACCTTTTGGGAGCTTCCTTTTGCGGTGCTGAGGCACCGAAATTCATTGGCGGGAGCATGGTCCCGAAGAACAACCTAGTAATAGCTTGTGTAACTTGCCCTACCGGCATTGAGAAAATTGAGGCCGCGTTAAGCCCGTAGGTCACTCCTCCAGCAGGGGTGGAGCGAGAGTTGCTGTTGCAAGAGGTGCGGCTGGAAGCCATCGATTTTCTCTGCACAGGAGCAAGCCACCAAGTTTTAGTATCTCGAATCCAAGGGCAACCATAGCGAACATCGATTTTGTTCTCGAAACACGACACACGAAGTGTGGAGTGAAAAGAGGAAAAGGTCCCACCGGGGGTGCCAGAATCTGTTCACCACCAGAAGACAGGGATGGACTGGGATGGATCGTCTTGCCTGAATCTGGGGGCAGATGCAATCTAGATTTATCCGTTCACCTCTCTGAAGATACCAAGTTGATTTATGGCACCATATATTGGAGGTTTGGACAGACGCGACCGTTGTAGCAGGCTTTATCAGATCCCCCCTCACTTTATGAGGGTTTTTTGATTGCGGGGATGCTCTTCCCTGCAGCGCAAGCCCCTGCAGTTAATTACGTTACCGTATTGCGATAACCACTTTCACCTTCTCCAGCGGTTCACTTTGTATCGTGCGTGTTTTTGTTTGTCTTGGTTGCCTATGGATTGTATACGGAGACTGGTTTATGTAGTCGCCCATAGGGCACGGATCAGTCCAAATCCGTATATTTTAGATTTGGGCTTAGGTTTATTTAAGTACCGTTAATCTGGTTTGAGATTAAGATAGACTTAAAACATATGAGCATTTGGGCCCAATTATTTTAGTTTAAGGAAATTACAGTCCATTGTCGCCATGTTTGAGGCGAAATTTTAGTATAGGGATATTTCGGTCCAACATTCCTATTTTGGGGACGAATGTTAGTTCAAGGACGTTTCGGTCTATTATTACCGAGTTTGGGGCGAAGATTAGTTTAAGGATATTTCGGTCCAACATTCATCTTGCGTGCACGTGTATTTGTTACGTAGCGGAGTGTGACATGGACTACGCCCAATTTGGGAAGCGGTCCGATTTGAGGTGTGCACGTCAATCTGGAAGTGCATCAATGTATGACGAAAGGAGTTATTGGTTGTCTGGACCTGCCACCTCTCTGAAGACATTAAGGAATTGCAACGACATATATCAGAGGTGTGGAAAGATGTACCCTTGAACCAAATCCCGTATTTGAGGGAAATGGTTTGTGGTGGTACTATGAATCGTTAGTCATATTTGAGACTAAGATTACTTTAAGAGATACGAGATGAATATCATTTTGGATATCATCAATGAGAGACCATTAGTCATGTTTGAGACTAAGATCAGTTTAACAATGTTTTTAAGGATCATTTTTACTTAAGATCCATCAAAAGAGCATTTGAGCTCAGCTGCAAGAAAACTTCAGAGACTTAGCCAATTTGGGCTTAGTCTGCTTATTCTTTTTCTTTTTCATTCAAAAGTGCTAAGCACTTATTTGGGTTCTGTTTGTTCAGCTCTTTTCTTTTTATGTAAAAGCGCTAAGCACTTATTTGAACTTTGATGCTCATATAAATGTCGTGTGAAGTATTCAGTCATGGGCGTTGCCTAATGAATACCAAACACTTTAGTCCTTTTGACTAAATGTGAAGTGCTAAGCATTTCCTATGACGTCCACGGGAGGTGCACATGCGGCGCTGGGCACTGCCCAATTAGTGCTAAGCACTCAGTCGTTTTGGCTCCATATTGAGTGCTAAGCACTTTTTATATAGCATCCACGTGAGGAGCACGTGAAGAGCTGGGTGTGGCCCAATCAGTCCTAAGAACTTAGCTGTCTTCGGCTGTATATAGAGTGCTGAGCACTTTTATTCAGCGCCCGCGTGTGTTTCACGTGAGGCGCCGGCCCTCTGTTTTGGGCGTCCGGGTGTTTTTCACGTGAGGCACTGTTAAAAAGGCGCCCACGTGGAAAGCATTTGAGGCGCCAGTCTTTTTTTTTAAAATGGAGATTTAATCTCTATTGATGTTTTCAGAGAGGTTAAACCTCTGTCAATGGTATTTCGACCATTAACGCTCGCTAAAATCACTATTTTTTTTGAGGATCTCAGGTTGAGTTTTTAAAGAACTAAGTTCTTGATTTGAGGGAACTGAGTTTCTGGAGTATTATGGACTCCATATTCTTTTAAATTTGTTCTTCCCTGAATTTTTGATTCTCAAGAACAAGATATTCCTGATGAGAATTAAATTCTCAATTTATGAGAGACTTGTCTAGTGGATCTCAGATCCATTGAAAGAACTAAGTTCTTTTTAAAAGGGTTAAACCCTTAGATGTGATATTATAGGTAATAGAAATATTTTGATCTCTTTTCTTTACCTAGGGTTTTGAGAAGGAAGCTCTTCTTCTTTGAGAATTGAATTCTCTATTCTTTCTATCTGTGGTCTCTCCGTGTCTATATCTCTCTGTGGCAGTCGCTTCTTGAGACTTGAAGTCTTGGGTCCTTTATATAGTGGAGGCAGATTGTTAATTAGTTTTGAGAAAATCAATCATTGAGAGATTCCAATTGATTTAATTGGTCTCAAAATTGATTTGGGGAATTTTATCCACCGTTGGATCTTTGATTCAAGAACTTCTGTTTTACAGAATGCGTTTTCTTGTTTCTAACAAGATTGGGAAAATATTTTCCTATATACAGAATTTATTCTGTAAAATGGTGATTTTTAATCACTGTTGGATTTTTAATCCAAGGGTCCTCTGTTTTACAGAGAGCAATCTTTTTTTTATTTAGAAAGATCGAGAGAATATTCCCAAAAATAGAATTTTATTCTATTATTGGATCATTGATCCAACCGAGAGTATCTTTCTTATTTAGAAAGATTTGAGAGATATTTTCTCTTAATAGAATTTGATTCAATATTTTGATGATTTATCATCTCCGTTGGATCTTTGATCCAACGGCTCTGTTTAATAGAGAGTATCGTAGAATTTAATTCTATTTGGGCGCCGGCGTTCACGTGTTGTGCACGTGGGCGCCACTTAAGAATTTAATTCTTAAGATGGGTATTCCAGTGCTTTGCACATTGGCGCCCGTGTGAGGAGCACGTAAGACGCTACCATATGATTTTAATCCTATAAGACCGGCTCTAGCACTGGCGCCCTCGTGGAGAGCACGTGAAGCGCTGCCTCATTAAATTCCAACAGAGTTTTGCTCTTTTACTATGTTTAAATATTGGGGGAACATACACATTAATATATAAATATATATATATATATATATATATATATAATAAGTATTAGTACATGTATCCTATACACGTACACATCATGTATCACATACATGAAATGCCATCAATATATTCTCAGTATCATATACTTTAGAGAGTGTGTGTATCATATACACTATACTAGAAACCACATCACAAATACGGTTATCAAGTCAACACTTGACTTAATATTCCGGCTTTTAAACCGGCTAGTATAACCGTCGTCCGATTAAATGCGTATATCCAATATACATGTCTAATCGAACTTATGCATGTATCCCTATACGCACGTCACATCGCGTTTTGCCTGGGCAGACACTTTTGTTGCGGGACTCTGAAGACCGTTCAATATGCTGGCAGTAAATTATACAGGATCACATCCGATTGAATCCAAAACACTTTTAGATTCAACCCCCTCACGAGTTAACCCACAAACTCCTCAGTGGCACTAGCTGTACATAACAGCTACCCAGGTATAAGCAAGATAAAGGTAGGTCGACGAGCGAACTCATCCGGACTTGACAAAGTCTATAAGTGACAGTCACTGTACAATCCAGTCCCTTCGTCAAAGAGTATCGCATACCTGGTCTGGGGGTGGAATCTGTCAGACTCTCAATAACCCGATAAGTCGTGCTGACAAAGGGCTCATAACCAAAGAGATACAACTGATAATGCTTACCAGTTTTTCTCTACTGCCGTGGCCACGGACTTCGGGTTATAGTCATGTCCTGCACAGCGCGATATCTACTTCCAATATCGGAAGTGATGAACTCCCTCGGCTGCTCATTGCCTCCATGTGTTTCGGGTCTATACCTAATTTAAACCTATTTCCACGACTCAGTAGAGCTGTGGTAGGGTAGTAATTGCATGACTTAGTAGGGCCGTGGTAGGGTAGTAATTTAAGTACAGTAGGAACACACAAAAGACACTATGGCGATCTCAGGTCTAGGAACTACTTTGTACTCATGTCACCAAAGAACTGCTATCTGACATTGCTATAACACCAACTAGGAGTTCTCCGCGAGTCTGTCCAGTGTAACTCATTCAATGAGCACCTATATACAATCTTCGGTGTCAAATATCAATAACTATGGGATCAGCTATCACCCTCCAACCGGGTTAGAAAACGTATACACTAGTCTAAACCGGAGTACCGATGCCCAGTCTCGATACTCTTACGACTAGTGATATTTAAGGATGTGCTTATCAACTACCACACCCCACTAGTATGATCCCTATCATTAATCCTGGTAGTCAAGCAAAGATCATATGGGCTTTATCTTATATATTATTGATACGTGATAACTAGTAACATGTATACACATGACAGATAAAGAAAAACCAGATAACATACTATCATCTCGAGTAAGACTTTTTCTGTATAGGTCCTTATGAATTCAGTAATTGTATTACTACAATTACGATAATTACCTTGAGGGCATCTATATCCAACATGTATGAGACGACTCATGATCAACTTGAGCCACCTCATAAGTCTCCTAGAACCATCACTTCTTCTCTGTTCACTCAAGATGGCTTATGACCAATTTGAGTCGGCTCGAACTTTTATTTGAGACGGTTCAACATTATTTTGAGCCGGCTCAATTTAAAATCGATCGCGCCCTAAGATGTCGCGAAATCGTATTTTCTCGTGTAATCGACCGAGTCTATAAATATAAACCCTAGCCACACCCTCGAAACCTAACCCTAACCCTAGCTGCCTCTTCTCTCTCTCTCATTTTCCTTCGTCCATCTTCTTCCCTGCCAAGATCCCCTTTCGCCCCTACTCAAAATCTCGAGGAATCCATCAACAGCAACATCTTCTCCTCCCCCTTCTCCAAAAGCCGAGAACCCCCGTCAACATCAACGTTCTCTCTCTCCGACGTCGTTTCGAGATCCCATGAGTTTCCGCAAAAAGGCAAGTACTCTTGCTCCCTCTACATTGGCTGATGTTGCATCGGTTCTCTTCTCGATTTAAATTCATTAGTTTTACAAGAAGATAATAAAAATAATCGATTCATAACATCAAGGATTTTTCGTTAATGTGTGAACCATGCTTATTATATACACAAATGAAACCCTAGGATTCTAGCACACCCAGCAATCAACCCTAAAATTTTATCATATTGTGCTTGGTTTGATTATGAATCTGCATGCTAAATAAAGATGCTTGTTTAGAATTTAAACCTTCCTTAAAACATGTTTCATAATTATTCCTTGTTTAAAATTTTTGCTACGACCATGTTACACTTGTTATCATTGACATGTATGAAAAACCCATTGACATGCTTTACATATCCATGACCGATATTGTTGAATCAGTAAAACGTAATCACCGACTAGAGTACCGAGAGGTATATATGGATTGATTTATGCCACCGGCATAAATTCGTGAATACGTGGCTATGTGATTCGTGTTTTTCGTGATTAGTGATCATTCGTGATATGTGCCAGTTACCGTTTCAGGCGGTATTCGAAATTTAGTGATCGGGATTGATTGTTGTGGTTTAATTTAGAAACGTGGGGTATTGGAGGTAGTTAGAGTTGTGATTTCGATCAACGGAATCTCAGGAGTCCCATTATATGTATGTGTTGCTGTGGTACCGGGCGGGAACGGTAAAAAATTTGTGATGTGTTGCTGTGGTACCGGGCGGGAATGGTACAAAATTCATGATGTGCTGCCGTGGTACCAAGTGGGAACGGTACATTACATTGATTCGGGCTGTATTTCCTTGTGTTGGATATAGGTGCCCTCAAGGCAATTATCGTAACTGTAGGAAGGCAATTACTGAATTCATGGAGGTCCTATACGATAGAACGGTCTTGCTCGAGATGATAGTATGATATCTTATTTGTCTTTATCATTCATGTCTATACGTTTTACTCGTTATCATATGTCACTAATACATAATGATAAAGCCCGTAGGATATTTGATTGAATACCAGGATTAATGACAGGGATAATACTAGTGGGGCCTGGGTAGTCCATAAGTATATCCTTAAATGTCCTTAGTCGTAAGAGTATCGAGACTGGGTATCGGTACTCCAGTTTAGATAAGTGTGTACGTTTCTTGACCCGGTAGGAGGGCGATAGCTGATCCCACAGCAATTGGTATTTGAAACCGAGGATTGTATACATGTACTCACTGGAGTATTAGTTACACTGGATGGACTCACCGAGAACTCCTACATGGTATTATACCTGTCGTTAGATAGCAGTTCTCTGGTGACATGAGTACAGTATAGTATGTAGACCTAAGATCGTCATAGTGTCTTGTTTGGTTCCTAATGTGCTTTGATTATTACCCTACCATGGTTTTAAAGAGTTGTGCAAATAGGTTTTAGTTGGTTACAGTCCCGAACCATATGGAGGTAGTGAGCGATCGGAAGGGATTCGTCTTTCCTGGTATAGGGAGTTGATGTCACGCTGTGCACAATTGGCTATAACCATAAGTCCCTGACCAGGGTAGATGAGATTTACTGATAAGTGTTATTCGTAGTTTCTTGGTTGGTTATGAGTTTGACATCAGTACGACTTATCGGGTTATTGGGAGTCTGACATTTTCCACCTCCCAAACCCGGTATGCGATACTCTTAGAAGAAGAGAACGGACTGTACGGTGACTGTCACTGATAGACTCTGTAGAGTACGGATGAGCTTTCTTGTCGACCTTACTTTAGTTCAATACATGGGTAGCTATTACGTGCAGCTAGTACCGCTGACGTGCTTACAGGTTAACCCGGTAGGGGATTGAACTGAAAGTGTTTCAGATCAATCGGATATGATCCTTACCTACCGCCAGCGTATTGTTGAGTTTTTAGAGTCCCACACAGAGGTTTTTACGGCTCAGATGAAACGATGTAGAGGCCGTATGTTGATATGTGCAGGAGTTCGTTTAAATACGTGTATTGAATACACGAACTTTAATCGGACGTTTGATAATACTAGCCGGTCCTTTATATAGCTGGATATTAAATCAAGTGTATATGTGTGTGTGTAGTATTATTTCACTTTAACTTTTTATCTCTTTATTATTTGCATATTGATGCAAATGGTAATAAATATGTTTACATATTTATTTATCTTTTCTCTTATTGTTTTCTTTGGAGAGCCACAATCCGACCGCTCGTCCTAAAAAATAATATACATTTGGCATTTGACATGAATACGAATACAACACGAAAGTTACACTCATTCACACAAGAGGCTATTCAATGTGAAAATCCGAGATAAACTAAATACACCAACATAGCAGACTTACTATATGCAACCCTGTGTGTTTAACGAAAAAAGATGTTTCATTTACGGTAGAAGATTCCGTATTTTCTACTCACCCTTTTTATTTTGTTTGTAGTGGATGGTAGTGAGTGGAAAATACGTATTACTGACTTTGGAATAAAGAATACGGATTTATAAAGTGTTAGCGCTAATCTCCATAATGAAGTAGAGCGGTAATAGTAGATATAAAATATGGTGCTAATCTTTAAGGGTGTTACCCAATAAAGTAGGGTTATGATAGATAATCGGCCAATCTCTATAATAAAGTAGGGCCTTTATAAGATAATTAGCTAATCTCTATAATAGAGTAATGCTTTTAGTAGAGTATATAAATTCGTATTCATTAACTTTGAAAGAAATATGAAGATTGGGTTGCGCACTTTCAAAACAATATGTAAATAGTGTTTACGTGTTGCTTTGTTAATTACATCCATAAAAATTACCGCTGAATAAGAGAAACATATAAAATATAAATATATACAACAATTGAATAGCTTTTGTCATTAATGAAGAGACAAATTCATCATCAATTATATTCCATTGATCATATACTCTATGTTCTCGTCCAAATAGGGCGCACCCTTTTCTTGTAACGCAGGTTACATTTAAACTTGAAGAGCAAGATTCTGATGCGCACTTGCACTTGCGTTATGTGCAATGCACGTGCGCATGCACAAGCACTGCACTACACGTGCAAAGTACGGTGCTCAAGCGCACTTCTGAGACATGCGCTCCTTTTGGAAGAAAATCTTCATTGTTAATTATCTTAACTAATAGATCCTGTGATCAACGATCCAATGGTGCGCGCGCACCATGTATTGATATGAATCAATTCAAATTTTATAGTTTCGAACAAACCCTAACTACTTCCCTCGTATAAATAGGAGCATATGAGGAGAAAAATCTCCATCTTGAGAATCAGGGGATATCTTAGAATATTGAATCCATCTTAAAAAAAACTTGGATCTCCATCTTCTTCATTGACCGAGAAATAGTTCTTAAGACCTGCGCCTCCACATCTTCACAAAGAAACCCTAGTCCCTACTAAATAAAATAAGAGAAAGGTCTCTTCTTCCTTAGGGTTTCGACTCATCATATGCAAGATCAAAAGATCTTTGGGTTTATACCTTCTCTATGAAAGCATATTGTAGCATCTCGAAAATTTATTAATATTATTTTATAATTTAATTAGCAATATAATAAGTTTTATTAAATAAATGATATTTACTAATTAGTTTTTTATAAATTGATATATAAAATACACACACATACACACACAACACTTAACATAAAATTATCAATGTGTTTGTTCGCACTAATTTTGATGTGAAAACATGCTGGGTGCGCACCTATCATAAAAAGGCAAGAGCACCTAATTAAGTGTGCATCAATGTAAAGTGCGCACCTGAATAAAGAGACCAAGAATATTGCGCAAGTGTCAAGTACGCACATGGCACAGAAGCATCTTTGATGACTTGCATACCAATATACATGCATATATGTGAGCTAATGCATGAGAGAGCCGCGACACGTGCATAACATGTATGCACATCCTTGCCGTGCGCAACTATATCCAATGAAGCATGCGATTAGAAGAAAAATCTTCTGTCGACAACAAATCAAAAAAAATTGATTTGGAATCTATGATCCAACGGTGCACGCGCGTTCTAAATTGATATGCATCAATTTAGATCTTTTTGTTTAGGATTTACCCTAACAAATCCCTCACTTATAAATAGGAACCCCAGAGAGACAAAAAAGATATATCAACCGCCATCAAAATAAAGTGTGCACTTCTTCAACCGAGAAGATTTTCTTGGTCTTCTTCCTTCCTCGGCAAAACCTTAGAAAAGTTAGGCAAAGAAAAAGAGAAATACTTCTTTTTCATCATTGAAGCATTTGCTTCTCTTTAAAAGCTTTTTCTTTTTCCTGAATCTATCGATTCATTATAAAAAGAGATCAAAAGATTTTATGTTCGATCTCTCTTATATAAAATTTCATACTTTTAAGAGAGATCAATCTTAAGATCTGAGATCCCTATCAAAATATGACCCGGCCATGTACATAAAAATGGTCTTTTGACTATATCATCACCAAAAGTCAAAGAAACAGAAGCCTTAGCTTCTTTATGAAAGCAATTGCTTTCTTTGAGAACATGCACACTCTATCCAGGGCGCACTTGGTAAAGAAACGTTTATGCAGACTTACGCATCATGTGGTATGCATGTGCGCGCATGGGGGAGAATAATGTCCCTGGAGATGTGTGCATCACGTGACATACACATGTGCGCATCACGTGAAATACACGTGTGCGCAAATGGACATGTTGACTTTTGAACATATGTGCATATATATATGCACAGATAGAAATTTGGACTTATAAGGAGGTGCGCAACCATGTGATATGCACGTGCACAGCCCCCGAACATAAGGAGGTGTGCAACCACATGATATGCACATGCGCAGTCCTCCGACCATAAGCGAGTACACATCACGTGATATGCACGTGCGCACCCTTTTTAAAGAAGATACATGTACATGCGCACTTGGACAGCAAGATTTTGCTTGACTTAGTTAAAATAAACTAAGTATAAAAACTTATACTTCTCATATGTGATCCTATGATCAAACTGTATTTAAGTAGATCTTAATCTAAAACAGGACTAATGATTCTCATGCCATGATATCTAAATTGATTTTAGTCCCATATACGGCTAATGATCCTCGTCCCATATTATCAAATTTGATCTTACTCTTATATACGACTAATGATCTTTCGTCGATATCATCTAAATTGATCTTAGTCTCATATACGACTAACGATTCTCATCCCATATCATCTAAGTTGATCTTAGTCTCATATAAGACTAATGATCATTAGATAAAATATAAGTCCAACAAGTTCCAACATGTTCTCTTCCCCCATATACGGGATTTGGTTCAAGGGTATATCTTTCTACACCTCTGATATACGGCGTTGTAATTTCTCAGCGTCTTCAGAGAGGTGGTAGGTCCTAACAACCAATGACTCCCTCCTCGTCCCAACTTGATGAAAGATATGAAATTTCATCAAGACAAAGAATGTCTTAACCTTATATTGGTGCATCCCATATTGATGTGCACCTCATATTGATACGCACCATCATATTGATGTGCATCCCATACAAATGCGCATTTCATATTGATGTGTACCCCATATAGATGCGCACCATTCCAACAACCACCATCCCAAGTATACATATATGTATATGTATATCTTTGAAGGAAATATAAATGCCTTAAAATTAGACCGCATCCCAATATTGGGCGCATTCCCATGTTACCATCATTTACTTTTTCACGTAATATATACACGTGCGTGCAAGCTGAAAGATGGAGCACTATGTCCCTAAACAGGTATTCTGCCCTGCGGCTGGTCCCCATATTGACTACCGTATATTATCTATGGGCTATCCATATGTGATTAGATGATTAAGTGAGCCCATATGCTCATTATTTCTGAGTTGATCTTAGTCCCATATACGATTAACGATCCTCAAACCATATCATCTAAATTGATTTTAGTCCTATATACGATTAATGATTCTCAGATCAAACCCAAATATCCCGTGAACTGACGAAACTCATTTATATGAACTATACGTCCAAAGCTCACCCCAAATCTAATATGTAAGGATTTGGACTAATCCGCACCCTACGGGCGATGATATATATATAACTCTCCGTATACAATCTAAGGACAACCCAAAATAAACAAACCATAACACGACACATGAAGTGATATGTCTGGAGTATAGAAAGTTGTTATCGCTTTGCAATAACATAATTAACTGCAGGGGCTTGCGCTTGCAGGAAAAGTGTCCTCACAATAAAAAACCCTTCATCATTGAGGGGGAATCTGAAAAGTCAGCTTCATTGGTCGCATCTATCCAAACCTCCGATATACGGTGTCATAAATCTACTTGGTATCTTCGGAGAGGAGGATGGATATGTATTATATAGCATCTATCCCCGTATTCAGTCTAGACCCGCTCCCCGTGCCTCAGCCCGGTTTCCGGCGGTAAACAATGTTACTTTAGCTAAACACAAAAAAAAATTGGTCATGACAAGTTAATCCTAGATTAGTATTTTCATTTTACTTATACGACTATTTAACTAATTAAATGGAGTTTGAATTTTATGAGAGAGGGGGGAAAAAGGAGGCATGGAGGGGATGTCTTGTTAAAAGAAAAAAAATGGAAAAGGGGGAGAGGGGGGGGGGGAGATATGGTTAACACTAACCATTTCCTCCTCCTCATTCTTCTCTTCTTCTTTTCTTCTCATTCTCCTCCTTTTCCAACTCCAAACTCCTCTCACTCATGCATGCGCGCGCGCGCACACACACACACACTAATTTTTCTACCTCTTAAAGAAATTCTACACCAAAACCTTGACTTTTGCTCAAATCTTTTCAAGTGGAGCCACTCATATCACCCCAGAAGCCTCTTTCAAGCTTGGGACTTTTCCTTTTCCCACTTATTAAGGTAAAAATCCAATCTTTGCTAAGTATTTAAAGTTCATACCATGAAAAACATTAAGGTTTCATGATGTTCTAGGGTTCAAGTCTTCGCTGAAGCAAATCGGGTCTCTGAAATTTTTTAGTTATGTCGTTTTGAGCTAGTTAAGTGATAATAAGACTATGAAACAAACCCAAGACCCTGGATCCACATCCAGGCCGACTAAATAGGCCTTAGGTCGGCCCCAGTGAAGAGTTAGGGGCTAGGGTTTCATCTAGGGTTCGTACACTTAGAAATTAAGCTATTTCCATACATCAAAAGTTCATAGAATCCCTATTGTAAAATCTGTAAGCGTTTTAATGTGAGATTTTACAAGGTTTAAGGTTTTTAACTTGGGAATTTGGAATTCAACTCTCGATTCGATCTTTTCGTGTTAAAACATCGATAATGGGAGGTAGTTCTATGTAAGTGATACACAAATATCACACGTGGTCGTAGGTTCTAACTTATGAACGTTAGTTCGTCTTAAATCGATAACGGTTTAGATTCTTATGCGATAAATTGTGGTTTCGATTGTTGATTCGAGTGCGAAGACCTCCTAGGCGGCGACAAAGGGCAAGAAGGTCATAGGATACGACTAGCTCGATTGTAGATCGGTGAGTAGAAATAGCGTCTACAAGTAGGAAATCGGGCGGATGACGTATAACACCCCCGACTACCAGAAATTTTATAAAACTTCATGCCATTTTTAAATCTATTCGCGACACTTGGTCGGATTATCATTCCATTAGTATTGTATTTGAGTAACCCACCATATTCCATATCTATATATACTTGCTAGAAATTCTATGTTATCTATACTTGCTTGCATTGCCACGTTTTATTGATACTTAGTTAAATGCCATATTTCATGTTAAATTTCCATCTTTTATATTCCGATTGTCATGCTATACGAACACACCTGATAGAATACTATACAAATACTAACAATTTCCATGTTGCATAATCACAGAAGCGCATGCTACACTACACATCGTCAGTACTGCCATGACACTTAGAAACTGCCATGCTATTCGTATTTAATGAAATTCATGTTAATAGACTTGATTGATTACCATGATTTCGATATGCGAATACCATTTCTATATACGTACATACATGATAGTTGCCAACTACTACAAGAATGAATAATGAATTGATGATATCATAGACTTGATGTTTTCTATAGATTTAAGAAACCACGGATATGATTTTACAAAACTTGTTATGTTTTCGAAAGTGCGATTTTCTCTGATATGATGATTTGAAGTCTACCATGAGTTTTCTGGTTTTCATGATATGATATCCGAATAGAGATAGGGGATAACCGATTATGGATACATGCTGTACCCAATACGACTCCGAGAGGCAGAAAGTCTGTAGGGAGGTATGGGGAGCCTAGCGAGGATGATCGATACTGATGATAGTATTGAAAAACGGCGGATATCTGGAGGATACCGACCGGGGTTGTATCAAGATTGGATAGAGGGCCGGTCCGAGGGACGGCTCCTACTATACCTGGTTTTCATATGTCGGTGATTGACACGAAATTTATGATGATTCGTTGATGATGTTGATTATATTTTTCATGATTCGTTTATGTTGCACTCATATTCATTTAGTACGCACACTATATATCTATATCTTGTGATGATATATTTCAATACACCGAGTTGGCAACTCACCCCGTTGTGCCTTAGCTCCTTGCAGGATAGACCATCCGGGATAGTTAGCGGCTTGTCGACACACATCTCTTAGGATTATATCGCTTATTTTGCTAAGTGGGTTACATGCTTAGTAACCGCCTCTTATGTATGTTTATATTTCCTTGTATCTTGTGTCACTCAATCAACCAAAATTTTTACTATTATATGACTTAGATCTAGTCGAGACTGGATGTTTATATTTTTGGGTTGAACTCAGGTAGAGTCGACCATGAGCTTTATTTATGCAGTTGACTTATATTTTGCTTGTGATTCTTCATCTTTGAGCATCGTATATTAATTGTGTGGTTGTGATTCCACCGTATGAGCATTGATGTTAGCTCCCGAGCGGGGATGCCTTTATGTTATTCATTATACAGGGTTTTTATCAGAATTTATAAAGGAGGTGCTGTCGAATTTTAAAACAACAATTTTTTTCCAAAACATCTTTAAACACACTTTACTTGTACTTTAAAACAAACTCGATTTCATTTCATAAATCTTTTCTAAAACTTCACCTCTATTATTTCTTTACTTATGGTTTAGATTCTGGGTTTTTGGCTTACTTGGATTGCATCAGCGTCTTTAGACGTCGCGTGATTTAAGTGCCTATCACTTTCCGGTTTTCGGGTGGTGATAAAGTTCGTATCGGAGCTTTAGGTTTAACTTTTGTTGAGTTTAGGTTTAACTATGTGGAGTCTAGGGTATAAATTTTTGGAAACTAGACTTAACCTTACGGAACTTAGACTTGACTTTGGGGATATCAGACCCGAACTTTCATTACGTAGGTTAACCTTGGTATGATGGAGTAGGGAACTAAAGTAGAGTGACATAGCGTATATATGTTCCACGGCATATTTACGATACGATACTCTGCTTAAGTGACCTTAGGATATGTCTTGTCTTGTAAATTCTTTCTTTGACTCTATTCATCCTTTCATTCCCGTTGTTACACCTTACCAACTCTTGTTTTGTTGTTCCAGTTTCCATAGCTACGTGAGCCGAGAGAGCCATAGCTAGAGATGCAGCCAGAGCAAGTCCACTTGAGACGAGGACTGACTAGGAGGGCAATCCGATGGCACATGGACATGTCGATCCTACTCTTCCTGACACGATGACCGGGCTAGAAGAGAGCATGCAGGGCTTGAAGCAGATGATCGGACAGTTGGTCAAGGCCCACCGGAATCCGACGCCTGATATTGTACCGCCTGTTCCGGCGCCCATCGTGCAGCCTATCGCTCATGCAGTTGCACCCGTTGTCACAGGGATTTTGGAGGTATTGCTTCCAGAGTTTATGAGACTGAAGCTTCTGGTGTTCACAGGGATGGATGCAGCAGAGGATCCTCAGTTGTTCCTTGATAGGATGGCCAGGATCAGTCGTTCGTTGAGATGCTCAGATGAGAGATCGGTTGAGTTAGGTAGTTTTCGTCTGGAGGGTCTTGCCCAGACTTGGTACGAGTCAATTGAGAAGGGCCTAGCTGTTGGTCTTCCACTGATGACTTGGACATAGTTCTCCGCATTCTTCCAAGCCCGATTCCTTCAGCAGAACGTGAGAAATGCCAGAGCCCGTTGTTTCGAAGCGTTGTGCAAACTTGCGAGCATGACCGTGGCCAATTTCGACCTGTAGTTATCTCTGTTATCCCGATATGCTCCGTATTTGGTTCTTACCGAAGAGCTCAGGGTCAAGAGATTTGTGAGAAGCCTTGATACATAGTTGTTCCTTTCTATTAGCTCCCAACATTTCGATACGTATGCAAAGGCTATGGGCTGTTGGATATGTATGCCCTAGAGTCCATTATTGTATTGGATGCTGGAGGTATGTATGTGCAAGACAGTCTTGCTCGATATGATAGTATGCTATTTGGTTTGAATTTATCTTAACATATGTAGATGTTTTACTTGTTATTATGTATCACTAATACATGTTGATAAAGTCCGTAAGATCCTTGTTTGACTACTAGCATTATGATGGCGATTATAGTTGTGGGGGTTGGGTAGTCCATAAACACATCCTTAAATGTCTATAATCGTAGGAGTATCAAAACTGGGCATCGATATTCTAAATTAGGCTAGTGTATATATTTCTAGACCCCGATGAGGGGCGGTGGTTAGTCCTACAACCATTGGTGTGTGGCACCTAAGATTGTATACAGGTGCTCACCGGAGGTGAGTACACCGGACGGACTTGCCCAGAACTTCTAGATGATATTATATCTATCGTCAGATAGCAGTTTTCTGTTGACATGAGTACAAGATAGTCTTTAAACCTGAAATCATCATTTGTCTCGTGTGAGTTCCCACTGTACTTAGATTACTACCCTATCACGGTTCTACTGAGTCGTGCAAACAGGTTTTAGTTAGGTATAGTCCCGAGCCATATGGACACAGCGAGCGATCAGAAGCGATTCGTATATCCCGGTATAGAGAGTCGATGCCGCGATGTATTCGGTTGGCCAACACCATAAGATCTTGGCCAAGGCAAATGAGATTTACTGATAGTGATATCAGTAGTTTCTCGGTTGGTCCTGAGCCACATCGGCATGACTTTTTGGGTTATTAGGGGTTTGACGTTATCCACCCCTAGACCCGGTATGTGATACCCTGGAGAAGAGACCGGACTGTATGGTATATTGTCATACATAGGTTCAGTAGGGATACGGATGAGCTTGCTTGTTAGCCTTCCTTTCGACACATACCTAGATAGCCGTTACGTACAGCTAGTGTAGCTGACGTGCTTGTGGTTATGGATTTATCCAGTAACTCACTGCTAGCGTATTGTCGAGTCTTGAGAGTCCCACACAGAGGGGTTTCTTGGTTCAGGAGAAATGATGTAGAGGCCGTATAGTGATACGTATAGGAATCCAATTAAATATGTGTACTTGCTACACAGATTTTAATCGGATGGTTGATAATAATAACCGGCTTAGGATTAAGCCAGATTATTAAATCAAGTATTGATTTAATAATTTAAATATATATATATATATATATATATATATATTTCGATATATATTCTAGTATTATGTTCATTGTCGTTTTCTATCTCTTTGGTATTCATATTTTGATACGAATACATGTATGTATATACTGGGAGTGTATTTTGTATTTATACAAAATACATTCTAAAAGGAGGACACCTCATTTAGGGTAATTTTCTTTTTGGAAATTATGAAATGAGGTGTAGGGGTGAAGTGGCTTTAAGAATGGTGAGAGGAATGGCTATGCATTTGTTTATTTCATTTGGATTCATTATTGAAGTATGGGTTCATTAGTTTATTGAAAATTGGTTTTTATAAAACAAATGTTATGGTTCATTTCTCTCTGCACAAGTTTCATTCTCACCTTAGCATTCTCTCTCCTCTCTTGCTCCTCCTTCATCTTCCTCCTCTCATATGTTGAGAATATAGAAAGAATTGAGTAGAAATATTACCTGAACACTCTCCACATCCCTAAGTACTACTTCCTAGAAAGTTGTAGTCTTTAGTTACTTTACTGGGTGAAGCTAGAGCTTGAACCGTATCTCTTGAATGGATCATCTTGGACAAAGGAAGACCGGCCTACAAACTTGATCCCGGAGTTCCGAGGAGCTTAAGAAGGGGAGTTTTGAAGACGAAAGACACGACTACAAAGGTTGTTGCTGCTGCAAACCGAGTAGTATATTTCCTTTGTTGTTATTAGTTAGTATTTGGAATCGATCTCTAGGGTTTAGTTTCTAGTGCAAGTATTAAAATTAAAGCTTTTCATTCTGCAAAGGTCGCATTTGTAGTGGTAAGAGCACTAGGAATTTCATCATGGTATCAGAGCCGTCCAAATACTAGAACTTGATTTAGGCGATGCTCAAGTTTCGAAAATGAAATTTTTTCGTATTTGGTTTCAAGTTTTAAGCCTCTATCCACTATTATAAAAGTTCACTGAAAATTTTTTAGACTATGAAAATGAATTTGTTTTGAGTTAAAAATGAACCTGGGAAAACTCGAGGCCAAATAGACATGACCAGGCCAACCAGGTCTTCCATTTGGCCCCCCAGGTCATCCAGGCTCTGTCTGTTAGCCTCAAGTG
The DNA here is from genome assembly GCA_030015575.1 of Agapanthus africanus. Classification (NCBI taxonomy): domain Eukaryota; kingdom Viridiplantae; phylum Streptophyta; class Magnoliopsida; order Asparagales; family Amaryllidaceae; genus Agapanthus; species Agapanthus africanus. Next base: position 103,081,543 of record JASDDO010000028.1, on the reverse strand, counting down.
TTCAACAGGGGCTTAACACTTGTGAAACTTGTTTTTTGGCATCTGTCGTTTTGCTCCAGATTTGATTTTGTACACACTGTGTATTTAGGCTTCACGGAAATGTTTTTAATTGAAACTTTAGAATCGTTTAATGTCTGTGATGATGTATATGTGTTGACAAACGTCGTCTAATTACTATATGTCGATTAGAAGGGACTGTATATATCTTGCTTGTTGATGTTGTTATATATATATATATATATATATATATATATATATATCTTTGTGATGGTTTAGATGGATTGTCGTGATGGATAGCTCTTCGTGTGATATTGTATGTACAATTTTTTTCTATTGTATATTCATTTATTTCAGGACGACCGGCCGGTTTGTGGCCGTCGTTGCCGGCGTTATGTTTATTCTTTAATCGGGACACGACCAGATTGAGGTCGTTGTTTCCATTATAGGTATATTTTTTAATTACTGTACTAGGATAAACACATGGAGAAGTGCTTGAGTTGCCGGGTTCTAGAGTGCAGTAGGTGGCCATCTCAAGGAGTTGAGACCGGGCCGACTCGTTCTAGAATTGGCGGGTTGCTCGCTGCACTTGTAGTGCTTTAGGATAGACCCGCGAAGGGGTGCTCAAGTTACCAGATTGTAGAAAGCACTAGATGGCCCACTCATAATATTAAGGCCGGGTCATCCCGTTTCTAGGATTGGCGGGTAGCTTACTACGCTTATAGGGGTTTTGGTTCGTTGATGTTCGGGCTATCCACACGATCGGGGAACGCCGCGTTTCATTTGCGGCTCAAATGAAATGTGGGGATCTAAGGAACCTGTAGCATTTCATTTTTTAAAAGATTATGTTAGAGTTTAAATAATGATATTATGAGTTTTTTTTAAGATTATGAGAATTATGGATTTGGATTATCATATCTTGGCATATAAATATATCTATACAATTTATAATGATGGACTAATATTTTCTTAGTCTAATTAATATTTAGTTTAGCATGATTAGCATAATTAAAAATTTAGGTTTTATTTTCTCTAAAATATCTTGATGGAAAAATTGGGATTTTATAGTTTTTGGCATGGCTAAATATTTTAGGAGAGAGAGAGGCATGGGCTCATCATGCCTAGTGCCCATGCACCCTCAAAATTCCTCCCACTCTCCTCCTCACTCCCTCCTCATTTCCCTCCTTATTGTCTCTCACCCTCTCACTTTCACCCTCTCTCAAAAATCACAAACCCAAACAAACTCTCATGTTCACACTCACACAAAAACTCTAAATTCCAAACTCCAAACCCAAGGCAAACTCAAACCTGATCAAGTAAAAGCCTTCATCAAGTGTCAAGTAGCTCCATACAAGCCTTGGATCCCCTCTTTACTCAAATCTTCAAAGGTAAACCAATTGGCCTCAAGTCTTAAGGGTTTTGCAATGAAAGCTATGTTTTCTATTTAAAAATCGTATTTTTATGGTTTAGATCTTGAACAAATGGAGTTTTGAACGATTAGTTATAGTTGTAGGGTGTTGTGAAGTTTTCTAGTGGATTACAACTTATTTTAGATAGTAGATGGTAGTTTGATGTAAAAGATTTGGTTTTTAAAATGTTTGCAAATTTCAGAATTTCGAACATGATAATTTGAACATCAGACGTCTAAGCCAAATAGCTTCAAATGTCTGAGAGATTCCTTCTTTTGATTGATTTCCTTCTTTAGACGCCTGGGCTTTAAACCTTCAGACGTCTACCTTCAATATGTTATTATTTGATTTTGTTAGTTAAACGTCTGCCCCATGCTCAGACGTCTGTGTTTAAGTCTCTGGTTGGATTTTAATTTTTCTTCAGACGTCTGGGATACAAAGCTTCAGACGTCTATCCCTAGTTCAGACGTCTGCATATTTTTCTCTGGTTGGATTTTGTGTTCGGGCCAGACGTATGAGAGTTTGAACTTCATATGCTTGGTGTCATTTTTGGCTGATTTGTTTGCCAGTCTTCATCGTGTTTCGTCTGTTGGGTTTTATATTGATATTAATGGAGTTTCCTTACATATTTATGATATTATTGGTTACAGGGTCGATTGAGGAGACTCCCGGGGTGATGAGGAGAGGCGCAGCAGTTATGAGATTCGACTAGCTAGTGTCGCAGTCGGTGAGTAGATTTATATCTACGAGTGGGGAATCGGGTGGATGGCGTATATCACCCCCATGAAACATATTTACTTTATGCTATTTATATACTTACGGTTCATGCTACGAATAATTAGACTTTACCGTTAATTAGTAGAATTCGTTAGTTTCACTTTAGTAGGCTTATCGTAAACATATTTGGTAGAATACTAAGATAACGACTAATGATTTCCATGTTGCACAATCACAGGCTCGCATGCTATACTACACATCATTAGTACCGCTATACCATATAGAACTTGCCATGCTTACATATCATAGTATGATTAATGTTATAGTACGATTTATGTTATGTACGCGTACGTAACTAGATGTCCGTACTGATTTTTAGGCGAGTACGCGGTTAGAGGTCCGTACTAGTTGTCGTGTGTGTATGTGACTAGATGTCCGTACCGATCGTTGAGCGAGTGCGTTGACGGGATGTCCGCACCAGTCACTGTGTGCGTAAATGACTAGATGTTCGTACTAATAATATTCCATTGCTGTGTATGTATGTATACTTGATGTCCGTACTATTTAAAGTATGTATTTGCGTACGTAGACTATATGTCCGTACTATTTAAACTATGTATTCGGGTACGTAGACTAGATGTCCGTACCGACTATTATTGATATAATTAAATAGAATATTGGTTATCATCGTATGAAGGAAGATTCCGTACTGGATGAGATGATGATTTTGAGCCGGATATGGCCTTTTATTATATTGAATCGCGGAATCTTACTATTTATCCTTATTGCGAGGTTACGAAAGTATAAAGGTTTTTATCCATTTTCAAATAACGATTCGTTCATGTTTTAAAAGCAATAATTCCAAGGATGTGCTGCTGGGATTTCAAAAGGATATATATATATATATTTTAAACATCGCTCGCAGCTTCTTTATTTTCAAAACAACATTTCGTTTTACTTATACACACACACACACACACACATATGGGATTGTTCGGAAGTTTTTATTTATTTATCTACTATGCTCGTTCACGCTATACTTGCTTTACTTATTATTCATTCACGCTACGCTTACTTCATGTTATCCATTTACTTTACGATTATATTATTAGTTGTGTTAAGTTTAAGTTATCCTTTTGCTTTACAATTCCGTTATCAGTTTATATTATGCTTTATGATTCCATTCGCTCTATGAGCATATTATTGTTTGTGCTGTAATATGATACTCATCTGTGTCATACTTATTTCACACAGACTAAAAGGATACGATTTAAATGAGATTTATATTATTGTAGATATGGATATGATATCAATCTTATGAGATTGGATATATATGGAAAAGAATGTATGTATGAAAAGGATATATATGAATGAGGATTAAAGTGTGATTAATCCATGAGTGATTGAGGCCAGTTGACACAAGATATCTTTTGTGGATATATGTGATCAATTCATGAGTGATTGAGACCAGTTGACACGAGATGTCTTATGTGGATATATGGATATATTATAGATATATGATGGATATGTGATGGATCGATATAGATACTCTGTACTGGATGAGATGTATTATGTTGTTCATTAGCCGAACATGACTGGTCCACGAGACAGTGCCTGAATATTATTTTCATATTGATATATAATAAAGGAGTTTTCAAAGGATTTATAGATTCACTATTTTTCTCGTGTTTATGATCGACACAAGCTATTTTCAAAAGAAAACCCTCTTAAATATTTTTCAAATGGCGTGATGTATATTTTAAACGAAATGCTTATAATGCTTACAAATTAATGTCCACTACTTACGCCATGATATACACACCATACGGCTATTTTGAAAAGAATTTTACATACGTACATCTGTCGGCTATTTTTATATGATTATACATGGATGTGCGCTATATATATTATAGCCTTGATTGTGTTGTGCTTGGCCGGTGCTATAGATATCATACTACGGCTACGGTGATCATGGTTCGACACCGTTGCATATATATATGCAGATGAGTATTGATGATTGATGATTGCTATCGTTTTATTGTGCGATTATGCATGTTGTTTCCGTGAATCACATGCTTTCTTATACTTGTGCTTATGTTATGCCCGTATCGGGCGAGATAAAGATTATCTTGATTATGCCACGATAACTATACATATGGTATACTTTACATGCTAAGATAGCGGTACATGGGTGTACATGAGGGCTTAGATCGATGTTGTATTATTGTTGTTGTTGTAGTCGGACTCGTGTGGATTTGGCTTGATTTATTGTGTATATAGTGCTAATTACTTTTTGCTTATTTCTTCTCCTTTTGGCGTCATATATTATTGCGTGGTTTGGTCTCCGTTATTCGGTGTCAAGCTAGCTCACGTATGGGGTTGCTTTTATATATATTCTATCATTGTATAAGGTTTTCATTCAAAATTTACAAAGGAGGTGTTCGTTTTTCAAACATCTTTTCAAACAATCTTTATTTATTTTTATAAAACTTTTCTTTAAAACTTCACCTTCATTTTATTGTATTACAGTATTTATTATCTTATAAATGGTTTAGATTCCTGGTTTTGGCTTACTTGGATTACGATGGGGTCCATGGGACTTCACATGATCCTTATGCCGGTCATGTGTCTTTTCGGGTCATGACAAAATTGGTATCAGAGCACTAGGTTTTACCATTATTGAGTCCAGGTTTAACCATGTGGGGTCTAGATTATAATGTTTTGAAACTTAGGCCCAACCTTGTAGAACTTAGACTTGACTTTGGAGTATTAGCCCCGAACTTCATTTTCCTTTGTTAAGTTTAGGTTTGACCATGCGGAGTCTAGGGTACAATCTTTCGAGACCAAGGCTTATTTATCCTTACGGAACTTAGACTTAACTTTGGGGGTCTTAAACTTCACCTTTCGATTCATAGGCTACCCTTGGTATGATGGAGTAGGTAGCTTAAGTAGAGTTACGTACTGTATGTATATTCCGTGGCATATTTACGATACAACACTCCGCTTAAGTAACCTTAGGATGTATCTTCAAATTCTTCCGTGATTCTCTTTTATTCATTTCCGATTTTTTAGCATTACATCGCTATTTCGTTGAAATTCGAAAACCAATCTTTGCTTGTTCCTTGTTCCAGTCACCATGCTGCCACAGACTATGCGATCCGAGAGGGTTGCAGTCAGAGATAAGGTCAGGACGGGATCGTCTGAGATGAGGATTGACCAGGATGGTACTCCGGTAACTCAGGAACAGATTGATCTTCCTTTTTCGGATAGGATTTCTCATTTGGAGGCGAGCGTTCAGGATCTGCATCGTTTGATGGGGTTATTAGCTGAGAATATTCAGACCTTGACCTATCGTTGTGCAGTCAGCTTCGGAGATCTTAGTATAGCCTGATGCTCAGAGATCAGTTGCACCTCTGGTGATTGGGACTTTTGATGCGTTGCTTTCAGAGTTCATGAGGCTGAAGCCTCCAGTGTTTACCGGTATGGGTGCAAAAGAAGATCCTCAGTCATTCCACAATAGGATGGTTAGGATATTTCGTTCGATAAGATGCTCTGATGTGAGATCAGTAGAGTTGTCCAATTTCCGTTTGAAGGTTCTTGCTCAGACCTGGTGCGATTCGATCGAAAAAATCCGAGTAGTGGGTATTCCTGCTATGACTTGGGATGAGTTATCAAAGGTCTTCCTAGCCCGATTTCTACCTCAGAGTGTCAGAGATGCCCGAGCGTGTAGTTTTGAGTCTTTGAGTAAGACTCTGGACATGACGGTGGCCGAGTATGACCTTCAGTTCACCCAGTTATCGCGATATGCTTCTTTTGGTCCCTACTGAAGAGATCCGGATTATGAGGTTCATGCGTGGCCTTGATATGCAGCTGTTTTTTCCATTGGTGCCCAGCATTTTGATATTTCAGCGGAGGCCTTGGATGCGGCCACACTAATAGAGGAACGTTATGTTGAGATTGGAGCAATCCTGGAGCCGAAACGGGCTCGAGTTGAGGCTCTATCTGTAGAGCAAGAGGGCAATGACGTGAGTGGATAGCCCTGAAAGCAGCCATTCGACACTGATGGGATGCAGAGACCATCCTGATTGTGTTTTAATTATGATAGGCCCGGACATAAAGCCAGAAACTGTCCCACCAGGCGTCAGAACAGGATACCGTCCCAATGAGCTGCTTCATTTTCTTTTCCCCTTCTACTAGTGATTACCCTGGTTTCATCTGGGGATTGTACGGGTAGTGGATATGATGGTCCTGTGTAAAGAGGACAACAATCCAGTGATAGAGGATGTCATGCCGTGAGCGGTGAGCAAGCGAGATTTCTTGCTCTGACTGCTCCGGGTGCTCATGCACCTTTTGACGTTGAAGCAAGTATACTTCAACATCAACTTTTTTGATTTGTGTTGTGATCCGAGTATCACTCTTTCGTTTCCATACATGCACAGTTTTCTTTGTGTTGAGATTTTCATGAACTTATGTTTTCCATGAGATTTGAGAAACCGCGTGATACTATTTCATAAAACTTTTCTATATTTGCAAATTGCGGTTTTCTCTTAAAATGATGAATTTACATCTTCCATCAGTTTTCTGTGCATTTAAGGATTGTGTTATCCGATATCGAGAAGGGGAGAACCGATTACGAATACACGGCGGATACCGACTGAGGTTTTATGATGACTTTGATTAGAGGGCTGATCAGAAAGACAACGCCTAAGATATTTTGGGATTTCGAGTGTCGATAATTGATACAGAATTTGATAATGTTTTATGGATATAGTTTTTCTATTATCCGTGATCCGTTATGATGCGCTTACTTTTACTTATACTATATACTCGTTATCAGGCACTATGTAGTATTTCTAACTTGCGTGAGATTTCGGAGCCCTATTGATTTGATTTAATGAAATGTTTTAAGATTTGGGTTTAAATTTAAATTCGGGGACCGAATTTATTTAAGGGGGGAATATTGTAATATTTCATAATTTTAAAAGATTATTTTAGAGTTTAAATAATAATATTATGAGTTTTATTAAGATTATAATAATTATGGATTTGGATTATCATATTTTGGCGTATAAATATATCCTTACAATTTATAATGATGATCCAATATTTTCTTAGTCTAATTAATATTTAGTTTGGCATGATTAGCATAATTAAACATTTAGGTTGTCTTTGCTCTAAAATATCTTGGTAGAAAAAATAGGATTTTATAGTTTTTGGCTTGCTTAAATATTTCAAAGGGGAGGGGGAGGCATGTGCTCAACATGCCTAGTGCCCATGCCCCCTCAAAATTCCTCCCACTCGCCTCCTCACTCCATCCTTATTTTCCTCCTCATTGTATCTCACTCTCTCACTCTCATCCTCATCCTCTTAATCTCATACTCTCACCCTCTCTCAAAAATCACAAACCCAAACACACTCTCATGTTCACTCTCACACAAAAACTCCAAATTCCAAACTCTAAACCCAAGGCAAATTCAATCTTGATCAAGTAGAAGCCTTCATCAAGTGTCAAGTAGCTCTATACAAGGCTTGGATCCTCTCTTTGCTCAAATCTTCCGAGGTAAATTAATTGGCCTAAAGCCTCAAGGGTTTTGAAATGAAAGTTATGTTTTCTATTTAAAAATCACATTTTTATAGTTTGGATCTTGAACATATGGAGTTTTGAATAGTTAGTTATAGTTGTAGGGTGTTGTGAAGTTTTCTAGTGGATTACAACTTATTTTGGATAGTAGATGGAAGTTTAATGCAAAAGATTTGGTTTTTAAGGTGTTTGCAAATTTCAGAATTTCGAACCTAATAATTTGAACATCAGACGTATGAGCCAAATGCTTCAGACGTCTGCAAGATTCCTACTTTTGATTGATTTACTTCTTCAGAAGTTAGGGCTCCGAACTTTCAGACGTCTGCTTTCAATCTGTTATTGTTTGATTTTTGTTAGTCTAATGTCTGCCTCATGCTTAGACTTCTATGCTAAAGTCTCTGGTTGGATTTTAATTGTTCTTTAGACGTCTGGGATACAAAGCTTCATACGTCTATCCCTAGTTCATACGTCTGCATATTTTTCTTTGGTTGGATTTTGTGTTTGGGCCAGATGTCTAAAAGTTTGAACTTCAGACATCTGGTGCCCTTTTTAGCTGATTTGTTTGCTATTCTTCGTCGTGTTTCGATTGTTGGGTTTTATATTGATATTAATGGAGTTTCCTTACATGTTTATAATATTATCGGTTATAGGGTCAATTGCGAAGACTCCTGGGACGATGAGGAGATCTGCGGCAGTCATGGGATTCGACTAGCTAGTACCGCAGTCGGTGAGTAGATTTGTATCTACGAGTGGGGAATCAGATGGATGGCGTATAGCACCCCCATGAAACATATTTACTTTATGCTATTGATATACTTATGGTTCATGCTATGAATAATTAAACTTGTTCGTTAATTAGTAGAATTCGTTAATTTTCGCTTTATTAGACATATCGTAAACACATTTGGTAGAACACTAGGACAACTACTAATGACTGTCATATTGCACAATCACAAACTCGCATGCTATACTACACCACTTTTCCTGCTTTAGTCTATAAATAGACATAAGCAATTTGCACACCTTCCCCTGCTCCCATTGACTACGACAACACTTTGGCTGAGTCATATACACATGCACTTCTAAATCCCTTTTAGAAAGACATTACAATCATCCACCTGCCAGATCTCATAGTCATAGAAAGTAGCAGTGTCAAGTAGGGTCATCATTTCCATGATGAAAACCTCTCTGTCACCGTCTACGAGAAAACCGAAGCACCTCTCGGGTTGCTAAGGTCACCCACTAAATCTGCGGAGTGGCTAATGGATTGTCCAATCCAATTGAATACTTAGGTTCTACTAAATTTTCATTAACTGTTCGTGGTTCTGAAATTACTTCTAGTTCTATCATACTCTTACTAATTTCTTTTGAAAATAATCTATTTTACTAAAAATATGGTGAGTCAAGAACAAAACGACTTTGATCTTGTAAATGGTAGAATGTTAAACCCTTATGAATGCTTGGGATAACCCACAAACTGTCATTAATAAAACGTGCCTTGAGTACATCTGGATTTTGCTGTCAACACGAAATGGATTACTCCATACACCTTAATAATCTTAAGATATGATACTATTCTATATCCAATATACAAACAGAAGCACTAATTTAGATTGAACCAGAATCAAATATTATGCAGCTGTTTTCAGTGCATATCCCAAATGAAAAAATGACATACAAAATTACTCATCAAGTTGCGCACCTACGGATGAGTAGCCTGAGAGAGAATACCATTACGGAATACCTAGCATAAGTATCCTCATCTTCGATCACTTCGAAGAGTCTTGAATACTTCCGACGTCTAGTTCTCCACTTTATTCTTATACCTATGAACTTCTAAAAATTTTTGGACTTGCATTTCAACTAAATGCGTGTCCAAAACAAGACAAGTTATAAGGAAACAAAATATAGTATGAGTAGTAACACCTTGTCCATATGAACATCTGACAACATACATGAATATATATGAGTCCTCTGAGTTTACCAACTCAAACTCCGTGTATCGTAAGTTGAAAATTGTATTTTGGTTAAGAAGAACTACATCGTTATTCAATGCACCTTACTTAATCATCAACTGATAAAGGTAAATGTTTTAAACATAATTTCAAAAATTCATATCTCACTTTATGAAATAAAGGCACAGATATATCAATTTGAAATTGGTACATAAAAACGAATATTCAAAACCAAATATTTGCCGCAGGCAAAACCAGGTGATTTCCTCAATATCACCAATTACTACGAATTCCAACATTGATGATTTAATCACCCAATTCCCAATACTCTACACCTTCTTAGTATCTGTAACGCCCTATAAATATGAGATCTAATCTGGTATACATATACCCATGACTTAGAATTAATTGAGAAATGATTTTCAATTTCAACCATATAGAAAAAAACCTAAACATTAATATGTTTCAAGGGGATGGCCGGGTATTCCTAATAACGCCTCTTCCAATACCAAACTCATGGCGGTAGTTGTGATTTCTTTTGCCCTCACTTCAACCCTTTATATATCTCTATATCTTACCTTCTATACACCATATTTAGGCTAATTGGTTTTCTTCTTTCCCTATTTTTTGGCACCAGCCTAAGGTTTGGAAGAAGATAATCCAATAAGTGTAATAGGTATACTCTTCTAATACAAGGAGCTCTCGCAATGTGATAGAAGGTAATAGGGAGAGACAACAGAATTATCCAATTCAATTTCTCCAGAACTGGTGGCCATTCTCGAACTGAAATGACTTTCTTCGAGTTCGTATATAACTGTACGAGATGACCTATCCAAATAAAATAGATCTTCATAGTGATACGAAAATTTCTAAAGAAATGAAAAGGGGAAGTAGGAGCGGCAGGGATATATGTGATTTTGTCGTGAATCATGACAATCCAAAAGCCGGATGATAAAAAGGTTCGGTTAACTTGGTTAATGATGTTTAGTTTAAGGCGGGTCATGGTCGCTGCCAGAGAAAGAAAAGAAACACTCAGTGTATACTCTATCAAGATTAGATTGGTTTATTAATTTATCTGATCAGGATGGCTCCCACTGTTTCCTCAAATTCACCTTCAAACCCTAAAAGGAGAACTAGTCAGGATTATCTGAAAATCGCCCGGGAGTAATACCTGCTCATCAGTAGGGATCGGGATCCAACTATCATCGCGTGATAACTTGATAGAAGTCACTCAAGTTTCCACATTCTCAAATTTATGCGTATGCCTGGTAAGTTTCCCTTATATTTGAAACCACCGATATAGTTTTTACTCCTAGGACCTGATTGTCTAAAATATTGCATATTTGAATGATTATTTTTCTCACTATTGTTAAGTTCTAAAACGTGTTTATTGTAATAATAGAACACATGAGGGTTTATGTGTAAAAAGTTTATTATCATATGTTTCTACATTATAATTAACATAATGAGGGAAAATACATGCATATAATATTTATAGAAAATATTAGTAATTAAAATATGCATATCATATCAAATATTTCTAATCAATATTCTTCACATATAATATCATATAAAATAGTTAGGATAATATCTCAAAAATACCAAATATTACTAACACCATGACTTGAGATATTGTGCAGATTAGCTCAGGCCTGGAATCCAAGAGATCCGGGATAAATCAAGATATCGGAATAGAATCTGCCAGAATATCAAAGCAAATCGTAAGATCTAGCAACGACAGAGACTCATTGTTCACCGCCGAAAGACGCTACCGGGACGTTAGGACGTCTGGCTTGAATTTTGGGGGCATATGCTATTTAGATTTATCCTTCCACCTCTCTGAAGATGCCAAGTTGATTTATGACACAATATATCGGAGGTTTGGATGGATGCGGCCGTTGTAGCAGACTTCGTCAGATTCTCCCTCGTTTGTGAGGTTTTTTTTATTGCGGGGACGTTCTTCCTACAGGCGTAAGCCCCTGCAGTTACTTACGTTATCGCATCATGATAACCACTTTCTCCTGCTCCGGAAGTTCACTTCGTGTCGTGTGCATTTTTATTTTTGGTTTAGGTTGCCCGTGGATTGTATACAGAGACTAATTGATGTTGTCACCCGTATGGCGTGGATTAGTCCAAATCCGTATATCTTCGATTTGAGTTTGTTTTATTTAAGGATTGTTAATCTGTTTTGAGATTAAGATCGACTTAAATATATATGAGCAGTTGGGGCTCGGTTGGTTTTTTTGTTAAGGATACATTAGTCCAATTTGAGACTAAGATCTACTTAACAAGGTGTTTGGATCATTTTTGTTTCAGATCCAACAAGAGAGCATTTGGGCTCCGTTGTCTTAATTTAGGGACATTTCGGTCCATCGTCGCCATTTTTGAGGCGAATATTAGTTTAAGGACATTTCGGTCCATTGATCACCATTCTGGAGGTGAGATTTTAGTTTAAAGACGTCTCGGTCCGTTGATCACCATTTTGGAGGTGAGATTTTAGTTTAAGGACGTCTCGGTCCATTGATCACCATTTTAGAGGCGAGATTTTAGTTTAAGAACGTCTCGGTCCGTTGTCCATTTTGTGCGTACGTGTATTTGTTATGTGACGGGATGAACAACGATGATATGAGATGCACTCAGTTTAGGGTGCGGTCTGATTTGAGGTGTGCACATCAGTTTGGAAGTGCACCAAAAAGCTGTCGGTTGTCGGGACCCGCGACGTAGATCAGAGGTATGGAGAGATGTACCCTTGAACCAATTCCCGTATTTGAGGGAAAAAGAAGTTAGTGGTAAATCCGGAAATCATTAGTCATATTTTGAGACTAAGATTTCCTCGTGAGGATGTGGGATGAGTATCATTTTGGATATCATCAATTGGAAGATCAATAGTCGTATTTGAGACTAAGATCAGTCTGGGAAATCATGAGCACATGGATTCGGTTGATCTGAATCAGGGAGGTTCTATCCTCAGGGGACCTAGCCAATTTGGGCTTGGTCCATTCAGTTTTTTTTTATTGAAAAGTGCTAAGCACTTGTTTGGGCTCTATTTAATCAGTCCCCTTTTTGTACAAAAAGGGCTAAGCACTTATATAAGTTCTGACGCTCACATATAATCATGTGGGGCTTTCAGTCATGGGGATTTCCTAATAAGTGTTAAACACTTTACCCCTTTTTGTCTTTGTATGGAGTGCTAGGCACTCTTTATGGCGCCTACGTGCGAAGTACGTGAGGCGCTAGGCGCTGCCTAGTGAGTGTTAAGCACTCTTCCATTTTGTGGCGTCCACGTGAGGGACACGTGAGGCGCTGGGCGCCGCTCATTGAGTGCTAAGCACTCTTTTCTTCTGTGGTGCCTACGTGAGGGGCACGTGGGGTGCTGGGTGCTGAGCGCCGCGCATTGAGTGCTAAGCACTCTTTTCTTCTGTGGCATCCATGTGAGGGGCACGTGAGGCGCCAGGCGCTGGGTTCTTTTCTTCTTGAATGATCAACAGGATCTTTATTTTGCAGATGAATTTTTGGTTCTCGAGAACGAGTTCTTCCTCATGAGAATTAAATTCTCATCATATAGGAGACTTGTCTTGTGGATCTCAGATCCGGAGAAAGAACTCAGTTCTTTGAGACGGGCTAAACCCCCAGTAGGTATATTATATATATATATATATATATATATATATATATTTATTTATTTACTTAAAATTTCCAAGAAGAGAGTTCTTCTTCATCGAGAATTTAATTCTCTGTTCTTTTGAAGCTTTCTCTTCTTTTTTTTTTAAAGCTTATGGGGAGGGGGTTCTTCCTCTTTAGACTTAAAGTCTTTAGTTCTTTATATAGTAGAGACAGCTTGTTAATTAGTTTTGAGGAAATCTCTCATTAAGAGATCCCAATTGATCTGGGGAATTTTACCCACCGCTGGATCTTTGATCCAAGGACTTCTGTTTTACAGAAATTATTATCTTGTTTTTAACACGATCGGGGAGATATTTTCCCATACAGAATTTATTCTATAGAACGGCGATTTTTTTAATCACCGTTGGATTTTTAATCCAATGGTCCTCTGTTTTACAGAATGCATAGAATTTTATTTTATGATCCAACCAAAGGTATCTTTCTGTTTTTAGAAAGATTTGAGAAATATTTCCTCTCAACAGAATTTTAATTCCGAGTCTTGATAATTTATCATCTCCGTTGGATCTTTGATCCAACGGCTCTGTTTAATAGATAGTGGAATTTAATTCTACCTGGGTGCCGGCGCTCACGTGTTGTGCACGTGGGCACTAATTAGGGTTTTAATTCCTTTATGTGTTTTGCACGTTGGCGCCCGCGTGAGGAGCACGTACGACGCCATGTAAGAGTTTTTTAACTCCAGCGCTGGTGCCCTCGTGGAAGGCACGTGAGGTGCCGCCTCTTTAAAATTCTTTGAACAGAGATTTGCTCTTTTATTGGGGAAAAAAATGCCCCCCACTATTGCGCTCACGTGGTTCACACGTGAGTGCAGCAGTGTCACCTTTTCTACCGTTCGATCTCCTGAGGAGCTGAACCGTCTCTTAAAGTTTTATAAATAGGGCCTTTGGCCCTTGAGATGGCTGCCGTTCATTTTCTTTTTAGCCTTCTTCTTTTCTTGAGAATTTAATTCTCCTTTCAGAGCTCAGATCTCTGTTCAAAGAAACTCTTTTAGAGTCAAAACTCTGTCAAAATTTGGTAAGAATCATAACCATGTCTTAATATCTGAGGAAACTCTCAAAGGAATCTCTTCATGTTTCAGGGTTTTTAACCCATTAACAGAGTTTTGCTCTTCTTTTGCAATGATCTCTTAAAGATCTAATTTTTTTTACTTGAGTAGATTGTAGATCTTAAAGATCTTTTAAGGTTTTACCCTGTTAGAAACTTTGTCTTTTGAAGGTTATTTGGAATTTAATTCTCTTTCTCGAGCGGAGTTCTGAGATGTTATCCCATTGTTCTACAGAGCTTGTCTCTGAAGAATTCCTTTTAAAGAAATTCTTTTGGGAATTTTATTCCCTTCCTAATTTTCTTGACAGATTTGAAATCTGTTTGTAGAGCACAGTTCTCGAGAGAGTTTAACTCCAGATTTTAATGATGTTTTCTCATTAAGTGAGAATCCTTTTGAATTTTATTTTTAATGAGTGGTTGCCTCATCATTGATGGGGTGTTACCTTGATTTTGTGGGCCCCCCTGCCCCTTTCTTTTTGAACTGCGGTGCAGTACAGTTAAAGCCTTGAACATTATGTCGATAGCTAACCCTTCCCCTTTTGTACAGGTATTATGCCTTTTGATTCCTCTTTTCCCTTCGTACGTTTGGAGTGCGTTTTTGCTAACGCGCCCGTAGATCGGGAAGTCTTCACACTTATTAAGGATCACGACCCAGAGCAAAAATCTCTTCATCTGTGGGGGTCATGGTATAGTCAGATAATTCGGGGTCGGCGTAGTTTTACTTGTGCAGCGCCTTCAGAGCCGATCCTGGCGATCCATCATGCTGATCCGCCGCCGGTGACCTTCGCAGTAGAAGAGGTCAACTGAACCTCGGAAGGTCGTCTTCAGCCTTCCATGGCTTCAATACCAGTGCAGCCGTTGATGGCCTTAGACATTTTAGGGCAATGCATATGCTAAGGAGAGTTGCGTCCTTGGGGGCAAGTTTACATGATAGGAATGACTCCCCGTCATTCGACCGGCTATATACAGTGGGCTCGATATATCCCGTCGGCCAAGAAATCGCTGTTATTAAAGGCTGGGTTGTATCCCGCGATTTACACGTCCTTCTTTCACTACCACGCTCCTCATGTGTGGTGGATCAAATCCTTTTTGGAATAATGGAACATCCCTACCCATACCTTTCTCTTATCAGATCGGGAGGTTTCGATTTCATTGGAGGATTTTGCGGAGATTTCTGGCTTACCTGTCAGAGGGGAGCATTATGAGGGCTACTTCCTCCCGACGAGTATGTCTTCGCCACCAAATCAATGGTAATGGGCCTTACTCCGGAGAACGCAGTTCAACATCAGTTCCCAAGCTTGATTAAGGTGTTGAACATGTACAAGAGTTTTGTAAGTGCACGACGGCGCCCCGGCCGTCAATCCGACGCCGGAATGCGGAAACGAAAAACTTTTCAAACTAGAAAACCGGCACCACCGCTCACTATAAACCCGGATCGGGCCATTAACCTAGCTACTAGCAAACTAAAAGATGGGTAGAGAGATATACCAAGCGATCCGTGTCCTTCGGTCTTTGTCTCCACTCCGATCTCCTCGCGGAATCTCCGGTCATCGCCTCCTCATCAAAACGGGCACCACATCGCCGGGTTCTTTTACGGGCTCCCATCTCTGGACCGAGACAACTCGAGCACGAAGTTGGCGAGCCGACATGCCCAAGGTTGAAGTAGAGAAGTGTAAAATGGTTTGTCTCTTTGGGGGTTTGAAGTTTCCTTTGGATGGATAGGAGAGAGTGATCTTTTGAGAGAGGTAAAAGAATATATGTAGCAAGCATAATGAGATGAGTAATTTTCCCACACACCAAAAAGAACTCTCTCTCCCTCACCCTAGAAGTGGCCGGCCCTCTCATGAGAATGGTGGAGGAAATCACAAGAATAAATCCAAGTAGGAAAATATGTGATAAAAAGAAATATAAAGATCATCATAAGATCAACCTCACATCCTTTCAATAACCCATCATAATAAATGCAATGGAAGAGACTAGAAAAGAATCTCATCATGAAGCCACAAATTTACACAGGACCCCCTTCATAAAAATGGTAATTTGCACACTTGCAAATTACCCCTCCAACGGAAAGGTCCGGCCGGGAAGGAACAAAAGAAAACTGGCCGGATTGGAATGCAAACTGGAAACTTCAGAAAACTGATCCCGTAATAAATTACAGGAAAACCCCGCGACTGCATATACATGCCCGCATTTGTATTCCCACTGAACACAAATGCAAAGAGATAAAATATACACTGTCTAATACTAGGATCCGGCTTAAACCAAAGCCCACTAGTAAAATCCGTCCGATCACGATTCGTGCAATACCGCACGTATCCGATCGAACCCTGCCATATCTCCATACGACCTCTACAGCGTTTTGCCTGAAACTTGAGTAACTGTGTGTTGTGGACTCTAAAGACTCGTCAATACTATGGCCGTGGATTTAACCACTAGCACGTCAGAGATATTAGCCATACGTGACGGGCTACCAGCTATTGACCAAAAGGGACGTCGATGAGCGAACTCATCCTGACACCCTACTGAGCCTGTCGGTGACAATATCCGTACAGTCCGGTCTGTTCGTCTATGAGCATCGCATGGCGGGCCTAGGGGGTCGGTAAAAGTCAGACCCCCAAAAGCTGTACAAGTCGTGTCGGAGATCAGCCCAGAACACCCTGAGATACTACTGGAATGCCTACCAGTAGATCTCCTGTCTTGGCCAAGGACTTTCATGTACTGGCTCTCCTAGACACAGCGCGACCTCACCCCCAATACCGGGAGAGACGAACCCCTGCAGATCCGCTCACTGCCTCCATGTGGCTCGGGACTGTACCCAACTAAAACCTGTTTGCACGTCTCCTTTGAGCGTGGTAGGGTAGTAATCAAAGCACAGTGGGAACTCACATGAGACAAATGACGATCTCAGGTCGATGAACTAACCTGTACATATGTCACCAGGGAACTGCTATCTGACGTCTGGTATAATCCCAACTAGCAGTTTTCCGGCGAGTCCTGTCCGGTGTACTCATAACCCAATGCGCACCTGTATACATCTTAGGTGAACCAACTGACACCAGTGGCTTGTGAGACCGGCCACCGCCCCTCGTCGGGGTCTCGACTGTATACACTAGTCTACTCTGGAAAATTGATGCCCTGTCTCAAAACTCCCACGACTAGGGACCTTTTAAGGATGTGCTTGTAGACCCCAGCTCCCACGTATATGATCGCCCTCATACTGCTGGTAGTCAAGCAAGAATCCTAGGGGCTCTATCAACGTGCAATAGTGACATGTAAGGTCACCTAAAGCAGTACACGATGATAAAGATAAACCAGATAGCGTACTATCATCTTGAGTAAGACTGTCTTATCGGGATAGGTCCTCTATCAATCATTGTAATCACGTGCCTGTGATCCAATAATTGACTCTGAGGGCACTAACTCCTACAATCTCCCACTTGCGCTCAAGGCTAATTATTGCGATATCGCATACTCATAGCCCGTGTGATACCGAACACCCAACTCCTCTACTAGTCAGTCTCACAAAGCTCGTTTGCGAAACTATTGCGTTCGAGGAATAGCCTCAGTGAGTGGATCCGCTGTGATGTTTCTTTCTATGTCTCTCTATATCTCAAGTTCGCGGAGAAAGCCATCTCCCGAAATGAGCAATACCTGTCTTAGAATGTGTCTGGATGTCTGATAGGACCTAGTTCATAAATGAACTCCAAATCCAAACTTCTTAGACTGTATCGTCAACTGAACTTAATCAGTATCCTGCGCCATCCTTCTCTTAGTATCCTCCTGGACCACCTGTCCAATATACTGCCCCTCGTCAGAGGGAAAACTATAACTCTGACGGCCACCCTGTCGTCCAGGTCACCTTGGAAGCCTGGAATGATAACCGTCTCCTGCCGGAGGCTGCCGTTATCATATCCCTAGAACATCCACTTATGTTCTAAAACTGCTTCCGAATGTTTCTCCAGGATTGGATCAATATCAACTTATTGCATCTACTGCAAGAACAACATCTGGTATGGTACTTGATAACTCATGATTGACTCAATTGCCTAAGCAAGTGATCTGCCAATCATGCACATCCCTCTCTACTTTAGTCTATAAGACACCTTTAGAGAGGGTGACTCCATCACCTGCAGGTACACTACCGTGCCAGGAGTCGTCCATTCTAAATACTCATAGAATGCTGTCTAAGTACCCAGATTAGGAAACTACCCAAATCTAGATCTAATACCATAGATCCAGTAACCAGAATGTCTGATATAATATCCAAGTCCTATATGGAGAAAACACCGTGTGACAACCAAAGTATAACCGACCGTAATATAGGAATATCCCTTCCTACTCTGTGTATGTCATCCAAATACCAGGACATCACACCCTACTACCTTCTTAACAGATCCATCCCCTATTCTGATGAAGTCAAACCTATGACTGTCGCATCAGAAATAGATGATCTATCTCTGGTATATCTGCTTTAGTCTATAAATAGACATAAGCCACCTGTCCACCAATGCTTCCGCTGCTCCCACTGACTAAGACAACCCTCTGGCAAAGTCATATAGACGTACACTTCTAAAGCTAGTTTAGAACGACGCTATAGTCATCCTCCTGCCGGGTCTCACAGTCTGGAACAACAGCAATGGTAAGTGTGGGTAAACAAGAACCTCCCTGTCACCGTCCTTGAGGCTACCGGAGTACCTCTCGGGTGCCTGAGGTTACCCACCATATCTGCGGAGTGGCCAATGGAATGTCAAACCAAATTGAATCTTTAGGTTCTTTATCAAATCTTCAGTAATCGTTTGCGGTTCTGGAATCACTTCCAGTTCTACCATACTCCCACTACCTTTTTCTGAAAAAATCCATTTTTATGAAAACTGTGGCGAATCAAGAACAATATCACTATTGATCTTCCAGATGGTAGAAATTCAACCCTCGTCATAGCCCGGGTCAACCCACAAACAGCCATTACAGAAACGTGCCTTGAGTCATCCAGAGTCTGGTTTTAAGCATAAGCTGGACGACTCCCCGTATCTTAACAATGTCAAGATATGAACTGTTCTATATCCAATACAGAAACAAAGGCACTGATTTAATTGAACCAGATTCAAATCATGCAGCTGTCTCCAGTGCATATCAAGTAAATGGAGAGAGGCCGATCAGCGTTACTCAACTTAGGAGTGCTTCCAATTATGAGTAACCTGAAAGAGAAGCAAGTTCTCTTAATCATTACTATCAACTGAATACCACACACAAGTATCTACATCTTCCATCATCTTGAAGAATCCCGATACTTGCAATACTTGGTTCTCTACTCTATTCTTATACCTATAACTTCTCAAAACTTGGACCTTGTGTTTCTACGAAACACACGTCTAAGACCCAGAGAAGTCACAAGTAAACAGAATCTAGTACGAGTACCAATCCCTCTGTCCTAATAGACACTGGACAATAAACAATACTCTGTATAAGTCTCCTGAGTCTAGTGACTCATTCACTGTGTGTCGTAGGTTGAAAACTGTACTTATGGTTAAGAAGAATTACACCGCTGTTCAATGCTCCTTACCTAACCATCCACTGATATAGGTAAATGTCATAGACATAATTTCAAAAAGGTATATCTCACTCTATAAAAATAGACGTACAGATATATCAATTTGAAATTGGTGCATAACAACGGATATTCAAAACATAATATTTGCCGTCCGGCAAACAACCCAGGTGACTTCCTCAAATATCACCAATTACAACGAATTCCGATATAATGAGGATGATCACCTAATTCCCAATAACTTACTCCCACTCATCATCTGTAAAACCATACAGATGTGATAATCATACCTGGTAAATACATACCCTGGAGTAAGGACTAATTGGGAAATCAGTTTTCTTTTAACAGTACACAGTGAAACTGAAACATTGAAATGTTTCGATGGGGTATCCCGGTATTCCTAGTAATGTCTCTTCCATTATCCAGATTCACAACTATAACCGTATAATTCTTTGCCACCTCTCCAAATCCCTTTATATGTCTTCAGTCGTTACTTTCTGTACACCCCTTTAGGCCAAATGGTTTTCTTCCTTCCCTACCGTTCGGCACCAGCCTATGCTTTGGAAGAAAACTATCCAATAAGCATAAGGGGGTGTACTGTCCTAATCCTAGGAGCACTCGCAATGCGAGAGAAGGTGAAGATAAAAGACAACCGAATAAACCTTATTCCTATTTCTCCTGAACCAGAATCCATCCCCGAACTGGAACAAGTTCCTTTCGAGTTCGTATATAACCATACGATGGAGTATCCAATAAACTGTGGATCTTCATAGTGATACGGAGTGTCCTGGAGAAATACAAAGGTGATTTAGGATTGGCGAAGAAATACTTGGTTTGGTCATGAATAGCAGTCGCAATTTACTTTGCCCTCTTACCAATCCCTTTATATGTTTTTACTTAATACCTTCTGTACACCATCGTTAGGCTAATTGGTTTTCTTCATTCCCTACCGGTCGGCACCTGCCTATGGTTTGGAAGAAGACTATCCAATTTGCGTAATAGGTGTACTATCTCCTAAACCAAGGAGTACTCGCAACCTGAGAGAAGGTAAAAGGAAAAGACAACTGAATAGTCCTATTCGTTTTCTCCAGAACCGGAAACCATCCTCGAATAAATTCCTTCGAGTTCGTATATAACCATACGATGGTTTTGTCCAATGGAAGTGGACGTTCGTAGTGATACGGGGTGTCCTGGAGAAAAGGGTAAAAGTAGGAGTGGCAATGAGGTTTGCAACTCTGACAATCCAAAAGCCAGTCTTATAAGAAAGTTCGGTCAACTTGGTCACTGAGTCATAGTCTAGGGTCGGGTCATGGTCGCTGCCAAAGAGAGAGAGAAAAGAAACACTCAGCGTGCACTCTAACCTAGATCAGAATGGTTATCACTTTATCTAATCAGGAAACCTCCCACTATAACGTCAAATTCTTCCCCAAAGCTGAAAGAAGAATTAGTCGGGATCACCCGAGGAGTAAACCAACTCATCAGTGGGAATCGGGATCCAACTATCATCGCATGATAACGTGACGGAATCCGCTCACGTTATCACACTCCAGAAGGTATGCGCATATCTGGCAAGTTTCAGTTTCTTTAGAAACTCCCGATGTGATTTTTGCCCCATGCTCTTATGACCTTGACTTTTGGCCAACATATCATAAGTCACATGTCAAGTTCTACCCGTCATTCTCCAGGTTAATTTGAACCCACCCGTACATACCCTTGATTTTGGCCAAAATAGTTGTACGATTGTCCCAAACCAACGCATCTATCTATGCTGCATATGAATACCCAATAGCTACCAATCACTATGCCTTGACTTTGGCCAACATACACAGCTTGAATACTTATTGACTATTCATATGAAACGACGAAGGGCTACGAATGGTTTTTGGCGAAAACCTTTAACGTAACGAACTTGATATCGTTGAAAGAACCGGATAGCTTTATAAAAATATAGTGACGAAAACCTTTGCTAAAGAGGTCACTCCCGGTGAAGGGATCTCGGCTCTTTCCCCGTAGAATGAGGTACAGGATATTCCAACTGAATACCACGATACAAAGCAAAAGTAAACGACTATAGTGAAGTTATTGCCCTGACGCAAACTTTTGTCCAAGGGTCACTCCCGGTGAAGGGATCTCGGCCCTTGCCTCGTCGACTGAGGAGCAGGATATTCCAACTGAATACCACTGTGCAAAACAAAAGAGAACGCCCTTGCAATAACAACTTTTTGAAAAATGTTCCAACAACATCAGAATAGGTTTGTTTAGCTTGCATTGATCCAAATCAACGCAGTCCCATCAATTGATCACACCAAAAAAGAACGAAAATAATGATGTACGTATATGCCATCCGCATTCGCCACTGGGTCCTGTCATCACCCTTTAGGTTACTTAACTAACGACAGAGCGGGGACTGGACTAGCGCGGATGCAAAACATATACAATATCTACTAGTATATATATCAATATATAATATCGCTCAAGGCGTGATAAAATGCAACATCACAGAAATGTAACTATCATCATAGAACAATAAAGATATCTGGAATCCCCGGGTTTCATAGAGCCGCGACTGAAACCCGACGTTCCCCTGGTCGTGTGGATAGCCTGTGCAATGAAATCCTAGACCCCTACGGGCGTGGCAAGTTACCCGCCAAGACCTGAAGCGAGGCAGCCCCCTTCAACAACGTGAATCGACCACCCAGCACTTCACGGAATTCAGTAACTTGGGTACCCCTCCTGGGTCAACCTATACCCCCTACGAGTGCGGCGAATAGCCCGCCAATTCTAGAGTGAAGCCCTCCCTCTCTCAATGCCATGAGATGCGGGCTTGTTTTCCTCTAGAACCCGGCTATCCGTGCACCCCTCCGCGGGGTAATCCTAGTACAGAAAGTAAAATATACATACAACGAGTATATCGACCTCGACCCGGTCGTGCCCCAAAAGAATAATACAAACAGGCAGTGACGGCAGTCCACATGTCGGACGCTCGCCCCGCAATATCAAATGTACATATAAAACAAAACTGTACTAACATTGCACCCAGGCTATCCCCCATGACCAATCTGCAACATCACAGCACAACACAGAACATCAACGTAAATGTCACGTTCGCAAATCCGTCTAAAAGGGCTATAGCAGTTAGACGGGATTTACCGATCAAATGACATTCACGGTCGCAGATATAATGTAAATACTGTGAACTAACATGTTTAAAGTTTTCGATCGATCAAATTTACCCAAGTGGGCCCCAAGCACAACTGTAGCACTCACAGAAAATCTGGGCCCAAAAAGAATATTCCAAAAACCCTAATTCCATGTCAGAAGCCCATTGGAAAAAAATGGTGAAATGAAGCTATATTCCTGCGGCGGAACCGCGGCCAAAGTGGGGTTATGGCCGTGGTTCCGCGGCTCTATTGAAGGATTAGGTCACCAAATTTCTACAGTGTTCTTAGAATTCTCTGCACATGTTTCTGAAACAACCTGAAAAATTTTTCGAGACAAAAATAATTCGACAGAAACTTGTGCTATAGAAATTGTGGATTTTGGAAATTCGTTCGATCGAAGCTTTAAACATACTAGAGCAAGCTAGACTAAGTTAATGGCGTGGCTCTGATACCAGTGTAAGTGCACGGCGGCGCCCCGGCTGTCAATCCGACGCCGGAATGCGGAAACGAAAAACTTTTCAAACTAGAAAACAGGCACCACCGCGCACTATAAACCCGGTTCGGGCCATTAACCTAGCTACTAGCAAACTAAAAGATGGGTAGAGAGATATACCAAGCGATCCGTGTCCTTCGGTCTTCGTCTCCACTCCGATCTCCTCGCGGAATCTCCGGTCGTCGCCTTCTCGTCAAAACGGGCACCACATCGCCGGGTTCTTTTACGGGCTCCCATCTCTGGACCGAGACAACTCGAGCATGAAGTTGGCGAGCCGACGTGCCCAAGATTGAAGTTGAGAAGTGTAGAATGGTTTTTCTCTTTGGGGGTTTGAAGTTGCCTTTGGATGGATAGGAGAGAGTGATCTTTTGAGAGAGGTACAAGAATATATGTAGCAAGCATAATGAGATGAGTAATTTTCCCACACACCAAAAAGAACTCTCTCTCCCTCACCCTAGAAGTGGCCGGCCCTCTCATGAGAATGGTGGAGGAAATCACAAGAATAAATCCAAGTAGAAAAATATGTGATAAAAAGAAATATAAAGATCATCACAAGATTAACCTCACATCCTTTCAATAACCCATCATAATAAATGCAATGGAAGAGACTAGAAAAGAATCTCATCATGAAGCCACAAATTTACAAAGGACCCCCTTCACAAATGATAATTTGCACACTTGCAAATTACCCCTCCAACGGAAAGGTCCGGCCGGGAAGGAACAAAAGAAAACTGGCCGGACTGGAATGCAAAATGGCAACTTCAGAAAATTGATCCCGTAATAAATTACAGGAAAACCCCGCGACTGCATATACATGCCCGCATTTGTATTCCCACTGAACACAAATGCAAAGAGATAAAATCTACACAGTCTAATACTAGGATCCGGCTTAAACCAAAGCTTGCTAGTAAAATCCGTCCGATCACGATTCGTGCAATACCGTACGTATCCGATCGAACCCTGCCATATCTCCATACGGCCTCTACAGCATTTCGCCCGAAACTTGAGTAACTGTGTGTGGTGGACTCTAAAGACTCTTCAATACTATGGCTGTGGATTTAACGACTAGCATGTCAGAGATATTAGCCATACGTGACGGGCTACCAGCTATTGACCAAAAGGGACGTCGATGAGCAAACTCATCCTGACACCCTACTGAGCCTGTCAGTGACAATATCCGTACAGTCCGGTCCGTTCGTCTATGAGCATCGCATGGCGGGCCTAGGGGGTTGGTAAAAGTCAGACCCCCAAAAGCGGTACAAGTCGTGTCGGAGATCAGCCCAGAACACCCTGAGATACTACTGGAATTCCTACCAGTAAATCTCCTGCCTTGGCCAAGGACTTTCATGTACTGGCTCTCCTAGACACAGCGCGACCTCACCCCCAATACCGGGAGAGACGAACCCCTGCAGATCCGCTCACTGCCTCCATGTGGCTCGGGACTGTACCCAACTAAAACCTGTTTGCACGTCTCCTTTGAGCGTGGTAGGGTAGTAATCAAAGCACAGTGGGAACTCACACGAGACAAATGACGATCTCAGGTCGATGAATTAACCTGTACACATGTCACCAGGGAACTGCTATCTGACGTATGGTATAATCCCAACTAGCAGGTTCCCGGCGAGTCCTGTCTGGTGTACTCATAACCCAATGAGCACCTGTATACATCTTAGGTGAACCAACTGACACCAGTGGCTTGTGAGACCGGCCACCGCCCCTCGTCGTGGTCTCGACTGTATACACTAGTCTACTCTGGAGGATCGATGCCCTGTCTCGAAACTCCCACGACTAGGGACCTTTTAAGGATGTGCTTATAGACCCCAGCTCCCACGTATATGATCGCCCTCATACTGCTGGTAGTCAAGCAAGAATCCTAGGAGCTCTATTAACGTGAAATAGTGACATGTAAGGTCACCTAAAGCAGTACACGATGATAATGATAAACCAGATAGCGTACTATCATCTTGAGTAAGACTGTCCTATCGGGATAGGTCCTCTATCAATCATTGCAATCACGTGCCTGTGATCCAATAATTGACTCTGAGGGCACTAACTCCAACAAGTTTATTCCTGGAGTCTGGCGGGCATGGAGTTTGCTTCGCAGATTTCATCGCCCGATTTCTTCGTCCGGAAGTTCTGTCTAAACAAGATGCGAAATTCGCCAAACTTGACGACTCGTTCGGGTTTGGTTTAGATAACTTGCCGACTGTAGAGGCGGATTTAAAGAAATTCTTTATCTCAGATACTCCAGTCGTCCCCTTTGCAAAGATTGCTGCCTCGGATGTTGACGAAGAGACGTTCTTTCTGGGGTTTATTGACTTGTGGCTGAGTTGGTTTGCGCTTTCGACGCACCCCCACTACATGAGGCCATCTGTTTTTTATCCGGCTCATCGCATCGCCGCGGGGATGCGCGTGGCCGTTGGGATCACGGGGTTGGCTCATTTATATCATGGCCTGAGCTTAGCAGCCGACACCACTCAACCGGGGGTAAAGCCCGTGTATCTCCCATTGCACTACTTCACATCATGGATCGAGATGCACGTGCTTGGCGCCTTTGGTGTTCTTAAACGACCCCGATTCTACGAAGGCTACAACTTTCCCTGGGTCATGTATCTAGTTGATGCTTCCGCTCCAGATCCATCTCAGCGAGAGGCTCGGCGATTGCTCCTTCGCCCACGCATGGTTGTGGACAGTATGACCTTTGTCGATAGAGTCTTGACTATCGACAAAGAATCTTCCATGGTGGTCCAACCGTTACATGATACCTTCAAGGACGGGGCTTCTGCATTGAGGGCTTGGAAGGTTATGCACCTGTATTCTATCAGGCCAGGCTTCCTATTATTTAGACAAAACGCCTCGGTGCTGTTTATGAGGTACAACCCACATCGTTTTCCCCAACAATTGGGTTATAACTAAGGTGTTCCTCTTGAGGTGTTCTTAGTTGAGCCGGTTGCTACGGAGGAGGGTATTCGCAGCGCAACGCATCATTTTATGTGATTAAATACGGGGCCCCATTTCATTGTCAGCGAGTCTAGCTATGTGCTAAAAGTCTCGAATGCTTACGTCGCGTGGTACCAGCATGCGTGTAACACCTTAGGATGTGTTTAGTGGCTAATTATATTTAAATAAAGGGTTTTTAATAAAAAGTTTACCAAATTGGGTTTCAAATATTTTTCCAAATTTAATATATATTTTTCTAGAATTTTCTTAGGCTTGCACACACATGTGCATGTAAACTAGGGTTTAAAATGAGGTTATACCATGATTAGCAACCATGGTGGGTTTAATAATGGGGATTAAGTCTTTTGGGTTTTAATTAAGTCTATTTAGTTAATTAATGGTTGTTTTATTTTGAATTTTCTTTTGGAGTGTTGACTTGGTGAGAATGAGAGAGAGAGAGTGCATCATGGCAAAGCCCATGCTTGCATTTAATGATGAGAGAGAAAGGAGGGGTTGACATTAGGGGGTTATTATTTCCTCTCATTCTTGTGCTCATTTCTCTCAACCTCTCACTCTCATACTCACACACTCACACACCTCTCCACAGCAGCAGCAGAAGCAGCACAGCAGCAGCAAGCAACACAACAGCAGCAAGCAACACAACAACAGCAGCAGCAGTGAATAGCAGCAGCAGTGAGCAGCAGCAGCCTCTACTCCTTCTTCTTCCTCCAGCTCCCTAGGGTCGAGTGTGGGGTTCGCACGCGAGTGAGACGGACGCTGCGAAGAAGGGGAAGCAAGTCGTCGGCTACACTTAGCGCGAGACTTCGGTGAGTAGATTTAACATTTATGGGGATATCGCCCGCATGGCGTTATGCGTCAGGGCTGATAGGACCTTATAGCTGCATATTGCATTTATCTACATTGACTGTCATGGATACTATTGTTGCATACCGCATTCCCTGCTATACGTATGTAAACTTAGAATTGATAGAACACCGCACTATTACCAACGGTTCATTTTGCACGAGCACTAATCTGCATGTTACACACACACCGTTAGTAATTGCCATGACACACTCACTGTAGAATTGCCATGATTATATTGCTGTAGTTCATTTCACATATTATTCGATATGATTTTCATAGAAATTGGGAGCCGCATGATGTTTTTAAAAACTGAAACTATTTTAAAAAGCAGTTTCCCCTCGTACCTATATTGTGACTTGATGTACATAGCGCATCGCATTTGATTTACTTATTGGTGTTGGATTTTCATGTGATTTCTGGTTTTGAGGACCGAGGGATTATTTAAGAAAAGATGCACTATTTGAAAAAAAAACCCGGTTCCTCGTGATATGATATTTTGGTGCGTCCACCACACGTTTTCTCGGTGCTGAGACGTGTGCTTGAAACCCGATTCGAGGTGTTGGATGATCCGTTTGCGGGTTCGTGGTGGACCCGGTATGGTTCCCCTCGGTAAGATGATCGATGGACTTTGTCGATTGAGCCTGGAGGCGGGCGAGTACCTACCGGTGATTGGTTGGACCTGGCGGTTATCGGGAGGATACTGACCAGAGTCGAGAGATGGATGCGGGATGATCCGTACTGCCGGGGCCGAGGGCCGATACCGCAGACGGAGCCCGTGGGCTGATCCGGACATACGGAGCCCGATATATAAGGATTTGCGTGTCGATGCCGGACACGAGTATTTTATGATATTTTGAGTGCCGATGTTGGGCACTCGTGATTCTCAGAGATTTACAGGATTTGAGGGCCGAGGAGAGTGCCGGCACCTGAGTTTATTTGGGATTTACGATGCAGTTTTGGGCACCGATTATCTTTCCACGTTGACATTCCGTGTAGATGTTATTTATCCCATGCTCAGCATTGATTATCATGTATCTCATCCTGTAATTATTTTACCTGACAGAGCATTTGCATGGTTATTGCACCTACTGCTAGTCGCATATAGATCTTACTTGCTGGCATATGATAGAGTAGCGTAGTACGTGCATGCTCGTGATTACCTTTATATGTTATCTCTATTCACGAGTTGGCAACTCACCCTCATTGTGCCACAGTATTTGCAGGTTGCCCCTCAGAGTAGTCGCGGCAGGCTGCCTTTTGCATCTTTTGGCTATAGATACCACTACAGTTGGTGCGAGAGCTGTTTTGCTTTTAGGTGGGTTGTGGTATCTGATTACTTTTATTGTACACCCTTTTGTATCTAGTATTCTCCATCTACCATATATGTACTGGACTCAGAGACAGTGTGAGGACGATGATGTATTTTTGTGTATTCTGGTGTCGAGCTCGTAGGAGCCGACTGTTTTTATATGCAGTTTATTATTCTGTGATGTTTACGTATTGCTCATTCTTCGCTACGGCGTCGTATATTACTCTTGCGATGATGGTTTCCGCCGTTGGGCGTGATTGCTCCCGTTTGGGGATGCTTTATTTCACTATACCTCATTTTCACTTATATCCTGTTTTATACCCGTTTTCGGGGTTACTTTTACAAAGGAAATGCTGCCAAAATTATTTAAATGATGACATAACTTTAAAAGAACTTAATGAACTATTTAAGGTTTTCTAAATGTTTTAACTAAATGTCTTTAACACTCGCTACTTTTTAATGGTTTTGATTTCTGGGTTCGGCTTACTTAGTCGCGTTACGCCTGTAGACGTTGCGTGGTTAAGTGCCGATCACGAGTCAAAATATTCGGGTCGTGACAATGTGGTAAGTGCTGTTATCAGTGAGGAGAGGCGGCTACTTCTAGACTATAAGGATGCCGTTCCAGCCGGTAATCCATCGGTCCCGCTGAAGCGACGAACAATCGTTCGTCCTTTTTAAAGAGAAATCACTACGGCTGTAATCCTACGAGCTTTCCCTGATAAGCTTCGACCGGATGCTCCTGCGACTGCGGTAGCCATGTCGTCCCTGGAATCGGGCATTGGTTCGGAGATCGGGACCCGCCGTCCGAAGAAGCCTGTCTAGCGAAAGCTTTTATCATTGGCTGCTAGTGTCATTTCGCAGAAGAAGAAGAAATCTCTATTCTCTGCTGACGTTGTATTCGGCCAAGATCCCCATGCTCCCTATAGTGAGGGCTTGTGCGAGTATGGCACTAATGTCGGTCTGTTTGATGCGCCTGTGACTGATACCGATCTTCAGGCCGCCATTGAAGCGTCGAAGCGACTGGCCCGTGAACAGGCGGTGTTAGCCTCTATTGCGGAGTCCGGTATACTTTATTTATACTCTCCTGTATATATCCCCTCCCTTTTCTTTTGAATTTATTATGCTTTACTAATGCTCTCTTCCTTAATAGGCATTTCTGCTGAAGAGGCTCTCTCGGCTTCTCTCAAGACGTTTGAGGAGGAGGAGAGGCTCCGCGCCTCTTTGGGCCTTGGTATGATTCATTTCACTACACCTTAGTTCTTTTTGAAAAACAATACTATACTAGTTTGTTCATATCGAACTCGAAGTGCCAGGCTATTATTACCTATTATTTATATTTTATATGGCTCTTTGGATAGATTGACTGGCTTAAGCCGATGAACCAGCTTCTTTTATTCATGATCTGACCCTTTTCTTTATCCTATTACAGGAACCACCACAACCCAGGTTGTTCCGAGTGTAATACCGGTCTTGGGTGGTGATGCAGAAAAGCCTTCGGAGCCACCGACCGCGGCTGAGGCTCTCCTAAGGCCACTGCGGGAGGCGTTGCTGAAGCAACCGATGATGGATGCCACAACGGATCCGGAGGCTAAACTCGATTTGTACGACGACGCCCCTCTGTCGGAAGTTTTAAGGAGATCAGTTCATACGGCCCAGGCTGAGAGGAAGTGTAGAAAGCAGGCTGCGAGGGAACGGTCCTGGCCATGGGCGCAGGTTCGAGTGAAGTTTGGCCTTCTGTCGTTCCCATAGAGGATGTCCCTTCTGACTTGTCTACTGCTCATCGGCAAGTTGCGTGCGCATCTCGGGAAGAAGCTGAGCGGATGCTTCAAGGTATAACAACGTACAGTCCCTTATTAGAACTCAGCAACCGTTTTTTCTCGAATCATGACACATTTTTTGTTCTAAAGCAGGGCCAAGTTCTGGTGGTAGCCTGGCTGGAGAAGTGTCGTCGACTAAAGAGCCCGAAGTGGCCAACCTTTCTCTGGAATTTGAGACCGTTCCGACTGTCGCTTCTTCTCCTTGTGGATCCTTGATATTGGCGGGGGATGCCAGCATTACAACTGCCCTTATTGAGTCAGAGGATGAAGATGTGGGTGTTGAGTCTACTTTCCCAATGGAAATCGAGGAACCCGTCACAACTGGTGACGCTTCAGGCACGGTTTTGGTTTCTGACCTTTCAGGTACTCTTTGGGTTATTATCTTTGAGATTTTAATCCTGCTAAGCATCTCTGATGATATTTCCTTTATCCTGAGCATAGGCGCAGTAAACCCTGAAGCTGCACTGGCTGAAGAACTACCGCCGGCCGTTACCTTGATGTCACGGTTCCTTCTCCCTCTTCTGAGTCTCCCCGAATTTCGGAAGGTAAAGACTTCTCATTTATTTGCTTCACTGTAGATACCATTTTTTGCATTAACCATATAGTGTCGCAACCTTGCAGGAGTGCTCTTTGACCACTTATACCAAGTGCTAAACCCACATTTTTCCTTCCAATCGGAAGCCGTTCCCCATTCCGGCATTGGTCAGTATATTTTTCGCTTGGTGTTTCTCCTTTTCATGAGTAGACCTTCTGTTGCTAATCTTTCCTTATATTGACCACAGTATCACGGCTCAAAGGAGGGAGCGAAGGAATAGCCAAGCCTCCGGTGCTCCCTGTCTTGCTACTTTCAACAGCTAGTACGGTAGCTCTTGTCCATTAGCTTCCTTCTTTATCTTTCAAGTTGAAATTTGACTCTTATTCGTGCATGATTTATTTTGCAGCAATTATACCGGCTTCGCTTCATTTTGAGTCTCGCATTCCCATGCCTAGATGGCCTTTTGCTAAATGTCAATCTTCCAGGGGCGCGGTGACTAGCAAGCGGATGTTAAGCGAATTTATCGAAGATCTTGATGCTGAGGCTCTCACCTCTGCTGTGGATTTCGCTGACGAAGCCAACCTTTTGCTGACGACGCTTGCGAATTTCCACAACAAATATTTCGTTCGCTTTTGGGTCGATCATTGTAAGAAGATCGAGGCTTGTTTGCATGAGATCGAGCTCAAGCGTCTCGCTCCTGAAGTATTGACCTTGAAGGCTCAGTAGGTAGCGTGGATCAAACAAAGCATCGACTTCATTCAGTATTTTGAACAAAAGCTGACCCTGAAGCGAAAGAAGCATGCGACGGCTTCTGGCGAATCCATTCAATTGCGCGCCCAAATCGAAGCAAATGCTACGCAGCTGAAAGCTATTTTTGAAAAACTCCAACAATGTATATCTAATAGGCTGGCACTGAGGTAGAAGCTCGACTTTACTGAGCGGGGCACGCAAGATTGCGAAGCTGCCAAGCTGGAAATTGCTGAGAAGCTTTCATCCTGCTTGCACCAATAGGCTCAAATCGAAGCGGGGCTGGTCGTAGAAGCTGAATGCGAGGAGGAGTTGCGGGGAGCGCGTGAGCGGGTCGCCAATTTGTTGAAAGCCCCTCTTTCCTAATTGTAACTGTATTCCCCCTTTTGCATTAATTGTATCTCTTAAACATTTTGATTTATGAATAAGAATATACACATTTTTTATGCGCTTATCCGTGTTCTGATGCCTTAATGTGGTGCTAATTAGTTTACTTACTCGTTTCGGAGTTTGTAGTTTATGCGCTCGCTTCGGAGCCTGTAGTTTATTCACTCATTCCGGAGTCTCTAGTTTATGGACTCATTTCGAAGTTTGTAGTTTATTCACTCATTCCGGAATCTCTAGTTTATGGACTCATTTCGGAGTTTGTTTGGTTTACCTCCCTTGGGCTTATAGGCAAACTCGTCCTAACGTTATAGATAACCCTTACTCTTTGCGACAGAGATCCGTTAGGTTTTGTGGTACTAGGGTTTTAGTCCGTGGTACCGTCGCGTTGGCTGATGCATTCCCCGATATGCAGTCTTTACATTGCTGTTCGAGTAGTCCCGTGACTGTCGTGTCTCTGATCCCTTTAGGGGCTGGACAAGACGTCTTCAAGTAATTTTCTTAGGCAGTTTGAGTGCCGGAAGAGCTAGCGTTAGGGATTTTGCCATATCGCTTTTTACTTGAGGTAGGCTCAGTTTGGGAGCCCCGATGTGTCATAACCACTCCGCGCTGGTGTGGGATGATCTCCGATAGTCTCTTAGGCTTTATATGACTTGCCGTCGAGATCCTGAAGCTAGGAATATGCCGTTGCTTCGATTTGATTTGGCTATTTGGACCCTTTGTTGACATTTTGTTTGCTGTAACAAAAAGAATGTCGAGCTGGATCTGGGATTTTGCCGTCACTCCTTTTTGTTTTGACCCTTGGGCCTTTTGTTGACGTTCCGTCTGCATTCTGCTAGAATAAGAAAGTACGTCGGGGTTGTCTCTAGGTTGTATATGAACCGTCAAGGCTTGGAGCTAGGAACTCTTCATGGCTCTTTCGACCCTTGGGCCTTTTGTTGACGCTGCGTCTGCATCTTGCCGGAATGAGAAAGTACGCCAGAGTTGTCTCTAGGTTGTATATGAACCATCAAGACTTGGAGCTAGGAATTTGCCATGGCTCCGTATTGTTTTGACCCTTAGGTCCTTGTTGACGTTGCGTCTGCATTCTGCTGGAATGAGAAGGTACGCCAGAGTTGTCTCTAGGTTGTATATGAATCATCAAGACTTAGAGCTAGGAATTTGCCATGGCTCTATTTTGTTTCGACCCTTGGGTCTTTGTTGACGTCACGTCTGCACTGAGAAGGAACGTCAGGTTGATCTCTAGGCTGTAGATGTCTCCATCAAGATCCGGCTCTCTCTTTGACGGAGCCTGTGGGAAAATATGGTTCCCTTTTTCATTTGTGCCTATGGATTGCATACAGGGGTCGGTGTAGACTCACCTGCAGGGCAGAGGATATTTTATTTTATTTTATTTTTTTATTTCCGTGATACTCTATCTTTTCAGCTTTTCATATCGCGAAAGTCGCGATTGCCCAATCATTTCGGCTATTTATCGCAGTGCCCAATCATTTCGGCTATTTTTATATTCTTACTCGCTGCTTTTTATTGCAAGTTTCCCAAACATTTCAGCTATTTCATATGCATATATTTTTTGCTCGCTGATTTTTATTGCGAGTTGCCCCATCATTTCGGCTATTTCATTTGCTCGCTGATTTTTATTGCGAGTTGCCTTATCATTTAGACTATTTTTATATGCATTTTTTTGCTCGCTGATTTTTATTGCGAGTATGGAACTTAAGATCTGATCCCAATCTTGGCATCAGTATCGCTGCGACTAGAATATTGCCAAGAGTGAATCATCATTTGCCGTGAAAGGACTTGGAGTTTGACACCTGTTTAGGCATCAGCATTGCTGCAACTGGGATATTGCCAGGAGTGAATCATCATTTGCCTTGAAAGGACTTTGTATTTGACACTGATTTAGGCATCAACATCGCTACAACTGGGATATTGCCAAGAGAGAATCATCAATTGTATGTGCTGATTTGAGCGAAGGTGGCTTAGTACACAGGGTTAGGATCCTGTTGACTAAGACTTTTTGACTTTATAAGCCGTAAGGGTCTCATAATGTTATTTCTCCCTATGAGTCGTGAGGATCTCGTAGGCGTATTTTCTCTTTAGGAATCATGGGGATTCCTAAGTGTGTGTTCTCTTATAAGTTGTAAGGATCTTACAAGAGTGTTTTCTCCTTATAAGTCGAGAGGACTTACAAGTGTCGTTCACCATATGAGGACATTCCTCGTCATTGGTGGAACTTGGTTCGGAAATCATTTATTTATGCCCGTGGATTGTATATAAGGGCCAATATTGGACTGCCTGTAGGGTAACTTAGGGAATACGACGGCTTAAGAACAGGTCCAAGTCCCTGTAGCTTAAGGCTTTGAATCTTATAGGCCGTAAGGGTCTTATAGGGGGAGCTCTCCTTACGAGTCTCGAGGATCTTATAAGTGACAATTTTACGAGATTGCGCCCATTCGGATTTTCACAAGCTCGCCGGTAGCCCTGCTGTTTTTACTCACGGCGTCCTTTCGGGTTTTCATCCGTGTCCATTTTGCTTGTGGACATACCGTTTTTTATAACCGAGATTGCGCCCTTTAGGGTTTTCACAAGCTCGCCGGTATCCCTGCTGTTTTTACTCACGGCGCCCTTTCG
The DNA here is from genome assembly GCA_030015575.1 of Agapanthus africanus. Classification (NCBI taxonomy): domain Eukaryota; kingdom Viridiplantae; phylum Streptophyta; class Magnoliopsida; order Asparagales; family Amaryllidaceae; genus Agapanthus; species Agapanthus africanus. The sequence goes on along the minus strand of JASDDO010000028.1, from coordinate 103,046,724 downwards.
GGTTTTCATCCGTGCCCATTTTGCTTGTGGACATACCCTTTTTTATAACCGAGATTGCGCCCTTTCGGATTTTCACAAGCTCGCCGGTAGCCCTGCTGTTTTTACTCACGGTGCCCTTTCGGGTTTTCATCCTTGCCCATTTTTCTTGTGGACATACCGTTTTTTTGCAACCTATCTGTTTGCCAACGGGACTTAGGAAGTGGCTTCATTGTTGCGGTAGCTGTGTAGCCGGTAGTACTTGAGTTGCAACTTCTGCTGTTGAGATTTTGATTGTAACACAGATCTCAAGGGTGGATATTGTCGCATTTAGGGCGATGCGCTATGTTTGAGGCGGCGTACTAGTTTTAGGACATTCCGGTCCATTGTTAGTTTAGGGACATCTTGGTCCATTGTTAGTTTAGGGACATCTCGGTCCATTGCCAGTTTAAGGACGTTGTGGTCCATTATTACCATTTTCGAGGCAACGAATCCTCTGGATACTACTTCAGGGTTTTGACTCAGGTAGATAGAGAGCAGACACAGGCGTCGTCATCTATCATTGATCTGAATCGTAACCCGTTAGGCATAGTTTTTTTTTGAGGAATCGGCCATTTATTGGCCGGAAGCGTCTTTCGCCATGCATATCCATATGTAGGTAGGCCCTACCCCGGTAGACATTGTCTATGATGTATGGGCTCTCATAGTGAATTTCCCCCGTTTTGCACGTTTGGGATCATAGGTCTTTTGACGACTAGTACGAGTTCGCCTTGGCGGAATGTTCTCGGCATGGTCAGTTTTTCATATGACCGCGTCATCCTCGCCTTATAAGCCTCCAGGTTTTGCTGTACTATAAGGTGAGTTTCATCGAGGGCGTCGAGCTCCTCAAGCCAGAGATGAGCGTTTTCTTCATCTGTCAGTTCATATTGAACCGCTACTCGGAGAGAAGGGAGTTCTATTTCCAAAGGAAGGACTGCTTCCGTGCCGAATACTAACGCGTATGGGGTCATATTCGTGGCTGTTCTGAATGTCGTCCGGTATGCCCAGAGAGTTTCGTACAGCCTTTCATGCCAGTCTTTTTTGCTTCTGGACACCGTTTTCTTTATAATCTTGGTCAAGGTCTTGTTGAAATCTTCAGCCAGACCATTAGCTCGAGGATTATAGACGGAGGAGTATCTCCAGTCTATTTTATGTTGTTCTGCGAAGCGGCTGATTTTATGGCTCCTGTAGGCTGGTCCATTATCCGAGATTATCCGTCGCGGAGTGCCGAACCGGTAGATGACATGTGTCTTGAAGAAATGGAGAATATTCTCCGTCTTCACTTCCCTTAGTGGTTTTTCTTCCGCCCACTTAGAAAAGTAATCGGTCATTGCTAGTATGAACCGATGTCTTTTGGATGATGCTGGTTCAATGGGGCCAATTATGTTGGTTCCCTACATTTTGAACGGCCAGCTAGCTACCGTTGGGTATAGCGGATTTGGGTGTTGGTGGATGAAGTCCCCGTGAATTTGGCATGAGTGACACTACTTCGCATATTTGAGGCAGTCCTAAATCATTGTGGGCCAATAATAGCCCATACTTTTGATCTTCAGCTTCATTTTTGGCCCGTCCTGATGAGAACCGCAGAGTCCGTCGTGAGTTTCTTGAATGACTCTTTTTGCTTCTTCTGGCCCCAAGCACCTTAGCCACAAACTGTCATGCGATCTCTTATATAGAGTATCATTGACGAAAGCGAAAGACAGAGCCTGTTTCATGAGCTGATGTCTTGACGACGCGTTTTTGGGTGTTCGATGGGATTTGAAGTAGTCTATGAAGACTTCCCTCTAATCCTTGATCTTTTCTTCGTCTTTTATCTGAAGGACTGCTTGTTTGGTCATTTTCTTTTCTTTAGATGACTCTGTTAAATCCTCCGAAGATATCTTTGCTGGAGCGAGAACCCTGCGGCTTTGCACAATAATCTTTACGTCGTCGAAGTCTTCGTCGGCCAATTCCTTAGCCAACTAGGTTAATGCATCCGCCTTGCTACTCTCCAGGATGTTGGAGGGAATTTGTGTCAGCAATCGCTGCACACTTTCGCCATACTTTATTAGCTCTGGCTTGCACGTTTGATAGTCGCTATTTACTTGGCTAACGATCAGTTGGGAGTCTCTATATATGAGGAGGTCTTGAATTCCCATGTTAACGGCAATCTCGAGACCTGTAATCAAAGCTTCGTTGTTAGCCCTCGGCTCCGTCAGGAAGATGGCGTAACGCAGTATCCCTCCTTGCGGAGTCACGAAGCTGAGACCCACCCCAGTTTTGATTATGGGGGTGTTATGCTTCCGCCTTTTCATGGAAGATGCTCCATCAAATTAGAGTTCCCATCGGGCATCATTTTCTTCCTATTCTCCTTCGACTGCGTCGAACGCATGTTCATCCGGCAACTCACAATTTAAGGGGGAGTCGGCGGGTATCGGATGCTCGGCGAGAAAGTCGGCGATGGCTTGGCCTTTCACCGTTTTGAGGGGTCGATAAGTTATCGAGAATTCCATCAAGAGGAGGGCCCATTTTGCGAGCCTTCCTGTTAGAATGGCCCTTGACATCAGATATTTAAGGGGATCCACATTCGATATGAGATGGATCTCATGTGCTAAGGCGTAGTGCCTGAGCTTCGTTATTGCGAAGATCAGTGCCAGACAATGCTTTTCGATGGGAGTAGTTGTTTTCTTCCCCCAGAAGAACTCGACTCACATAGTACATAGCTCTCTCCTTTCCCTGGTCGTTCTCTTTTGCCCATAGCGCGCCTAAAAAACCTTTAAGGGCTGTTGTGTACAGGATGATGGGCTTTCCCTTAACCGGAGTAGTTAGTACTGGCGGATTCTGCAGGTATTGCTTGATTTCGTCTATTGCATCCTGGTATCTATGATCCCAGATGAACGGGGTCCCCTTCTTCATCATGTGACTGTAGAGACGACATTTTCCGGAGAGGTTGGCTATGAACCGCCGGATATACACGAGCTTTCCTTAGAGAGACCGCAGTTGTTTGAGAGTTCTCGGCGTGGGCATCCCCATAATCGCCTTAATCTTCGAAGGGTCAATTTCGATACCCCGGTGCCGTATGATGAATCCCAGGAATTTGCCTGAGGAGACTCCAAACGCGCATTTGAGAGGATTCATCTTACTTCCAAAGACGTTGGAACACTATATCTAGATGTTCCCAATGCTTCTTATGAGATTTGCTTTTTACCACAAGGTCGTTGATGTAGCATTCAACAACCTCATGAATGAGGTCATCGAAGATTTTTGTCATGGCCTTCTGGTAGGTAGCGCCGGCGCTCTTCAGACTAAAGAGCATCACCTTGTAACAGAATATACCCAATGGAGTCCGGAAGGCGGTATGCTTTTGGTCTTCAGGATGCATTTTTATTTGGTTGTATCCTAAAGATCCATCCATGAAAGAGAAGACTTCATGAGTAGACGTGTTTTCGATCATTAACTCGGTAACAGGTACTGAAAAGTCATCCTTCGGACAAGCTTTATTGAGGTCCCGAAAGTCCGCACAGATGCGCACTGTCCCATTTTTCTTCATCAACGGAACGATGTTAGCGATCCAGTCAGGGTATTGAACTTCTTGGATGAAGTCAGAGTCAATTAGTTTCTTAACTTCAGCGTTGATACTCATCTTGAGTTCGAGCTGCATTCTCCTTGGCGCTTATTTGACTGGCTTGATGTCTGGCGATATGGACAGCCTATGTACTGCTACTTATGGATCTAGACCTGATATCTCGGAATAGTTTCATGTGAAGCAGTTTTTATATTGCATGAGCACATCTTTTAAAATGGCCACCCGCTTTTTAGATAGCAGCTCACTGATAAACGTGGACCTCGGCTCGTTTTTCGTCCCTAGGTTAATTCTTCTTAGCTTGTCCGCCGTGGTATGTATCCCATCTTCTAGCTCTTTTGGCGCCAGTGGAAACTCTGAGATCACCTCCTCCTCGCCCTCATTTACGAAGCACTTGAAGAAGTCATCCATATTCTCGTGCTCTCCCTCATTTGAGAGTGTTATCATGTGGCAAGTATGAGTTCGCTTCCATTCTTGATGTTAAGCTGGTCTTACCTTCACGATATACGTTCTCTTTGGCTCATGCTTTTGTGGTGGATCACCCTCCAGCTATCGGATAAAGAGAACCTGCCTTGTTGATACTGATTTTCAACCCAATCTTTGAAGGTGAAGCAGTCTTCAAGCGGAAGTCCTATTGCTCGATGGTAGGAGCAATAATCCGGGTGATGAACCTCATTTATCTGTTCGGGGTACCGAGGTTCCGGGAGCGTCATCATTTGATGCTTCATGACAAGGTTGAATATTTTCCTTGTCTTGTCTTGAGGGAAAGAGTATTCCTGAACTATCTTCTTCATAAAAGATGGATTCCAGCTGACTTTTTCTCAATTGCGTGGCTTCTTGGATCCGCTTCGCTGTTTTAGAGCATCATTCTCGTTCTTCACCTTGTTTTTGGCCCTATTTCGGGGTTTTCTCTTATTGCGAGAATGTACAGCGGGCTGAGGGTGAAGGGAGTCACAATCTTCTCTTTCTGCAGACTGCTAAGTGAGGCACTGCGTCCTGGCCTTTTCGTAAATAGCCATTTCACGGCTGTGATCATCCCGAACCTTTTGACCAGCTTCCCTTATTAGCTTATCAACTTGCTATTCGAATGACAAACTTGACGTTCTTATAGCGGGATTTTGCTCCCTTTCAATGTCAGCGCTATCTGGAAAAGCATTCCCTTCTCCACCGGAGTTATTTATAATGCGGCAGCCATGGAATTACTCCCGTTTCTTGGACCGAACGTATCCAACCACAGTCGTCTCCATCCTCCCGTCGGGCATCTTTCGCCGAGTCTCAGGAATGTCCCAAATCTTGTTGTAGAACTGGGCTTGTCGAGCGGTTTGTTTGAAGGGTATGCCTTGACATCTTAATAGCCTTTTCAATCTCTTTGCGTAATATCTGGGTAGACGGATTAGTTGAAGTCTTTCAAGTGCAAACTCGGTACCATGCCAGACTTCTTTCTCCACTATGGTCGCTGTAGATTGATAGAAGAGGATCGCTTTTTCACATCTTCACCTGGGAGGGACGTAGAAAGTCTGCATCTCTTGTACGTTGTATGTATCAAGCGCATCAAGTTCTTTGTAATGCCGTGGCGGAACCATGGTGATTGGTAAACTTTAATCAGCTCCAGTAATAGTTTGTGCTGACGGGCGAGTGGAGAACACGGCGTTGGCCTCGTCCTTAGAGTCACTGCCAAAGAACAAAATTGGAGTAGATGGTCTTGGCCTGTTGCATTGGGGTTGCTCTGAGTAGACTATTTCCTCATCTTCCTCGGTGTCACTCCCAAAGATCGGGATGGTGACAACGGACTTCTGTTTACCCTCCGGCTTATGACATCTTTCCGTATCTTTGAAGTCTATAGGAAGTACTTTGCGTCTTCATATTTTCGGACTTCGTTTATGGAGAATGGATTTAGATCCCCCGTAATGGTGTACTCGAGACCGTCTTTGAAATACTTCATACACTGGTATCGTGTAGAAGGGATGACGTAGTACTCGTGTAACTAAGGCCTACCGAGCAGAGCGTTGTAGTAAGTCTTGGCATCAATGACGTGAAATTTGATGTCAGTGACAAGCAGCCTGAAGCATAACGTCAGTATTACGGACCCGAGCGTCCGTGATGACCGTGAATCGAAACCGGAGATGGTAATTTTATCTCGGGCTAGGTGCTGAACGTTCATGCAAATCTCCTTCAGCACCTTTATGTTGAGGAGGTTAACAGAAGACCCATTGTCGACAAGGATTTTTCCTATCTTGATATCGTGGAAGTACCCAGTGACGTATAACGGGCGGTTATGGTCGCAAGTTCCAAGGAGGAGATCTTCATCGCTGAATGTGATGTCAGCCATGTGAACCTATGATAACTCGTCCTTCATCCTTTCTTCCGCAAGGAAAGCTTGAAACTGATCAGGCTCTTGTAATGCATTAATCAAAGAATCTCGTGCTTCTTTGGACAGGAGGAGAGCATCCAGTATGCTTAGTTGTGAAGGCATTTTCCTTAGACGCGCTAGGACATTGTAATGCACCTTGTTTTTACTAGGTTGGTCATTGGCTGCGAGCTCTTTAACGACTCCATCATCAATGGTGATCTCCCCAGGGAATTTTTCTTTCCCCTCGTCTCTTTTACTTAAACCTTTATTTGCAGGTCCGAGGTTCTTTTCAGGCAGCGTGCGGTTACGCGGCTGAATGTTCTCGCAGTCCTTCTCCCCCTCTTCTTTTTCGGAGGTGGATTTCTTGAAGAGAGGGCCGAGGGTCATTTCTTCCTCAGAATCGCTCCCGAAGGTAAGAATTTAGAGTTTTTCGCTTTCCTGACTGGTATAAACCATATGATAGTTTCCGGTCGTTTTCTCACTCGCACTTGTCGAACTTCTTTGCTTTCGACAAGCTCCGCATTTCAATCTCTTGAAGTGTTATTGATGGGAAACGTATCCTTGCCACCACTTCTTAAAGGCACTGCATTCTCTGGTGGGGTGAGTGACCCTTCGATGGTATAAGCAGTAGTTCAGATGTGAATCCTCTCTGTTGAGGCTTATGACCCCGGGAGTGTTTCCTTTGAGAGGCGGCAGCTTCATTCCCACTGACAGGGCTTTGGCGAACCGTTCCTCTGTCTTGATCCTGCTCTTGTTTGCCACATGTGTGCTTTGGTTTGGTCGGAGTTCTTTACGACTCCTTCTTGCCGCAGCTTCTTCATCCTGACACTGATGCTTAGCCTTTTCGTATCTGGCTGTTTTGCGTTCTCGGTCAGCTTTGCTTTTTCGAAAGGCTTCGTTTAATAGCCTATCGATTGGGTCATCTGACAGTTCCAGGTATTTTAGCGCCACTCCTGCCCCCAGTTCCTCTGCATTTCTTTCCGACGCCGAGGGAGCTTCTTTGACAGTTGACGACGAATGGGAGACCATGTGGCAACTTTCTACATAGTCCTGGGTTTCTTCTGATGAGTTATTTCCCTCATCATCATCACTATCTCCGTTCTCAAGGATATGCATGAGAAACTCTTCGAGAGTAACTGAGGTCTGCGCTTTCTGGTTGTACTCCTCCAGCGCATCGATATACTTTTGCAGGTCAGTGCGCTTGTCGTCATACTCGGCAGGCTGCACAGGCTTATTGGTCTTCTTCTTTTTCTTCGAAGACTTTGAAGGCTTGACCTGGGGTTTTTCCCCTTGTCAACTGTTTTCGGTGTGGAACGCAGTTTTAACACCCTTTCAATGATCTCGGGCTCCAGCGGGATTTTCCATCTTATCGCCGGACACGCCTGAAGATCTTTTAGAATTCTTTTTGTTTTAGTTGAAAGGACAACTTCCCATGGAGCTTCTTCCATGAGCGAGCATGATTCCCCCGGCATGTTTACTTTCTTGGGAGCGTGCTTCTGTGGTGGGTTGACCTTCCAGTTCTCCGATAGCTCAAACTTCCCTTGTTGGTACTGATCCTCGACCCAGTTTTTGAAGACGTAGGAATCCTCAATTGGGTGGATCACCATCCTATGATAGGAGCAATAGTTGAGGTTGTTGATGCCGCCAGGTTGCAATGGATGTTGTGGGTCCGGCAACGTGATGAGTTTGTTGCGCACTGCCAACTCGAATAGTCTCCTCGTCTTATCATGGGGAAATAAGTAAGCACGTCCTAGTCTTTCTTCCAGGGATATACGCCGACGGATGTTGTTTTGGAGAGTAACTGGTTTCGGGTCACTCGGCTGTTGTTGAGTGTTGGCAACGAAGTCTGCTTTCCCTTTACCTTGGCATTTCGAGGGTCCATTTTTGAGGAGGAAGGCCCGTGGCCTATCTGGTCCATTTGGGCCAGCTTGTCGATCAGCACCTGGAAGGTGGTTGGCTTGAAGAACGTCATGAACCGGGACACTGTCGCTTGAGGATCAAGGGTCTCGATGAACATGCCTACGGAAGGAGATTTTTCGACGCGTTGTTCGCATTTTGACCATGGGTTCCGCCACCGGATCACGTATTGGACCCATGTCTCTCCGACTTCACCTTGGCATTGATTAATGCTGTGATCGGGGTGTGTTTGCTTGCACTTGCGAATCGCTGTGTGAACAGCAATTCCATTTCTGTGAATGTTTTTACGGAGTCATTTGGGAGCTCCGGGTACCATTCAAATGCTGTTTCCGACAGGCTACCAACGAACTGGCGAAGCAGCAATTTGTCGTTGCCTCCCGTATTGCTGCACAAAGCTCTGAACTGAGCAACATGCTAATGAGAATTGCCTGTCCCTTTGTACACATGGAACTTGGGGATCGTATATCCCGGCGGGTACTTGATTTGATCGTACCAGCTTGGGTACGGTCGCCCGGTTCTGACGACTTGGCCAGCCGCTTCGTTGGCATGATGAGCTCGTATTTGTTGAGCTATTTAATCGTCAAGGGTAGCTTTGGAGATCGTTTCCTCCCTGTCCACTGATAGAGCCGGAAGAGGGTTCGATATTTCCCCTCTGTCGTCCTCGATGATCATCAGTAGATCTTCGGCCGGAGGTTCTGGCTGAATCATCATTCCAACCATGTCCTGGAACAAAAGCACCATTTGTTTTATATTAGCATCTTTTTCTATGGTCTCCTTGTTTTTTCTTTCTAGCACCCTTCGCAGGAACTCTGTATCGGTTTCCTGTTCTTAGCGATGTTCACTTGCTGATTCCAGACTTTCTTTCTGTCCGGTAAGTGCTGCCATTTTTGTCAGCATCTTCTGGAGCTTCTGTTGTTGCTCATGAGCTTTTGTCAACGACCGAATTTGCGGCCGATGACCCACGGAAGCACGACTTTCCTCTTTCACGGAAGCCATGTAAACCGTGTGTATGATCATGCCCCCAGACTTGGGGCGTTTAGATCCATCTCCTTTGGAATTTGTCGCTGGCGGTGGGAGATTCTCCAGCCTCACCCTTTTATGGGAGGTCGAAGTTGAAGGAGCTGTTGTAACAGGCACCCATGTTGAAGACATCCCTCTTTGTATGACGGAGGGATGATCCTCTTCTTGTCGAGCCTTCATTTTTTTCAGTCGGCGAGAGTAGTCTTTGTTGATCATAGCATCTTGGACTTTCTGGAAGACCCTGTGGATTTGGGAAGAGAGCCGCTGAGGGGGCTACTCCGGCTTTTCCTGCGTCGTGTTTTCAGCAGGTGGGGAAGATTTCTTCTGCACTGCAGTTGGAGAGTTCTTTCGCACCCTCCTAAGTAGATTTAAGCTGTTCCCGGTTGGAACATCAGCGTCAATTTCCACTATTGGAGTTGGAGGGGGAGTTGCCCCCAGCTCTTCTCACTCAGCACCAGTGGCGACGTCGAGCATGCCTTGCAGATGAGACTACTTCAGTTGTGGAAGCGGCTCCGTCATGGCCCCGGCTTTGGTGAGGGGCTGCTGCTGGTGCCAACCTGTCGAAGACTGACGTTCGTTGAGAGGGAACATGCAATCTTTTGAAGGCCGATTTTCTGGTAGGGAAAGCACTTTTGACAACTTCACCCGCATCAAGAGTTGAAACGACCAATCTGTCAAAGACCGATCTTTTGGTAGACAAAGCACCTTTGACGACTTCACCCGCCGGAGGAGTTGGGAGGACTATCCGTTTTGGGATAGCCCCTTCAGGTATCGTGGGCCTCTTTGCGGGCCCACTTAAGCTTCGTCTCAGCCTGTTGAAGACTGAGGTGGCGGACTTGGACGACCCGTTGAGAGGGTCCGTGGTGGTTGCAAGTCGATCGAAGACCGACTTCTTGGGAGCTTCTTGTGGTGGCACTGGGGCGTTGAAACTCGCTGGCGGGAGCATGGTCCCGCAGAACAATCCAGTGGTGGCTTGAGTTACCTGCCACACCGGCATTGAAAGGATAGAGGCCGCATTGGGCCCGTATGTCACTCCTCCAGTTGGGGCGAAGTGGGAGTTGCTGTTGTAGTTTGTGCAGCTGGAAGCTATTGACCATTTTCATTCTTCTTCTGCACAGGAGCAAGACACCAAATCTTAGTACCTCGAATCCAAGGGCAACCATAGCAAACCGCGATTTTTGTTCGCAAAACACGACACACGAAGTGTTGAGTGGAAAGAGGAAAAGGTCCTACCAAGCGTGCCAGAATCTGTTCACCGCCGAAAGACGCGACCGGAGTGTTAGGACGTCTGGCCTGAATTTTGGGGGCAGGTGCTATTTATATTTATCCGTCCACCTCTCCGAAAATGCCAAGTTGATTTATGGCACCGTATATTGGAGGTTTGGACGGATGTGGTCGTTGTTGCAAACTTCGTCAGATTTCCCCTCGTTTGCGAGGTTTTTTTTTAATATTGTGGTGACGCTATTCCCTGCAGGCGCAAGCCTATGCAGTTAATTACATTATCGCATCGCGATAACCACTTTCTCCTGCTCCGGAAGTTCACTTCGTGTTGTGTGCGTTTTTATTTTTGGTTTAGGTTGCCCATGGATTGTATACGGAGACTAATTTATGTGGTTGCCCGTAGGGCGTGGATTAGTCCAAATTCGTATATCATAGTTTAGTTTTTTTTATTTAAGGATCATTAATCTTATTTGAGATTAAGATCGACTTAAATGTATGTGAACAGTTGGGGCTCGGTTGGTTCTTTTATTAAGGATACGTTAGTCCAATTTGAGACTATGATCTACTTAACAAGGTGTTAGGATCATTTTTGTTTCAGATCCAACAAGAGAGCATTTGGGCTCCGTTATCATAGTTTAGGCACATTTCGGTCCATCGTCGCTATTTTTGAGGCGAATATTAGTTTAAGGACATTTCGGTCCGTTGATCACCATTTTTGAGGTGAGGTTTTAGTTTAAAGACGTCTTGGTACATTGATCACCATTTTAGAGGTGAGATTTTAGTTTAAGAACGTCTTGGTCTGTTGATCACCATTTTGGAAGGAGATTTTTGTTTAAAGAAGTCTCGGTCCGTTGTCTATCTTGCGCGCACGTGTATTTATTATGTGACGGGATGAACAACGATGATATGGGATGCACCCAGTTTGGGGTGCGGTCTGATTTGAGGTGTGCACATCAGTTTGGAAGTGCACCAAAAAGCTGTTGGTTGTTGGGACCCGCCACCTCTCTGAAGACGTTGATGAATTGCAAATACGTGGATCAGAGGTATGGAGAGATGTATCCTTAAACCAATTCCCGTATTTGAGGGAAAAAGAAGTTAGTGGTAAATCCGGAAATCATTAGTCATATTTTGAGACTAAGATTTCCTCGGGAGGATGTGGGATGAGTATCGCTTTGGATATTATCAATTGGAAGATCAATAGTCGTATTTGGTACTAAGATTAGTTTGGGAAATCACGAGCACATGGAATCGGCTGATCTGAATCAGGGAGGTTCTATCCTCAGGGGACCTAGCCAATTTAGGCTTGGTCCACTCAGTTTTTTTATTGAAAAGTGTTACGCACTTGTTTGGGCTCTATTTAATCAGTCCCCTTTTTGTACAAAAAGGGCTGAGCACTTATATAAGTTCTGAAACTCACATATAATCATGTGGGGATTTCAGTCTTAGGGATTGCCCAATAAGTGTTAAACACTTTACCCCCTTTTTGTCTTTATATGGAGTGCTAGGCACTCTTTATGGCGCCCATGTGCGAAGCACGTGAGGCGCTAGGCGCTGCAAAGTGAGTGCTAAGCACTCTTCCATTTTGTGGCGCCCACGTGAGGGACACGTGAGGCTCTGGGCGCCGGTCATTGAATGCTAAACACTCTTTTCTTCTGTAGCGCCCACGTGAGGGGCATGTGGGGGCGCTGGACGCTGAGTGCCGCTCATTGAGTGCTAAGCACTCTTTTCTTCTGTGGCGCCCACGTGAAGGGCACGTGGGGCGCTGGACGCTGGGTTCTTTTCTTCTTGAATGATCAATATGATCTTTATTTTGCAGATGGATTTTTGGTTCTCGAGAATGAGTTCTTCCCCATGAGAATTAAATTCTCATCATATGGGAGACTTGTCTTGTGGATCCCAGATCCGGAGAAAGAAATCGGTTCTCTGAGAAGGGCTAAACCCTCCAGTAGGTGTGTGTGTGTGTGTGTGTATGTGTGTGTGTGTGTGTGTGTCTATACCTAAAATTTAATTCTCTGTTCATTTGAAGCTTTCTCTTTTTTTAAAAGCTTATGGGGGGTTTCTTCCTCTTTATACTTGAAGTCTTTGGTTCTTTATATAGTAGAGGCAGTTTGTTAATTAGTTTTGAGGAAATCTCTCATTAAGAGATTCCAATTGATCTAGGGAATTTTACCTACCGCTGGATCTTTGATCCAAGGACTTCTGTTTTACAGAAAGTATTATCTTGTTTTTAACAAGATCGGGGAGATATTTTCCCATACAGAATTTATTCTATAAAACGTTGATTTAGTCTCTGTTTTACAGAAAGCATAGAAAAACCCAACGGTCCTCTTTTTACAGAAGGCATAGAATTTTATTCTATGATCCAACCGAAGGTATATTTCTTGTTTTAGAAAGATTTGAGGAATATTTCCTCTCAAAAGAATTTTAATTCTGATTCTTGATGATTTATCATCTCCGTTGGATTTTTGATCCAACGGATCTGTTTAACAGATAGTAGAATTTATTTCTACCTGGGCGCCGACGCTCACGTGTTGTGCACGTGGGCGCTAATTAGGGTTTTAATTCCTTTATATGTTTTGCATGTTGGCGCTCACGAGAGGAGCATGTGCGGCACCATGTAAGAGTTTTTTTATCTCTGGCGTTGGCGCCCTCGTGGAAGGTACGTGAGGCGCTGCCTTTGTAAAAATTTTGAACAGAGCTTTGCTATTTTATTAGGGAAAACACTCATAGCATTATTTACAGAATCTAGACATCGAGAGGATCTAAAAAAATAAAGATAAAATAGCATAAAAAATCCCAAAGACTGAAGTCATCAAACCGCGGCGGAACCGCGGCCAAATAGGCCAATATACGGCGGTTCCGCGGCTTAATTAGGGCCTTAGGATGTGATATTTTGGTTATTGGATCGTATCAGTGTATATTCATAGATAGTATCTAGGGTTTATAGTTTCTGTGACTATAAATAGGACCAAGAGTTTCACATCAAAAATCATCAATCCGAAGTGATCAAGAGGTCCAAAGCGATCCACGCATCCAGGTGATCATCAGCTAGTCATCTACCTCTAACAAGAGAGAGAGAGAGAGAGCGAGAGCAAAAACTAAGGTTCTTTGTAATCTACTTTTAAAAAGGAGAGTTGTATGAAATAGCTGATTAATAAAGGTAGATCTTAATTTATTTCTTTTCACATTTACTTTCTGCATTTAATTTCTGCATCTTAATCATGTTTTCTTCTTCATCTTTTCTTCTATCTCAAACCATGAGTGAGTAATTCCTAGCTTGCTAGGGTTCGTAGGGTAGGGAAGATCAATGTATGATAAAATCATTTAACCTCTTTTATACATTTTAAAGTTTATAAACTTGAGCAAAACAAATGTTAACATCCTTATCGGACATGATACTAATGTATTGCTAGTTACGACCACGATTCGAGATCTGTTCAACACTTATTTTGTTAAGGGCTAGACATGAATAGGGATCAATGCAAGGGCAAGGGTTTAGAGTGGGAAACCCTAGTTTCTTTCAAATGTACCCTAATCCACATTCATCACTATCGATTTAGTTTTAAACTATTAAAAAATAAAATGAGTCATTTTTAATTATTCATCCATTACTACTATGTCCTATGAACCTTATAAGCCTCTTCTTTATAAATCTTACATCCGTAGTATATCCGTAACTACAACCAATTCTCCTTCTTCTATCAACTTGTCTAAAGCAAAAAAAAAGTTCACGTTTCCCTGTGGATGGCCCATACTCATCACGGCTAGCTACTAGCGACACCGTCTTGATTGCGGTTATTTTACGAAAACACTTTTTAAAAGACCAATCAAATGGCGCCGTTGTAGGGTGTTTTTCGTCACCCCATTGAGATGGGAATACGCGCGCGCTTGTCAGGCGTACTACAGATTCCCCCTGCCTAGGGTAGACCGGGGTTTAATGATTGTGGGGATCCGAATCTCCGGCAGCCGCGGACTAAGCTGCCGTTAATTACCCCTCGCCTTTGGGGCGAGGGAACCTCCGATTAACGGGTTAAACTGGTCATGCAAATTCAATGTGCAGTGTGCGTGTGTTGTGTTTTGAAAGGGGGGTTTTGGATATATTGGGAGCCACGCAGAGTTTTTACGGGGGTCCCGCTACCCGGATAGCGGGCTGGGGGTCAAGGGGGCTAGCAGCCCCCTTGCGGGGTGCGGGGCAGCGCCCCGTTAGAATTTTTTTCTAACAGGGACAGTGTCGTGGAGTATGTGTGTATGTACATATGTATACATATGTATAGATATACATGTATATATATAAAAAGGGGAAAAGACATCCAAAGGATGCGTGGGGCAGCACCTTGGGCGCTGTGCGCCTAGGTGCTGTGCGCTCAGGCGCTAGAGTGCCACGTGTCGGCACGTGGGCGCTCTGTGCTTGAGCGCTGGGCGCTTGAGCGCAAGCGCGCCATGTGTCGGCACGGGGGCGACTTGCGCTCGAGCGCTTGCGTTTGAGCGCAAGCGCGCCACGTGTTGGCAAGGGGCGATTTGCGCTCGAGCACTTGCGCTGGAGCGCAAGCGCGCCGTGTGTCGGCACCGGGAGGACTTGCGCTCGAGCGCTTGCGCTTGAGTATAAGCGCGCCACGTGTCGGCATAGGGGCGACTTGCGCTCGAGCGCTTGCGCTTGAGCACAAGCGCGCCACGTGTCGACACCGGGGCGACTTGCGCTCGAGTGCGAGCGCTGGAGCGCAAGCGCGCCACGTGTCGGCACGTGGGCGCTCTGGGCTCGAGCGCTGGCAAGTGAGCGCAAGCGCGCCACGTGTCGGCACGCGGGCGCTCTGTGCTTGAGCGCCGGCGAGAAAAAGAGACTTTTAGCCTAAGAAACAGAAGCTATGCTTCAGAAAGGAAATATTTATTATGTATATATGTATGGAGTTAAACTCCTAGGATGTTTTGAAGCTGATAAAGGGGGGGGGGTTCTTCTTCTTCCTCCTGTTGTTTGGCCGGATCTTGAAGATCAAGAGATGTGAGATCTCAAAATCTCTCCTTTTTGAGATCTGATGGGAGATCTTAGTTCCCCTTTGCGGGTTTTGTGGTGGAAAACTACTTATTTTTGGAAAAGAAAGAGTAAAACTCTTGATTTAATTCAAAAGAAATAAGAAGGTTTAGAACCTTGGAGAAGGAGCACGAGGCACAAAGAACCCTAGTTTTTTTTGGGGAATGAAAAGTATATTCTTTATTCATCATCATGTTGCCTTATATAGGCTTAAATATTTACATATAACCCTTTGGGCTTTACAAAAAAGGTATTTTAGCCATCCTATGGTTCATGTGCCATTTCATTTTTGCACATAAGCCATGGACTTACAAAATATTGGCTTTATGCCCATTTTGTTTACATTCATGCATAAAAAATTACATAAAAATTATTTATGACATGATTTCGTTGTTGGCATGGGAAGGCTGGCCGCGGGCTCGCCTTGGGCATGGGCCCGTTTGACCTGGGCTTGGGCTCACCTAGCTTGGGGGTTAACCTTGACTTTGACTCGGTCAACCGGGGTGTAAATTTTTACCCCAACAAATTGCCCCCATCAATAAATGCACACCGCACATGTAGGTCGTGTGCATGAAATTGATGGATCTTCTTTCACGTGGAGGCGACTTGCTTTGGTTCCCACTTTTTTGTTAGTTATATGTATGCCCTAGAGGCCATTACTGTACATAGGATATATATTGTAGTGGATGCTGGGACATATATAGGGAGGACTTTCTTGCTCGACATGATAGTATGCTATCTGGTCGCTCTTTACCTTAACGTGTACACTGATTGTCTCTCTGTTACATGTTGGTAAAGCCCTTAGGATGTGTACTTGACTACCTGGACTGTGATGCGGATCATACTAGTGGGGACATGGTAGTCCATAAGTACATCCTTCAAAGTCCCTAGTCGTGGGTGTATCGAGACAGGGCATCGATATACCAGAGTAGACTAGCGTGTACCTTCTCGACCCATACAGATGGGCGATGGATGATCCCATATCCATTGGTGTTTGACATCAGAGGAGATATACGGGTGCTCAGTAGAGACTGGGTACACTGGACGGACTCGCCGAGAACTCCCAGATGGTATTATACCTCACGTCAGATGGCAGTTCTCTGGTGACACTGGTACAGAGTAGTCTGTTGACCCGAGATCGTCATAGAGTCTTGTGTGGTTCCCACTGTGCTTTGATTTCCATCTTACCACGTCCAAGAGGGCGTGCAAAACGGTGGTTTTTGGGTACAGTCCCGAGTCATATGGAGGCAATGAGCGATAAGAGGGGATTCGTCTCTCCCGGTATAGGGAGTTGATGTTGCGCTGTGTTCGATTGGCTATAACAGGAAATCCCTGGCCAGGGTTGCTGATATTTACTGGTAAGTGTTACCAGTAGTTTCTCGAATTGTTATAGACCTCATATCGACACGACTTATCAAGCTATTGGGGTCTGACGTTTACCACCCCTAGGCGAGATATGCGACATATCAGACGATCAGACGGGACTGTACGGTAGTGTTACTGGTTGGATTCACTGGAGTGTGAGCGGGCTTGCTCATCGATCTTCAGATCGCTCAATACCCGGGTGGCCGTTACGTTTAGCAGACCGCTTGCGGCTTGTGGGTGCTTGATATGATCATCACCTGCTGCCGGCGTATTGACGAGTCTTTAGAGTCCTACACAGAGGTTTCCTGGCTCAAGCGAAACGAAATAGGAGCGCATATGAGATATGTGCGGGACCGAGAATAATGCGTGTATGTGATACCATATTCCATTCTCGCGATGAATGTGTCGGATGGTTGTATGCGATATAACCTAGTTATCGAATCAAGGATTGATTCGATAAGCCGATACATTGTATACTAGTTGGTTGTGTGCGACATGACCGGATCATTGAATCAAGTGTTGATTTAATTATTTAATGCATAATTATATATTTGATATATTACTTTGCATTAACTAGTATCGGTTTACTTAAGATGGATTTTCTCACTCGGACGTTCATATTGTATATGTGATATACTTTTGTGCACTTGTATGTATCATGTTTGATGATGCATGCTAACTTGTGTTTTGTGTAAAGTTTAAACCATGGTTATGTAATGGTTAGGGTTTTCATTTTCATATCTATTTATTTATTTGTTTATTTATATTGGAAAATGATAAGCATAATACAAAATGGTGGCTTTCTTTGGAAGCTTGTTGAAGCTTCATGAAGACTTTGACCAAGTGACCATTTTGTCTCATGCTTAACCCTAACCATTCCATTCAACCATGGTTAACTCTCTACATCAAACCATGGTTCATGTTATGATAAGGATAATTCTTTTTCTATTTTCTAATTAACTTATCATATCAATTATCATCTTCTTCTTCTTCTTCACTTCAAGAAGAAAGCAAGCTCCATCAATGGTAATTGATGGAAATGAGTGAGAAATCCAATTCTAAAGTCTACCCACTTGCTATTTCTTCATCCTCTACCTCTTGCCAAGTAGTAGAGTGTGTTTCCTTCACAAGTTATCATGGCTTGGTGAAGGTGGAGCTTGATCTAGTGATGCTTCGACGTAGATCATCTTCGGCACGTCGTCGATGACCTAGCCCGCTTCTTCTCCGATGAAGCCGACGCAAGAGCCCGGATTTCGATTTGGACAGCGAGGATACTTCGTTGCGGAGCTATGGAGGTGGAAAACCGGATCTACAAAGGTTGTATTTCCGTATTCTTATAGTTAAGTGTTAACTAGTTTAATGTTTCGCCTAGATTTCTAGCCAACGATCCGTTCTAGGGTTTCTCGGCACCTAGAATTTTTGAAATTGGCATGGTTGATGCCTTGTGAGACCTCACTAGGGTGCCTAGGAACCCTACAGTGGTATCAGAGCCTAGCTAGAGCCTTAGACGAAGTCTAGACGGAATTTGAAGTCCGAACGAACCCGAAACCCCAAACCAAACTTGCTCTCTGTCCTTTTTTCAAAAACGTGGATTTTTCCAAATTAAAAATTGCTAAAAAATTCAGCAGGGAAAAATAAGAATTACGATGCAAAAATATTTCGATGAACAGTGTTTATTGCGGCGGAACCGCGGCAGAAGCCTAGCTTCTGCGGCGGTTCCGCGGCTATCTGGTGACGTCAGCCCACTTTGTTTGCACAGTAATTCCTGATAAATTATGCTGAGTTTTCTGGGAATTTTTAAAATTTATTCAAGAGTTGATTTTTCTGTTGTGTTTTTGGGGATTCGGTGTTTCGATCGGAGTATCAAATTTTGTCTGTGTGGCTTTCCGGATAATTTTTAGAATATGTTAAAAAGTTCGACCGGATATAAATACCCACCTTTTCCCCTGTCGGGAAATTTCCAAGTGTTGGATTTTTCCGTAGTTTAACGACGTTCTAAGTAGTGCAAGCAACTCGATGGACCCTCTAGAAGACAACAAACCTTAACTCGATTATGTGACCGTCTTGAACTGCCCTTTGAACCTTAGGATTTGGGGCAGTACGGCGTGCCACATGTGAGGCGTTGGCTTGACCCTTCTACGGCTGGACCGTTGGTACTGAGGCACGAACGGAATGTTGTTAGACTTATTTCATGTGTTGAGCTGTATCGGGAAAACTTGGGTGTTCGATTGTTCGATCGAAAAGTTTAACATTTTCTGTTTATCTGGAATGGGATACAATAATTGGAATTCACAAAAGTTATGTGATAACTGAATGAATGTTATAAACATAGCAGTTTAGTCTCACTTGATCGGTAGCCACGGAATTTTGATGTGATCAAAAGTCTGTCGCAATCATGTAGCGTACGCGGATACTCGCCGGGTAAACTTAATAGACAGCCTCGCTCCATTGCCCTGACCAAGTGACTGTAGGAGAACCCCGTCGCCGAAAGCATCCGTTCGGATGCTCGCGGCAGCGGTGTTCCGCCTTGGTGCACTTCGTCGACGGCATCGGGGGTGCGGCCGCCTACTAAAGTTTGCGACGAGTATTCGATCAGGTTGTCGGGAATCTTGTTGAATTGCCCGACTTGATATTGAAAAGAGTTTTCGATTTTGAGACTAAAATGCGGGGTTTATAATTGTTAGGCATGCAATGTCTAAGTAATTCATTTGGTCAGGCATGTGATGTCTGAGGTGGTTGCGGATTCCAACTGTTGTAGTTTTACACTTTCTTTTCTGTGACCGTAAGTGTAATATGTGATATCGCCGGTTTCGCTGCTATACGTCAACGACAATTGGGATGCGCATATTTACTTACGTTGATGACATGTGATGTTATGTGTTGCTGGATATGTTATATTGGATCGTCGTGTTTGAATAGCCGGGGGTTTTTATGTGAGATGAGTGTTTTTCATTTTCATTCATGTAAAAACTTGTATGTAATATTCTTTTATTGGGGCGCTTCCAGGTTGCGGAAGATGTCACCGTTTGTATATTATTTACTTTTCCGCACTAGGATAGACCCAAGGAGGAGGGCACAAGTAACCGGGTTCTGGAGTCCAGTGGGAGACCAACTCGAGGAGTCGAGTCCGGGTCTCATAACTCCAGAATTGGTAGGGTTGCTTGCCGCTCTCGTAGGGGTCTAGGGGTGTGGGTTTGGCTATTCATCGCGACCATGGAATCCGTGTTTTATACTGGCTCGTATTGAAAACACGGACGTCCTTGTATATCCAATATTTCATATGATTCTTCTGCTGCGATATCTGTGATGTGATCATGTGATGTTCTGTGATAGATACAGTATATAGTATATATGATATATTATATAGACGTTACTTATGTTTTACACCCGCGCTAGCCCTGCCCTGCTCTACCGTTAGTTACCTAACCTAACGGTGCACGAGGGGACATCGAGGCGAATGCGGATGGCATAAGTGTACGTCGTATTTATCTGTGATGTTTAGGTATTTAAATGATGGGACTTCATTAATGTGATTAATGAAATAAAAGAAACCTAAGATGTTGTAGAATCGAATTTCAAAATAAAACAGGTAGCTACAGTTCTTGCTTTGCACAGCGGTATATGTGATATATCCTGCACCTTATTCGATAAGGAAATGACCGAGATCCCTTCACCGGGAGTGACTCCTTTAGCAATAACTGGTCGATGCTACACCCTCGGTTTGTCTTTTGATTGCTTTTAAGAGTTTTTGCTTTGCACAGTGATATATGTGATATATCCCGCACCTCATTCGACGAGGAAAGGACCGACGATCCCTTCACCGGGAGTGACTCCTTTAGCAAAACTAGAAAAGCCTCAAAAGCACTCCATTTTAAAATCATTTGATTCTACAACGATATCAAGTTCATTACGCAATAGGTTTTCAGAAAAACCTGTCGTAGCCCTCCGTCATTTCAGATAAGTAGTAGTTAGTATTCGTGCTACGTTTGTTGGCCTGCGTCAAGGCGTAGTGTGCGGTAGCTAACTGGTATTTATCTGCTTATGCATATGATGCAGATTGGATTAGGGTAGTCGTGCGACTTTGTTGGCCTGCGTCAAGGGTCGTGCGGGTGGGTTTAATTCAATCAGGAAATGACGGGTTGAACTTGACTAGCGGACTATAGTTTGTTGGCCTGCGTCAAGGTCATAGGACGCTAGGGGCAAAATATTATCGGGAATTTCAAGTGTTGAAATTTGCAATGAGATTGCATACCTTCTATGAGATAGTTGGATCCCGATACCCGCTGCGAGTAAGAGTTACTCCTGGGAGAGTTTTATACATTACAATTAGCCGATCAAGTAGGTGTCTAGAAAGGTGTCAACGGGGTTACGCCTCTGGGAAAACGAGGTTTACATTAATTAGGTTCGTGCGAAAGCACGGGGGACCTCCCTCAAAGTACCGACACTGGCCTGGCTGAAAGATTGGCGAACTTGTAGTGTGTAATTAATCCCGGCTAGTCTTTCCTTTTAGGGTTTGAAGGAGGATTTGATAAAAAGCAGTGGGAGCCATCCTGATTAGATAAAATAATAACCAATCTATTCTTGGAAGAGCGCACGCTGAGTGTTTTCTTCTCTCTCTCTCCTGGTAGCGACCATATCACGCCTTAATCAAGATAATAATACGGATATTTGACCGAACCCGCTTGTTATACTGAGCTGGGGAACGTTGGTCCCGCTCCAACCTATAATTGTTATAAGACAGAGCAGGAAATTGGGGATTACCAGAATTCCCGTGCAGCCCAAACGAAGAAAGTGCATGTGATGCATCTCCTTCGGGTGTGTTCATTACAAAGAACTGTTTCTCTGTATCCTCTACGTCCTGGGTATGTGATACCAGATCAGGATCCCAGATATGTAATCTGTTACATAGGGCTAAAGAAAGGTAGAGAACTGAGAACGGGTGATAAGTTTCATGAGGCAGAAAACGGGGCAAGTGTTGCAGCCAAGTCTGTTGGTCACTGTCACCCTGTATTACCAATACATTGATTCTGAACGAATGTTATTAGATACCGAACCTGATATACAAAATCATATCAGTCTCTTTATTAGTAAAGAAATGATAAAATTTTGTGTTGTTGGATAATGTTTTGAACATTTCCTATATCAAAAGTTGATCGGTTCAGGCACGTTATCTAAAAGCATTGATGTTCTAAATCAAACTACAGTTCTTAGTATACGGATCACACACAAGAGGAAGAGTTCAGAAATGAACGAATTCTTCTTGAGGCATTGTAGACTAGGTCAGATCAATGTGACCCGACTAGCTAGAGTTACATATAGATGCATATTTAAATCAGTTTGAATTTACATCTTGTGAAACTCGCCAGTCATGTCACAAAGATAAGATGACCATAGCTCTGTTTATTGGAAACAGAGAAAGAGTTAGTAAACTCTTGGGATGATACATGTTGATGTATGTAGGTCCCCTGTCTACACATGCCAAGACCGGTTCTTTGTACTTCATTACATTCTCTGATGATCTTTCGAGATTCAGACCTATGTTCCTGTTGAAACACAAGTCCGAACCTTTTGAGATATTCACAGAATATAAGTTAGAAGTAGAGAACCAAAATACGGGTAAAAGTATTATGTCCTTTGATGTGATCAAGGAGGAGAATACTTGTGCATGGAATTTCTGGACTATTCTAAAGGAGAATGAGATTCTCTCTCAGCATTACTCCTCCTATACACCATAGCACGATGGTATATCGGGGCGGAGCTATCTCACCCTATATGATAAGGTGTGCTCTATGATGAGTACTACTGAGTTTCCTATTTTCTTTTTGGGAGTTATGCACTTGAGAAGCTGCATACCTATTGAATAGGGTTCAAATCAAATCAGTTGCCTACCGTTCCATATGAGATATGGTATGGGAAGAGCCCATGTCTTAAGTTAGTTAAGATTTGGGGTTGTCCAGCCTATGTTTAAAAGCAAAATCCGGACAAGCTCGAGGCAAGGTCTGTAATGTAGAACTGGAAATGTTCCAGCCATACAAACTGCAGCAGATGATTTGGTACAACCAGAGGATTCAGTAGAAACCAACGAACCTCAGCCTCTCCGCCGATCTAGTAGGGTTCCTCACCCACCTGAGAGATACTTCGGTTTCTCTATGACAGTGGGAGCAAGGATTGCATCATGAGATGATGACCCAACTAGTTTCGAGCTGGCCATCAAGAGTGAGACTCTGTAAGAATGGCTGGATGTTTATCGATCTGAGATGGAATCCTTATACACCAACAAAGTATGGACTTTGGTTGCTATATCTGAAGGGTTAAATCCCCATCAGGAGCAGGTATATCTTGAGAAGATTACTTGGTGTACATGGAAAAGTTGAGACTTTCAAAGCTAGGCTTGTTAAAGGTTTTCGTCATCGACCAGGCGTGGATAATGATGAAACCTTTTCAAGTGGCTATGCTTAAGTCCATCCAGATCCTACTTGCCACGGCTACATACCATGACTACGATATCTGGCGGTTGGGTGCCATGACTGCTTTTCTAAAATGATGTTTTAGAATAGAGCGTCTATAAGTACACAGCCAGAGTGCTTCGTAGACAGTGGGAGCAGCGGAAACGTGTGCAAGATGTTTTATAGGATAAAGCAGGTATCGCGGAGTTGGAACATCTGTTTTGATGTGGTAGTCAAAGAGTTTGACTTCATCAAAATGGTAGATGAACCTTGTATATACAAGAAGGTAGTAGGGTGTATGGTGACGATCCTCGTAGAGTACGTGGATGACATACTCTTGATAGGGAAGGAGTTTCCTATGCTACGCTCGATCAATCTTCGCTTATCACAATGATTCTCCATATAGGATCAAAGTGATACCTCCTAAATCCTGGGTTTTTGGATCTATGAGATAGATCTAATTGGATGTTAGGACTCTCACTAGTTATAGTGAGATGGTATCAGTTGATCCTGGGGAGAATCACTGGAAGGGTTCCAGGGTGATAAAGATGACTGAAAGTCAGTCACAGGCATTGTCTTTACCCTCAGTGGAGGGACAGTATGTTGGAAGAGTTCCAAGCTAGATACCGTGGCATACTAGACGATAAAGGCTCGATACATCGCTATCTAAGATGCTACCAAAGAGGCTGTTTGGGTATATATTGGTTCATAAGATGAACCATGTTCCTCCCATTGTGTGACAATGGAGTTGTGGCTTATGCCAAGGAACGTCCGTCCCATCAGTGATCCAGACATATTCTAAGGCAGTATCACCTGATCATGGAGATGGTTGATCTCCAAGCGATCGAGGTTAGGAGAGTAGACTTAGAGGACAAACACAGCGGATCCACTCACAAAGGCCTGTTCCCAGAGAGAGATTTTTATGGGATGGTTGAGTATGAGATACTGCAACCACTGCTATCAGATGGCCCTAGTGCAAGTGGGAGATTGTTAGTTATATGTATGCCCTAGAGGCCATTACTGTACATAGGATGTATATTGTAGTGGATGCTGGGACATATATAGGGAGGACTTTCTTGCTCGACATGATAGTATGCTATCTGGTCGCTCTTTACCTTAACGTGTACACTGATTGTCTCTCTGTTACATGTTGGTAAAGCCCTTAGGATGTGTACTTGACTACCTGGACTGTGATGCGGATCATACTAGTGGGGACATGGTAGTCCATAAGTACATCCTTCAAAGTCCCTAGTCGTGGGTGTATCGAGACAGGGCATCGATATACCAGAGTAGACTAGCGTGTACCTTCTCGACCCATACAGATGGGCGATGGATGATCCCATATCCATTGGTGTTTGACATCAGAGGAGATATACGGGTGCTCAGTAGAGACTGGGTACACTGGACGGACTTGCCGAGAACTCCCAGATGGTATTATACCTCACGTCAGATGGCAGTTCTCTGGTGACACTGGTACAGAGTAGTCTGTTGACCCGAGATCGTCATAGAGTCTTGTGTGGTTCCCACTGTGCTTTGATTTCCATCTTACCACGTCCAAGAGGGCGTGCAAAACGGTGGTTTTTGGGTACAGTCCCGAGTCCTATGGAGGCAATGAGCGATAGGAGAGGATTCGTCTCTCCCGGTATAGGGAGTTGATGTTGCGCTGTGTTCGATTGGCTATAACAGGAAATCCCTGGCCAGGGTTGCTGAGATTTACTGGTAAGTGTTACCAGTAGTTTCTCGAATTGTTATAGACCTCATATCGACACGACTTATCAAGCTATTGGGGTCTGACGTTTACCACCCCTAGGCGAGATATGCGACATATCAGACGATCAGACGGGACTGTACGGTAGTGTTACTGGTTGGATTCACTGGAGTGTGAGCGGGCTTGCTCGTCGATCTTCAGATCGCTCAATACCCGGGTGGCCGTTACGTTTAGCAGACCGCTTGCGGCTTGTGGGTGCTTGATATGATCATCACCTGCTGCCGGCGTATTGACGAGTCTTTAGAGTCCTACACAGAGGTTTCCTGGCTCAAGCGAAACGAAATAGGAGCGCATATGAGATATGTGCGGGACCGAGAATAATGCGTGTATGTGATACCGTATTTCATTCTCGTGATGAATGTGTCGAATGGTTGTATGCGATATAACCTAGTTATCGAATCAAGGATTGATTCGATAAGCCGATACATTGTATACTAGTCGGTTGTGTGCGACATGACCGGATCATTGAATCAAGTGTTGATTTAATTATTTAATGCATAATTATATATTTGATATATTACTTTGCATTAACTAGTATCGGTTCACTTAAGATGGATTTTCTCACTCGGACGTTCACATTGTATATGTGATATACTTTTGTGCACTTGTATGTATCATGTTTGATGATGCATGCTAACTTGTGTTTTGTGTAAAGTTTAAACCATGGTTATATAATGGTTAGGGTTTTCATTTTCATATCTATTTATTTATTTGTTTATTTATATTGGAAAATGATAAGCATAATACAAAATGGTGGCTTTCTTTGGAAGCTTGTTGAAGCTTCATGAAGACTTTGACCAAGTGACCATTTTGTCTCATGCTTAACCCTAACCATTCCATTCAACCATGGTTAACTCTCTACATCAAACCATGGTTCATGTTATGATAAGGATAATTCTTTTTCTATTTTCTAATTAACTTATCATATCAATTATCATCTTCTTCTTCTTCTTCACTTCAAGAAGAAAGCAAGCTCCATCAATGGTGATTGATGGAAATGAGTGAGAAATCCAATTCTAAAGTCTACCCACTTCCTATTTCTTCATCCTCTACCTCTTGCCAAGTAGTAGAGTGTGTTTCCTTCACAAGTTATCATGGCTTGGTGAAGGTGGAGCTTGATCTAGT
This sequence comes from Agapanthus africanus, assembly GCA_030015575.1. Classification (NCBI taxonomy): domain Eukaryota; kingdom Viridiplantae; phylum Streptophyta; class Magnoliopsida; order Asparagales; family Amaryllidaceae; genus Agapanthus; species Agapanthus africanus. Next base: position 103,020,909 of record JASDDO010000028.1, on the reverse strand, counting down.
GATGCTTCGACGTAGATCATCTTCGGCACGTCGTCGATGACCTAGCCCGCTTCTTCTCCGATGAAGCCGACGCAAGAGCCTGGATTTCGATTTGGACAGCGAGGATACTTCGTTGCGGAGCTATGGAGGTGGAGAACCGGATCTACAAAGGTTGTATTTCCGTATTCTTATAGTTAAGTGTTATCTAGTTTAATGTTTCGCCTAGATTTCTAGCCAACGATCCGTTCTAGGGTTTCTCGGCACCTAGAATTTTTGAAATTGGCATGGTTGATGCCTTGTGAGACCTCACTAGGGTGCCTAGGAACCCTACATTTTTGGGATGCACTGCCCTTTTTATGACGTGGATGGTCGACGCTCTAATCCGGAGCGATCTGGTAGACGTGTCCCCGGCACGGAGTGTCGCCGGCCGACGTTTCCCCGAGGCGGAGTGCCTATTGGTTGACATGTCCCCTGCACGGAGTGTTTGCTGGCGATGTGCCCCCAGCACGGAGTGTCTGCTTGACGTTTCCCCGAGGCGGAGTATCGGCTGATCGACTTTTCCCCGGCGTGGAGTGTCTGGTTGACTTTTTCCTGGCACGGAGTGTCGCTGATCGACTTTTCCCCGGCGCGGAGTGTCGCTGGCAGACATTTCCCCGAGACGGAGTGCCTGTGGTAGGACGTATCCCCGATACGGAGTGCCTGTTGTAGGACGTTTCCCCGATACGGAGTGCCTGTTGTAGGGCGTATCCCCGGGACGGAGTGTCTGTTGTAGGACGTTTCCCCAAGACGGAGTGCTCGTGGTAGGACGTATCCCCGATACGGAGTGCCTGTTGTAGGGCGTATCCCCGATACGGAGTGCCTGTTGTAGGGCGTATCCCCGAGACGGAGTGCCTGTGGTAGGACGTATCCCCGAGACGGAGTGCCTGTTGTAGGGCGTATCCCCAAGACGGAGTGCCTGTTGTAGGGCGTATCCCCGAGATGGAGTGCCTGTGGTAGGACGTTTCCCTTAGACGGAGTGCCTGTTGTAGGGCGTATCCCCGATACGGAGTGCCTGTTGTAGGGCGTATCCCCGAGACGGAGTGCCTGTGGTAGGATGTATCCCCGAGACGGAGTGCCTGTTGTAGGGCGTATCCCCGAGACGGAGTGCCTGTTGTAGGGCGTATCCCCGAGACGGGGTGCCTGTGGTAGGACGTATCCCCGAGACGGAGTTCCTGTTGTAGGGTGTATCCCCGAGGCGGAGTGCCTGTTGTAGGGTGTATCCCCGAGACGGAGTGTCTGTTGTAGGACGTTTCCCCGAGACGGAGTGCCTGTGGTAGGACGTATCCCCGATACGGAATGCCTGTTGTAGGATGTATCCCCGATACGGAGTGCCTGTTGTAGGGCGTATCCCCGATACGGAGTGCCTGTGGCAGGACGTATCCTCGAGACGGAGTGCCTGTTGTAGGGCGTATCCCCGAGACGGAGTGCCTGTGGTAGGACGTTTCCCCGATACGGAGTGCCTGTGGTAGGACGTTTCCCCGATACGGAGTGTCATTGTTGGACGTTTCCCTGATGCAGAGTGTCTGTGTTGGACATTTCCCCGATGCAGAGTGTCACTGGTTGACGTGTCCCCGACACGGAGTGTCTTTGTGGGAATTGGTTTTTTTTTGTTTGGCATTTGCATTGTTGCACTGGAATAATGCCAGGAGCAACTCGTCATTTGCCCCGGGAGGATTTGGGAATTGGTTTTACGCCCGTGGATTGTATACGGTTTTGCAGGATGTATGATCTTGACCGTAGGGCCGGGAGAATTCTGAGAAATTGGATTTTGGTTGGCGTCTGCATCGCTGCACTGGAATGTAGTACCAGGAGCGACTCATCATTCGCCGTTGGGGGTTGGGGAGCGATGGCTTAGGAGACAGGTTTAGATCCCTATCACCTAAGGCTTTTCAATTTTATGGGCCGTGAGGGTCCCATAAAAGTATTTTCTCCCTACGAGTTGTAAGGATCCCGTAGGTATATTTTCTCCTTAGGAGTCGTGAGGACTCCTAAGTGTATTTTTCCTTTGTGAGTCGTAAGGATCCCACAAAGGTTTGTTTTCCTCATGCATCGTGAGGACACATGAGTGGATTTCCCTTCGTCCCTAGTTTAATGACTTAGGGGTCATCTGTTTCCAGTTTAATGACTTGGTGGTCATCTGTTTCCAGTTTAACGACATAGAGGTCGTCTGTTTCCAGTTTAACGACTTGGTGGTCATCTATTTCCAGTTTAACGACGTAAAGGTCGTCTATTTCCAGTTTAACGACGTAGAGGTCATCTGTTTCCAGTTTAAAGACTTAGAGGTCTAATGTTTCCAGTTTAACGACTTGGAGGTCATCTGTTTCCAGTTTAACGACTTGGTGGTCATCTGTTTCCATTTTAACGACTTGGAGGTCATCTGTTTCCAGTTTAACGACTTGGTGGTCATCTGTTTTCAGTTTAACGACGTAGAGGTCGTCTGTTTCCAGTTTAACGACTTGGTGGTCATCTATTTCCAGTTTAACGACGAAGAGGTCGTCTATTTCCAGTTTAACGACGTAGAGGTCGTCTGTTTCCAGTTTAACGACTTGGTGGTCATCTGTTTCCAGTTTAGCGACTTGGTGGTCACCTGTTTCCAGTTTAGAGACTTAGAGGTCTACTGTTTCCAGTTTAACGACTTGGTGGTCATCTGTTTCCAGTTTAAAGACGTAGAGGTCATCTGTCTCCAGTTTAACGACGTAGAGGTCGTCTGTTTCCAGTTTAACGACGTAGAGGTCGTCTGTTTCCAGTTTAACGACTTGGTGGTCATATGTTTCCAGTTTAGCGACTTGGTGGTCATCTGTTTCCAGTTTAGAGACTTAGAGGTCTATCGATGGCGAGCTTGGAATTTTGTGGTAGGGGCCGGCATCAGCGTTGCTAACACTGAAGCACATATGCCAGGATACATAAGTGGGTCTTCCTAATGGAGCATAATTCCGAGGGCGGAGACCAACCGCTGGACTGGTGATTTCAGTGGGATATGGGTATGATGAGAATTATTTGAGCCCGTGGATTGTATACGGTAGTCAAGTTGGGGACTAACCGTAGGGCCGGAGGAATTTCGAGAAATTGGATTTTGGTCGGCGTCTGCATCGCTGCCTTGGAATATGGTACCAGGAGCGACTCATCATTCGCTGTTTTTTTTATTACCGCGATTGCTCTATCATTTCAGCTTTTCTTATCGCGAAGGTCGCGATTTCCCTATCATTTCGGCTATTTATTCGCGGTTGTCCCATCATTTCGGCTTTATTTTCATCTTTATTTTACTCGCTGATTTTTTTTTCGAGTTGCCCCATCATTTCGGCTTTTCTTTATTTTTCTTTTATTTACACATTTTTTGTTATTTACATATAAATATATATATATATATGTATATTTTTACATTCCTAGTTTAACGACTTAGAGGTCGATTATTCCCAGTTTAATGACGTGGCGGTCGACTGTTCCCAGTTTAATGACGTGGTGGTCGACTGTTCCCAGAGAAAGGCGGGTGTTTGAGAGAATCAGGTCCTTGAAGGACATTGGTCCCCGTATGTTTGAAGTTGGCAGTCGCAGCTTGATTGTTTTTTAACACGCCAGGGGACAATGATATTTCTCCCGCCTTATATTGTTTCTCGACCCAATCCTTGAAGATGCAACAGTCTTCAATAGTGTGCCCCAGCACTCGGTGGTATGGGCAAAAGTTAGGATGATCGGTCCTGTTCGCTTCAATTAGCCTTCTTGGTTCTGGTAGCCACAGGCCATTCTTAAGAGCATCTTTAAAAATTTTGTGAACCTTGTCCCTTCGGAATGTGTAGACCTTATTTCTTCTTTCCTCCAAAGTTGGCTCTCGAGACTGGTCAGTTTTTGCTCTGCCCGTTCTCTGCTTATTTGGAGAATCGGTGATATTAGAGCTTCCGCCTTTTCGGTTGTCGTCCCTCCAAGGTTTCGGTCTGTTTGTGAACTGAAGATCCTGAGCGGACTCGGGCTTTGAGCGTTCCAATGTTTGGACCTTTTTGGTCAGCTCTTGGAATGTTTTGAGACCCGCGGTATATAGAAACGGGGTCATCCAGTTGTTGAGATTTCCGACAAGGAGACTGACAGATTGGTCCTGCTCTATCGGCGGTTCGCATTTGACGGAGAGATTACGCCATCGGGTTATAAAATCCGTGTTGCTTTCGTCGCTCTTGGGCTTGGTCCTTACGAGCTCGGCAATGGTAATCTTATCGTTGACGCTCATGAACCTCTGCCGAAACAGAGACTCCATTTGGACAAAAGTTGTGACGGAGCCATCTGGTATGCTCGCGTACCAGTCGAAAACAACATCGGTCAGGCTATTAACGAACTGGCGGAGGAGAAGCGCATCATTGCCCCCAGTATTCCTGCATGAGGCTTTGAAGTGGGCGATGTGCTGATTCGCATTTCCCGTCCCGTTGAATCTTCCGAATTTGGGGATGACATAGCAGCTAGGAAATTCAACCAGATCATACTGAGCAGGATATGGTCTCCCACTATTGCTGACATCTTTTTGCGCTTCGACTTCGGCTACCAAGGTTTTGACTTTGTCGGTAACCAAATCCATGATTTGATCTTGAGTTAGCGGGCTATTGTCATCGGTAGCCAAGACATTTGCCGAGATAGGATGCGACTGACTTTCGTGCTGTCACGCCCCACTTCCCAATGTACGGCGAAGTGGACGCGGCGAGGTCCGCTACGTATGTACTCAGAAGTACATACGCTAAGCGTAGCTAAGCAATATAAAATAATACACAAGAGACAAGAGTATAAAAAGAACAGCAACTCTTATTTATTAACATTCTTTGTACAATACATGGAAAGGAAAATACAACTGAAATAAAGATGCCTAAACAGTGGCATAACAGGAAAAGGAAAGTACTGAAAAGAAAGTGTACAATGAAATTATACTGCTGGGTCTTCGGCAAATTGCTCCAAGTCTTCTTGTGTTGGCTCAACTTCAGCCGGGTCCAAGTCACCTGACGACATTCAAAGAAGAGAGAACAGAATGTCGTTAGCGAACAGATCGCTCGGTAAGTCCCAAGGTAAGAGGGAAGTAGAGATGACAGAATAAGAAGATACATTTTTAAAGTGTAAACTATTGCTGTAATGTTATGTTAACGTTGTTGTTTGTAGCTTAGTACAGAAGAATGCCAGTGTATACGAGGGGAGTCTCACTTGCCAGAGACTAGGGCACGTGTAGTACAAGAAACCGTTATGCCACGGTACAATAGCAATGGGATTCAGGTTAGGTGTACTAATCTGACCACCTCGTGCCACTTTTAACACCTTCCGTATCAATCTACCCCTTAAACCCCGCGATGTCTTGTTTGTATTGTTATCTTATAAAATTGTATTGATTGTAAGATTGATTAACTGACTGACCGAAACCATGATATCAGGAAACGGTTATAACCGTAGAGTCATGTAAATGGAATACTGGGAAGTATGTAAAAGGAATATATCCATGGTTCGGTTCAGTCAAGTTATATAGATTGTTAACTGGATTCAGGGATTCAGGTATTCATCTTGAGTTGGAATATTAAAGAATATAGATTGACTTGAATCATATTCAAGTCAGAGATAGTCAGACTCTAACCCGAGTCAGACTAAAAGAAAGGTAATTTGAAGTTCTATTATTGTTAGGGTCCTTATTGTAAATTATAAAACTTGAGGGGGTTTTATGTAAAAAGTATTATTGTATAATTTTCAAGATACACCTCAAGTATTTATTATTCGTCTTTATAGTTATAATGAGTGTGAATTTTATTTGTGTTATTCTAGTGAATATATCCTAATAAAAGTATTAATTGATTTATTTGAAACTCAGGGTATTTTAATGTAACTTTTAAACTTGTAATTTTAGAAAAAGTGGAAACTTTATATTATAATAAAATAGGTGTTTAAATGATATTTATATATATAATAATACAAGAATAATTTTAAATAATAATTTATTTTCCAAAATCTCATTCTTCTCTTAAATGCCGTATTTTAAACCTTTCGAGACCGAATGCTCCTTGCGGAGGTCTGAATCTCGCACTACTAGCCCGCGGGTGCACGATGAACCGTACTATCCCTAACGGGTTCCCCAAAGGTGGGTTGTAGCGGCGCTTTGCTTAGGTTTAATAAATACTATTCATTTAGAAAAACGGTTCTATTAATATAAGGTATTTATTCGTAAAAGAGTATAGTTTTCCGTATTTTAGTAGTTAGGGTTTCCTAAGCCAACTAGCTTATTTCTAAGGTCTAAACGACAAGTCATTAGAAGCCTCAAATCATCTCTTCACCGTCAATTGCGGCCAGGTAAGTGCCAGGTAAGTGGGAAGGAACCATAGTAGTGGGCCTAATTAAAAACCACTAGCCTAGACACACTTGCCTAGACACCACAAAGTCAGTTTAGATAAACGATCGATGTCCATGACATATCGTGCTTTCATTATAAAAGATTTTATTTAAAATTGTGTACAACTTAAAGCTTTCAAGAAAGGTTTATAAAGATAATGGTATTTTAATGAAAAGTCCTGTATTTTCGTATTCTATATTTTGACGTTTATCAATTAGGGTTATATTTGTGTGTGTGTAGAGGTAGGTCATTACCTCGTGACTTATTTTAAGGTTTAATGAAGTTTTAGAGGCTAAACATGATATATTAAACTTGAAGGTATTAAAGCGCAAGAATACGATATTTGAAAACGTTATCATTTTATGTGTGAAATTTCATTCAAATTGATTTCTACGAGTTTAGTGATCAAGATAAACATATTTAGGAGTGAGGGAATTGATTAAACGAAGAAAAATAAACTTTATGGTATTTTTATGAAAAGAATACGGTTTTACAAGAAAGCTATCATTTCATGTGAGAAACTTTATTTAAATTGGTTTCTAGGTGATTAATAGTCAACGTGAATATGTTAGGGTATTGTGGATTAGGTGACAAGTGAAATTTTGTAGAAAAACCGAATCGGAAATCGGTTTGTTCCGATTTCCGTCGAGGTTCGTAGTTTCGTATTTTTAAGAAATAGGAAAGAAAGAGGGATGGGACTTACGGGTTTAAACTCTTCTAAAGAGTAAAGAGAACTAGGGAGGAAGACCGAGGGGTGGTTTCATCGCCGGTTGCTCCAAAACACGTCGCCGGAATTCCGTCAGGGCTTCGCCGGGAACTCGATTTCAAAACACACTTCTTGGAAAACTTTTGAGAGAGTGGCTCAAGATTTTGGGGGGTGAGAGGGTAGTGTGTAGGGTTGGTATTTATAGGGTTATGCTAGGGTTAGGGTAGATGAAAAGTTAAAAATAAAAATGTGATAAAATGTAATAAAAATGTATTAAAAGTGGAGTAATTGGGGTTTTTAAAGAGCTCTAGAAGTGGTATGAGACTGAAACTTCACAGGTGCATAGGGAATACGAAAAGTCACAACTTTCATGTTGTGACCATCGCCGGAATCGGCCGAATCGGGGGTGACTCGGCCGTGACTCGGTCGGATCACTGAGTCGGCCGACTCAAGGCCGAGTTGGCCGATTCCCGACCGAGTCCGGTGACCTGGACCCTCCCCGACGGTTCATCTAACTCCTGCAAGTGTTACATGTTTGAGTGTAGTGGGGTTTTTGTTGAGATATGCACGTGTAAACTCTTGGTATTCTAAAGGTTTTAAAAAAAATCAATATTAAAAATAATGTGGGGTATGGGATTTGAACTCTAGTGGCTTGGTTCAGCAGTGCAAGGTCTTACCAATGAGCTACAAGCTCTTTTTTGTAATTATTGTAGGGAAATAGATACTTAAAGTGTTATCAGCAACATTAAATACTCCATGTATACTTCAAATTTAAATCAAATTTAGGTATACAAAAAAAATGGAGTTGTTATACGTGCGGTCCGCCCACCCTTGGATGTGAGGGAATAAGCACCGGCTGTCTCGGGTCAACGTTTCCCGGTTCATGAGCAGAGCCCTGTGCTTGATTGGGCGGCTGAGAGGCAAGTTGGGCCGTAAGCCGTAAGACGACATTTGTCAAGTCGTCGATCTTTGAGTAGAGCTTGGCCATCTCCTTGTCTTTGCTTCTGAGCTGCTTTCAGAGCTTTTGAAGCAACTCTTGCTCCGCGGTCCTAGGGCGGAAAGTCGGCTCTTCTTTGCTTTCCGAGCCCGACTCCTCATGGACCGAAGGGTCTTTCTGCTTATCAGCCTCACTGGGAAGGTCTTCATTACCTTCCAGAGGAGGCTGGACTTGGGATGTGGCAGCCATATTCATGCCATATTGGATTTGGGATGTAGTGGCCCCATCCTTGCTCTTGCTGCGCGTGCCCACCATGTAGACAGTGTGGACCTCATATCCAGTCATCTCTTTCTCACTGGCGGGGAGCTTAGAGAAGACACCCGATCGAGCAGTGGTCAATGGCACCGCTGGAGCTTGCTCGGGACGCGTTGTAGCTTTGTTGGTGTTGATGGCCTTGCCCCCAGCTGGGGCCAAGGAAATTCGTTCAGACACCGGCTTGCGTTTGGGTTGGGGCGCCCTTGAGATCACCATATTTGGTCTCCTGCCTTTCGAGACCGGTTTGTCTGCCACCGGGACTTGAGGAGCTGGGATGGAGCCAACTGGCATGAACATAATAGAGCCGAATGGTAGCAGCGGCTCCTCCCATTGTCGCCCGAGACTGGCCGGAAGGACCGTCCTAGAGTCTATCCTCATCGTGTAGGAGACGGGAGCTGAGTTCATCATCGAAGACATCGTCGGAAGGTGATTGCTTGAAAATCTGCATGAAAAAGCATTATTTTTAGTATAAATACAAGTATGTATATTGATTGAGTTCGCATGAACGCTTAACCCGAAATATGGGAGGAGAGATTGGGTCCCACCGGGCGTGCCAGAATCTGTAGGGTGTTTTTCGTCACCCCATTGAGATGGGAATACGCGCGTGCTTGTCAGGCGTACTACAGATTCCCCCTGCCTAGGGTAGACCGGGGTTTAATGATTGTGGGGATCCAAATCTCCGGCAGCCGCGGACTAAGCTGCCGTTAATTACCCCTCGCCTTTGGGGCGAGGAAACCTCCGATTAACGGGTTAAACTGGTCATGCAAACTCAATGTGCAGTGTGCGTGTGTTGTGTTTTGAAAGGGGGGTTTTGGATATATTGGGAGCCACGCAGAGTTTTTACGGGGGTCCCGCTACCCGGATAGCGGGCTGGGGGTCAAGGGGGCTAGCAGCCCCCTTGCGGGGTGCGGGGCAGCGCCCTGTTAGAAATTTTTTTCTAACAGGGACAGTGTCGTGGAGTATGTGTGTATGTACATATGTATACATATGTATAGATATACATGTATATATATAAAAAGGGGAAAAGACATCTAAAGGATGCGTGGGGCAGCACCTTGGACGATGTGTGCCTAGGTGCTATACGCTCAGATGCTAGAGTGCCACGTGTCGGCACGTGGGCGCTCTGCGCTTGAGCGCTGGGCGCTTGAGCGCAAGCGTGCCACGTGTCGGCACGGGGCGACTTGCGCTCGAGCGCTTGCGCTGGAGCACAAGCGCGCCACGTGTCGGCACCGGGGGGACTTGCCCTCGAGCGCTTGCGCTTGAGCACAAGCGCGCCATGTGTCGGCACAGGGGCGACTTGCGCTCGAGCGCTTGCGCTTGAGAGCAAGCGCGCCACGTGTCGACACCGGGGCGACTTACGCTCGAGTGCGAGCGCTTGAGCGAAAGCGCGCCACGTGTCGGCACGCGGGCGCTCTGGGCTCGAGCGCTGGCGAGTGAGCGCAAGCGCACCTCGTGTCGGCACGCGGGCGCTCTGCGCTTGAGCGCCGGTGAGAAAAAGAGGCTTTTAGCCTAAGAAACAGAAGCTATGCTTCAGAAAGAAAATATTTATTATGTATATATGTATGGAGTTAAACTCCTAGGATGTTTTGAAGCTGATGAAGGGGGGTTCTTCTTCTTCCTCCTGTTGTTTGGCCGGATCTTGAAGATCAAGTGATGTGAGATCTCAAAATCTCTCCTTTCTGAGATCTGATGGGAGATCTGAGTTCCCCTTTGCGGGTTTTGTGGTGGAAAACTACTTAGTTTTGGAAAAGAAAGAGTAAAACTCTTGATTTAATTCAAAAGAAATGAGAAGGTTTAGAACCTTGGAGAAGGAGCAGGAGGCACAAAGAACCCTAGTTTTTTTTGGGGAATGAAAAGTATATGCTTTATTCATCATCATGTTGCCTTATATAGGCTTACATATTTACATATAGCCTCTTGGGATTTACAAAAATAGCATTTTAGCCATCCCATAGCTCATGTGCCATTTCATTTTTGCACATAAGCCATGGGCTTACAAAATATTGGCTTTATGCCCATTTTGTTTACATTCATGCATAAAACATTACATAAAAATTATTTATGACATGATTTCGTTGTTGGCATGGAAAGGCTGGCCGTGGGCTCGCCTTGGGCATGGGCCCGTTTGATCTGGGCTTGGGCCCACCTAGCTTGGGGGTTGACCTTGACTTTGACTTGGTCAACCGGGGTGTAAGTTTTTACCCCAACAGCCATTACCGGGGAAACGATTATAATTTTTTTTCTTATTATTCGGGTTGATTTCTTATAAAATCCAGTAAACATATTATAAACGAGAACCAAAACCGCATCTTGTGTATTTAACAATTATTGTGCGAGTTTTGTAAGGGAATCTGGAGTAACTGAAGCAAGCCAATAGAGAGTTAAAGAATTTCAACGTATCCCAGAGGAGCCTAGGGTTGCACTGAAGAAAATTTATCAAAAGAACACTCCATAGTGCGGCGGAACCGTGGCAGAAGGAGGTGTATTGCGGCGGAACCATGGCGGAGTGGGGGAGTTGGGTGCACAAAATCCTCCGGTATCTTTGTCAAATCTTTCTCTCTCCTCTAAAGCTCCAATAATCTGATTTTGACTGCAGGATTCTTTGCAAATATCGCCGCTCAAAAATCATTTTGTGTGTTTTGATATTGGTTTGTTTATACATATCTTAACTGGATATTAAGGGGAAATAACCCAAATCCAGATTAGGTGGGGATTTCATCACCCTTCCTAGGCCCCACAAATCACAAAACGAGCATACTTTCACCCTACATTAATTAAAAAATATCTAGATCAAGCCTCTGAGAACTGTCACGCTCAATTATGACATAGGAGGGTTGTGGGTAATCTATCGCTTATCCGCATTTCTCATGTGTGTCTAGGCAAGTGTGACTAAGGAAAGTGGTTACTTAATTAGTCCCGCTATTTTCAGTGATTCGTATAGAAGATACCTCCCACTTACCTAGCCACAAGAGCGATAAAGAGGTGGTAGATGATTGATCCTGCGACTTGTCCTTTAGAAATATAGGAGCGGTCTAGTGACTTGACCTAGGTGACCCTAGCTATAGAGTTTGATTGTGCATTTTGTGATTTGTTGAGTCAAGCCTCATGTCCGACACTTTTTCAAAACAAACCTTTTAAAAAATCATTCTCACACACGCTGCCACATGCACTAAACCCGCTTAGTGCATGATCGGCTGGACACGGGATTCTAGTGCCCGTCTTGTCCGCATCTTTGCTATCGACTCCGAAGTCGGTACTTCTATATCTTCTATTTCCCCTCCTCCCACCACATTTCCCAAAATGGACGGATCTCTATCGGGATTTAACAATACCACTCTGCCACCACTTGTAGGTGCACAGAATCCACCGCGCATCTCTCTCCAAGAAAGATGCTACCCCGTGCGTGGACCCCTTCCTACTTGTCTGTCTATTCCACCGGCCAATGGGGATAATTTCGAAATTAAACCCTACTTCAATAACTTGTTGCCCAAATTTCACGGGCATGAATCCGAAGGCGCATACGTTTTCATAACCAAATTCGAGAACATATGTGCAATGATCGGCACAACCCAACTTTCAGGGGATACTATGCGATTACGTCTTCTCCCTTTTACCTTGTGCGACCTAGCAGAAAAATGGCTTTATAGCGCCGCCGCACATTCTATCGCCAAATGGGATGAATTCGTGATAGCATTCCTTAAGAAATTTTATCCCTATCACAAAACCGCCGTGTTCGAAGTGAGATTAACCAGTTTACCCAACTTTCCAATGAACCATTTTGGAAATACTTTGAGCGGTTTAAAGATCTTCTTCTAAAATGCCCCCATCATGGAATTGATAGATGGCAACTTTGCCGAATTATATATGAGGGTGTTAATCCTTCCATGAAACAAATGCTTGAAACCATTTGTCAATGTCATTTCATGTCTAAAGACGATGGCGAAGCTTGGCAATTCCTGGAAGATCTCGCCGAAAAATCCTTACAGTGGGAAAGCGTTAGACCAACTTCATCTTCATCTAGGGCAGGTATTCATCAGTTCGATATTTCCATTGCAGTAAAAACCGAAATGGCGGCGATGTAAAAGAAACTCGACGCTATCGAAAACAAATTCTCGTCTGCCTCCCAAAACCAAGTTACGCTCCCCACGGTGGTTGCTGTTCTGACCCATCATATTGAATGGAAGAATGTCCTTTAAATCCTCTATTTCAAGGCCAAGAACAAACTAATGCTGTTTTTCAGCAACGATCTAGAAACGATCCTTATTCTTCCATATACAATCAGGAATGAAGGAATCGTCTTAATTTTGCTTGGAATCAAAATCAAACTAAAAATCAAAATCAGTTCCCAAGCAACTATCAAAGGCCTCCCCCACAGCAACAGCAACCACCATAAAAAATCAACACCCATTTCAACCGCAATCTTTTCAAAACCCGGCCAACAAGTTTGATCCTTATAATAATATTTCAACGGCCGGTACAGATAAAATCTCTGCGCTCGAACGTAACTTAGAAACGTTCATTAAACAATCCACGCAAACGATGGCTAATTTAATATCTTCTATCTAAGTATTAGTGCAACACACTGCTTCCCACAGTGAAAGCATAAAATCGATAGAAGCACAACTTGCACAGTTGAATGCCGCGATGAGCGAGAAAGAGAAAGGGAGACTTCCATCTCAACCTCTACGGCCACCCACAAAGCACGAATATCATCCTTCAAAATCATAATATGAGTGCCGTAATTACGTTGAGATCGGAAAGAGTGCTGAATAACTATATTGGTAAACAAGTTGAAGTCAATGATATTGATGAAACCCCGGCTACTACTTCTACTCCTACTTCATTTAACCAACATTTTCTTCCGAGCCTATTCTCCATTTTCCACTAAGTTCGAACCCTCAGCCCACTTTCTTGAAGGAATTACCATCTACTGTTTCGCCCAATCAGAGCAAAGCTTTGTTAAAATTCAAAATTCAAAATTTTGAAGCAACGCTTCAAATCTTGAGCGCAACGCGCCACATGTCAAGCGCTGATATGTCAGCGCAGCGCCCAAGAAGGCGCGCCCAATCAGAGCAAAGCTCTATTTTTATGAAGCAACGCTTCAGTTGCGCTGCGCTCTGCGCTGCGCGACACGTGTCAGCGCAGATGCGCTAGCGCAGTTGCGCTGCGCTCTGCGCTGCGCGACACTTGTTACGCGCAGGGGCATCTGCGCCAAACAGAATTAAATTTCCAAGAAATCTTCTCTGTTCTTGTTAAAACAAGAAGATTTTCTTCTGCAAAGCAGAAGCCCTTGGATCAAAGATCCAACGGTGGGGAAAATTCCCCAAATCACTAAGAGAAAGATCTCTTTAACAAATTTAACTAATTTATGGGCACTATAAAAAGGACCCTAGGCCTCAATTAAAAGGAAGGAACATCTTGCTAAAAGAAAATGAGAAGAGAACTCTTGAAGAATTCCTCAAGAACAACAAAAAGTAAAAAACCTTTAGGAAAAAGAGAAAATTCTCTTATGGACAGATTATGGATCTAAGAACAAGATCAATAATTTTTAAATAAAAAGAAAAATAAGTAATAATAGTGCTTTGCACTTTTTTATGAACCTCTGGTTCCTGAAACAAAAAAGAAAAATTTATTTTCTTTGATCTAAATTAGATCAAGAAATTAAATAGTGCTCTGCACTTCTGTTCTTGAATCTAAAAGATTCTTAGTGCTTTGCACTTCCAAACTGCGCTGTTGCGCTCTTGAGAGAGCGCCATGTGTCAGCTGTAAAACAACTCGCGCTCTTGAAATAGAGCTTTGCTCTCTGGAATTGGCGCAACTCACCAGAGCGCGCCACGTGTCAGCAGCGCAACAGCGCAGCGCACTAGTGCAGCGCACTGCGCTGTTGCGCTTGCGCTCACCAGAGCATGACACGTGTCATCATCATATGAGCTTGCGCTCATTACTTAGCGCAAAGCGCCAAACAAATGCACTGTATTGCTTACAAAAGGGCCAAGCCCAATTAAAGAAGGCCTAACGGGCCTAATAAAATGTAACGCATTACTTTAAAAAAAAGGGGGCAGAGCCCAAACTAAAACAGATGCGCTGCATCATAAAGAAAAGGGACAGAGCCTAATTAAAAGGCCTAACAGGCTCAATCAAATATGCTATGCATTTTAAAAAGGGCAGAGCCCAAACAAAATAGATGCTCTGCATCATTTATAAAGGGCAGAGCCCAATCAAAACAAGAATAATGCAGTGCATTACTAAAAAGGGGTAAAGCCCTAGAACAGGCCGAAGACAAAAAAATATTGAAGCTGGACTTAGCCCAATTTTGGCCATAGGTCCTTAAATTAAATTGACTGAGCACGACTGCTCTTTTAAATTAATTTATATCCTGTTCGAGGGTACATCTCCGAGCTCCTCTGACACTTATCGTTGTAATCCTTCAACGACGTCAGAGAGGTGACGGGTCCCGACGACCACATATCGGACCGAGACGTCCTTAAACTAATGTTGGACCGAGACGTCCTTAAACTAATGTCGGACCGAGACGTCCTTAAACTAATGTCGGACCGAGACGTCCTTAAACTAATGTTGGACCGAGACGTCCTTAAACTAATGTTGGACCGAAACGTCCTTAAACTAATGTCGGACCGAAACGTCTTTAAACTAATGTCGGACCACCACGTCCCTAAACTGGAATATTGACTACCACGTCCCTAAACTGGAACATGGACCACCACGTCCCTAAACTGGAGTATGGACCTCAACGTCCCTAAACCATCTATGGACCACTACGTCCCTAAACTGGAACAATAGAGCCTCCAAATGCTCTTTTGCCGGATCTAAACGATCTCGTTTAAGTTGATCTTAGCCCCCCCAAACACGGCTAACGTATCCTTAAACATTCAAACGGACTATAAAACTCCAAATCAATCTTGGTTCAAGGGTACATCTCTGAACTCCTCTGACATCTGCCGTTGTAATCCTTCAACGACGTTAGAGAGGTGACGAGTCCCGATGGCCAGATATTAAATGGATTATCACGTTAAGTTGATCTTAGTCTCAAACTGGACTAATGTATCCTTAACGAACGTTTAAGTTGATCTTAGCCGCAACGCGACTAGCGTATCCTTAAACTAAAAAACACCGAACCCAAATCTAAGTAAATACGGATTTGGACTAGTCCACGTCCTACGGGCGACGGCATTACTCAGTCTCCGTATACAATCCACGGGCAACCACAAACAAAACAAACACACATGACACGAAGTGAAATTCTGGAGAAGGAGAAAGTGGTTACCGCGATGCGGTAGCGTAATTAACTGCAGGGGCTTGCGCCTGCAGGGAAGAGCGTCCCCACAATCAAAAACCCCTCAATCGAGGGGGAATCTGACGAAGTCTGCTACATCGGCCGCATCCGTCTAAACCTCCGATACATGGTGCCATAAATCAACTTGGCATCTTCGGAGAGGTAGACGGATAAAACCAAATAGCATCTGCCCCGAATCTCAGTGCCAGGACCCAGCGGTCCTGCGCACCGCCGTTCAGAGGGGAACAGATTCTGGCACGCCCGGTGGGACCTCTTCCTCTTTCCACTCCACACTTCGCGTGTCGTCTTCGCGAACCAATCGCGGTTTGTTAAATGGTTATCTTCGGATTTCAAGCTACTAAGATTTGGTCTTTTACTTGGCGTAGAATTCAAGATTCAATGGCCTCTAACTGCACCAACTGCTCGAAATGCCACTGCAACGGACGCTCTACCTCACCAGGAGGTGTAGCATATGGATCCCAAGCAGCTTCCTTCCTCGCTCTGCCGGTAGACCAGGTGACCCAAGCCACCACCGGCTTGTTCTTCGGGACCATGATCCCACCTACAAGCTTCTCTGCACCAATACCTGCACCGGAAGTAAGCAAAAAGTCGGTCTTCGACCGGCTCACTGCTACGACGGCCCTTGTCAACGGGTTGCCCGTTACCAAACTAACAGCCTCCGTTTTCGCCAGGCTAGATCAGAACCATAGAGTGGCCGTCCCAAAGAGGGCAACGGCCGCTGCCCCGGAAGACGTTAAAGCGGTTTCTCCTATCAAAGAATCGGTCTTCGCGAGATTGACGATTCCCACTCCTGCCCCTATTGGTCAAAGGACATCAGTCTTCAATAGGCTGACATTGGCAGTCACCCCACATTCAAACAGGGGGCAAAAAGAAACTATCTCAAATTCCGAACCAATCCCGATGGCTCGTCGTGCACGACGTCGCCATTGGCAACGAGTGAGGAAGGCAGGGGGCAACTCTCCCTCAGGGCTAACTCCACCGGCTCCAGTGGTGGAAGTCAACGCTGCTGTTCCAACTGGGAACAGCTTTGAGCTGCTGAGAAGGGTACGGAAGAACTCTCCAACCGCTACATTGAAAAGATCTCCTCCGCCTATAGACAAAGCTCCAGAGACAAAGCAGGAACAGCCCCCTCAACGGCTGTCGTAAAAAATAAACAAGGTTTGGCGTAGAGTTCGAGACTCCGTGATTGACCCAGACCACTTTCATCACCAGAAAAAGGCAAAGGTGGAAAAAGACAAAAACCGCCCCATTAAACAACAGGGGGCAACAATTGCTAAGATGCCCACTTCAACGGTCCACAAAAGAAGGAGTCCAGAGAAAGCTCCCGTGACAATGGCAAAGTCTAAAAGCGGTGAACCTAAACGCCCCAAGTCAGGGGGCACAACGGTTCATACGGTTTATATGGCTTCTGGAAAGGAGGAAAGCCGCACTTCTACGGGTCACCGACCGCTCACCCGATCAGTGACCAAGGCTCAGGAGCAGCAACAAAAGCTCCAGGAGATGATGAATGCTATGGCCGTGTTTACAGAGCCAAAAGAAAACCCTGAAGCGTCCTTAGATGAGCGCCGAGACGAAGAGACCGACGCCGAGTTCCTTCGCCGAATATTGGAAAAGAAAGACAAAGATGCTGCTGAACAAGCGGCCAACATACAGCGTATGGGCCTCCTCTTCCAGGACATGATAGGGATGATGATACAACAAGATCCTCCGAATGAAGAACCTCCGATCGTCCTTGGAGACGATAGGGGAGAGACATCGAATCCTCAGCCCATTCTATCAATGGCTAAAGAGGATACAATCTCTAAAACTGATCTGGACGAATACATAGCCCAGCAAATAAGGGTTCATCATGCGGCCGAAGCAGCCGGCCACGTCGTAAAAACGGGGCGGCCGTATCCAGGCTGGTATGACCAAATTAAGTACCCGCCGGGTTGCACAATTCCCAAGTTCCATGTCTACAAGGGGACCGGCAATCCCCATCAGCATGTTGCCCAGTTCAGGGCGCTTTGCGGTAACACCGGCGGCGATGACAAGCTTTTGCTCCGCCAGTTCGTTGGAAGTCTATCAGATACGGCGTTCGAGTGGTACTCTGAACTCCCTAATGATTCTATTAAAACCTTCGCGGAAATGGAGCTGCTGTTTACCCAACGCTTTGCAAGTGCCAGTGAACGTACCCCGATGACGGCACTGATTAACGCTAGGGTAAAACCCGGCGAGACATGGGTTCAGTACGCTATACGGTGGCGTAATCTATGGTCGAAGTGTGAGCAGCGCATAGAAGAAGCCCCTGCGGTGGGAATGTTTATTGGAACCCTTGATCCACAAGCAACCATCTCACAGTTTATGATGTTCTTCAAGCCGACTACCTTCCAGGCTTTGATTGACAAACTAGCGCAGATGGACCAGATGGGCCATAAACCCCCTCTCCCAAAGCCGGATTCCCGAAATGACAAAGGAAAGGGAAAAGCGATCGTTTTCGCTAATGCTCAACAACAACCGAACGACTCGAAGCCGGTTTCTCGTCCAAACAATACGCGCCCGTACGTACCCCTTGAGGATAGGATGGGACGTCCTTATTCCTTCCCCCGCGATAAAACGAGGAGGTTATTCGAGCTGGCGTTGCGCAACAGACTCATAAATCTGCCGGATCCAAAACGTCTGTTGCAACCAAGTGACGTCAACGAGCCCAACTACTGTCCTTATCATCGAGTACTAGGCCACCCGATCGAAGATTGCTACGTTTTTAAGAATTGGCTTGAAAACCAATACCGACAGGGCAAGTTCGCGTTATCTGACAAATGGAAGGTGAATCCCCCGCAGCCCCACACCTCTAAGGGGACGAATACGTCAGGGGCAACATGCTCCGTCATCGAAGAAGCTCCTTGGGAGGTCATATTATCAGCCAAGACAAAGAGGATGCTAAACGATCTTCAGACATGTCCAGCGGTCAAGTGGAAGAACCCATTGGAGCCACAAATTATGGAGGGAATGCTAAAACCTCGTCCGATTCAAAAGATTGGTGGAAGTGGCCCAAACACTCATAACCAGCCGTCAAAATCTTCGAAAAAGAAAAAGAAGAAATCTAAGAAGCCCGTGAAGCCTGGCGACAAGCGCGCGGACTTACAGAAGCAAATTGACGCGCTGGAGGAATACAATCAGAGGGCACGAACCCCCATTACATTCCAAGAGTTCCTCAGCCATGTCTTTTAAGAAGAGGATGAGGGAGAAAGTTCATCAGATGAATCCGAGGAATATGTGGCGAACTGTCATATGATTTCCCATTCGATCACGAATGATGAGGAGATTCCTTGCACCGAAAAGCTGGGGACAGATCCTGAACCAAAAGTTCTGGGGCCATCAGATGAAGTAATTGACACACTCCTTAATGAAGCTCGGTTGAAAAGTAAAGCTGATCGGGAGCACGAGGCGGCTATATTTGAAAGGGCCAAGCGCCATCGACTTGATGAAGGAGCTGAGACAATCCCGCTGGAGCAAAACGCCTCCGCTACCGACAAAAGCCAACTCAGGATGAGGAAAAAGTTCGCTAAAGCCATATCAATGGGCATAAAGCTACCATCCTCTGAAGGAAACATCGCCGGTGAAGTGGAAACGCACCCCTCGTATTGCTTATATCATCAGAGGATTTCGCACCCCACTCAAGAGTGCAAAGCTTTCGATAGATGGTGGCAAGGATATGTTGCTCATCGACAACGCTTTAAGCGGGAAAAACGTAAAACTCGTCGGGAGCAGAGAAATACGACCGAAGGGCTTAAAAGAACTGCTGGCGATTGCCGCATGGTTAACACCGGTGGATCACAAGTGCCTACATTCGGGAGTGATTCTGATGAAGAGCTAGAACTTGCCCTTCTCTTTAAAGAGTCCGCTTCAGGAAAAGAAGAAGAACCGAAGGTCTGCGAAAATATCCGGCTGCGGAATCGGACGCTGCCTGAAAAGAACCTCGGACCCTTGAACAGAAAAGATAAAGGGAAAGAAAAGGTCTCTGAAGATATCATCTTAGATGACCAAGCGGCGGAAGAGTTAAACGCCAAGAACCCGCCGAAGAGAAATAAGGTAGACTACAACGTTTTGGCGCATCTGAGGAAGCTGCCCTCATAGCTCAGCATTCTTGACGCCCTTTTGCTATCAAAAGAGGCGAGAGATTCATTGATTAAGGCGCTCCAAGACCCGGAACAATTCCAAGCATGCCTGGCCGAGGAAAAGATGAAGGATGAATTATAGGAAGTACACACGGCTGATGTTACTTTTGGTGATGAAGACCTTCTACTTGGGACGTGCGAACACAATCGCCCTCTCTATGTCTCGGGATACTGCCATGATATAAGGATAGGCAAAATCCTGATCGATAACGGGTCTTTTGTTAACCTACTCAACGTGCGGGTGTTGAAGGAAATCTGCATGAGCGTTCAGCACCTTGCTCGGGACAAGATCACCATCTCCGGGTTCGACTCCCAATCGTCAAAGACTCTTGGATCTGTGATACTGACGCTACGCTTCGGGCTACTCGTCACGGACATTAAGTTCCACGTCATAGACGCCAAGACATGCTACAACGCTTTGCTCGGCCGACCATGGTTACACGAGTACAACATCATCCCTTCTACACAACATCAGTGTATGAAGTATTTTAAGGATGGTTTCGAGTATACCGTGACGGGAGAACTGAACCCGTTCTCTGTGAACGAGGTCCGCAAATACGAAGATGCCAAATACTTCTTGCCGGATTTCGAAGACACGGAGAAGTGTCACAAGCTGGAAAATAAAACTAACGCCACCATCCTTATCTTCGGCAGTGATACCGAGGAGGAAGAGGAGATCGTTTATTCGGGTCCGCCCCAACATAACAAGCCAGGACCGTCCACTCCTACATTGGTCTTTGGTAGTGACTCGGAGGATGAGGTCCATGTCGTATTCTCTGCTCGACCTTCAATACAAGCTTCTGCTGACGAAGAGCAAAGTCTGCAAGTCGCCATGGTGCCGCCTAAACATCATAAAGAACTGGACGCACTTAATATCTACAGTGTAGAAGAGCTGCGGACATTCTATATCCCTCCCAGGCGAGAAAACGAGAAGGCAATCCTATTCTACCGTTCTGAAGGAAACAAGGTGGAAAAAGAAGTCTGGCATGGCGCGGATCCCACGCTCGACAGGCTTCAGCCTATCCGTCTTCCCAGATATTATACAGAAGGTTTGAAGAAGCTGCTGAAACGCCAGGGGATATCCTTCAAACAGACCGTTAGAGAGGCCAAATTCTATGACAGGGTCTGGAACATTCCCGGGATCCAACGCAAACTGCCTAACGGGAGAATGGAAACAAGAGGGCTTGGATACATCCGTTCAAAGAAACGAGAGTTACTACCCGGCTGCTACGTCGTATATGACCTTGATGAAGAAGCGGATGCTCAATGGGAGGACGCTAATCCTAAGTCAGTGAAAGTTCCAGATGCAAAAGAACCCGGTCCGTCGTTCGAGGAACAAATGGACAGACTTATAAAGAAAGCTGGTCAAAAGGTCCGAGATGATCACAACCGTGAGACGGCCATCTACGAGAAAGCCAAGACGCAACGCCTTCTCCGACAGGCTGTAAAGGATGAAAATGCCGCTCCTTGTCAACCTGTTATAAAGAAGGCTCCGCTCAAAAGCAGAAATAAGTCTGAAGGCCAAAAAGGCACTCAACAACAACAAAGCAGGGCTAAGAAGCCACGCAAACGGGAGTCGAGCGTTATTGATCTATCCCTTATGAAGAAAATGGGGCGAGCATACTCGTTTCCTCGGGACAAGATGAAGAAAATACTTGATCTCGCCCTGAAACATCAAATGCTTACATTGCCGGAGTCTAAACACCCTGAACAAGCAGGCGAAGCCTCACACCCAGACTATTGCTCTTACCATCGAGTAGTAGGTCATCCTCTTGAAGATTGCTTCACCTTCAAGAATTGGGTCGAAAATCAATATCAGCTTGGTAAATTCGCTCTTTCCAACAACTGGAGGGTAGCACCACCACAAAAGCACGAGCCTAAGGCCACGAAAGAAAAACCAGTTCCACATTGGGATTGGAAGAGAATTCGTACCTGTCACATGATAACAATACTGCAAGAAGAATCCGAGAACATGGACAGCCTTCCCTGGTGCCTCGAAAACAGTAATGATGAGGTGATCTCAGAATTTCCCCCAGCTCCGAAAGAACTGGAGGATGGAATACATACCACTGCAGATAACCTCAAGAAAATTGAGTTGGGGACGATAAACAATCCGCGACCGACATTCGTCAGCGAGCTGCTGTCTGAAGAGAGGGTGGCTGCGTTAAAAGACGTCCTTGTACAGCATAAAGATTGCTTCGCATGGAACTATTCCGAGATGCCGGGACTAGATCCAGAAGTTGCTGTACATAGACTGGCGATATCCTCGGGTGTCAAGCCAGTCAAACAAGCGCCGAGAAGAATGCGGCTCGAGCTCGAGATGAGCATCAACGTTGAAGTCAAAAAGCTGATAGACTCCGGCTTCATCCAGGAGGTTCAATACCCTGAATGGATTGCTAATATCGTCCCAGTGATGAAGAAAAATGGGACGGTGCGCATATGCGTGGACTTTCGGGATCTCAACAAAGCCTGCCCGAAGGATGATTTCCCAGTACCAGTCACCGAACTGATGATAGACAATACGTCAACGCATGAGATTTTCTCATTCATGGACGGCTCATCAGGATATAATCAAATAAAAATGCATCCTGAAGACCAGAAACATACGGCTTTCCGGACTCCTTTGGGAATATTCTGTTACAAGGTGATGCCCTTCGGTTTAAAGAACGCCGGTGCCACCTACTAAAGGGCCATGACGAAGATTTTCGATGACCTTATACACGAAATCGTCGAATGCTATATCGACGACCTCGTTGTTAAAAGCAAATCATACGAGGAACATCTCGAGCATCTGAAGACCTTATTTCAACGTCTTCGGCAATACAACTTGAAGATGAATCCGCTCAAGTGTGCATTTGGAGTTTCCTCAGGAAAATTCTTGGGATTCATTGTTCGACACCGGGGTATCGAAATAGATCCGTCTAAGATCAAGGCAATCATGGAAATGCCTCCGCCGAGAACTCTCAAACAGCTGCGGTCTCTCCAAGGGAAACTCGCGTACATACGGCGATTTATAGCCAACCTCTCAGGAAAGTGCCGTCCTTACAGCCACCTGATGAAGAAGGGAACCCCGTTCATCTGGGATCAAAAGTGCCAAAGCACACTAGACGAGATCAAACAGTACCTGCAAAACCCTCCAGTGTTGGCCGCTCCGGTTAAGGGAAAGCCTCTCATTCTTTATACAGCCGCCCTCGAAGGTTCTTTAGGAGCATTATGGGCACAAGAGAACGATCAAGGGAAAGAAAGAGCACTCTACTACTTAAGTCGAGTTCTACTGGGGGCAGAAAGCAACTACTCCCCCATTGAAAAACATTGCTTAGCCTTGATCTTCGCGATAACGAAGCTCAGACACTTTGCGTTGGCGCATGAGGTCCGCCTCATTTCGAAAGTGGACCCTCTTAAATACCTAATGTCAAAGGCCATATTGACGGGACGACTCGCTAAATGGGCCCTGCTCTTAATGGAGTTCTCGATAACGTACCGACCTCTCAAGACAGTGAAAGGCCAGGCCATCGCCGACTTCCTTGCTGAGCACCCGATACCTGCCGATTCTCCCCTAAAGTGCGATTTGCCAGACAAACATGCGTTTGACGCAGTCGACAGTAGTGATACCCGTTGGGAGCTTTATTTCGATGGAGCATCTTCCATGAAAAAGCACAAACAAAGTACGCCAATGATCAAATCGGGAGTAGGCCTTATCTTCGTGACCCCACAAGGAGGAATAATGCGCTTCGCTTTCTCCTTGACAGAACCGAGAACGAATAATGAAGCTGAATATGAAGCTTTGATAGCAGGTCTCGAGATCGCCATTGACATGGGAATTGAAAGCCTCCTCATATATGGGGACTCCCAGTTAGTCGTCAGTCAAGTGAACGGCGATTACCAAACATGAAAACCGGAATTGGTAAAATACGGGGAAAAGGTGCAACAACTGCTGACCCAAATTCCCTCCTATACTTTGGAAAGTATACCACGCGCAGAAAATAGCAAAGCGGACGCGTTAGCTAAGCTTGCTAAAGAACTGGCTGACGAGAACCTCGATGAGGTTAGAATCATGGTACAAAGTCGTCGGGTGCTCGCCCCCGCAGAAATACCTCCGGGATCGCCCGAAGAAAAGAGAGTGACTGAACAAGCGACCTTACAAATAAAAGACCATGAGAAGGTTGAGGATTGGAGGGAGGTCTTTATAGACTACTTCAAATCCCACCAAATGCCCGAAGATGCGTCCGCACGACACCAGCTCATGAAACGAGCTCTGTCTTTCGCCTTCGTCAATGATACTCTATACAAGAGGTCATTCGATTCTCTGTGGCTGAGGTGCTTAGGACCGGACGAAGCGGAAAGAGTCGTTCAAGAAGTTCATGACGGAATCTGCGGTTCTCACCAAGTAGGCCCAAAGATGAAGTTAAAGATCAAACGGATGGGCTATTACTGGCCCACGATGATTCAAGACTGCATCGAATATGCGAAGCAATGTCACTCATGCCAGATTCATGGGGACTTCATCCACCAGCACCCAAATCCGTTGCATCTAACGGTGGCTAGCTGGCCATTCGAAATGTGGGGGACTGACATAGTTGGCCCTATCGAACCTGCATCGTCTAGGGGACATCGTTTCATCCTGGCGATGACTGACTACTTCTCTAAATGGGCAGAAGCAGTACCGTTAAGAGAGGTGAAGATGGAAAATATCCTCCACTTCTTCAAGACGCATGTCATATATCGGTTTGGAACTCCGCGACGGATCATCTCCGATAACGGGCCAGCTTACAGAAGCCACAAGATCAGTCGCTTCGCGCAACAGCATAATATAGACTGGAGATATTCTTCGGTTTATAACTCGCGAGCCAATGGACTAGCTGAAGCCTTCAACAAGACATTGACAAAAATCATAAAGAAAACGGTGTCCCGTAATAAGAAAGATTGGCACGAAAGACTGCAAGAAGCTCTTTGGGCATATCGAACTACATTCAAGACGGCCACGAACACAACGCCGTACGCGTTGGTGTTCGGTACGGAAGCAGTACTCTCTCTCGAGATAGAGTTACCCTCTCTACGAGTGGCAGTTCACCACGAGCTAACGGACGAAGAAAATGCTCACCTCCGGCTTGAGGAGCTTAACGCCCTTGATGAAACTAGGCTCATAGCGCAACAAAATCTGGAAGCTTATAAAGCAAAGATGACGCGCTCATACGAAAGATTGACCCGACCGAGGACATTCCACCAAGGCGAACTCGTGCTAGTGGTCAAAAGGCCTATATTCCCAATCGCGCCAAGCGGGGAAAATTCGAGCCAAACTATGAAGGCCCGTACATCATAGATAAAGTTTACCAGGGTGGGGCCTATCTACTCATGGACATGCACGGTGAAAGGCCTTTCAGGCCGATAAACGGTCGCTTCCTGAAGAAATACTACGCTTAATGAGCCACAGCCTAGGTCAATGATAGATGACGACGACCATGTCCGCTCGCTATCTTCCTAAGCTCAAGTTTTATAAGCAGTAGCCAACCTCTCAATGTCGGACCGAAATGTCCTTAAACTAATAGCGGACCGAAATGTCCTTAAACGTTTTTAAACTACTACCGCAGCATCTTTTAGGCTGACGAGATATAAAAAAAAACATATAAAAATAAAATAAAAAAAAACGGTATGTCCATAAGCAAAAGGGCACGGATGAAAACCCGAAAGGGCTCCGTGAGTAAAAAACAGCAGGGCTACCGGCGAGTGTTCGTGAAAACCCGAAAGGGCACGACCTCGTAAAAAAATAATAATAATAAAAAAAAATAATAAAAAATAATATAAAAAAAACGGTATGTCCATAAGCAAAACGGGCACGGATGAAAACCCGAGAGGGCTCCGTGAGTAAAAACAGCAGGACTACCGGCGAGTGTTTGTGAAAACCCGAAAGGGCGCAACCTCGCTAAGAAACACTTGTAGGGTCCTCTCGACCCTATAAGGAGAAACCACCCGCGTGAGATCCTTACGATTCACAAGGGAACAACACACTTAGGAATCCCCACGATTCCTAAGGAGAAAATACACTTGCGAGATCCTCACGACTCGTAAGGAGAACGCTCTTATGGGACCCTCACGGCTCGTAAGATTTGAAAGTCTTAAGTTACAGAGATCTAAACCTGTGCTTAAGCAACCCCCACAACTTTCGATATTGCCCTACAGGTGGCTCAGCACTGACCCTTGTATACAATCCACGGGCGCGAATAAACATTTCCCTAACTAAGTCCCATATGAGACTAGGGATATGTCCACACGGTAAACAACCCTTGTAAATCCTCTCGACTTACAAGGAGAAAACCCTCCTGTAGGATCCTTACGACTTACAGAGGAACAAAACACTTAGGAACCCTCACGATTCCTAAGGAGAAAATACACCTACAAGATCCTCATGACTTGTACGGAGAAATACCTTTGTGAGACCCTTACGGCCCATGAAGTCAAAAGCCTTAGTCGACAGGACCTTAACCCTGGTCGCTAAGCCTCCTTTGTTCGATAACAACAGAAGCAAATGATGATTCGCTCCTGGCAATATCCCAGTTGTAGCGGTGCTGATGCCAAAATCGGTGTCCAAGTTCAGGTTTACGGTGAAAAGCCAGTAGGCCGCACATGCATACGAAATAGCCGAAATGATAGGGCAACTTGCAATAAAAAGCAGCAAGTAAAGTGTATGCCTGCGAAATAGCCGAAATGATTGGGCAACTCGCAATAAAAAGCAGCGAGTAAAAATAAAATAAACAGCCGAAATGATTGGGCACCGCGAAAAATAGCCGAAATGATTGGGCAATCACGACCTTCGCGATATAAAAGCTGAAATGATAGAGTATCGCGGAAAGAATAAAAAAAAATGAAAGAATGAAACTTTTTGCCCTACAGTTAAGATCACATCGATCCCTGTATACAATCCAAGGGCATAAACAAAGAGGGAACCATGCCCTCCCAACAAATTCCTCGACTCACGGATACAAACACTCCTTGACGAGAGCCTCCTGATCCGCGTCGACCCGCAGAGCCACCAGTGCCCCCGTGGGAATTCTCGACTCGTTTCAAACCCCAAGGAAACAAATAATCCTTGGCGCTTAGGAAACAAATAATCCCTAGCAAACTCTTTGACTCACGGATACAAACACTCATTGACGAGAGCCTCCTGATCCGCGTCGACCCGCAGAGCCACCAGTGCCCCCATGGGAATTCTCGACTCGTTTCAAACCCCAAGGAAACAAATAATCCTTGGCTCTTGGGAAACAAATAATCCCTAGCAAACTCCTCGACTCACGGATACAAACACTCCTTGACGAGAGCCTCCTGATCCGCGTCGACCCGCAGAGCCACCAGTGCCCCCGTGGGAATTCTCGACTCGTTTCAAACCCCAAGGAAACAAATAATCCTTGGCGCTTGGGAAACAAATAATCCCTAGCAAACTCCTCGACTCACGGATACAAACACTCCTTGACGAGAGCCTCCTGATCCGCGTCGACCCGCAGAGCCACCAGTGCCCCCGTGGGAATTCTCGACTCGTTTCAAACCCTAAGGAAACAAATAATCCTTGGCGCTTGGGAAACAAATAATCCCTAGCAAACTCCTCGACTCACGGATACAAACACTCCTTGACGAGAGCCTCCTGATCCGCGTCGACCCGCAGAGCCACCAGTGTCCCCGTGGGAATTCTCGACTCGTTTCAAACCCCAAGGAAACAAATAATCCTTGGCGCTTGGGAAACAAATAATCCCTAGCAAACTCCTCGACTCACGGATACAAACACTCCTTGACGAGAGCCTCCTGATCCGCGTCGACCCGCAGAGCCACCAGTGCCCCCGTGGGAACTCTCGACTCGTTTCAAACCCCAAGGAAACAAATAATCCTTGGCGCTTGGGAAACAAATAATCCCTAGCAAACTCCTCGACTCACGGATATAACACTCCGTGACGAGAGCTTCTTAACTCATGTCAACTCGCAGAGCCACCACCCTCTCCATAAGCAAATCCCCGATTCGTCTCAATTTGTAAGAAGAAGTCTCAGACAGCAAGGATTGAAAAGCTTGCTTCTTGAGCAATGGGGCCCTGCAAGTCAATCCAAACTGGTCTCTTGCATACTATTTACGGGTCTCACTCTCCGAAGTCGAATTTCGACGAGGAGGGAAACAACCGCTTACGAATCCTCTCGACTCGTAAGAGGGAAAATTCTCTTATAGGATCCTTACGACTTATAAGAGAAAACCATACTTAGGAATCCTCACGATTCCTAAGGAGAAAATCCGCCTATGAGATCCTCTCGATCCGTAGGGAGAAAAGCCTCTATGAGACCCTCACGGCTCATAGAGTTGAAAAATCTTAGGCAGCAGACCAGAACCTGCGGCCTAAGCCATCGCTATTTCCTAAGGAAGTCGGAATACTCGTTTTAGACATCCATCAACCATGGTTATTAAGACAGCCTGCTGACAATAAAAAAAAAGAGAAGATGACAGAAAGAATATCCGGTCTACATTTGATCTGGCGTGCGTGACGCATTCATTTATGCATGGGTAGAAGACTCAGGACGAGAAATAAGACAAGCTGAAATAGAAAAGGGAAGGGTTTCCATTCATACTGCTAAAAAAAAAAAATTTCTTTTACAAGCACAAGAATAATGAATTATTACAACGGTATAACCTCAGATCCGGGGCACGGATTGAGGAAATCAAAAGTAAGGCCATCCAGAGTTCTTCTGGCCTTTCTAATTATTCTTATGCGCAGTCTTTCTCGCTCCTCTGTATCGAGATCATCGGCGAGCCCTCCTGGCCTTTGATAAGCAGCAACTATCGTCGTCTACTGGAAGACTTGGTGTAGGATGTCAATAAGGCTGTTCCGTCGTTTCTTTGAAATCAGCCCTGTCAGGTACACTAAATGCACCTTGTCTTCGGCATCATCCAGCGCGTTGAGCGGTAAGGCCTCATGAAGACCCGGAAGTGCTCTCCATATGGCTCCTAACACGACTTTCAAAAGGGCCGAACGACGAGGCAACAGCCAACCACCGCTTGCGTTCAGACGACCCATGACTTCTACACATTCAGCGTCTGTAAACTCCTGGTTTTGTTGACGACCCTGAGCGCGGATATCGTCGTAGGTAATAAACTCGTGCAAACTGTATAGATGCACCGCCGCCATTATGCCTGGAGGAAATATTACAGGAAGATCAGCAATAGAAAAGCAATAATATACATAGAGGACTAAATTCCTAGAGAGCAAAACTATGTTCAAGGATAAAGTCCCCTGGATGAAAGCTCTGCTGGTTAAGATTAATCTAAGAATCGATTTTACCTAAAGTTTTCCTAAAAACTTTGAAAAAAAAGGAGCAAGGCACCGGAGTTCTTGAAGGCAAGAACAAAGCTCTGAGGTCTTCAAAAATAGAAATCTAAAAGATGATAAATATCTGGGGGGGACGAAAGGTCCTATTTATAAGCATCAAGTGCCTCTTCGACTTCCAAGAGTTGTCACGGCAGTTTACCCTAATCGGAGCGAACTTCTGTTCAAATTCCGAGGCGGGAGATGAAGCAACGCTTCGTCTTCCCCGTGCTCTGACTTGAAAATTAATTTAATAAA
The DNA here is from genome assembly GCA_030015575.1 of Agapanthus africanus. Lineage (NCBI taxonomy): Eukaryota > Viridiplantae > Streptophyta > Magnoliopsida > Asparagales > Amaryllidaceae > Agapanthus > Agapanthus africanus. Next base: position 102,991,534 of record JASDDO010000028.1, on the reverse strand, counting down.
GCGACGCTTCAGATTATTTGCGCTGCGCAATACGCCACGTGTCTGACGCAGACGCATCAGCGCAACGCCCAAAGCAGCGCACTCAATCAGAGCAAAGCTCTATTTTAAGCAAAATTAAAGGAAGCAACGCTTCAGCGGCGTATGCGCCGCGCGCTGCGTGACACGTGTTGGCGCAGATGCGCTAGCGCAGTTGCGCTGCACTGTGCGCTGTGCGACACGTGTCATACCCTGGAGCATTTGCGCTAAACAAAATTAAGGTTCTGAAGAAATCTTTTCTGTTCTTGTTAAAACAAGAAGATTTTCTTCTGTAAAACAGAAGCCCTTGGATCAAAGATCCGACGGTGGGGGAAATTCCGCCAAATCATTCAGAAAAGGGGATTTCTTCAACAAATTGGACTTGCTTCTTAATTTGCAAGATGAAGCCTCAGGCAGCAGAGGTGGGAAAACTTGCTTCCTGAACGATGGGACCCTACAAGTCGATCTAAAATGGTCTCTTGCATACTATACACGGGTCTCACTCTCCAAAGTCGAGTTTCGATAAGGAGGGAAACAACCGCTTACGGGTCCTCTCGACTCGTAAGAGGGAAAAATTCTCTTGTAGGATCCTTACGACTTATAAGAGAAAACCACACTTAGGACTCCTCACGACTCCTAAGGAAAAAAAAAACCACCTACGAGATCCTCTCGACCCGTAGGGAGAAAAGTCTCTATGAGACCCTCACGGCTCATAGAGTTGAAAAGTCCTAGGCGGAAGATCTGAACCTGCAGTCTAGGCCATCGTTATCTCTGGGAGAAATGAAGTTATCTGCCAATAAGCTGCATTAAAGATGTCATGCTGGTAATGAAAGAAAGAAAAGACGGAGAAAATGACACATTACAAAAAAAAGGGGAGTGTATCTTTTATTCATAAACTTGATTGGGTACAGGATACATTATGTTAAGGAATGAAAAAGTATATATATACATTCTTTTATCTTTAATTACAAACGATACAAAGGGGGATAGCTACTGAGGAGGAAGTGTCTTTAGTAAATCCACAAGTTGCTCTCACACTTCCTTCAGCGCTTCCTCCTGAGCGGCTGCCGCGGCCACCTCCGCTTCCACCTGGGCTCGCTGCTGCAAGAAAGATGAAAGTTGCTCCTCCGCCGCCTTTTGGGCTGCTTCCTGGCTGGGTGCAGCTCGCTCGACAACATCAAGGTGTTGCCTCAATGATAACCCTTCAGAAAGACATTGCAGAAGGCCCTCAAAGACAACCTTCAGCCGTGCGGCGTTGGCCTCCACCCGAGCATGCAGTTGGGCAGACCTGCTCGAAGTCTCACCTCGCTCCTTACGTCTTGAAATGACTTCTTGTTCGAGGTGATGGAAGTAAGGAGCACTCTGCTCGATCCACGCTGTTCTTTGATTACTGGCAGCCAAGGCCTCAGGAGCGGGACGCAGCGACTCCAACCGATGCAGGCGGGCCTCGATCTCCCTGCAATGGTTAACCCAAGATGCGATGATACCCTCGTCGTGAAAGTTCACGAGTATCACCAGCATCGGGTTAACCGCTATAGCAAAATCCGCAGCAGGGGTAGGGGTCTCGACGTTAAGCTCCTCAATATAATCACTCAGCATACGTAAGCTGTTTGCGGCGCCTTTCGAAGATGGACGTCTCAGGTAAGGACCTGCTGGCATTATGATGCGAGATTCAAAGGGCGCCGAGACCGGAACGACAGCTGAAGAGAAACAGGATGTGATCAGATAACAGTTCTGAAAATAAAAAAAGGAAGACTTTATCAATGTGATAGTCGCTGTACCAGCTGAGGCAGGTGGCAGAGCCGGAAGAGTCGGCAACGCAGCTGATCTCTTATCCCCTCCTTCAATCTGTAGCACTGCAGTTGAGATGAGAAAAAGAGGTTAGAGGTAATTCCATCAATAAAAAAAGGAGGAAGGATGTCAACGGAAATCATACTCACCAACGCCACCAGACGAAGAAGCGAGCTCGGATGGGAAAGAAAAGTGTGGGAGCAACATCTGATATACATGATCAAAAAGTACTCCTGAAAAGACACAACAGCACGACTTTAGTACATGCACTATACATCTGAAAGATAAGACTAATAAGTTGCAAACCCATACCTTCCAACATCTTAGACGGTATGAGAGAGGGTTGGGAGGTAACCACCGCCAAGGCAGTCGTTGAAGGCGCTCCTTCGAGCAGTGGGGCATCGGCGCTGGCTGCACCTGCTGTTCATATCAGATTTTTGCATTTTTATACCGCCCAATTTTTATCACTTTGCTTATCGGTAGATACTCTTGAGCCGTGTTTGCTAGTCAATTGCAGAATACAGGTTCTCGGTTCTAAAACGGTGAAATTCATGGAAAACACGACAAAATCCGGGTTCCTGCCAACCACTGAGAAAACACGGTCTCCGCTCTTCATCCGTATGTTGCCAGATACCAGTTTAAGAAAACAAAATGTCAAATCAATGTCGTTTTCATGCACAAGGCTCAATGGCAGCACAAGATCCAAGAAATCTACGCGGAGCTCAAGGAAATCATGACAAAAAGTCCACTTCAAAACACCTTTCCCTCAACAGAAATTCTGGAAGAAATGTGGAAGTATTTTCAGAAAACACATATGCCAAACCACAGACAACATCAGACCAGGGGGGCCCACAAAATCGGAGGAATCAACTCCTCCATTAGGCCGCGGAACCGCGGCCTAAGCATGCTTAGGCCGCGGATCCGCGGCCGTATAGTGGCGGCAGTTGACTAATTTTTGAGGGTGTTTTTGTCTTTCCATGTTAGTTCTGAGGGTTGCCCTAGGTTTTCATTTTTCAGCCTATAAATAGCCCAGAACTTTGTGAAGGAAAGGGTCCATAATCTTGTATTTTCTTTTCTAGGTTTAGTTGTGTTTCTTCTTCCTCTTCTCATCTCTTCTCCATTAAAACTTGTAGTGAGCTTGTGAGTGAAGAATGATGAATAAAGAAGAACCGTTTATTATTATGCTTGTCTTATTCTCTTGTTAATTGTTGTAATTTTCATTTGATAACTTAGTTGTTGTTATTTTTCTTGTTGTTTCTTTCTTCTCTCTTTTCTTTATCCTTAAAACAACCATGATGCTTACGCTTGATCCTCGCCAAGGTGAGGTCGCAAATAGCTAGTTGTTATCTTCTAATCTCTTTCTTTCTATCTTCCTCTTTTGTTTTGTTTTATTTTTCCGTATCATGATGTGTGAGTAGTTTCATACTTGTTAGGGTAGGATAAGGGAAGTTTGAGAGAAGGAAATCTCTCTCACTCTTTCCTTGCCCAACAGCTTAATTCGACTTCCGTTAATTGAACCACAATCCGCTCCTTACGGCACCCTATCCTACATGATAGCGGTGATTCCGTAGTGAGATCGGTTGTGGTTGAATTAACCGGAGGTTATGGCTAAGAGCCAAGAACGGACGGACAAGCACCAAAAGGAAGAACTTATGCGTTGGAAAGCCTAGCTTATACTCGCAAGTTCCTTCCTAGTCGTGCTAATCCCCGTTGTTGCCGATTACCGTAACACCGATATTAAGAGGGGCAACGAAAGATGTGGGAGACTCCTAACTCAAACTAACCTAATCCTAACCCTAACAAGCTCTCTTTACATATCATTTTAAACACTTAGATAGTCACAAACAAATCTGGACTCTCGGACTTAACTCGTTAAAACACATAGAAAAAGATTCCCATCTCCCTGCGGACGACCCGTACTCAACCGGCTAGCTACGAGCGAAACCGTCTTGATTGCGGTAATTAACTAAAACTTGAACACGCAGAATCCCTACCAATCAAATGGCGCCGTTGCCGGGAAGACGGTAGTTTATTTCTTTGTGTATTTTCGGGTTAACTTGTGAATATAAATATAACCGAAAAACAAAACAAAAAAATATACTTTGTAAAAAAATCATTTTGTTATTTTTGATTAGCTTTTGTGCAAGTGTGCAGGAAAATACGAAGTTCAAGATCAGCGCCAAAGACGTCGGATAATACGGAGTTCAAGTTCAATGCCAAAGACGTGGGAAGATAGACCCACATTCCGCGGCTCCACCGCGACGGATTAAAACGAAAAAACGGTCTACTGTAAAAATCTGGAGCAGATACAGTGAGCAAATAAAATTTCCGCACATCCAGACAAGCAGAGGACACCCAACAGAACCCACCCAACAAAACTGAAGCCCCAATCCCACAAGATAGCCGCGGAACTGCGGCATAAGCAAGCTTAGGCCGTGGATCCGCGGCCATTTGGAGTCTTCAGGGTTCCAAAAATTTTTGGTGAGTCTCCCTTCTCTCTCCCACTCCTCTGAACTCCACTGAACTGTGTTTTCTGCAGCTTTCTTTGCGCAAACTCTTCTCCCCCTTCCAATAAACTATTCTTGTGCAGGATTCTTTGCGCCGCGCTAAAAAATAAAAATTATTTGCAGTTGATTTGTTACTGCTTTGTATTTCTTTAATACGGACTTAAGGGGCTTGAAACCAATTCAGATTGGGTGGGGATTTCATCACCCTTTCCAGGACCCCAAAAATCACAAAAGCATAAGCATTGTCCATTGTAATTAAAAAATACTAGACTTCAGCCCTAAGGACTTCGCGCTCATTAGGAGAAGTTAAACCGTGTTTAGAACCTCGCTTAACGGTATATTGTTTACGGGGTGTCTAGGAAAGTGTTAACGGCGCAACCGCCAAAAGAGAAAGGGTTATTTAATTAAGGAACTTCGCGAAAGCGTTGGAAAACCTCCCCTTATCTCTGCACTTACCTGGCCTCGTGATCAGTGTATTTTTAAGCCCGTTTCTCAACACAGTTTTGCTTCGACAATCAAGTTCTGGAGCAGGTCTAGCAGACCTAGGTGACCCTAGATCTAGGTGTGATTGTGCATATCTTGTTTGTGATTGCTTAAAGCCGTAAGTCCGTACATATTTCTGTAAAGCTCTTTCTAAAAAAAAAAAGAAAAAAAAATCAAAAAACTTTTATAAAAAGTTGCCCTTTGTCGCCAAATCCATTTTTCACCCACCACCCTTCGTTTCTCCATTGACATTTTCTTACCCTCACCTTCTCCGCTTTGACTATACTAAACTCGTTTAGTGTATGTCCGCTTGGACTCGGGACACTAGCGCCCGCCTAGTCCGCGTTACGTTAGTCGCTACCGACTACGCGATCGACTCCGACGTCGAAACTCCGTCCACTCCTCTTTCACCTTTACCTTTGCCGTCCAACTCCGACGTTGACCAGAATTCTGTTCATACATCTTCGCCTTCACCTTCACTTTCACCGACCTCTTCTTCCGCGATGTCAGGATTTAATCCGAACATCTCTTTGACCACCCCTGGATTGGCTCCACCTCCTACGGAGACCAATAACCCACCACACCCGCTTGTTGTAGCGCCGCCGCGAATTGCGCTCCAGGATCATTTCTATCCCACCCGTTCTGCACTCCCCACCTGCCTTTCTCTTCCTCCGGCCAATAGGGACAATTTTGAAATTAAGCCCCACTTCATCAACATGCTTCCACGATTTCATGGGCTTGAATCTGAAGATGCCTATATCTTCATCAACAAATTTCAAAACGTCTGTGCCATGATGAAAACTACCCAACTGTCGGACGATGCTATACGTCTACGGGTCATTCCGTTCACTTTATGCGATCTTGCTGAAAAATGGCTGTATAGCACCGCTTCCCACTCCATAACCAGTTGGGACGAGTTTGTAAAAGCGTTTCTCAAAAAGTTCTATCCGAATCATAAAACCGCAAGGATTCGCAATGAAATCAACCAATTCTCTCAGCTTCCTTCTGAACCCTTCTGGAAGTGCTTTGACCGGTACAAAGACCTTCTTGTTCAGTGTCCTCACCACGGTATAGAGAAATGGCAACTTTTCCAAACCTTATACGAGGGCCTGAACCCAGCAACGAAGCAGTTGTTGGAAACCATCTGTCAGGGCCGCTTCCTATCGAAATCTGACGAGGAAGCGTGGCAGTTCTTTGACGACCTTGCGGAGGAAACGCTACAATGGGAGAGCACCGGACCGACTTCTTCTTCTACCTCCACTTCTACCGGTCAGTCTAGGGTAGGAATTCACCAACTTGATGTCTCTATTGCGATGAAAGCTGAAATGACTGCAATAACAAGAAAGCTTGAAGCGATAGAGAGCAAATTTTCTTCTCCTGCTCCTGCCCCTGTTCTCCCCCTTCGTACCATTTGCGCTTGTTGTTCCGATCCTTCTCACTTGACCGAAGAGTGTCCTTACAATCCACCATCGCAAGGACAGGATCAGGTTAATGCTGCATTTCAGCAAAGACCGAGCAATGATCCATACTCTTCCACCTACAATCCCGGTTGGAGGAACCACCCCAATTTCTCCTGGAATCAGAATCAGAATCAATTCCAAGGCAACAATTTCCAAAGGCCCCCTCCGCCGCAACAACAAGCACAACAACAAACTCAACATCAATTTCAGCAGCCCTTCCAACCCCAACCTTTTCAAAATCAGACGAACAACTTTGCACCCAACAATTCTTTTCCATCAAACAACTTTGTTCCGTCAAACAACGATAAGGTTTCCTCGCTCGAACGAAGTCTGGAGGCGTTCGTTAAACAATCGACCCAATCCACTGCCAACATCCAGTCTTCCATTCAGTCCTTAGTGCAACACACTGCCGCACATGGGCAAAGCATCAAGACCATCGAGGCCCAGATTGCACAGCTGAACGCGGCCTTAAGCGAGCGAGAGAAGGGGAAGCTCCCGTCCCAGCCACTCCCAAATCCCGGTCACCCACATAATGCACATGTTGCTCTTGAACAACAGAACCATATAGTGAGTGTCGTGACCACACTGAGATCGGGAAGGATGCTGCAAAACAACATTGGCAAACGAATCAACGATGACACCCCGGCCGCTTCTTCTTCTTCTTCTTCGTCTTCTGAGCCTATTCTCCGTTCTTCACAAGGCTCCCCTTCCTCTTCTTCTGCTCTGAATGGACCCACTTCTCACTCCACGAAAACACCTGTTCTGGGATCCGTTCCAACTCCACAATCTCCTCCTCCAGCATTAGACTCAACCAATTTTCAAAATGTTCCATTTCCAAACCGGTTGAGGTCTAATAAAAAAAATCCTCAAATGGAGAAGATTCTGGAGTTATTCAAGTAGGTTAACATTAACATTCCTCTTTTAGATGCTGTCCAACAAGTCCCATCCTACGCGAAAATCTTAAAGGACTTGTGCACGAAAAAGAGGAAGTCTCAGGTACCCAAGAAAGTTTTCTTGGCTAGTGCTGTGAGTGATGCCCTTACCCAATCTTTACCACAAAAACGGAAGGACCCTGGCTGTCCTACGATTTCAATTACCATTGGGGATAAGAACATTAACCGCGCACTATTAGATCTTGGTGCCAGTGTTAACCTGCTTCCGTATTCAGTATACGAGCAATTAGGCGTCGGAGAGCTGAAACCCACGCACTGCACTCTCCAAATGGCCGACCGATCGATCACCCATCCTAGGGGTGAGCTAGAGGATGTGTTAATAAAAGTCGGGGACTTCATATTCCCCGTTGACTTCATTGTATTAGACACACAGCCTGTAGCTAACCCCCGGAATCAAATTCCGGTGATACTCGGTCGCCCATTTCTTGCAACCTCAAATGCTGTGATCAATTATCGCAATGGTTCTATGAACCTCTCTTTTGGAAACATGACGATTGAACTCAACATTTTTAGGTTGGGGAATCAGCCCGCCGAACCTAATGCTCATATACTGGACGTCTGCTCGATCCAGGAGATCACCCCAGAAGAGTGTGAATTCGAGGAGTTTCTGTTTGAACACGATAATCTTGACGCCACTAGTGCGTTTCTCTTCGAACCTGCTGCTGTTTCTGCGCCCGACAACGACTACGAGTGTTTCACGTTCTTGAACGATCTTAGCCGCGCACAACCCGAGTTTGAATCTTTCGAATTTCCGGATGAGTTACCTGAACCATCCGACTCGGTCGCTTACACTCGTTTTGAACCTTTGCTGGAGTCCTTTGAGTTCGAGACCTTTGCACCAATCTTGCCTTCCATCGTTTCACCTCCAACGCTCGAACTCAAGCCTTTGCCGTCTCACCTTAAGTATGCTTACTTAGGTGAGAACGAGACCCTCCCTGTCATCATTTCGGCTTCTCTAGCTCCCGAGCAAGAGAAAGCCCTTCTCGCGGTCTTGCACAGCAACAGGCAAGCTTTTGGCTGGTCCATGGCGGACATCAAGGGGATTAGTCCCCTGATCGTTGAGCATCACATTCATCTGATGGATGATGCCAAACCAGCCCGGGATCCACAAAGACGTCTCAATCCAGTCATGAAAGAGGCTGTGAAGAAGGAGATCGTAAAATGTCTAGATAGTGGTATCATTTACCCTATCTCTGATAGCCAGTGGGTTAGCCCCATCCACGTTGTCCCCAAGAAGTCGGGCATCACGGTCATAACCAACGAGGTGAACGAGTTAATCCCTACTCGCACCCAAACTGGGTGGCGAGTATGCATCGATTACAGAAAACTCAACGCCGCAACGCAGAAAGACCACTTTCCGCTACCTTTCATTGACCAGATGCTTGAACGATTGGCCGGACACGAGTACTACTGTTTTCTTGATGGCTACTCCGGCTATAATCAAATTCCCATCGCCGAAAAAGACCAGGACAAGACCACTTTCACTTGTCCTTTCGGCACGTTTGCATATCGTCGCATGCCCTTTGGGTTATGCAATGCGCCCGCTACCTTCCAGCGGTGTATGATGGGAATTTTCTCAGATATGGTGGAAAAATTTCTGGAGATCTTCATGGATGACTTCTCCATCTTCGGCGATTCCTTCAACGAGTGTTTGCTGCATCTTGACGCTGTCCTTACCCGATGTAAGGACAAGAATCTCACTTTGAACTGGGAGAATTGCCACTTCATGGTGCGCGAAGGTATTGTCTTAGGACATATCATCTCGCAAAATGGCATAGAGGTTGACAAAGCAAAGATTGAGGTCATTTCCAATCTGCCTCCTCCCCGATGCGTCAGAGATATCCGAGGCTTCCTTGGCCATGCCGGTTTCTATAGACGGTTCATCAAGGACTTTAGCAAGATTGCTAGGCCCTTGACTGTTTTGCTGGCCAAGGACACGCCATTCGACTTCAACTCGAGCTGTATGACTGCATTTGAGTCATTGAAACGCTCACTCACTTCTGCTCCCGTTCTTTCTTCACCTGACTGGACGCACCCATTCGAGATTATGTATGATGCATCCGACTTTGCCATTGGTGCTGTCCTTGGACAACACATCGACAAGATGCCGCACGTAATCTATTATGCGAGCCGAACCCTGAACGACGCCCAACTCAATTATACAACAACCGAGAAGGAATTCTTAGCTGTTGTATTTGCTTTAGAAAAGTTCAGGCCCTACCTCATCGGCTCTCCAGTCATTGTCTACACCGACCATTCTGCTCTGCGCCATCTTATTGCGAAGAAAGATGCAAAATCTCGGTTAATCCGATGGATCCTCTTGCTGCAAGAGTTTGACCTTGTCATTAAGGACAAACGAGGATGTAAAAACGTGGTTGCCGACCATCTCTCACGACTTCCTTCTTCGCCTTCGCTTCCAATTCCGATTAACGACGTTTTCTCGGATGAACAGCTCTTGACAGTATCTTGCGAACCCTGGTTCGCAGATATTGTGAACTATTTGGCCACTGGATTACTACCGACTGAATGGTCAAGTCAGGACAGACTTCGCTTCTTATCCCAAGTAAAACACTTTTACTGGGACGGACCCTATATGTTCAAGTACTGTCCCGACCAGATTATTCGTCGGTGTGTCCCTGACGAGGAATTCAAGAGTGTGCTGTCATTTTTCCACGATCAAGCGTGTGGCGGGCATTTTGGGCCCAGAAAGACAGCTGAGAAGATCTTGCAATGTGGTTTCTACTGGCCACAACTCTTCAAAGACGCTCACGACTATTGCAAGACTTGCTCCCGGTGCCAACACATGGGCCGGATATCCCGGAGGAACGAGATGCCGCTCCAACCGATCTTGGTTGTGGAGATTTTCGATGTTTGGGGGATAGATTTCATGGGGCCGTTTCCCAGCTCTTTTGGGAACTTGTACATCCTTCTCGCTGTTGATTACGTCTCTAAATGGGTCGAGGTTGTGCCCAGCCGGACTAACGACGTTAGGTTCTTTAAAGAAAACATTTTCTCCCGGTTTGGGCACCCCCGAGCGATCATTAGCGACAATGGAAGTCATTTCTGCAACAAAACTTTCGAGGCCTTGATGCGGAAATACTCCATTAATCATAAGCTATCCACGCCCTACCACACCCAAACCTGCGGGCAGGCCGAAGTTTCAAATCGGCAAATCAAGCAGATACTGGAGAAGACGGTTTCCAAGAACCGTAAGGATTGGTCGCTGAAACTCACTGATGCCCTTTGGGCCTTTCGAACCGCTTATAAGACCGACCTTGGCATGTCTCCCTATCGGCTTGTGTACGGAAAAGCCTACCATCTACCTGTCGAAATAGAGCATCGCGCATTTTGGGCGATAAAGGAGCTGAATCTGTCTCTCGAGGATGCGGGCAGCCATCGGAAGCTGCAGTTGAACGAATTAAGCGAGCTTAGGGATGAGGCTTACGATAACGCGGTTGTCGTTAAAAACCGAACGAAGGTGTTTCACGATAAACACCTTTTGCGCAAAACCTTCGTACCTGGTCAACAGGTACTGCTTTACGACACCCGACTTCACTTCCATCCTAGAAAGCTCAGGTCTCGCTGGAAAGGGCCGTATTTTGTGCGGAATGTGTATCCGCAGGGCGCTGTGGATTTGGAAAATCCAAAGGACGGTTCATTTTTCAAAGTGAACGGACACCGACTAAAACCGTACCTGAGCGCCGAACCAACAGAGGAGCTCCTATTCTTACAGGAGCCGGTTTACCCTGCATAATCTTCCTCTGCCTACCACCAAACTTCGGTTATCCAGCCAAGAACAGTGGACACTGTTCCAAATAAGTTTGGGGGTATGTGTAAACCATTTTGTATATATTTGTGTATATTCTTTTTCTTTTTCTTTTTCTTTAAAACCAAAAACAAATAAAAATTGTGTATCGCTAACCGACAATTTTGAACCTTCAAATGATCTCTTCATGCAATGACAGTGAGGACACTGTCCAGTTTAAGTTTGGGGGTACGCTCGGTACGCATTTCTTACCTTCGCATTCATATGTATATTTTGCATCTGCATATTAAAATCCATAAAATCCATAAAAATCTGAAAATTTTCTAAAAACTTTTCTGTCAAGTTAGCTAGTGGGAGGACTCTGATTCAACATTTCGACGATTTTGTTTGATAAAATAAGAATAACTAAATCTTATGTTTAGATTTTGAAAACCTGAAAGATAACCCTCCTTTAAAGTTAACTATAGCTGATATACGTCTTTACATCACACTACACGTGTCGTGAGTTTTTGGAAATTAGATGACAAGTCTTTTTATGTCTAAAAACTTTTAAACGGATAAATGATTTTCTGAGGATCAAATAGGTTTGTTCGGAAATAAGTAATATCAAGAATAGTTTATGAAGTGAGTGAATATGAAGGAATGTTATTGATGCCTTAATTGGAACTAAGTCTGAAAAATAACCCATCTGAAACTTGATTGGAATGATTACACACCAAAACCCACTAAACACGTCTTTTATCCAAAAAATAACTGAACTGCCGGTTATATCTCCGTTCGTATTAAATCATCTGATTTTCACGCCAAACTGTCTTTTGTTTTTGGACCTAGGTAACTTGAGTAATTAAGTCCGCTGGGGTGTTTCTACACCTAATGCCCTAAAACCAACTGGTTTGGGTGCATTGGCCCAAAGCTCGCTAAGAAGCCTAGAAAGTCTAGATAAAAACAAAATCAAGCAAGTGTTCTCTCCGAGTTAAAATTCCTAACGGTTCTTTGTGTGAGAATAATCTTGATAAAAGACAGGCTTTTAAAAAAATTTTAGCGGAGATATGAAGGTTTTACTCTATGATAAAGACTATTGCACGTTCACAGAGGTGTGTATGAAATGAAAACAAGAAAAAGGTGGAGTGAAGAATAAGACCTAGTTTCCTGTTAGGGAAGATAGAAATTCTGAAGTTGAAACTTTACCGGAAAACGAAACTTGAAAAATGGTTAACTCTTTATAAAACTTGTGTGATCCTTTTAAAATTGTTATCAGGGCTTTATTGTGTGACATGATGACTTTATTCGACCCTTCTGAAACTTAACGACACTATTTGCACTGCACGTAAAGACATATAAAAGCTGTAGTTAAATAAGAAGTGAGGTGTGAAAAATAAAGGTTCGATAGTCTAGACTTAGGATAATAGAATTGTTATTTTCTGAAACAAAACTTTAGGATTTGAATCTTAGTTATTTTACAAAACTAACTTGACCGGATTTTGTGGGTAGTATCTGCTGAAAACCCTCAGGAGACAACACTCCTCCTACTAGGGACACCTAGAGGTTTAACGGCTTGTTGCACATGCTCAGTGCAATCGCGTTCCCTGCGAAAGTGAGGTTAGGAAATTTTTTGTGAATAAATTGGCTTTGCTCGGGACGAGCAAATAATAAGTTTGGGGGTATTTGTTCATATCAGATTTTTGCATTTTTATACCGCTCAATTTTTATCACTTTGCTTATCGGTAGATACTCTTGAGCCGTGTTTGCTAGTCAATTGCAGGATACAGGTTCTCGGTTCTAAAACGGTGAAATTCATGGAAAACACGACAAAATCCGGGTTCCTGCCAACCACTGAGAAAACACGGTCTCCGCTCTTCATCCGTATGTTGCCAGATACCAGTTTAAGAAGACAAAATGTCAAATCAATGTCGTTTTCATGCACAAGGCTCAATGGCCGCACAAGATCCAAGAAATCTACGCGGAGCTCGAGGAAATCATGACAAAAATTCCACTTCAAAACACCTTTCCCTCAACAGAAATTCTGGAAGAAATGTGGAAGTATTTTCAGAAAACACATATGCCAAACCACAGACAACATCAGACCAGGGGGGCCCACAAAATCGGAGGAGTCAACTCCTCCATTAGGCCGCGGAACCGCGGCCTAAGCATGCTTAGGCCGCGGATCCGCGGCCGTATAGTGGCGGCAGTTGACTAATTTTTGAGGGTGTTTTTGTCTTTCCATGTTAGTTCTGAGGGTTGCCCTAGGTTTTCATTTTTCAGCCTATAAATAGCCCAGAACTTTGTGAAGGAAAGGGTCCATAATCTTGTATTTTCTTTTCTAGGTTTAGTTGTGTTTCTTCTTCCTCTTCTCATCTCTTCTCCATTAAAACTTGTAGTGAGCTTGTGAGTGAAGAATGATGAATAAAGAAGAACCGTTTATTATTATGCTTGTCTTATTCTCTTGTTAATTGTTGTAATTTTCATTTGATAACTTAGTTGTTGTTATTTTTCTTGTTGTTTCTTTCTTCTCTCTTTTCTTTATCCTTAAAACAACCATGATGCTTACGCTTGATCCTCGCCAAGGTGAGGTCGCAAATAGCTAGTTGTTATCTTCTAATCTCTTTCTTTCTATCTTCCTCTTTTGTTTTGTTTTATTTTTCCGTATCATGATGTGTGAGTAGTTTCATACTTGTTAGGGTAGGATAAGGGAAGTTTGAGAGAAGGAAATCTCTCTCACTCTTTCCTTGTCCAACAGCTTAATTCGACTTCCGTTAATTGAACCACAATCCGCTCCTTACGGCACCCTATCCTACATGATAGCGGTGATTCCGTAGTGAGACCGGTTGTAGTTGAATTAACCGGAGGTTATGGCTAAGAGCCAAGAACGGACGGACAAGCACCAAAAGGAAGAACTTATGCGTTGGAAAGCCTAGCTTATACTCGCAAGTTCCTTCCTAGTCGTGCTAATCCCCGTTGTTGCCGATTACCGTAACACCGATATTAAGAGGGGCAACGAAAGATGTGGGAGACTCCTAACTCAAACTAACATAATCCCAACCCCAACAAGCTCTCTTTACATATCATTTTAAACACTTAGATAATCACAAACAAATCTGGACTCTCGGACTTAACTCGTTAAAACACATAGAAAAAGATTCCCATCTCCCTGCAGACGACCCGTACTCAACCGGCTAGCTACGAGCGAAACCGTCTTGATTGCGGTAATTAACTAAAACTTGAACACGCAGAATCCCTACCAATCACCTGCGTTACAAGAAAAGTGAACTTGTCAGAAAGGATTGTAAAATAAGAAAGACAGTAACCTAAGGTTTACCTGAGGAGCTCCCGGCCGAAACAGAAGCGACTCCCTCCTCTATCGACATAAGGCCACCGCCCGTAGTCTCATCACCCGACTCGACGGGGACCGTCGTCGTGCTAGCACGACCAAGAGACGGCAGGAGATCGCAAGCAGGGAGCGCAATAATTGGAGCGTTGCCGGATTCTTGGAAGGAAGCGGCTGACTCTTCCCCAAGAGTCGTACCCATCTCGCCCGCAACTTCTTCGAGCTCCGCCGTCTCCATCGGCTCATCCACTATCACCACGAGGTCGTCGGCCTCAAGCGCCTCGTCCACCACCAGCCTCGGTTCGGTTATAATGATCATATCATCTGCCACCACTTCAGGTTCGGCATCAATGACCTTTTCGGCGGTAGGCCCCTCGACCTCCACTTCAGGCTCCAAAGCCACAGCGACATTGCCCACCATCGGCTCGAGTTCGGCAGGTACCGTCTCCTCTGCTTCTTTGGGATCAACGGTTTCCACCTCCCCCTCGATCGGACTCGGCCCTGCAAGATGAGGGATATAAGGACCAATGACATTAAAAACCCTTATAATAAAAACTCTAAGAGAAATATTACCTGAAGCGGATTTACCGTTTGCGCTCCGAACTGCGCGCACCACCTCTCTGCGGGCAGTGGATAAGGCGACAGGGGCCTCTTCGGATGGAGTATCAGCGCGAGGGACGGTGCTGGGGCCCGCTCCCGCAGCCAAGGCAGCCCGGCGCGCCTTCACCTCACGCCTTTGCCGCTTCCTCTCTTCCCGGGCTGTCGCGATGGACCTTAGTGACGCCTCCTTCAAGGCGTCGTCATCCTCGTTCAGGGATGCTTCAAGAGCCTTTAAGGCATCCTTCATCGGCTCTTCAAGACGAACCTCCTGCGGTGGCCCAGAGGAAGCGGGAACATCGGCAGCTGGTAAAACATCTGCGTCGCTTGGTGGGAACGGCATTGAGGTTTCTGCAATAAAAAGAGAAAGGTTAGATCGACCATAACACGAGGAAGATGGAAACTTGATGGATTAAAACTTACTAAGGCCCATAGACGCTCTGAGACGTTCCTCCTCCTGGAAAGTCTTCAGAGAAGCGGCAATGGCTTCTTCATCAGTGATGCCTGTTAAAAGAAAGGAAAGAAAAGCGTTAGTCAAAGGCAATGGAGAATACATATTGCAATAAAGAAAGGCGATTAGTAGTTACCTGACTGCGCAAGCTTAGCTAACCACGCGTCACGCCTCGCCAACCATGCTGAAGTTTTGAGAGCAGCCTCCAAGTCTGTATCGTCCGGCGGCGGCATCACTAATCCTGCGTTAGTCCCATATTCGAGCAGACCCTCGGCATAAGGAGCATGGGGTTCCTGACCGAACACGACGTCCGCAGCGAAGAGCGACTTCTTTTTCTTTTGCCCTCCGACCCTAGGCTCACGGGGGATCGACTTCCGCTTAGCAGCCACTTTGGGACGACGGGTCCCGATGTCCGCACCCACGCCAGACTCCGGTGAGGGTACAACCACTGTCTCCACTGGAGCGCTGGGTGCGGGAGGTGCATCTGTGATATCAGGGAGCGGCAGCTCACGTGGAGGAATTTGTGCACGTGATGGTCTGCCCCCGGCATCTTTTAGAGGAGGAGCCACCGGGATCCTTGGCACTAAGGGAGCGTTACGGTTGGTGCCGGGGGTACTTCTTTACGGTCGATCAACACTCGCCTCTCTTCCTTTATAACAGCCCCCGTCGCATGATTGTACCACTCTTTATATACATTAAAGAGTCGTGGAACGCAGGCCGGCGTGCTGATAAAAAAATGAGAACCCGTGTTCAGGCGCATGAAGTGATGTAACGCGTTCTCCATCCCTTCTTCATTGACAGCAGGTTCCAGTAAGAAAGCTTCCAAGGGTACTCCTTGATCGTAACCCAGTTGTTGGGCAAAATGATGCGGGTTATATCTCATAAAGACTGCTGCACCGCCCTGCCTGAATACTAGGAAACCCGGTCTAATAGAATACAAATGGAGGATCTCCCGGGCCGTTAACACTGAAGCTCCATCCTTGAAGGAGTCCTATAATGGTCGCACCGCAGTGGTGGACGCTTTCCCAATGGTTAATACCTTATCAATAAAGGATATCCCGACTCCAACGGTGTGAGGGCAAAGCAGTAAACCCCTGGCGTCCCGTGGTGAAGGGGTCACGATTGATGAGCCAATCAGCTGTAAAATGCGAGGAAAACCGCACTTGTCAAAGAATGAAGGCCTTTTATGCATACCGAAGACACCCGCCGTGTGTAGCTCGAGCCACGATGCAAAGTAGTGCATCGGGAAGACCACGTGCAGTACCCCGGGCTCGTTGGCATCCACTGCTCGGCTGAGGCCATGATATAGGTGCGCCAGGCCAGCGATCCCCACAGCCACCTTTACCTCGATGACCATTCGGTGGGCTGGGTAAAAGACAGAAGGCCGCATGCGATGAGAGTGCATTGGGATCGCGAACCAACTCAGCCACAGTCCGAGAAATCCTAAGAAAAAGGCCTCCTCATCCATTCCGGGGGCCGCAATTTCTACAAAGGACGTAGTTGGGGAGTTAGGAAGAAAGAAGTCCTTTTGGTCTATATCTCTGGCTGGCAGGTTATCCAAACCTAAACCGAAAGGGTCCTCAAGGGTGGCAAACTTGGTAGCTTCTGCCGAGAGGACGTTTGGATGAAGAAACTGAGCAATGAAATCCTCAAAATTAACTCTGCGACTCCCGCGTTCGATAAAGAGAGATTCATAGATGTTCAACACCTTAATCAAGCTCGGGAATTGATGTTGAACGGCATTCTCCGGCGTGACCCCCCTGACCACTGGCCTAGCACCAAAGACGTACACATCTGTCGGGAGCAGCTCCTCGTAATGTTCTCCCATGACCGGTAGGCCGGATAGCTCCGCGAATTCCTCCAAAGAGATGGACACTTCCCGATCCATGGCAAGGAAAGTGTGGGTGGGAATATTCCATTGCTCCAAGAAAGCCTTGAACCACCAGGTGGGGAGCGTAGGATATTGGAAGAGAGAGACGTAGACCGCGGTGTACAGTCCTAGTCTTATCAACTGCGACTTCTTCGTCGACAGGATGTACCGGGCCCACGGCAGATAGCCAATCGGGTGACGGGGAATCAAACCAAGGTTATATGATTGCCCCCAGGGTCATGCTTCTCCCTGACAAATACGGCGTCCTAGAATATCCAAAACCATAGGACGCTGAACCGGAACCGCATCCATAGCCGGATGAAGAAAGCTGTTCGCGGTCCAGTCTATCATCTCCACAACATACTGCACTGAAGGTGGGGTAGCGTAGTGAATTTCCGTGATGGGTTCTGACGGTACCGCGCAGGTGAAGCTCCGTCGGCCCATAATAATCTGGTTATACCAAGACCCCCAAAGGTGGAGTTTCTTGTACTCCGGGTCATATTCTCTAATCATGGTCAGGACTTCACGGTCCAAGGGTGCCTCAGGAAATCCCCCCTCCGATCGGACGAACGGGAATGAAGTGTCTAGAGACATGATCGCTACAAAAAGAACAATTTAGCCGTTAGTATTGTAATTCCAACGTTTGGCGTCTAAAAAAAAAAGAAGAGAAAATGCATTAGTCAAATTAAAATTAATTAATTACACCGCACCACAGTGCAGTGAGTAGGAGACCAAAGAGGGACCCACAAAATCTAAATGACAATACGTCAGTTAATAAGACAATCTCATCATTGGATGAGATTGTCAGTTGGCCCCAGGAAAACATGCCTATTTAAAAAAAAGGGGGGGAGGGGGGAAGAATCCCTAGAGACAAGGAGAAAATCTCCTCTTTCAGAGCAAAGCTCTGTCACAGAATGACACTTGTCAAATTCTGGTCTCAAAGGAATAAAATTCCTTAAAAAGAGCATAGCTCTGTGATAATAATGGAAAAAATCCATCAGAAGATCTTAATATTTAAAAATTTTCTTTTAAAAATTTTTGGGACCTTGAAAAAAAAAACCCATGAAAACTTATGATAAGTTCTTCATTTGGCAGATCTAAAAGTTCCACACTTGATCTATGAGCAAAGCTCTGTTCATGGGTTAAAACCCATGAATAAGATCCCTGTAGATCTATAAGTTTTGAGAGCAAAGCTCTGTTCATGAAACCCCAATGGGGATCTCTTTGGATCGAAAGATCTGTGAGAGCAAAGCTCTTTGGTTAAGATTAAGTCAAATTAATTTGATTTAAATTAATTTTTACCTAAAGTTTCTGACTTTAGAAATGAGCAAAGCTCTGAAGTTCTTGAGTGAGAGCAAAGCTCTGGAAAATAAAAATCTTAAAACGGTAAGATTTTTCTAAGGGCCAGAGGTCCTATTTATAAGGCGCTTGCGCCCCTTGAGCTCACCCCTTGATCCAACGATCAAGAGTTTGCCACCGCTGCACTCACGTGTACGCCACGTGAGCGCAACGGTGGGGGGGCATTTGTTTCGCCCAATCAGAGCAAAGCTCTGTTAAAATTCAAAATTCAAAATTTTGAAGCAACGCTTCAAATCTCGAGCGCAACGCGCCACATGTCAAGCGCTGATATGTCAGCGCAGCGCCCAAGAAGACGCGCCCAATCAGAGCAAAGCTCTATTTTTATGAAGCAACGCTTCAGTTGCGCTGCGCTCTGCGCGGCGCGACACGTGTCAGCGCAGTTGCGCTGCGCTCTGCGCTGCGCGACACGTGTCAGCGCAGATGCGCTAGCGCAGTTGCGCTGCGCTCTGCGCTGCGCGACACGTGTCACGCGCTGGGGCATCTGCGCCAAACAGAATTAAATTTCCAAGAAATCTTCTCTGTTCTTGTTAAAACAAGAAGATTTTCTTCTGCAAAGCAGAAACCCTTGGATCAAAGATCCAACGGTGGGGAAAATTCCCCAAATCATTAAGAGAAAGATCTCTTTAACAAATTTAACTAATTTATGGGCACTATAAAAAGGACCTTAGGCCTCAATTAAAAGGAAGGAACATCTTGCTAAAAGAAAAAGAGAAGAGAACTCTTGAAGAATTCCTCAAGAACAACAAAAGGTAAAAAACCTTTAGGAAAAAGAGAAAATTCTCTTATGGACAGATTATGGATCTAAGAACAAGATCAATAATTTTTAAATAAAAAGAAAAATAAGTAATAATAGTGCTTTGCACTTTTTTATGAACATCTGGTTCCTGAAACAAAAAAGAAAAATTTATTTTCTTTGATCTAAATTAGATCAAGAAATTAAATAGTGCTCTGCACTCCTGTTCTTGAATCTAAAAGATTCTTAGTGCTTTGCACTTCCAAACTGCGCTGTTGCGCTCTTGAGAGAGCGCCATGTGTCAGCTGTAAAACAACTTGCGCTCTTGAAATAGAGCTTTGCTCTCTGGAATTGGCGCAACTCACCAGAGCGCGCCACGTGTCAGCAGCGCAACAGCGCAGCGTACTAGCGCAGCGCACTACGCTGTTGCGCTTGCGCTCACCAGAGCATGACACGTGTCATCATCATATGAGCTTGCGCTCATTACTTAGCGCAAAGCGCCAAACAAATGCACTGTATTGCTTACAAAAGGGCCAAGCCCAATTAAAGAAGGCCTAACGGGCCTAATAAAATGTAACGCATTACTTTAAAAAAAAGGGGGCAGAGCCCAAACTAAAACAGATGCGCTGCATCATAAAGAAAAGGGACAGAGCCCAATTAAAAGGCCTAACAGGCTCAATCAAATATGCTATGCATTTTAAAAAGGGCAGAGCCCAAACAAAATAAATGTTCTGCATCATTTATAAAGGGCAGAGCCCAATCAAAACAAGAATAATGCAGTGCATTACTAAAAAGGGGTAAAGCCCTAGAACAGGCCGAAGACAAAAAAATATTGAAGCTGGACTTAGCCCAATTTTGGCCATAAGTCCTTAAATTAAATTGACTGAGCACGACTGCTCTTTTAAATTAATTTATATCCGGTTCGAGGGTACATCTCCGAGCTCCTCTGACACTTATCGTTGTAATCTTTCAACAACGTCAGAGAGGTGACGGGTCCCGACGACCACATATCGGACCGAGACGTCCTTAAACTAATGTTGGACCGAAACGTTCTTAAACTAATGTTGGACCGAAACGTCCTTAAACTAATGTCGGACCGAGACGTCCTTAAACTAATGTTGGACCGAAACGTTCTTAAACTAATATCGGACCGAAACGTCTTTAAACTAATGTCGGACCACCACGTCCCTAAACTGGAATATGGACTACCACGTCCATAAATTGGAACATGGACCACCACGTCCCTAAACTGGAGCATGGACCGCAACGTCCCTAAACCATCTATGGACCACTACGTCCCTAAACTGGAACAATAGAGCCTCCAAATGCTCTTTTGCCGGATCTAAACGATCTCGTTTAAGTTGATCTTAGCCCCCCCAAACACGGCTAACGTATCCTTAAACATTCAAACGGACTATAAAACTCCAAATCAACCTTGGTTCAAGGGTACATCTCTGAACTCCTCTGACATCTGCCGTTGTAATCCTTCAACGACGTTAGAGAGGTGACGAGTCCCGATGGCCAGATATTAAAGGATTATCACGTTAAGTTAATCTTAGTCTCAAACTGGACTAACGTATCTTTAACGAACGTTTAAGTTGATCTTAGCCGCAACGCGACTAACGTATCCTTAAACTAAAAAACACCGAACCCAAATCTAAGTAAATACGGATTTGGACTAGTCCACGTCCTACGGGCGACGGCATTACTCAGTCTCCGTATACAATCCACGGGCAACCACAAACAAAACAAACACACATGACACGAAGTGAAATTCTGGAGAAGGAGAAAGTGGTTACCGCGATGCGGTAGCGTAATTAACTGCAGGGGCTTGCGCCTGCAGGGAAGAGCGTCCCCATAATAAAAAACCCCTCAATCGAGGGGGAATCTGACGAAGTCTGCTACATCGGCCGCATCCGTCTAAACCTCCGATACATGGTGCCATAAATCAACTTGGCATCTTCGGAGAGGTAGACGGATAAAACCAAATAGCATCTGCCCCGAATCTCAGTGCCAGAACCCAGCGGTCCTGTGCGCCGCCGTTCGGAGGGGAACATCTACGACCATCCCAAATCCAATTTTAGGATCCATTCCATCCCCACAAATTTCTCAAAGGTTGGATCCGACCCTTATAGATAAAGCTCATTTTCCACACAGGTTGAGAGCCAACAGACCAAGTCCCCAAATGGAGAAGATTGTGGAAATTATTAAACAAGTTAACATAAATATTCCTCTCCTAGATGCTATCAAACAAGTTCCTTCTTATGCGAAAATTTTAAAGGACTTGCGCACTAGGAAAAGAAAAATTCAAGTGTCTAAAAAAGTTTTCTTAGCGAGTAATATAAGCAATTCTCTTACCCAATTGGTGCTCACGAAATGTAAGGACCCGGTTGTCCTACAATATCTATAACTATTGGGGGTAAAATTATCAATCGTACTTTACTCGATTTAGGTGCTAGTGTTAACTTGCTTCCGTTTTCGTTTATGAGCAATTAGGCATAAGAGAGTTGAAACCTACGCATTGCACTCTCCAGATGGCCAATCGATCTATCACCCAATCCCGGGGTGAGCTAGATGACATGTTAATCAATGTTGGGGAATTTATATTCCCTATGGATTTTATAGTTATAGATACACAGCCTGTGGCAAACCCACAGAACCAAATTCCGGTGATTTTAGGTCGACCTTTTCTAGCAACTTCTAACGCGATAATCAATTGTCGTAACGGTTCAATGAACCTGTCCTTTAGGAAGATTACAATTGAGCTTAACATCTACAAACTATTAAGTCAACCCTCCGAACCCTATGCTCATGTATGTTCTGTCGAAAAGATAACTTCCGACAGTTATGAATTTGAAGAGCTTCACGATACTAATCTCGACGCCACTTGTGCGTTATTGTTTGATCCTACTATTTATTATATATGTGAAGACTCTTCTGTCGACAAGTCCACACCTAAGTTCGAACCATTTGACTTATCGAATGATTTAGTCGAGCTATCCGAGTATCATAACTTCCTTTCCGATGAGATTATCATTCGGAATATCGATGAAAGTTTTGAAGATATTTTTGCCGAAGAACTCGCATTCTTAGAAGATATGAGAGTTGTGATGAATCAACCCCTATCCAAAGAAGCTGAACCGCCACCCCTTCTTCTTATTAAGAACGAAAATGTGAGTAGTGCACCATCACTGTTTCGTCTCTACCAACCGAGACGTAAACTCGATTGATTACGTCTTTTATCTCCCCACTTCTTCACATCTATGATCTTCCACCAACTACGTTGTTACATCGATAAAATATTTGAATGGTTGGTGATGACTTTTGGTCTTTGTAAAGCTTTGCATAGACCAATAACTTTACCCCCCTCTTATAATTTTAAATGCTTAATACCGTTTTACTCAAGTTTGGAGGGGGGATAAAATATTTTGGCTCTTGAAAGAAAAACAAATTCTTACAAAATTGTGAGCCAAAAATAAGTTTGGGGGATGATTTCACTGTCATTAATTCTTATCCCCGTTACTAACTTTTCCTCCCAAGTCTACAGGTTTTAAGCTTAACAGGTGACATTAGTGAGGACACTGCTGCAAATAGGTTTGGGGAGGTTTGTGCTTATTCACGCATCATTTTTTGCATTATACTAAATAAAAGCACAAAATTTTTTTGATAATGCATGTTAGAAAGTGAAAAATACATATGATAGGAAGGAAAAATTTAAGAAAAGCAAGAAAATTAGATATTTTATAACGAAGCTAGTCATAGGTAGTCATGAGCTGTTGGCCCAAGGGTTAGTAAGATGAAGGGAATCACTAATCTGAGGATAGAAATAAGTCTGAAAAATAGTTCCTATTCTTGAGTCTAAATATTTGAACGTTGATACCCTACTATATGCACTTGCACACATCTTGAAACTTATGATAGTAGAGAATACCTTGAAATGCTCTTGTCTAAAAGCCTTAGTATGAAGGGAAAAAGTATACAAACAAAAATATAAATGACATAAAAAATGGTGAAGAAAAATGAACATTGGTTTTTGTAATTACTTAAGGAAGCATAAAAAAATATAGCGTGGGTGCCTTATCACCTGGTGCTTTAAACCACCTGGTTTGGGAGCCACTGTTAAGTCTTAGGTGTTGCAAGACGAGAATATTGCTAATTACATCTTAATGAGTGAGTACATGTCGTAATCGGTTGGTTAGTATCTCAAGAAGTATTAACGGTCGCATGAAGAATGTGTGAGCAATTCCATCTATAAAACATTCACCGACTAAAAAGTACTAAGCAAGATGGACAAGAGTATGATAGCTTGAATTGAATTCTCTAAGTGTAGGGATGTATTTTACACATACGTAAGGGTATATGATCGATATTTGGAAGAAAGGTAGGGACGAATAGTAAAGGCGATGTTTTATTGAGGGATGATGTAATTTCTGACAACTTTTCATGACTATTAAGATAGAGCTCATGGCTAGTAAAAAGCTAGTGTAGTTTGAAACTCTTATTTTCAAGTTCTTTCTTTTATATATTCCTTAGCTTTGTATGTAACTTTCATCATCTTTATTTTATTATGAGATTTTGTGGGTGTAATCTGTTGAGAACCCTCGGGAGACAACACTCCTTCTACTAGGGACACCTATAGATTTAAAGGCTTGTTGCTCGTGCTAAGTACAATCGTGTTGCCTACGAAAGTGTGCTAGGTTTTTCTTTTTCTTCTTTCTCTCTCTTTAAGAACTTGTTTTCTCGGGACGATCAAAGTTAAATTTGGGGGTATTTGATTAGTCTAAAATATTGCACATTTGAATGAACATTTTCCCTATTATTGTTAAGTACTAAAAGGTGTTTATTGTAATTATAGAACATATGAGGGTTTATGTGTAAAATTTTTATTATCATATGTTTCTACATTATAATTAACATAATGAGGGAAAATACATGCATATAATATTTATATGAATATTGTAATTAAAATATGCATATCATATCAAATATTTTTAATCAATATTCTTAACATATAATATCATATAAAATGGTTAGGATAATATCTCAAAAATACCAAATACTACAAACACTTTGATTTGAGATATTGTGCAGATTAGCTCAGGTCTGGAATCCAAGAGTTCCGGGATAAATCAATATGTCAGAATCAAATCTACCAGAATATCGAAGCAAATCGTAAGATCTAGCAACGACAGAGACTCATAGCATTATTTTCAGAACCTAGATATCGAGAGGATCCCCAGAAATCAAGATAAAATTGCATAAAAAATCCCAGAGACTGAAACCATCAAACCGCGGCGGAACTGCGGCCAAATAAGCCAATATGCGGCAGTTTCATGGCTTAATTAGGACCATAGGATGCGATATTTTGGTTATTCGATCGTGTCAGTGTATATTCACAGATGGTATCTAGGGTTTATAGTTTCTGTGACTATAAATAGGACCGAGAGCTTCACATCAAAAGTCATCAATCCGAAATGATCAAGAGGTCCAAAGCGATCCATGCATCCAGACGATCATCAGCTAGCCATCTACCTCCAACACAAGAGAGAGAGAGAGAGAGAGAGAGAGAGAGAGAGCAAGAGCAAAAACTAGGGTTCTTTGTAATCTACTTTCAAAAAGGAGAGTTGTATTTAATAGTTGATTAATAAAGCTAAATCTTAGTTTATTTCTTTTCACATTTACTTTCTGCATTTAATTTATGCATTTTATTTCTGCATCTTAATCATGTTTTCTTCGTCATCCTTTCTTCTATCTCAAACCATGAGTGAGTAATTTCTAGCTAGCTAGGGTTCGTAGGCTAGGGTAGATCAATAGATGATAAAATCATTTAACTTCTTTTATACATTTTATATCAAAACAAATGCTAACATCCTTATCGGGTGCGATTCCAATGTATTGCTAGTCACGACCACGATTCGAGATTTGTTCAACACTTATTTTGTTAAGGGTTAGACATGAATAGAATTCAATACAAGGACAAGGGTTAAGAGCGGGGAAACCCTAGTTTCTTCCAAAAGAACCCTAATCCACATTCATCGCTATCGATCTAGTTTTAAACTATTAAAACATAAAAGGAGTCATTTTTAATTATTCATCCATTACTACTAAGTCCTAACCCTACAAGCCACTTCTTTATAAATCTTACATCCGTAGTATATTCGTAAGTACAACCAATCCTCCTTCTTCTATCAACTCGTCTAAAGCAAGAAAAATGTTCACATTTCCCTGTGGATGACCTGTACTCATCGTGGCTAGCTACTAGCGACACCGTCTTGAATGCGGTTAGTTTACGAAAACAATTTTTAAAAGACCAATCAGGACCCTAGTGGCTTTGGCGAATGATCAACAAATCAAAGATTCCTAGTCAAGTCCAATCCGTTATTATCTTGATTGCATTAAACCCATCCGTACGATCCTTAATGAATAATTAACAAAGTCGTACAACTGTCCTAACCAATCCATCATCACTCAGCTACCGCACACTACGCCTTAACAAATAATCAATAAACGTAGTACGAATACTAAGTACTAATAATCTGAAATGACGAAGGGCTACGGTTGGTTTGTATGAAAACCTTTAATATAATGAACTTGATATCGTTGAAGGAACTGACCAATTTTGAAAAGGAATGGTTTAGGCTCCTCTTTTAAAATGAGTGGTTTTGAAGAAAACCGAGTAGATTATATTGACATAAAAAATTTTTAAAAGCAAATTCCCCATAAAGGGAACAATGCTTTTCTCTCATCGAATGAGGTGCGGGATATTCCTAACTGAATATCTCTATGCAAAGAAAAAGAATACACCTATAGTTTCTTTGGAAAATTTGGTTCCCGCAACATCATTTTAAGTTTGTTTTCTTTGCCTTAATCCAATTAATGCAGTCTCATCAAACAACCTATCACACCAGAAACAACGAAAATAGAATGCACGAATATGCCATCCGCATTTGCCCCGGGGCTCCGGGACTTCACCGTAAGGTTAATTAACTTACGGCAGGGCGGGGGCAGGGCTAGCACAGATGAAAAACATATACATCATTTATTATATATAATTTATATATATCGTCATCTCAGGCATGGTAATAATCATCAGAAGCATGCAGTATACAACATGGAATAGCGGATAATCTAAGAAGACTACGTTTCATTTGAGCCCCAAATGAAACCGCAAAGTTCCCTGGTCGTGTGGATAGCCCATACAAACTCGAACCAGGACTCCTACGAGTGCGACAAGCTACCCGCCAATCCTAGAAATGGGGTACCCCTCCCTCAGTAACATGAGTGGACTACCCGACGCTTTCTAGAATCCGGTAACTTATACACCCCTCCGCGGGTCAGATCTACACCCTCTATAAGTGTGGCGAGCAACCCGCTAATCCAAAAATCAGGTGACCCGGTCTCGACTCTACGACATGGCCATCCTCTGCATTCTAGAATCCGGCTACTCGAGCACTCTGTCGTGGGGGTATCCTAGTACATAAATGAAATATAATACAAAGGCGACAATGACCGCAATCAAGCCGTGTCCCAATAAAAGAATATATATATCAAGTGGCGACGATGACCACAATTCGGCCTCTCGTCCCGAATAAATGAATAAATACATCTCAACTATACAAACACAACATACGCGAGGCTATCCAACATGACAATCCGGCTAAACCAACACAATGTTATTCATCATAACATCATCACAAGTAACAAGTGTGCAACCCCGTCTAATTGGCCTATAGCAATTAGACGACATTTAGCAACACACAAACATGAATACATATTATAAACGATGCAAAAATAACGACCGAAAGTTTTCTACAATTGCCCAAAACTAAAGATAATATTAAGTGAAATTTGGGCAAAAAAGAAGTGTGCTAAAAATCCCATTTCCCTATATTAAATTCACTGGAGAGAGACAGAGCCCAGAGCTCTTGGATAGGCCGCAAATAGGGGCCAAAAGGCTTATCTTGGCTGCCAGGTTAAGAGCTTTTGGGCTCGGGTTCTCTCAGATGCATCAATGTCCCATAAAGGTCCATCTGTAATACTTTTAAAAATTTTCAGAGATCAATTTTAAAAACCAACAGAAACATCAACTTGGGAAATTGAATTCGGTTAAATTTTGGTTTGAAACTTTCGCATCGCTTAAAACTAGTTTTAGTGTTTGGCCTAGGCTCTGATACCACTATTAGGGATGCGGGAGTTTGCATAGCGGAAGCATGGGAAAAATATGGACAACATAAATCATAGCAAACCACAAGCATCCACAACCTTAGAATCGTCCAAACAACTAAACTTAACAAACCTAGAGAGCACAACATATAGAGTTAGGCAAATGCAACCTTTGTGTAGGGTCAGTCAGTGCAACGGAAACTGGTCGTGGCGTCCATAGATCTCTCTACAGGTACTTTTTACGTAGTCCCCTTATTTCCCTAATAATTAAACACAATAATAAGAGCTAAGCTCTGTTAATTCGAATGAGGCAGTGCCTCACGTGCTCCCCACGAGAGCGCCAGTGCCGACGCCAGTCTTATAGGATTAAATCCTATAGTGGTGTTGCACGTGAAATTCACGTGAGCGCCAATGTGCAAAGTATAGGAGCACCTGTTATATATATGAATTCAATTCTTAAGTGGCGCCCATGTGCATAATATGTGAGCGCCAGTGCCCAAATAAAGAGTAAGTAGAATTAAATTCTATATGGAAATTAGTTCCCTAAAACTTGAGATATTCTCTGTTAAACAGAGTCATCGGATCAAAAATCCAATGGTGATGATAAATTATCAAATGATAGAATGAAATTCAATTAGAATAAAATATCTCCCTAATCTTTCTAAGTGAGAAAGATATTCTCGGTTGGATCAAAGATCCAATGATAGAATTAAATTCTATTTTTGGGAATATATTTCCCTAATCTTTCTAAAAAAATGAAAACTTGTTCTTTGTAAAACAGAGAGCCCTTGGATTAAAATTCAATGGTGATTAAAAAAATCACCATTTGACAAAATTAAATTCTGTATATGGGAAAATATTTCCTTAATCTTGTTAAAAATAAGAAAACATATTCTGTAAAACAGAAATCACAGGATTAAAGATCCAACGGTGGATAAAATTCCCTAAATAATTTTTGAGACCAATAAAATCAATTGGAATCTCTCAATGAGATATTTTCTTAAAACTGATCAACAATTTGCCTTACCTATATAAAGGACCTGAGACTTCAAGTCTCACATAGATAGAGACACAGAGAGGAGACACAGACGGGAAAAAAGGAGGAACCCCCCATAAGCTTCTGCAAACAAAAAAATAGAAGCTGTAACTGAGAGTTGAATTCTCTTTCAAAGAAGATCTACCTGTTCTTTCAAATGCTAGGTAAAGAAAAAGTAGAGATAAAATGTATCTCTTTTACTTAGCATAAAGAAAATAAGGGTTCAACCCTTCAAAAAAAACTTAGTTCTTCCTCTGAACTGAAATTTGCAAAGCAAATCTCTCCACAAGTTGAAAATTTAATTCTCATCGGGGAGATTTTGTTCTTCAAACTCAAAATCTAGGGGAAAGAACTAGATTTAAAAAAAGGGTGAAGAGAACCTATGGTTCTAAGAATTTAATTCCTCTGCAAGCAGGGTTTAACCCTATATAAAAGAATTTAGTATAAAAAGAAACTTAATTCTCCAATAAAAAAAGAAAGAAAAGATCCCAGATCTTCAAAAACAAAGATCTTGGCGATCATTAATGGTCAAAATGCCATTAACAGAGATTCAATCTCTAAAAAAGAAAAAGGAACTCAGCGCCTCATGTGAAAAACACGTGAGTGCCCACAAAATTCCCAAAATAAAAGACTTAACGCCTCACGTGCTTCCTACGTGGGCGCTCAAAACAGAAGGCTAGCGCCTCACATGAAGTACACGTGAGCGCTGAGTAAAAGTGCTTAGTACTTCATATTCAGCCAAAATGACTGAGTGCTTAGCACCAATTGGGCAACACCCACATCCTAGCACCGCACATATTCCTCACGTGAGCGCTATACCAAGTGCTTAGCACTCCATATTCAGTTAAAATGAATAAGTGCTTAGTATTGGTTGGGCAGTGCCCATATCACAACGCCTCACGTGATTCACAAGTGAGCTCGATACAAAAGTGCGTAGCACCATATGTATATTCAGTCAAAATGACTAAAGTGCTAAACACTGATTGGGTAACGCCCATGATTGAGTGCTTCACGTGATACACATGTGAGCGCCAGAGCTCCAAACAAGTGCTTAGCACTTCTGCATAAAAGGAAAAAGGCTGAGCAAATAGAACCCAAATGAGTGCCTAGCACTTTTGGATAAAAGAAAGAAAGAAAAAGACATAGCAGACCAAGACAGAATTGGCTAAAAGTCTGTAACGACTCTGAAAACACTGTACAGAAATTTTCTTGTTATTGTACAGAAAAGAGTATTATAGCCTGTGTAAGAGTTAAAAGTTATTTTTGTTTAATAAAAGTAAGAAACAATTTGTAGCTCACTGGTAAAACCTCTACACTGCTGTGACATAGCCTGTGCGTTCGATTCCCATCAGACCCAATTATTTTTTAGATTTTTTCTTTTTAATTTTTGGAAGATCAAGAGTTGCACGTGCAATAAACGGAGAAATGAAAAGTTTCAGAAAAATCAAACAGGCGCAATGAGGTATACACACCCAAATATACACGTGGCACGAATCTCGAGGCAAGGCCTCAAGATCCAACCGCCCAAACCTATCAAAGGGCCGGCGCTGACAGTCAAGATGAGCCCAATTAGCTCCGTGCTTTGCACACACACCCTTCGACTCCCCTTAACTCACCTGCACTGTTTGATTTCCCTACAATCAAACAGAGACCCTTCGTTTCACCATTTAACACCTTTTCTAATGCTTTTTAATCCAAAATTTTAATTCCCAAACCCTAATTCTCCACTATAAATACTACCCCATGCCCTAGCCCCCCTCTATTCTGAAAATTTCTAGCAAAATTACCTCAAAAGTTCTTAAGTACAAGCGGAGTCAAGTGTAGTTAGCAACCAAGCTCCTTCCGTCGAAGATCGAAGCCATTTTCGGAGCTCTTGCGACGCCATGAAGCCCCCTCCTTTCTTCCTTACCCTTTTCTCGGTATTACCAAGCTGTAAGTCCCCCTCACCTCTTCTTCTTTTCACATCAATTTATCTTCTAAAAAGATATCGGTAAAGTGCAGTTATTTCCGATTCATTTTCTTTTTAAACTTTAAACTCTTTTTTCCTTTATACTTTGGTCAAACTAATGTTACCAACCTACATGTAACTTCGATTAGAATCTTCAAGCTTCAAGTTTAACCAAAATTTTCATGTGAAACAAACATAAACGAACTTTATCATTAAAATACCTTGAACTTTATTATCACCTCTTTTCGATATTGGTTAAAGCAATACCTCTAGGAAAACTTCACGAGGTAACGACCTACCCCACAAGCACACTATGCTTTCATAGCACGATATCTATATATATGTATGTTTGGTTCAAAGAATAGTTTTCATTAAAATACCACATCTTTTCAAAACCGGGTTTCTTTTAAAGCGGTATTTTGTAATTCTTGGAAAATATGCCTCTAAAACTTTCGTTAGGGGACCTGCTAATGGATGGTGCATTTTATCGCACATCCTTAGGATAATATAGCGAGATGCAGAGCTCTTCACGGAGTATTCAATCTTGAAAGGAAATAAATTATGGTTTTTAAGAAACGTGAATTTTCTAAACAAAACTAATTTTTGAAAATTTTTATAAAAATTATAAATCCGTATTTTCAATAAAAAAATATATTATGAAACTATATTTTAAAAAAATGAAAGATTAAAATGTTAATAAAATACCATCAAGTTACCAAAAAGGGCTAGTTTCAATAAAATACCATAAACTTTTAAAAGCTAAATTTTTATCATTAAAATACCACAATAATTAAAATACATGCTTATGAAAACCCTAAATCTTGTAAATCACTCTCGAGGTTATTTTTAAAGCAATATTAACATATTTTTCATAAAACTCCCTCGAGATATGCAAACAATACTATAAGGACTATAGAATTAATATAGGCTTAAGCGGTATCATTTCTCTTGAGCCTCAGGGAGCCGGAGAAAGTGAGTGCTTGCCTATTTATACTATACAACTTACAGGAGTTATTAATGGCAATTGTCTTGGAAAAAGACACAATTCCTGCCGTCCATGAGCAACAATTACCGATTACTCCCGAACTTAAGAATTCAAAAGTTAAATCCGTTCATAAGTTTCTGACTCAATCTGAGTCCAAACTCAAACCAGAATCCAAAAATCAAACTTGAACTTGTATACTTGATCATGAACCTGAATACTCGAATTCAAACATCAAACTTGAACTTGTATACTTGATCATGAACTTGAATACTCGAATTCAAATATCAAACTTGAACTTGTATACTTGATCATGAACCTGAATACTTGAATTCAAATATCAAACTTAAAACTTGTATACTTGACTCGACTTAATCGATCCATGGTTATAACGTGCCATGACTACCTGAATACATGATTACATCCTGAACATGAACCTGAACATTTTATATCCGTGGATTCGGCCAAGACTTGTAATCTTAATCTATACAATACAATACGCGGGGATAAATAGGTAGATTGGTACGGAACGTATATTGTGGCACGAGAGGTCACTTTAAAAGACACCTATATGAATTCACGTGCCATTGTCCCGTGGGTTATGACGGAGCCTTGTACTACATGTTACCATAGTCTACGGGGTATGATGGACTCCTCTTGTATACATGAATACTTTATTTATCAAATTATAAATAACCACGTTAGAATAACTATCATATGCCTGTAGATGATTATATATAATTTTACTGGTCCTTTGTTCTTTTAGTTCCTATTCACATGATATATTATTTTCTCTTGTTTCTTTTGGGACTTACCGAGCGCTAGTTCACTGACGACATTCCTCTCTATTTTCTTTCCTTGGAATATTCGTCAGGAGGACTGAACTCTGAGGAGATAGAGCCAAGTTAGTAGGACTTAGACCAGCTTACAGCTCAGCCTAACTACTAGTTCTTCCTTCACTTACTTTCTGTATGCCATGATTGATCTAAAAAACTATCTATTAACCGCAATCAAGAACGGCGTCGCTTGTAGCTAGCCGGTGAATACGGGTCGGTGCACAGGGATGTTGTGAATTTCCTAATCGCTCTTACGAGTTAATTCCAAACGGTGTGAATAGATTAATTAAATCTAAAAACTAAATTAATCTAGGGCAATTGAATTAAAGATCTAACTATCTAACTAGAGCAAGGAATTAAATTTAATCTAGGGCAGAGAATGAAAAATTACCTAGGGCAAGAATTGAAATTACCTACTTACTTTACAGATGGCTCTCTCTAAACATCAACACAAGACTTGTCAGATCTGAATTTCTGAAACGAAAAGAGGCATCGATGCTCTCCAAAAGATTTCTAAATTTTATTGATAAAAAGAGGCACAGGGAGGCATGGCTAATAATGATTTAGAGTTCCTATTTATAAAGGATAGGAAACCCTAGGTTACAATTGATCCGCATGTCTACATTTACATAAATACCCCTACAAAGACTAGTCAGCCATGCCTCTAAATTATGGTAAAAAATTTCTTTCCTCCGGGCTCTAGATGGCCGCGGAACCGCGGCCTAGGTAAGGGTCGGGCCGCGGTTCCGCGGCCCATTTGTTGACTTAAAGTGTGATCTTTCTGGCTTTTTCTGTGATGTTTGGGCTTCCTATTTCTTCAGGTCTTTTCTCAATTTGTCTTCTAGGTATTCTCCAGATCTTCACAGTGAGTGGTTGTATTGAACTTTAACCGTTCTCTTTGTAATTTTGGACCTTGCGTTGCTTTGTACTGATCTTGGCTTGATCAAGATCTTTCTATTTGTTGGTCAAAAGTCCCTCTTTTGTATCATCTTTTCTCTTTTTCACTGTTTTAGATCCAAGAGCCTGTAACCTGTAATATGTAGCAGACATGCGTCAAAAGCACATGTTTATTTATAAAACGAATAAGAATGGGGAATATAATAATGCAATATTATCTGTGGACAAATACCCCCAAACTTATGTTTTGCTCGTCCTCGAGCAAACTTATTCTCGACAAAAACCTAACCGCACTTTCGCAGGGAAACGCGATTGCACTGAGCTCGTGCAACAAGCCGTTAAACCTCTAGGTGTCCCTAGTAGGAGGAGTGTTGTCTCCTGAGGGTTTTCAGCTGATACTACCTACAAAATCCTATCAATTAGGCCCATTAACTTTTATTCTCCAATTGGGTTTTCTAACAAGGAATTCTATTATCGTCGACTCGTAAATTATCCACCCATATTCTTCATACTTTCTCATCATTTAACTTAAGATTATATACGTTCTGCAGACCTACTTAGCTTTCGGCATCTCTTAAGTTTTCCTTCTAGGGTTGCATCTCCACTTAGGAATTTTTATCAACTCTATTAAAGATACAAGTTCTATTCTTCATTCCTTTCTTTCATCTAAATCCCAATCACATACCCCTACGTGTGTGTTTAAATCACCCCTACACTTGGAAATTCAAATCAAGCAATCATACTCTTGTCCGTTGTCCAAAGCACTTCTTAATTGGTGAATTTTTAAATGAATTTTGCTTGCACATCCTTCATGCGACCGATTACAAGATGTGTTTGCACATTAAAGCGTAATTCTTAGTCTTGCAACACCCAAGGCTTTAGCAGTGACTCCCAAACCAGTTGGTCTAAGGCACTAGCTGACGAAGCACCCTTGCTAAATATTTTTCTATTTTTGCAGCCTTAAGTAATCACAAAAACCAGTGTTCATTTTTTTCTTCTCTTTATTCACTTTTTTCTTTTATTTTCATTGTATTAAGGACTTTAGACAAGAGCATTTCAAGGTCTCCTCTACTATTCCAAGTTTCAAGATGTGTGTTTGTGCAATTTATAGGATATACATTTTCAGAATCTAGACTTAAGCTAGGAATTATTTTTCAAACTTATACTCTAATAAAAATATCAATACTTTTCCTTTGCTTTGACTTAGCCCAAGAAGTGAACTCAAAATTTGCCTATTTCTAAGTAAACTACAAAGATATATACTTTATACCGTTAAACTTTAAGGAAGGTTATTTTTAGGGTTTTTAATTTACTATGTCTAGATCTAGTTGTTCCTAGCTAGTTAACCTATCTGTCAAACTTAAGTCAAATAAGGCCAAAATTGAATACATTAATTTTTATAATTTTTGAAATTTTTCAATTTTTTATGGGTTTTCAAATAAGTATGCAAATGCAAAAATATACACAAATGAATGCGAAGGAAGAAGACTTACCGAGCATACCCCCAAACTTAAACTTGACAGTGTCCTCACTGTCATGCTACACCAAGAGGGTCAAAATGCCGGCACTCCCCTGTTTATTTATTTATAATTTTTTTAATGTTTTGAATTTTTTTTTATAGAAAAAGAAAACAAAAATATATATACATATATACAACAAGGTTCCCCCCAAACTTAAGCTTGGCCTTACACAAGCCAAAGGTTAGCACCAACCATTCAAAGATCTTATCGTGGTAATGGTAGGGTTGGTGAAAGAATGGGGTGTAAAGGAAAGAAATGAGAAACACACGAGACCATGTGGAGGTAGAAACGGGATACGGTCTCGGTGGTGGAGAAGAATGGCGGAAAAGAGAAAGAAGTGTAGTACGATCTTGAGGGTGTAAATCGAGTGAATAAATTAGCATAATTTGTGATGACCGATGTGTTAAAAGCGATTGTGCTAACCTATCAATTCGTCGAGAAATGAGATCAAATCTCTCAAGATTCGCAAGAAAGCATGGGTATGCTGAACTTGGTATTGGAGATGAAAGCGTAACGGTCTCTTATACGGTCGAAACGATAGGAAGGATGAAAGGGAGTGATTTAGGGATAGTCTCATTCTCACCGTAGTAAACTGTCTTGAACTTGAAAGATTCCATCAATGGTTCGAAACGACTGTAAGCAACCGAGTTTGATGGTTCAACTAACTCATCTGAAAATTCAAAGGACTCAAACTCGGACGGTGAGTCATCAATATCGTCCGAAAAAGTGAAACACTCGTAAGTGTTATCGTCTGTGAGAACTGTGTCAGATTCAAAGGAAAATTTTTCAAGCTTACAGTCTTCTAGCGTGATCTTTTGCATGGTCGGAATGATGGAAAGGAGGGAGGGTGATTTAGTTAAAGGTTCAAGAGGATGAATTGGAAAATCCGACACATCAAACAAGAATGGTTCAACCTCAATACTCTCCTCAATACTATTCTCATAATTCTCCTCAAAATTTAGCCTATCCATGCCATTATCATCAAAATCAAGACGCATATGAGGTTCGGGAGAAACAATTAATGACTCTGGATGATGAATTGGACATAAAATTTCAATCAAATCGATAGGTTCATCATCCAAAATATTCCCGGTGTCTATATCCTCAATCAAGTGAAAATCATTTTTTTCTGACACCTCATCAAAAGCTTGGATATTTATCAATTCAGGTTCTAGATTGGAGGTGTAAAGATCGAAAGGATTAAGTGTGGTTTCACTCGAAAGGGGTTCTTCACAATTTGGCAAATCAAGCACTACAAAGTCACACAACTCGTTTTTATTTTCAACAGGTGAACTATTTAGGGCAATCGATGGAAAACCGGAGTTGTGGACTTCAATTTGGTATGGGTAGGTTTGATTTGGAAATCCTCTCAAATTTGCACTCTGTCCAACCGCCTCCTCATACATTGAAAAATTTGAAGCTAGTTGGAAACTAGCGACCGGTTCACTAGGTTGCATAAGGGCGGTAATGGACGCATCCACATTTCTAATCATTTTGTTTGTTGCTGAAATATAAGCTTCCAACGACTGTTCCAAACTAGACATGGGTTGTGGAGGGGTTTCGGTAAAAGATTCAAAATTGTTTGGATACGTGAAACTCCCAAAAGGCTGTGTAGAAACAGTGCCTAGTGAAGGTGGGAAAGTCGGGTAGGACTGGTAGGAATTGGATGGTTAGACAGGAGTAGGGTCAACATGTGGATAAAAAGGTGAATGGACTTGTTGATCCCTAGAACTAGATGTGTAGAGAGGGATGAAAGATCGGCTACGAGATTGAGCAATGTGCTCAGCAATGGACATCGGTTTAGGAGTTACAGCTAGACTCGAAAAAGTGGTATCAACGTATGAAGGTGGTGAAGGTTGACAAGGTTGACACAAAGTGGGTTGTAAAGTCGAACTGTTTCTCCTAGACGCTTCTATTTGATCTTTCAAAGAAATTTTGGGCACGGAGGGGTCTTCCTTTAATCGACCGAAACAATTGACGTACGAAGCAAAATTAGGTTCGGGATACTAAAGTTTGGAAATTGATTTATGATGTAGGGTACCCTTGATAGAAGAAAGGGGAAAAGAAATAAGGTTGGGTGGTGCAAGGATTTATTTACGGCAAAAATCTGCAAGTTGTTAAAAAAAAAAATTCCTTTTTCCATTTTTTTTATTTGGATCTGTTTGCAAAAAAGATTTTTGATAAAGCACTAAGACACACTTTCGATCAACCAGAAATGCACAATCAGGCCTAGATCTAGGGTCACCTAGGTCAGCTAGACAGCTCCTAACTGTTCCAAAGGGCTAGAGATTGGACTTCAAACCGCCTCTTCACCGCCAATTGCGGCCAGGTAAGTGCTAGGTATGTAGGAAGGAACCACAGTAGTAGGCCTAATTAATAACCACTAGTCTTTGACACACTTGCCTAGACACCGCAAAGTCAGGTTAGGATAAACGGTCGATGCCTATAACTAGTCCTCTGTTCTATTGAGCTCGAAGTCCTTAGGGCCGAGTCTAGTATTTTCTAATTAAAGATTGGTCAATGCAAATGCCTTATGTGATTTCTGGGGTCCTGGAAAGGGTGATGAAATCCCCACCCAATCTGAATTGGTCAAAAGCCCCTTAAAGTCCGATTAAAGATATGCAAAACAGTAAATCACTTGCAATCAAATCTTTTTTTATTTTATGCGCGGCGCAAAGAATCCTGCAGAGAATCAATTATTGGAAGGGAGAAGATTTTTAGTGCAAAGAATCCTGCAGAAGTTTGGCAAAATGATATATGGGGATTTGCAGAGAGGGGGAAGAGGAAACAAACAGTGAATTTTCGCGCGCTGACGTGGCAGTGTAACCGTGGAACCTCGGCGGGAGACGGCTTGCGCGGCGGAAAGGCGGCGGAAATGAAGCTTCAGGTCTCGGAAAAAATTGTGCTGCTCTGATTTCCCAATTCCTTTCTGTTCTGATGTACCTTTTTCTGTTTAGCACTCTGGATTTTTCCAGATCCGTCGATCCTGCAAAGATTCACAAAAAAATACCCTTCAAACAATAAATGATAAAAATTTTATAATATTTTTTTCTTTTTTTGTTTTTATGATTTTTTTAATTTAGATTAACCCGAAATTGCAAAAAGGAAATACTACACCATCCCCGGCAACGGCGCCATTTGATTGATCTCAAAAACTATCTATTAACCGCAATCAAGAACGACGTCGCTTGTAGCTAGCCGGTAAATACGGGTCGGTCCACAGGGATATTGTGAATTTCCTAATCGCTCTTACGAGTTAATTCCAAACGGTGTGAATGGATTAATTAAATTTAAAAACTAAATTAATCTAGGGCAATTGAATTAAAAATCTAATTATCTAACTAGGGCAAGAAATTAAATTTAATCTAGGGCAGAGAATGAAAAATTACCTAGGGTAAGAATTGAAATTACCTACTTATTTTACAGATGGCTCTCTCCAAACATCAACACAAGACTTGTCAGATCTGAATTTCTGAAATGAAAAGAGGCATCGATGCTCTCCAAAAGATTTCTAAATTTTATTGATAAAAAGAAGCACAGGGAGGCATGGCTAATACAATGATTTAGAGTTCCTATTTATAAAGGATAGGAAACCCTAGGTTATAATTGATCCGCATGTCTACATTTACACAAATACCCCTAAAAAGACTAGTCAGCGACGCCTCTAAATTATGGTAAAAAATTTCTTTCCTCCGGGCTCTAGATGGCCGCGGAACCGCGGCCTAGGTAGGGGTTGGGCCGCGGTTCCGCGGCCCATTTGTTGACTTAGAGTTTGATCTTTCTGGGATTTTTCTATGATGTTTGGGCTTCCTATTTCTTCAGGTCTTTTCTCAATTTGTCATCTAGGTATTCTCCAGATCTTCACAGTGAGTAATTGTATTGAACTTTAACCGTTCGCTTTGTAATCTTGGACCTTGCGTTGCTTTGTACTGATATTTGTGTAGGCTTGATCAAGATCTTTCTATTTGTTGGTCAAAAGTCCCTCTTTTGTATCATCTTTTCTCTTTTTCACTGTTTTAGATCCAAGAGCCTGTAACCTGTAATATGTAGCAGACATGCGTCAAAAGCACTTGTTTATTTATAAAACGAATAAGAATGAGGAATATAATAATGCAATATCATGGTGTGAACATGCCATTATTTAGGCATTGCTTTATTTATTTTATCTTTTATTTTAAGACGGTTGTATGTAAAGTTAAATGTAAATAAAGTTGCTGTTTTATTTTATTACTCTTGTCATTCTTGTTCATTTTTATATTGCTTAATTACGCTTAACGTATTTATTTCATAGTAAATACGTTGTGGGCTTGCCATGTCACCGTTTCCGTCTATTGGGAAGCAAGGCATGACAAAGTCTCTTTGAAGTTTCTTGCAGCTAAGCCCAAATGCTCTGTTATTGGATCTCAACAAAAATTTGACGATCCCTAAAACATATCAAAGTTGATCTTAGTCTCAAATAAGGCTAACGTATCCTTAGTAAAAAATAAATTGAGCCTAAATGCTCATATATTTAAGCAGATCTTAATCTCAAACTAGATTAACGGTCCTTGAATAAAACAAAATATTTTTGAACTAAAGGAAAATATAACCTAAGTTCAAAACCCCAAATCTAAAAATATACGGATTTGGGCTAATCCACGCCCTACGGGCGACGACATAAATTAGTTTCCGTATACAATCCACGGGCAACCAAAACAAAAAAATAAACACACGAGACGAAGTGAATTGCTGGAGAAGGAGAAAGTAGTTATCGTAACGCGATAACGTAATTAATTGCAGGGGCTTGCGTATGTAGGGAAGAGCGTCCACACAATAAAAAAAACTCTCACAAATGAGGGGGAATCTGATAAAGTCTGCTACAACGGTCACATCTATCCAAACCTCTGATATACGGTGTCATAAATCAACATGGTATTTTCGGAGAGGTGGATGGATAAGTCCAAATAGCATCTGCCCACAAATTTAGGCTAGACATCCCAACGTACCAGTCCGATCTTTTGGCGGTAAACAGATTCTGGCACACTCGGTGGGACCTTTTTCTCTTTCCACTCCACACTTCGTATGTTGTGTTTCGCTAACAAAATTGTTGTTCTCTATGGTTGCCCTTGGCTTCAAGGTACTAAAACTTGGTGTCTTCCTCCTGTGTAGAAAATCAATGGCTCTCAATTGCACCTCATGCAACAGCAACTCACGCTCTACCCCAACTGGAGGTGTGACCTATGGGCCCAAAGCGACCTCTATTTTCTCAATGCCAGTGGGGTAGGTCACACAAGCCACTACCGGACCGTTCTTCGGGACCATGCTCCCACCTGTGAGTTTCGGTGCTTCAACACCGCAAGAAGAAGCTCTTACAAGGTCGGTCTTCGATCGACTAGCAACCACGACGGCCTCTATCAGCAAGCCGTCAATCTCTGGTGTCTCAGTTTTCAACAGGCTGAGTAAGAACTCAAATAGGCCCGTAAAGAAGCTCGTGATATCTGAAGGGGCTATGCCAAAAAGGCTAGCCCTCCCTACTCCTGCTACAGGTGAAGCCGTCAAAGGTGCTTCCTCTATCAGACAGTCGGTCTTTAAAAGATTGACCGGCTCTTTTCAAACTCCATCAAGGGTATCGGTCTTCAACAAGCTGACGTCGATTGAAACCCCTCAGTAAAGCCAGGGGCATAATGAAGCCCCTTCTAAAACTAAGGCGGTCCCTTCTGCGAGGCACACTCAACGTCGCTACTGGCTCCGGATAAGATAGGCTGGGGGCAACTCTCCCTCTGGACTCACCCCACCAGCTCCTATGGTGGAGGTCGACACTGCTGTTCCAACCAGGAATGGTTTTGAACCGCTTAGGAGGGTGCGCAAAAAAATTCCCAACGGCGGTGCTAAAAAATTCACCCCCACCTGCAAAAGTTACAGTGCAGGAAAAGCCAGAGCGGCCTTATCAGCGGCTCTTCTCGCAAATTCATATGGTCTGGCAAAAAGTTCAGAACTCTATGATTGACAAAAACTACTCTTGTCAACCTAAGAAATTGAAGGTCCGATAAGAAAAGGACCACTCCTCCGCCATACAATGGGGGAATTCTCCTAAACAGGTGCCTGTCACAACGGATCGTTCAACTCCAATCTCTCATAAAAGAACAAGACTGGAGAAAACTCTACCGCCCGTGGAAAATTCCAAAGGTGATGGATCTAAATGCTCCAAGTCTGGGAGCATAATCGTATATACGGTCTATATGACCAATGGGAAAGAAAAGAGCCATGCTTCGGTGAGTCACCGACTGCAAACTCGGTCACTGACAAAGGCTCAGGAGAAACAACAAAAGCTCCAAGAAATGCTGAACAAAATGACGACACTTACCGGACAGAAAAAAATCTGGATAAAGAGGCCGAACAACGCCAAGAGCAAGAGTCTGATACAAAGTTTCTGCGAAGGGTGCTTGAGAGAAAGGACAAAGAAGCTACTGAGCAAGCTGCTAACATAAAGCAGATGGCTCTGTTGTTTCAAGACATGATTAGAATGTGAAGGGTTACACTAGCGCCCTGGCCAACTTCCGTGGCCAAATGCTGAACAAAAATTTTACGACAAACATAAACTTGGCGCTAGAATAACACTAAAACCCGGATCTTTACCATAAACCTAACTAGCACTAAATAGGGTTCTATCTACTATGATAGAAAGTTATACCTTAAACTTGAACTCCTTCTTCTCCTTGGAATGATCTAGATGGCTCCTCCTCACCGGCTTCTCTATATCGAAGAAGATCCACCCGAAGGTCTCTACCTTGAGCTCCTACCTCAACCATGAAGTAACTAGAGTGCTTTGCTTGCTAGACTAAGAACCCTAGAGTGAGTAGAAAGTTGTTTTAGTGGTTAGATCTCACAAAGCTCTTGATTTTCAACTCATGAAACAAGAGAGCTTTTGAGAGAGGAAGAGAAGAGAGCTAGCAAGACAGAGAATGTATCATGATAAAATGAGGAGATAGCTCTCATATGAACAAAAAGAATAATGATAATTTTAATTAGGATAAATTGTCATGGTTGATGTTGATTTGACCATTATTATGTCACAATTAATGCTAAGCATGCTCACAAAAATATCTAAGTCAACATGGATCAACTTAGTCAAATGGTCAAACCAATTAACCATGATATAATTATCTCTAATTAAAACTCATTAATCAATTTCCTCCATCTCATTATGGTTTTAATCAAGTCAATGGTCAAAACCCTAATGAGGTTCCTCCTGCCTCTGTCAACTGTGTATACACACCCGCATCCGTGTTCCGAGGAACACGAATACAATGAGACCGAACCAACCCAAAACCAAATACTAGGATCTGGCTTAAACCAAAGCCCACTAGTATCAATTGCCCGAACACCGAACACTCCCAAGTACGCATATGTGAACGAACCCTGTCATAAAACCATACGACCTCTATCTCGTTTCGCCCAAAGGTGAACAACCCTCTGTGTGGGACTCTAAAGACTCGACACTACGCTGGCAGTGGGTTTAACCACAGGCCACAAGCGGTACTATCTGTACGTAACGGTTCCCAGGTAGATGCCGATAAGAAGACCGATGAGGTGAACCCATCCGAACTCCTACTGAGCCTGAATGTGACAATCTCCGTACAGTCCGGTCTGTTCGTCTAAGAGTATCGCATGTCGGGCCTAGGAGGCGGTAAACGTCAAACCCCTAAAATCGGTACAATTCATTTCGGAGTGTAGCCCAGAACACCCTGAGAAACTACTGGAAACACTACCAGTAAATCTCGCTTTCCCTGGCCAGGGACTTTGTGTAATGTCTCTCCTAGATACAGCGCGATATCAACTCCCAATACCGGGAGAGACGAATCCTGTCTAACCGTCACTGCCTCCAAGTGCTTCGGGACTGCACCTAACTACTACCTGTTTGCACGACTCAATAGAGCCGTGGTAGGGTAGTAATCTAAGAACAGTGGGAACACACTCGAGGCGAAGTGACAGTGTGAAGTCAACGGACTAAGCTGTACTCATGTCACCTGGGAACTGTTAACTGACGATAGGTATAATACCAACCAACAATTCCCGACGAGTCCTGTCCAGTGTACTCGTAACCTAACGAGCACCTGCATACTATCTCTAGTACGACGTACTGATGGCTGTCGGACAGACCATCTCTCCTGCTGGGACGAGAAGCATATGCACCAGTCTACTCTGGAGTATCGATGCCCTGTCTCGATAATCCTACGACTAGGGAACTATATAAGGATGTGCTTATAGACTACCCAGCCCCCACTAGTGTGATCGCCATCACAACGCCGGTAGTCAAGCAAAGATCCTAAGGGCTCCATTAATATGTATTAGCGATATGTTAAAAGAAACATATACACATATTAAGATAGATACAAAACAAGTAGCATACTACAATATCAAGCAAGACTGTCGTCAATCTGTGTATATATCTCAAGCTTCCAAAATGTATTATACAAACTAGTACTATACAATAATGGCCTCTAGCGCATACATATCCAACAGAATGATGATCCAACCAGAACCCATGGCCGAAGATCCGCCGATAATAGTCGAGGATGACAGAGGGGAAACAAAAAACCCTCTTCTGTCCTTATCAGTGGCCAAGGAGGATACGATCTCCAAGGCTGCCCTTAATGATTACATTGCTCAACAAATAAGAGCTCATCAAGCTAATGAAGCCGTCGGCCAAATTGACAGAACTGGACGACCGTATCCAGGCTGGTATGATCAAATTAAATACCCGTCGGGATATACGATCCACAAGTTTTATGTCTACAAAGGAACATGCAACCCTCATCAACACGTTCAGAGCTCTGTGCGGCAACACTGGAGGTGACGAAAAATTATTGCTTCGCCAGTTCGTCGGCAGCTTGTCAGAAACAGCCTTTGAATGGTATTCGGAGCTCCCAAATGACTCCGTGAAAACATATGCAGAAATGGAGCTGCTGTTCACACAGCAGTTCGCTAGTGCAAGCAAACGCACTCCGATCACGGCATTAATTAATACCACGGTAAAGCCGGGAGAAACATGGGTCCAATATGCTATCCAGTAGCAAACCTGTGGTCTAAGTGCGAACAGCGCATTGAAGAATCTTCGACCGTAGGCATGTTCATCGGGACCTTTGATCCTCAAACGACTGTATCCCAGTTCATGACGTTCTTCAAGCCCACAACCTTTTAGGCTCTGATACATAAACTGGCCCAAATAGACCAAATGGGCTATGGGCCTTCATCCTCAAATAAGGACCCTCGAAATACTAAAGGTAAAGAAAAGGTGGCCTTCGTTGCCAACACGCAACAACAGCCGAGTGGCCTAAACCCAGCTGCTCGCCAAAACAACACATGTCCGCGCCCGTCCTTTAAGGAAATACTAGGACACACTTACTCGTTTCCCCAAGACAAGACGATGAGACTGTTCGAATTGGCAATACGTAATAAACTCATCACATTTCCAGACCCGCGGCGTGGCGACGTCAACAACCCTAATTACTGCTCCTATCACAAAATAGTGACCCACCCAATTGAAGATTGTTCCGTCTTCAAAAACTGGGTTAAGGACCAGTATCAACAGGAAAAATTCACGCTGTCTGATAACTTGAGGGTAAACCCACCCCAGAAGCACACTCCTAAAAAGGTGGACACGCAGGGGGCATCATGCTCACTCATGGAAGAAGAAACTCCATGGGAAATCGTTCTTTCAGCGAAAACCAAAAGAATAAGGATCTACAAGCATGTCCGGCAGTCAGGTGGAAAAGCTCATTTGAACCCTGTCACGTCCCGCTTCCCAGTGTACGGAAAAGGTGACGTAGCGGACTGCAACGTATTTACTAAGAAATAAATACGTTAAGCGTAATTAAGCAATATATTTAAAATGCATAAGAAAGACAAGAGATATAAAATAAACAACAACTTTTATTAACATTAATCTTTACAATTCAACTGCTTTGAAAAG
The DNA here is from genome assembly GCA_030015575.1 of Agapanthus africanus. Classification (NCBI taxonomy): domain Eukaryota; kingdom Viridiplantae; phylum Streptophyta; class Magnoliopsida; order Asparagales; family Amaryllidaceae; genus Agapanthus; species Agapanthus africanus. The sequence continues at coordinate 102,946,890 of JASDDO010000028.1, read as the reverse complement.
GAAATATACAATGATATTAAGCAAAGCCTAAACAGTGGCATACAACTGAAAGTAAGTTGTTCAGTCGAAAATATTGCACATTTGATGGAACATTTTCCTTACTTTTGTTAAGTACTTAAGAGTGTTTATCGTAATTATGGATCATATGAAGGTTTATCTGCAAAATACTCTTTATCATATGTTTATACACTATACTTATCATTATGAAGGAAAATATATGCATATATAATATTTTAGTATGCATATTATATCAAATATTCCTAATCAATATTCTTAAAATATCATATCATATAAAATGGTTAGGATAATATCTCAATAATATAATAAATATTACTAATACTATGATTTGAGATATTGGGCAGATGTTAGCTCAGGTCTGGAATCAAGGAGATCCGAGATGTCGAATCAAATCTGCCGAAATATTAAAACAAATTACAAGATCTAGCAACGGCAGAGATTCAGAATAAGATATGCAGAATGTAGACATCTAAGAAATCTCCAAATGTCAACACCTGAGACCATAATAAATCTCAACTCATGAATCCACTAAACCACCGCGGTTTAGCAGCCAAATGCAATATATGCCGCGAATCCGCGATAAGATCTTGGCCGTAGGATCTGATATTTTGGTGGTTGGATGATAGCTGCATATCCTAACTTATGGGATATAGGGTTTGTATCTTCTGTGACTATTTAAAGGACCAAGAGCTATGCTTGGAAATGATCAATCCGAAGCGATCAAAAGGTCCACAATGATCCATGAATCCAGGAGATCAATCGACGCATCATCTACTTCCTACAAAACAGAGATCCGGAGCATAAACCAGAGTTCTTGTACTCTAAATTCGACGGATGTGTAAATGATAGTTGATTAATAAAAAGGTAGATCTTTAGTTTAATTCTTTGCATTTTACTTTCTGCATTACTTTCTACATTTACATCATGATCTCTTTCTTCATCTTCTCTTCTATCTCAACTATGCGTGAGTTATTCTCTGCTTGATAGGGTTTGTAGAATTAGGGTAGATCAATGGATGATAAAATCTCTTAACTTCTTTTACATCTTATAAGTTTATAAACTTTAGCAAATTAATTTTTAACATCTTTATCGGGCGCGCTATCAATTTATTGATAGTCTCGACCGCGATTTGAGATTAGATTAACAATTGTTTTGGCAAAGGCTAGACATGAATAGAGATCAATACAAGGATAAGGGTTAAGAGTAGGGAAACCCTAGTTTCGTCCAAAAGAACCCTAATCCATATTCATCACTATCGATCTAGTTTTAAATCTATTAAAAGATAAAATGAGTCATCTTTAATTGATCATCCATTACTACAAAATTCTATGAACTCTACAAGCCTCTTCTTTATAGATTCTACGTCCGTATATCGTAGATCTACAACCAATCGCCCTTTCTTTCAATCAACTCGTTTAAAGCAAGTAAAAGATTCGACGTTTCCCTGAGGACGACCCGTACTCATCTCGGCTAGCTACTCGCGACACCGTCTTGATTGCGGTTACTTTACAAAAACACTTTTCAAAAAATAATCAATTAAATGGCGTCGTTGCCGGGGATACATACGTAATTCTTTTTCTTGCCATTCGAGTTGAATTCTTATCCGATCCATAAAAGAAAACCAAAACCGCATATTGTGTATTTAACGATTATTGTACGATTTTTGTGAGGGATCTGGAGTCACTTGAATGAGGACTTAGAGAGTCAGAGACTTTCAGAGAAGCCCAGAGAAGAATAGGAAGCTACTGCAGAAAAATTATCAATAGTTCCCTCTAGAACGTCGCGGAATCACGGCATTTGCATCGGATTGGTCGCGGTTGGGCGGCAGCTCTAGGGAATTGTGCCTCCAAAATCCTCTGGTAATTTCCACATATCTTTCTCTCTCCTCTAGAAATCCAACAATATAATTTTATGCAGGATTCTTTGAAAAATATTGCCGCTCAAAAATCTTTTTGCGTGTTTTGATATTGGTTTGTTTGTGCATATTTTAATACGGACTTTAAGGGGAAAAACCAAAATTCTGATTAGGTGAGGATTTCATCACCCTTCATAGGCCCCACAAATCACAAAACAAGCATCTGGATAACCTTACATTAATTAAAAAATATCTAGACCAAGACTCTAAGGACCGTCGCGCTCAATTAAGATAGAGGAGGGTCATGGATAATCTATCGCTTATCCGCATTTTTTTATGGTGTCTAGGCAAGTGTGACTAAGGAAAGTGGTTACCTAATTAGGCCTGCTATTTTCGGTGATTCGTATAGCGGATACCTTCCACTTATCTGGCCACAGGAGCGACAAAGAGATGGTAGAGGATTGATCCTGTGGTTTGTTCTCTGGAAGTCTAGGAGCGGTCTAGTGCTTGACCTAGGTGACCTTAGTTTTAGGGTTGATTGTGCATTTTATGATTTGTCGAGTCAAGCCTCACGTATGATACTTTTTCGAAACAAACCATTTTAAAATCGTTCTCACACATGCTGCCACGTGCGCTAAACCCGCTTAGTGCATGATCCGCTGGACTCGGGATTCTAGTACTCGTCTTGTCCGCATTTCAGCTATCGACTCCGAAGTCGGTACTTCTTCATCTTCTTTTTTCCCTCCACCCACTACATCGACCGAGACGGACGGTTCTCCATCATATTTTACCAACACACCCTTGCCACCACCCGTAGGTGTGCAGAATCCACCGCGCATCTCTCTTCAAGAAAGATGGTCCCCGATACCCAGTCCCCTTCCTACTTGTCTATCTATTCCACCTGCCAATGGGGATAATTTTGAAATTAAACCACACTTCATCAACCTGTTGCCCAAATTTCACGGGCTTGAGTCTGAAGACGCATACGTTTTTATCACCAAATTCAAAAACGTATGCGCAATGATGGGAACTACGCAACTTTCTATGGATGCTATGAGATTACGTCTTCTCCCTTTTATTTTGTGCGACCTAGCAGAAAAATGGCTTTATAGCACTGCCACACATTCTATCACCAAATGGGACGAATTCGTTATAGCATTCCTGAAGAAATTTTATCCCAATCATAAAACCACCCGTGTTCGAAGCGAGATTAACCAGTTTACCCAACTTCCCAATGAACCATTTTGGAAATGCTTTGAACGATTTAAGGATCTTCTTCTACAATGTCCCCATCACGGAATTGATAAATGGCAACTTTGCCGAATTATATATGAGAGTGTTAATCCTACCACAAAACAGATGCTTGAAACCATTTGTCAGTGCCATTTCATGTCTAAAGACAATGGTGAAACTTGGAAATTTCTGAAAGATCTCGCCGAACAAACCTTACAGTGGGAAAGCGTTAGAACAATATTGTCTAAGGGAGGTATCCATCAGCTTGACGTTTCCATCGCAGTGAAAGCCGAAATGTCTGGGATGAAAAAGAAACTCGACGCTATCGAAAACAAATTCTCATCTGCCTCCCTAAACCAAGTTACGCTTTCAAAAACCGTGTGTGGTTGCTGTTTCGACTCATCACATTTGACGAAAGAATGTCCTTTGAGTCCACCATTTCAAGGTCAAGAACAAATTAATTCTACTTTCAGCAACGTCGTAGAAACGATCCTAATTCATCCACATACAATCAGGGATGGAGGAATCATCCTAATTTTGCTTGGAACCAAAACCAAAATCAAAATCAAAACTAGTTCCTATGCAATTATCAAAGACCTCCTCCACAGCAATATCAACCACCACAACAAAATCAGCACTCCTTTCAACCGCAAACTTTTCAAAATCCGGCCAACAACTCTGCATCTTATAGTAATATTTCAACGGCCGGTACCGATAAAATCTCTGCGCTCGAACGTAACCTAGAAACGTTCATTAAACAATCCACGCAAACGATGGCTAATTTAACATCTTCTATCCAAACGTTATTGCAGCACACCGCTTCTACGATGAAAGCATAATATCGATAGAAGCATAACTTGCACAGTTAAATGCCGCGATGAGTGAGAGAGAGAAAGGGAAACTTCCATCTCAAGCTCTACCAAATCCCGGCCACTCACAATGTTATAATGTGTGTGCCGTAACAACTTTGAGATCGGGAAGAGTGCTGAATAACTAAGTGGGTGAACATGTTGATTTTGATGTTGATGATATTGATGATACCCCGACTTCTACTTCTGATCCTCTTTCGTCTAATCCAACAACTTCTTCCGAGCCTATTATCCGTTTTCCACTAAGGTCGAACCCTTAGTCCACTTCCTCGAGTCAACTTCAAACGATCCCAACTCTAATTCTGGGACCTATTCCATCTCCACAAACTTCTCCACAAAAGTTGGACCCAACCCTTATTGATAAATCATTTTATCCACATAGGTTAAGGGGCAATAGACCAAGTCCACAAATGGAGAAAATTGTGAAAATTTTTAAGCAAGTTAACATAAACATTCCTCTCCTAGATGCTATCCAATAAGTTCCATCCTATGCGAAAATTCTAAAGGACTTGTGCACTAGGAAAAGGAATATTCAAGTGCCTAAAAAAGTTTTCCTAGCGAGTAGTGTGAGCACTGCTTTTACCCAACAAATACCCAAGAAACGAAAGGACCCCGGGAGTCCTACAATATCTATTTCTATTGGGGGTAAAAATATCATTCGTGCTCTACTCGATTTAGGTGCGAGTGTTAACTTGCTTCCGTATTCTGTCTATGAGCAATTTGGCATCGGAGAGTTAAAACCAGCGCACTGCACTCTTTGGATGGCCGATCGATCTATCACCCAACCTAGGGGTGAGCTAGAGGACGTGTTAATCAAAGTCGGGAAATTTATATTCCCTGTGGACTTCATAGTTATTGATACATAGCCTGTAGCAAACCCCCGAAACCAAATTCCGGTGATTCTAGGTTGGCCTTTTCTAGCGACTTCCAACGCAATAATTAATTGTCGAAACGGTTCTATGACCCTATCTTTCGGGAAGATGTCAATTGAGCTTAACATTTACAAGTTGGGAAGTGAACCCTCCGAACCCTATGCTCAAGTATGTTCTGTCGAAACGATAGATTCCAACAGTGGCGAACTTGAAAAGCTTCACGATACTTATCTCGACTCCACTAGTGTGTTGTTGTTTGATCCTGCTATTTATTATACACATGAGGACCCTTCTATCAACAAGTCCACACCCAAGTTCGAATCCGTTGACTTGTCGAATAAGTTAGTCGAGCTGTCCGGCTCAACATCTAACGCGATATATGAACCTTTTATAGAGTCCGAGGATCATACATTTCTTTCCGATGAGATTATCATTCGGAATATCGATGAAAGCTTTGAAGACATTTTCGCCGAAAAACTCACATTCTTAGAAGACATGGGAGTTGTGATGAATCAACCCCAACCCAAAGAAGTTGAACCGCCACCTCTTCTTCTTATCAAGAATGAGAATGCGAGTAATCCATCATTATTGTTTCGTCTCTACAAACCGAGACGTAAATCTGTTCTATTACACTTCTTATATCCTCCCCACTTCTTCACGTCTATAGGTGACATGATCTTCTATCAATCTTGGTGGTACACCGATAAAATATTTGAATTGTTGGTGTTGACTTTTGGTCTTTGTAAAACTTTATATTAACCAATTACTTTACCCTTCTCTTTATAATTTTAAATGCTTAATATTATATTTACTCAAGTTTAGGGGGAGAAAAATATTTTGGCTCTTGAAAATAAAATTTTACAAAATTGTGAACCAAAAATAAGTTTGGGGGAGGATTTCACTGTCATTTATTCATGTTCCCGTTACTAACTTTTCCTCCAAAGTCTACAGGTATTTTAAAGCTTAACAGATGACATCAGTGAGGACACTGCTGCAAATAGATTTGGGGGAGGTTTGTTCTTATTCACACATTATTTTGCATTATCATAAATATAAGCACAAATTTTTTTATTGATAATAAATGTTTGAAAGTGAAAAAATTACATATGAAAAATAGGAATAGTTTGAGAAAAGTAAGAAAGTTAGATATTTCTTAAACGAAGCTAGTAATAAGTAGTCATGAGCTGTTGTCCCAAGGGTTAGTAAGATGAACGAAATTACTAATCCAAGAATAAAAATAAGTCTGAAAAATAGTCTCTATTCTTGAGGCCAGATATTTGAACGTTGATACCCTACTATACACACTTGTACACATCTTGAAACTTGGGATAGTAGAGTATACCTTGAAGCAATCTTGTCTAAAAGCCTTGGTATGAAGGAAAATAAAAATATAAAGAAAAAAATGGTGAAAAAAAATGAACACTGGTTTTGTAATTGCTTAAAAAAGCATAAAAAAATATAGCAAGGGTGCTTTATCACCTAGTGCCTTAGACCAACTGGTTTGTGGGCCACTGCTAAGCCTTATGTGTTGCAAGACGAGAATATTACGCCTAAATCAACGAGCACATTTGGTAATCGGTCAGTTAGTGTCACGCCCCGCTTCCCGGTGTACGGAGAAGGGGGCGCGACGAGCCGCTACGTATTTACTTTGAAGTAAATACGCTAAGCGTAACTAAGCAATATAAAAGAAATGTACACAAGAGACAATTGTAATGAAACAATAACTTTATTTATTAACATTCTTTTGTACAATTCATGGAAAGTAAATACATCTGAAAGAAAGCAATGCCTAAACAGTGGTATAACAGAAATGGAAAATACAGAATGTAAAGGAAATGTACAAGTGTAACTAGAGCTCGGGATCTTCAATAAACTGGTCCAAGTCTTCGGCGCTGGGCTGATCTCTGGAAGGTCCGAATCATCTGACAACATTCCAAAGAAGAAAGAGAAGGAATGTCGTCAGCGAACAATCGCTCGGTGAGTCCCAAAGATAAGGGAGAAGTAGAATAGACAGAGAGTAAAAGAGAGAGTGTAGTTTTTAAAGTTGTATTTAGAGTTAATGCTGTTGTTTGTAACTTGGTACAGAAGGATGCCGGTGTATACGAGAGGAGTTTCTATATGCCAGAGACTAAAGGCAAATGGAAGTACAAGGCTTCGTTAGAATGCCCGGAAGAACGGCGATTGTATTCAGCTTAGGTGTCTTAAATCTTGCAGTCCCGTGCCACTTCTAACACCTTTCGTACCAATCTACCCCGTAGCCCTGCGATGTCTTTGATTGTATTGTAAATTGTATTGTCTTATAATATAGATTGCACAGATGGATGACTTGCGGAAACAATGATATCAGTAAATGGATGTAACTGAAGAATCATGTAGATAGATGTATATCCATGGTTCGGTTCGGTCAAGTTGTAAAAATTGATAGATTGAACAGGTTGAATATATGGATTCATGGATTCATGTTGAATTGTAGTTTGTACTTGAATCATATTCAAGTCAGATTATTATAATGAGACTTTGTCTGAGTCAGAACAATTAGAAAAGAAATTGAAGTCCTGATTGTTTTGATGTTATCGGTAACCGCTGCACATGGGCTGCAGGATTTGAGTCCTTTTCAAAGACGATTACCGTGTTGATAACACCGTTTGTTAAGTTGTCTACTTTAAATAGACAAGCATCCATATCTCCGGCTCCCTGAGGCTCAAGAGACTGGTCCCGCTTAAACCTATATTTACTAGGGTCCTTATTGTAATTTATAAAACTTGAGGGGGTTTTATGTAAAAATAATTTTGTATAATTTTCAAAATACACCTCAAGTATTTTATTATCGTTTTTAGAGTTTTTATAGATGTATATTTTATATATGTGACATTTCTAGTGAGATAAACCTATTTTTCATAATACATGGTATTTAACTGTAAAGTATTGAACTTGTATGGAATTTCATGTAAAGTGATTCTTTTGATTTAGAAAAGTTGGAATATTTATATTATATAAAAAATAGATATTTTGATGATACATACATATACTTATTTATATAAAATAATTTTAATTTATTATTTTTCTAAAAATCTCATTTTTCTTAAGATATTTGTATTTTTAAATCTTCGAGACCGAATGCTCCTTGCGGAGGTCTGAATCTCGCACTGCTAAGCCCAGTGATATGCGATAATCCACACCATCCCAGATGGGTTCCCTAAAATGGGTTGTAGCGGCGCTTTGCAAAGATTTGTAAAATACGTAATCTTGTAGAAAATGGTTTTTATAAGTTGGAGGTAGTTTTGTGTAAAACGGTATTTTCCCGAATCTATGTTTCCCAAAAAGTATCGTGTTATGTTGCATATGAGTGTTGTGAAGAGATAGGTCATTACCTCGTGATCTATCTAAAGGTATAGCAAGATTAATAATATTTTAAAGTCGAAACTAAACTACATGGTATTTTACTGAAAAAGTACGATAAAAATTGCAATATAAAATATTTTGCTATGAAACTTGTTCAACATGTTTTGTTAATGATTAATAGTCAAGATGTAAGAGTTTGATATGTTGTATTTAAGAAAAGATGGAGTTTTTAAAAAAAACCGAATCGGAAGTCGGATTAACTCCGCTTCCGTCGGGTTTTAGAAATACAAGATTTTTAGAATAGAATAGAGAAGAGAGAGGTATGACTTACAAGCTAACAAGAAAGAAGGAAGATAAAGGTAGATAGGGGAATCACCGGTGCGTCGTTTCGTCGCCGGAAACTCCTCGTATCGACGTCGGAAGTTTGCCGGAGTTTCGCCCTTTGCAATCTCCACTTGTACACAAAATTCTAGAGAGTTTTCTTGAGAGTTTGGAGAAAATTTGTGAGTGAGGGGGGGGGGGTTTAAAGGTGGTATTTATAGGGTAAAACTACGGTTAGGGTAGATGAAAGGGTGTGAAGAAAAATGTATTAAATTGTATTAAAAAATGGTTTAATGGGGTTTTAAATCTCTCTGTTAATGTGTAGAGGAATTAAACTATTCAGGGGTTACAAAGAGACCAAGGGGCACAATTCACCAGATGACCAACTCGGATTTGGAACAGAGTTAGCCGGCCTCGCCGGCCAATCCAGGCTCCCCGCCAGCCGATCCTGGCCGAGTCAGCCACCTCATTGCCGCCACGTGTCCGTCGACTCTTGGTCTACCTCCTGGCTCATTTTGTTTTATTTGTAACTTTTGGTTTTACGGGTTTAGCACGTGTAAACTCTTGGAATTCTAAAAAGATTAAAAGAAAACAATATTAAAAATAATATGGGTGATGGGATTTGAACTCTAGTGCTTTGGTTCAGCAGTGCAAGGTCTTACCAATGAGCTACAAGCTCCTTCTTGCTATTAAAAAGCAAAACAAACTTATAACTTGTGCTCAGGCAAAATTATCCCTTTCTATATTTTTGAAAAAAAAATTGTACAAAAAGTTGTATTGAAAGTTTAGGGTTGTTACATTTTACCCTCCTTATAAAAATTTCGTCCTCGAAATTTGTAAAAGGAAAGTGTAATCGATTCAAGGAAAGTTTGATGACTGAAGTAACAAAGTGATACAAGGGTTTTTAAAACAAATGTGAAAGAGACTTACTAGTGTTACCTTGACCTACAGCCTCGGCTTCTACGGCTGCTAAAGTATAAGCCTGTCGCCGGGGCACGTTTCTCCTAGTTGGGGGCACATTCCTCTGTCTTTGGGGCATATTTCTTTGCTCTAGAGGCTTGTTCCTCAGTGCCTGATGGAATTGGCGAGTAGGCGGTGCAGGCGGTGGAGCGGTGAGTGCAAGACAAGGTGCAGGAGCCTGGATAGCTGACCGCTGCGGGTAGTTGGTGGGTGTGTGATCTGGGTTGCTTCTATAAGGACAATTTTCAATTCCGTGATTGGATACGCCACAAATTAGACACATGCCTTTTGCGCACCTACAGTCCTTCCATAAGTGTCCCTTTCTCCTGCAGTAGTTGCAGAAGTCTGGACTCGACTGGTTATTGATTTCTTCAGTTCTCCTGGATTCGAACGATGGCCTGGAAGAGGCTCCTCCTGCTATTTGAGTGGCAGGGCGCTTCAAACTGGCAGATTGAGGTATGCCCTTTTTCTTCACCACTGCCTCATATTTTCGGGCAGCCTTCAAAGCCAAATCATGGGTTGGGAAATCCCCTGTAGCTAGAGCAGCTTGGATTTCCGGGTCCAACCCTTGCTAAAATCTTCTAGCCCTGATCTCGGCAGTCGGTATGAGATGGGACGCAAACCTGTTACGGTCTTGTGTTAGCTGTGTAGTATGTGATATCTTGAAAATTGAATTTATTGAGACTCTTACAGACTGAACATGGTGAACTCAGCGTCATACTCATCTACTGAATTGGTCCATATTGAACCTTGTTGCAGATGGTTGAACTAATGTTCTATGTCGAACCTGGCAGTCTCAGGGAAGTAATTTGCATCGAACATGTCTCAGAAAGTCTTCCATTCGATGGGTTGATCAAGACGGCTTTCTTCCGCCTTCCACTAGACCCGTGCATTGTCCGTGAGCTGCAGCTTCGCAACCGAACCCAAGCTGCTTCTGGCACTTGTGCCGCTGCCAGATCATCTTCGATACTCTGAGCCCATTCCTCAGCTTCCAGTGGGCTCTCCTTTCCTGAGAATTGTTTGGGCTTGCAAAGCCCTGAATTGCTTCACCCCAGGTGCTTCTGCCTCTGGTCGGTTCATTAAAAGAGTAGTCTACTGCTGCTGTCCTTCCAGGAGGCTACGGATTGCCTCAAGCAGAACTGTCTGCTCGTTGATCGGAGCAGTGACGACAGGTGTGATCGGTAGGGGAGGTGGAGTGTTGTTGAAGTTGGTGCTGGTGTTGTTTGGGAAATCCATAACCTTGAATGAAAAATTTAGGTTAGGACAGATTCAAAGTATATGAAATTGTAAGATTCAAGAAGTATGAATTGTAAAGAATGTTTTCAGTTGCTGGTTCTTGTGTTATATTACTTAGGTTGTTCATGCAGAACAGAACTGCATGGTAGTGTTCCATACAGCTCTGACGTGCATGGGCCACCAACAAAACCTGTCACGCCCCGCTTCCTGGTGTACGGTGAAGGGGGCGCGACGGGCCGCTACGTATTTACTCTGAAGTAAATAGGCTAAGCGTAACTAAGCAATATAAAAGAAATGTACACAAGAGACAAATGTAATGAAACAACAACTTTATTTATTAACATTTTTTTGTACAATGCATGGAAAGTAAATACATCTGAAAGAAAGCAATGCCTAAACAGTGGCATAACAGAAATGGAAAATACAGAATGTAAAGGAAATATACAAGTGTAACTACAGCTCGGGATCTTCAATAAACTGGTCCAAGTCTTCGGCGCTGGGCTCGATCTCTGGAAGGTCCGAATCACCTGACAACATTCCAAAGAAGAAAAAGAAGGAATGTGGTCAACGAACAATCGCTCGGTAAGTCCCAAAGATAAGGGAGAAGTAGAATGGACAAAGAGTAAGAGAGAGAGTGTGTAGCTTTTAAAGTTGTATTTAGAGTTAATACTGTTGTTTGTAGCTTGGTACAGAAGGATACCGGTGTATACGAGAGGAGTCTCTATATGCCAAAGACTAAAGGCAAATGGAAGTACAAAGCTCCGTTAGAATGCTCGGAACAACGACGATTGTATTCAGATTAGGTGTCTTAAATCTTGCAGTCTCGTACCACTTCTAACACCTTCCGTACCAATCTACCCCTTAACCCCGCGATATCTTGATTGTATTGTATTGTATTGTATTGTAAATTGTATTGTCTTGTAATATAGATTGTACAGATGGATGACTTGCCGAAATCATGATATCAGTAAATGGATGTAACTGGAGAATCATGTAGATATATGAATCATGTAGATGGATGTATATCCATGGTTCGGTTCGGTCAAGTTGTATAAATTGATTGATTGAACAGGTTGAATATATGGATTCATATTGAATTGTAGTTTGTACTTGAATCATATTCAAGTCAGATTATTATAATGAGATTTTGTCTGAGTCAGAACAATTAGAAAAGAAATTGAAGTCCTGATTGTTTTGATGTTATCGGTAACCGCTGCACATGGGCGACAGGATTTGTGTCCTTTTCAAAGACGATTACCGTGTTGATAACACCGTTTGTTAAGTTGTCTACTTTAAATAGACAAGCACCCATATCTCCGGCTCCCTGAGGCTCAAGAGACTGGTCTCGCTTAAACCTATATTTACTAGGGTCCTTATTGTAATTTATAAAACTTGAGGGGGTTTTATGTAAAAATAATTTTGTATAATTTTCAAAATACACCTCAAGTATTTTATTATCGTCTTTAGAGTTTTTATAGATGTATATTTTATATATGTGATATTTCTAGTGAGATAAACCTATTTTTCATAATACATGGTATTTAACTGTAAAGTATTGAACTTGTATAGAATTTCATGGTATTTTCATGTAAAGTGATTTTTTTGATTTAGAAAAGTTGGAATATTTATATTATATAAAAAATAGATATTTCGATGATACATATATATACTTATTTATATAAAATAATTTTAATTTATTATTTTTCTAAAAATCTCATTTTTCTTAAGATATTTGTATTTTTAAATCTTCGAGACCGAATGCTCCTTGCGGAGGTCTGAATCTCGCACTACTAACCCCAGTGATGTGCGATAATCCGCACCATCCCAGACGGGTTCCCTAAAATGGGTTGTAGCGACGCTTTGCAAAGAAAGATTTGTAAAATACGTAATCTTGTAGAAAATGGTTTTTATAAGTTAGAGTTAGTTTTGTGTAAAACGATATTTTCCCGAATCTATGTTTCCCAAAAGGTATCGTGTTATGTTGCATATGAGTGTTGTGAAGAGATAGGTCATTACCTCGTGATCTATCTAAAGGTATAGCAAGATTAATAATGTTTTAAAGTCGAAACTAAACTACTTGGTATTTTATTGAAAAAGTACGATAAAAATTGTAATATAAAATATTTTGCTATGAAACTTGTTCAACATGTTTTGTTAATGATTAATAGTCAAGATGTATGAGTTTGATATGTTGTATTTAAGAAAATATGGAGTTTTTAAGAAAAACCGAATCGGAAGTCGGATTAACTCCGCTTCCGTCGGGTTTTAGAAATACAAGATTTTTAGAATAGAATAGAGAAGAGGGAGGTGGGACTTACAAGCTAACAAGAAAGATGGAAGATAGAGGTAGAGAGGGGAATCGCCGGTGTGTCATTTCGTCGTCGAAAACTCCTTGTATCGTCGTCGGAAGTTCGCTGGAGTTTCGCCCTTTGCTAACTCTACTTGTACACAAAATTCTAGAGAGTTTTCTTGAGAGTTTGGACAAAATTTGTGAGTGAGGGGTGTGTGTTTAGGGATGGTATTTATAGGATAAAACTAGGATTAGGGTAGATGAAAGGGTGTGAAGAAAAATGTATTAAATTGTATTAAAAAAATGGTTTAATGGGATTTTAAATCTCTCTGTTAATGTGCAGAGGAATTAAACTATTCAGGGGTTACAAGGAGACCAAGGGGCAGAATTCACCAGAAGACCAACTCGGATTTGGAACTGAGTTGGCCGGCCTCGCCGGCCGATCCAGGCTCCCCATCGGCCGATCCTGGCCGAGTCGGCCACCTCATTGCCGCCACGTGTCCGTCGACTCTTGGTCTACCTCCTGGTTCAGTTTGTTTTATTTATGACTTTTGGTTTTACTGGTTTAGCTCGTGTAGACTTTTAGAATTCTAAAAATATTAAAAGAAAACAATATTAAAAATAACGTGGGTGATGGGATTTGAACTCTGGTGCTTTGGTTTAGCAGTGCAAGGTCTTACCAATGAGCTACAAGCTCCTTCTTACTATTAAAAAGCAAAACAAACTTATAACTTGTGCTCAGGCAAAAGTACCCCTTTTTATATTTTTGAAAAAATTTGTACAGAAAGTTGTACAGAAAATTTAGGGTTGTTACAGTTAGTACCTCAAGAAATATTAACGGTCGCATGAAGGATGTGTGAGCAATTCCATCTGATAATGTTCACCGACTAAAAAATACTAAGGAAGATTGACAAGAGTATGATAGCTTGAGTTGAATTCTCTAAGTGTAGGGATGTCTTTTACACACACGTAGGGGTATATGCTCAATGTTTGGAAGAAAGGTAGGGAGGAAGACTAAAGACGATGTTTTATTGAGGGATGATATAATTTCCAACATCTTTTCCATGACCATTAAGATAAGGCTCATGGCAACTGAAAAGCTAGTGTAGTTGGAAAATCTTATTTTCAATTTCATTCTTTTATAATTCTTATCTTTGTATGTAATTTTCATATTGTTTCTTTTATTATGAGATTTTATGGGTGTAATCCGCTGAAAACCCTCAGGAGGCAACACTCGTCCTACTAAGGACACCTAGAGATTTAATGGCTTGTTACACGTGCTCAGTACAATCGTGTTGCCTACGAAAGTATGCTAAGTTTTTCTTTTCCTTTTTTCTCCCTCTCTTGAATAACTAGTTTGTTCGGGATGATCAAACTTAAGTTTGGGGGTATTTGTTCAGTCGAAAATATTGCACATTTGATGGAACATTTTCCTTACTTTTGTTAAGTACTTAAGGGTGTTTATCGTAATTATGGAACATATGAGAGTTTATCTACAAAATACACTTTATCATATGTTTATACACTATACTTAACATTATGAAGGAAAATTTATGCATATATAATATTTTAGTATGCATATCATATCAAATATCCCTAATCAATATTCTTAAAATGTCATATCATATAAAATAGTTAGGATAATATCTCAATAATATAACAAATATTACAAACACTATAATTTGAGATATTGTGCAGATGTTAGCTCAGGTGTAGAATCAAGGAGATCCGAGATATCGAATCAAATCTGTCGAAATATTGAAGCAAATCACAAGATCTAGCAACGGCAGAGATTCAGAATAAGATATGCAGAATGTAGATATCTAAGAAATTTCCAAATGTCAACACCAGAGACCGCAATAAATCTCAACTCATGAATCCACTAAACCGCTGCGGTTTTGCGGCCAAATGCAATAAATGCCATGGATCCACGGCAAGATCTTGGCCGTAGGATCTGATATTTTGGTGGTTGGATGATAGCTCCATATCCTAACTTATGGGATATAGGATTTGAATTTTCTGTGACTATTTAAAGGACCGAGAGCTACACTTGAAAATGATCAATCTAAAGCGATCAAGAGGTCCACAGCGATCCACAAATCCAGGAGATCAATCGATGCATCATCTACTTCCTATGAGACAGAGATCCGGAGCATAAACTAGGGTTCTTGTACTCTAAATTCGACGGATGTGTAAATGATAGTTGATTAATAAAAAGGCAGATCTTTAGTTTAATTATTTGCATTTTACTTTCTGCATTACTTTCTGCATTTACATTATGATCTCCTTCTTAATCTTCTCTTCTCTCTTAACCATGCGTGAGTAATTCTCCGCTTAATAGGGTTCGTAGGATTATGGTAGATCAATAGATGATAAAATCTCTTAACTTCTTTTACATCTTATAAAGTTTATAAACTTTAGCAAAGTAATTGTTAACATCCTTATCGGGCGCGCTATCAATTTATTGATAGTCTCGACCGCGATTTGAGATTAGATTAACAATTGTTTTGGTAAAGGTTAGACATGAATAGAGATCAATGCAAGGATAAGGGTTAAGAGTGGGGAAACCCTAGTTTCGTCCAAAAGAACCCTAATCCACATTCATCACTATCGATCTAGTTTTAAATGTATTAAAAGATAAAAGGAGTTATCTTTAATTGATTATCCATTACTTCCAAATTCTATGAACTCTACAAACCTCTTCTTTATAGATTCTACCTCCGTATATCGTAGATCTACAATAAATCACCCCTTCTTTCAATAAACCCGTCTAAAGAAAGTAAAAGATTCGACGTTTCCCTGAGGACAACCTATACTCATCTCGGCTAGCTACTCGCGACACCGTCTTGATTGTGGTTACTTTACAAAAACACTTTACCAAAAATAATCAATCATAAGTACAAGTTGAGCTAGAAGTTCGTCTGGGCAGTGAATTGGTCCAAGTCTTCCTAACTGGGCTTGATCTCCTAAGAGTCTGGTCCTCCTGACGAACATTCTAAAAAAAGAAAATAGACAGGAATGTCGTCAGCGAACTAGCGCTCGGAAAGTCCCAAAAGAAGGAATGGAATATAACGGTAATGAGAATTGAACTGGTAAGTTGTACAGGTATATGTTTGTTATTCTAAGGTAGTTATTTGTACCTTGGTATATAAGGTATTTGTGTATATGAGAGGAGTCCATCTTACCCCATGGACTATGGTAACATGTAGTATAAGGCCCCGTCAAAACCCACGGGACAACGGCACGAGGGTTCATGTAGGTGTCTTTTAGTGACCATCTCATGCCACGTTATACGTTCCGTACCAATTTATCCTATTATCCCCGCGTAATGTATTGTATAGATTATATTTACAAGTCTTGCTGAAACCATGGATACAAGTTGTTCAACTAATCAGGTTCTGGAGGTAATCTTGTAGTCATGTCAAGTTATAGCCATGGTTTGGTCAAGTCATGTCATGTATTCAGATTTGATATTGAAGTTTGAATTCAGGTATTCAGGTTCAAGTTCATGTATACATGTTAAACTTTGGATTCATGTTTGAATTGGACTGTGATTTGATTTTAGACTCGGACTTGAGTCCGACATTTATAACTGATTTAGATCCTGAATTAGGTTCGGGAGCCATCGGTAACTGCTGCACATGGACGACAGGATTTGTGTCTTTTTCCAAGACAATTACCATTGATAACTCCGTTAAGTTTTCTATCTTAAATAGGCAAGCACTCACTTTCTCCAGCTCTCTGGGACTCAAGAGAATTGATCCCGCTTAAACCTATATTTAATAAAGTCCTTAAATATATTTTTATATAACTCGAGGGGTTTTATGAAAAATATTTTTAATATAATTAAAAATAAACTTCGAGAATTTATTTATAGTATTTAGGGTTTTCATGAATGTGAATTTTAAGGATTTGAGGTATTTTAGTGATGATAGCTTAGCTTGGAAAGTTCATGGTAGTTTAATGTAAAACTTGTCTTTTGTTGGTATCTTGATGGTATTTTGATGAAACTTGTAATTCTTTCATTTAAAAAATGTAAGTTTATTATATTTTGAAAATGTATGGATTTTGTAACATTTATATAATTATTAAAAATTAAATTTTTTATTTAAGTAGAAAAATACGTTTTTCTTAAAACCGTATTTAAAACCTTTCGAGACCGAATGCTCCGTGAAGAGCTCTGCATCTTGCTCTACTAGCTCAAGGATGTGCGATAATCCACACTATCCAATAATGGATCCCCTAAAGAGGGATTTAGAGGCATATTTGCAAAGGAATTTAAAATACAATTTAAAAGAAAACCATTTTTATAGTAAATGGTATTTTCTTGTAATATGGTATTCATAACAAATATCAAACAAGGATATATCATGCTATGGAGCCATGTATGTATGTGAGATGTAGGTCGTTACCCCGTGGAGTTTTCTAAAGGTATGTTTTAACAAAATACGAAAAGATGTGTTATCTAAAGTTTATGGTATTTAAACAAAAAACTTAAATTGTGATTGTTTTAAAAAAGATTCCTGGATAAAATTTATTCTAGACATGAATATTAAGATTATAAGTGAAGTGGTATAATTTGCTTGATCAAAAGGTAACAGAAAATGGAGTTATATGCTTTAGAAAAAAGAATATCGATAATAACTCTACTTTTTATCGATATTGATTAAAAAGAAATTCAAGGAGTAGAAAGGAAGATTAAGAGGGACTTACGATTTAGGAAGCTTAAAGAAAGGTGTAGGAAGAAAGGGTTGTCGTCGTGGTGTCGTGGGGTCGCTGGAATTTGCTTCGATCCTCGCCGGAAGTTGATCGCTTGCTAACTCCTCTTCTACTCCACTTGTACTTAAGAAATTTTGATAGTTTTGGCTAGATTTTTCAGAATGATGAAGGGTTAGGGTATGAGGTAGTATTTATAGTATAGAATTAGAATTTTGGAATTAAAATGTTGAATTAAAATGCATTAAAAAGTGATAAATTGGGAATTGAAGGATCTCTGTTTGATTACAGAGCAATCAAATAGTGCAGGGGAAAGGTTTTGTGTGCAAAGCCCGGGGCTTATTGGCTTTGGTTGGACCGTCCCCATCGGCCAATATTGAAGATCCGCCGGTCATTTGAGGGAGTAGGGCCGTTGGATTGGTGCCACGTGTTTATGTTTGTATTTAAATCCTTATGCACATGTTTGATTTTTCTGTCTTTTCGTTTTTGTGTATATTGCACGTGTAAAATTTTAGGCTTCGAAAAAGTTTAAAAGAAAAATTAGAAAAAAATAATGTATCTGATGGAATTCGAACATAGAGACTACGTCACAGCAGTGCAAGGTTTTACCGGTGAGCCCCAACTTGTTTCTTGCTATTCTTAAACAAAAATTAACTTATAATTTGTACTCAGGCTTGTAAACTCCTTTCTTTACATTAAACTTAAAAATTCCATCAGTAAATTCAGAGTCGTTACAAACTCGGAATAATAGAAGGGATGCTAAAACCTTGTCCCACACCGAAAATTGTCGACGAGGGGAAAATCCCCCAAGTCAAGCCTTCGAAGTCTTCGAAGAAGAAGAAGAAGAAAACCAAGAAGCCTGTGTAGCCTGCCGATTATGATGACAAGAACACAGATTTAAAAAAATACATAGATTCGCTGGAGGAGTATAACTAGGAGGCGCGGACACCGGTCACGCTCAAAGAATTCCTCAAGTATATTCTTGAGGGCGAAGACAGTGACAATGATGAGATAAATGACTCATTAGAAAACACCGAAGACCGTGCAACAAGTTTCCACATGGCCTCCTATTCATCGTTATATGATGAAGAGGCACCCTCTGCGTCAGAAAAAAACGTAGAGGAACTGGGGGAAGAATCGATGCTAAAATCCCCAGAACTGCCAAAAGAAGACCCGATTGAGAGACTGCTAAACGAAGCCTTTCAAAAAAGCAAAGTTGACCGAGAACACGAGACAACCATATATGAAAAGGCTAAGCGTCAGCGTCTGAGTAAAGAAGCTGCGGCGAGGACGAGTCGTAAAGTACTCCAACCAAACCAAAATACACCTGCAACAAATAAGAGCAGGATCAAAACAGAGAAGCGGTTTGCCAAAGCAATGTCAATAGGGATGAAGCTGCCGCCTCTCATAAAGAACACTTCCGGGATCATATGCCTCAATGGAGAAGAATCGCACCCATATTACTGTCTCTATTATCGGAGGGTCACCCACCCCATTGAGGAATGCAGTGCTTTCAAGAAGTGGTGGTAAGGATCTGTTGCCCATAAAAAACATTTCAAGAGAATGAAGCGCGAAGCTCGCGCTCGTCGAAGAAAAAATACTGGGACGAACACGCATAAAGAAATGACTGGCATCTGTCATATAGTTTCTAATACCCAGTTCTGTTACGCACCATTATCCGTATTTTTATATAAGGCTACTTACAAAATTTAAATATTTATATTTATAATTATTTTGTTTTACCTAGCCCTAACTTTTATAAACCCTAACCGCATTTCCATCTTCTCCTTCATTGTTTTCCCCCTAACCTAAACCGAAACCCTATTGCCTATCTATTTTATATTTTTCCAAATTCTTTTATTTTAATACCCCAGCCCGGCCATCTCCCTTCATTTCCATTTCCTATTTTTCCCCAGCCCAGCTACCTTCCTTTCCCTTCCTTTTCTTTTAGCCCCCAAAGCAACCCAGCCCAAAACAAACATTTTAAATAAATAAAAACCTCTGGCCCACTCCCCTTTTTATAAATTAAACCTATAATAAAATCCTTATTTTCCCGAGCCCGGCCCACTTGTCCTCTACCACTTTTATTTTTGTTTTATATATATTTTTTTGGCCGGCCCAGTCCACTCCCCCGACCCGACCTGAGACCCGTTCCCTCGTTCTTCCCCACGTAAAGATTCCTTCCCGCACGCTTCCTTCCCCCATTTCGCGACCCCGTCTTCTCGCGACCACGTCGCTCATGCTCACGACGCGCGCACTCCCCGAAGACCCGCTCCCCTCAACAGCCCCTCCTCTTTCACTCTCTCTCTCCTTCCTCCCTCTCTCTCTTCTCCCCACTCCTCTCCTCCTTCCCCTTGCTCCCGCTCTCTCTCCCTTCATACCCCACTGCACCACCGACCTTCTCCCGGCCCAGAGCCACCTCACAACTTTGCCTCAATCCCCCGAGCTCCTCATCACCCTCCTGAACCTGCAACCCACTTCGCTGCACCACCCCCACCACCGTGAGCGACCACCATCACACCCATCGACAGCCGAGCCCAACCCCACCAAACTCCATCACCGACCTCGACGCCTACGAGCTCCCCACTGCCCCTGAGCCGCCTCGTCGACCCGAGCACCACCACCTCATCACCACCGAGCCCCCTCCTTCTCTCTCCCTCTCGCTTGCACTTTCCTCTCTCCCTGCACACCGGCTCCAAGCCCCAACCATGACCCCCTCCTCACTGCACCCCCTCGCCGAGCTTCCCCACTGCCCCTCACCTGCTTTCCAGCACACCCTATCGCCGCTGCACTCACCTCCGACAAATCCATCCCAACTTCGACCCGGTACAGAACCCTCGCCTGCACACCCTCCTCGCCGGAGATCGCTCGCCGTCGAGATCACCGAACGATCACTGCAGTCCGAGATCCCTTGCAGCCCCAAGCTCTAGCCAAGTTACCAAGCCGGGAACGTGCCGTGCTCGTATCCGTGTTGCCGCCGTGTCAGGCCCGTACTCACTCGCCGTGCCTCGTCGTGTCGCGCCCATGCCCAGTCTCCGTGTCACCGCAGACCCACTCCCGTGTCGCGCCTTGTGCTCAGTTGCTGTGCCGCGCCTGTGTCGTGTCGTTCCTACCTCTGGACCAGGTCCGGTGTCGTGCTCCTGTCATCACCAGGCCCAGCACCGCGTCGCGACCGCATCGTCACCAGGCCCAGCACCGCGTCGCGACCGCATCGTCACCAGGCCCAGCACCGCATCGCGCCCGCATCGTCACCAGGCCCAGTTCCGTGTCGCGCCGTGCCATGCACCGAGCCAAGACCGCGCCCACTGCCGTATCACTCCCGCGTCGCCACCATGTCCAGTACCGGGTCACCGCGTACCGCGCTCGCACCGCGCGCCGTATCCAGCATCGCGCCGTCCCGTGTGTCGGGACAAATCCTGCAGCGGCGTCGCTTCCATATCAAGCGACCGAGGCAAGTGATTTCCACTTGCTTTACATGCTACTAGTGTTATACACAATCATTTATATCCTGGCATTATCGAAACTTTGATCACTTTACATATAAACGAGTATTTGATATTAGATTCTAAATGGAACCCTATCCTTAAATGGCGGAACTTGTGACCCTTGGACCCTTCTACTGTATACTGTTGTCCTGGGGTAATTGGGGGGAAATCCACGGTCGTTTCACCTTGGAAATGTTGATCTCAATAATCACTTCGAATTCTGAAATTTTCTGAACATGCTGAACCGTAAAATTTATAATAATTTGTGTATAAACCGGATTTTAGCGTTCGATGGCTCTTAACGAAGCTAACTCGTTAATCTACTGTAAAATATTATTGATCACGGAATTTCAGTACACTATGATAGAAATAACTGCGGTGGATTATGATTCTGGACTGCAGTCCAGAATGGAATTTCAGGATAACCCTTGTTGCTAAACCCCTGTACATCACTGTTCATATAAGAGAATGCACAGAACCCTATATCGTCATGTAGGGAATTGAATTATCTTTATTACACCACTGGTCTTACTGGATTCCCCAACCGGTTGATATTTTTAGTTCATTTTACAATGTCGACACGTCTTGCTGAATTCTGCAAAAGCAGATCTTACACATCGAACATAATCTGTCCATAACTCCTTGTCGCAATAATATACTGATGATCCTCCAATTGCGGTGGAAACATAACTGATAGCCCTAAATATCGTTCAACTATAGCATCGCCTAATTCTGATCCCAAATAGGATTAAAATGCGTTACGAAACGGACTTCTGATTCTGAAACCGGATTTCCAGCAGTGAACGCTTAAAATGAAATGGCCATATCTAATGATCCTGAAATCCGATTGACGTGAAACCAAATTTGCTGGATAGATAATCAAACATACTACTTATCCCTTATTCATTGTTTCGCTAAATTTTGCATGTGTGATTTATGAAGAATTATGCAAGTGGTGGGACATCGTCTGATGACATCTTAATCATGCCTTAAACACTGTTTTTCTCATCACATTATATATATGTCATTGCATTTGTAATCTACTGATCATGTGCATTACCCAGCGTTAGGTATTAGTGGTGATTGTGGCAAGTACGCTAGTGTTTGAGCATGAATGGATAAGTGAAAGTGACACGTACTTGTACACAATCAGTGGACCTTATTGATTTATTGCATTGTCGACGTCTGTGGGATGCGTATAAGTGTGACTATAATTGGTATGAGACAATTATGGAAGCACTAATATGGGTGTCACAGGTAAGGCACCAAACACTGTCCATTTACCTTGGGTATCAGTCAAGACATGCTTGATGGAGACCCTATCTTCAGTTCTCGCGTAAACTTGTCATGGACCGACTGATATTTGAGTTTATGGTTGGCGTTTGATGTAGACCACGGGGCGTGGGGTAGTTTGAGTGTGAGTTCAACAGAATCTCGGGAGTCCCATGCCGGCATATATGGAGATATATGGAGATATACAGGGATATTACTGATTATTACCATACGTGTTTCGGGCCCGTGGTCCCTTGCCCTTGGGTCCTACCCTTGGGCGGGAGATACTCCTGCGTGGTTGACCCTCACACTTAGACTGACGATAGGCTTAGTGACCCGTACAGTGAGACTTAGAGACTAATAAGGGTACTGAAATTAACATGCATTGCTTACTGAATCAACACACATGACATATTATGTTACTGTTTTCTTACTGTTCACCGGCTCTATTAGACACCCGCATTGGCTACTTCATGTTCACATCTTTACTCTCTTGATTTACTGTTACATTTCATTATTATTACATGAGTTACTATTTGTACCCATATATATTGCTATCGTGTCGGTCTGACGACCTGAGTATGCATGCTCAGAGTGAGAAGTGGATCTAGCTTGGACCAGGACCAGACGTACCTCAAGGACATCGCGGACATCTTGATCAGCTACCCAGAGCTATACTCTCTTGATCTCCATCTGGTTAGTTCTTTTGTATTTGCTTGATTTATTTACTGCATTTCTCATTACCTGTGCATTGATTACTGATTACCACGTAAAGGTAGAAGCTGAAGTGTGACTACGGAGAGATATTTCCTGGACCGTAGGAGTATGGCTGGCCTTGTCAACCCCTCATATTCCGTATTTTGGGAAGCGGGGCGTGACATGGTTTTGTTGGTATCAGAGCCAGGTTTTGCTTCGATTGGGATTGCAGTTTCTGTGTAGAGCTTGACAATCTAAGACATCCTACGGTCTAGATTGTAAACTTGTTATTCTTAATCTTGATTCACATAGGGTATTCTGCTATCCATCCGCTATGGTTTCGGGTAACTTGGCAGAGTTACGTGGTTGTAATTGTGAACTACATCATAGTTACAATACCGTACTCTGTTCGAGTGACTTAGAGTCTTACAATTGATTCCCACTTGTTTGAATTTCACCGCACCCGATATTCTTGATTCCTTGATTAATTCATATTGTATTTTAATTCTTATAGCTTGTGCCTTATATCGTCCTCAAATTGTTGTTTCAGGACCATGTCTTCCAACGACTCTTCTTCCATCCCCACTCCCCAGAATCAGGCCGTAGAGATTCTGATTGCACTACAAGGTCTGAAGGAAGCCCAGGAGCGAACAAACGACCTGTTAGCTGAAGGACTAAGAGAGCAGATGACTCAGGCACCCGCGGAAGTCTACAATCGTAAAGGGATCCCTGTTAGGCGAGGAAAAGAGGTAAAGATGAAGCGCCCACTCGTTCCCCAGCAACAGAAGCAACGGAAGACCCAACGTTGTGGGTACTGTAAGAAGCCAGGACACCTTCAGAGAGATTGTCGCCGCGCCAAGGGGCAATGCTTGATTTGCGGATCCAGCGAACATTCTATCAATGGCTGCCCTAAAAGGAAGGAGCTACAAAGAGGGGATTCGTCCACACTCTCCACTTCTACTAAGTGATGGTTAATTCGTAGTTCGAGCTTCGAGGAATAATACGGACCCAGTGCAGGATTCAACTCACGAGACGAGAATGCAACAGTCCAGAAATCAAAGAAGAATTATCACGTCTCCTGCTTTCAATAAAATGTTGTCACTCTTTTGTAAATATTTCTTTTCGTTTGAAATCTTGTATCCGTCGAACTTTTAGCTGAATGCAATAAAACTCTGAGTTGTGATGTATGTATTGTTCTCTTGCTTCTCACTTTTGTATACCATTCATTGCATCAGCATTTTTTAAATTTTAATTTCTCAGTCCTTGCCTGCAGCATATCTTCCGTGTGCTACTGTATCCTTGGCTATCTTCTTAATGTATTCCACTGTCTAATCATGACTCTTTCTTTTCAGGCCATGGCCCATCCTGGAGCAGCGCCGCATCTAGATGAGGATGCACAGTCCTGCGTTTCCTTAGACCGCATGCTGGTGAGTTCGGACGATGAGATCAACGGCTCCCAGGTTATTTTCGGAAACAACGATTCCGAGGATGAAGGAGCTGCAGCCCCAGAGGTTGACATGATCGGTGATTCCGACGAGGAGGAAGGAGACCCTGAAGAGAACCCGATAGAAGGAAATCCAGTGGAGGAAAACCCTATAGAAGAGGATCCAGAGGAAGAGAATCATATGGAAGCAGACCTTGATGAAGAAGCTCCAGCTGAGAAAGAAGGACCAGAAGAACAAGACTTCGCGGCAGAAGAACTTCCAGTGGCGATCCCTGCGAGGCGATATAGGAATGGACGCCCCTATCTGAGCACACGAGCCTACCGTAACCTGCTGAACTCCCATAACCGCGATTGACGTGATCCAGTTTTTGCCTCCTCTGGCCAAATAAACCTATGTATAGTTAGGGTTATCTTTTACTTTTCGAGAATGCTTTGTTGAGAATTTTCTGGAATGAAATAAAATTTCTGAGTTCTCAAATCTTTTGATTGTTGGTTCACATGATGCTTTGACTATTCCCCTATACGTTCCTTTTCCCCCGAGATTCATTACCGTCCTCCGCTCCTGCACCTTGTGTTGTTTTGACCCTCGGTTAGATTAAAAGGTGCCTCACCCCGATCTTTTGAATGGGCCTTACTCCATTGAAATCTCTACCCTGGCTAGCCCTATACGCTTTGTGTTATTTCCTATTACCTTAATTATATTTAGGGACATCGTTATTCGAAAACTTAGTTTTCACCATTTTGTATTTATCAAAAAAAATGCGTGTTATTGACTACTTCCATTTTACTCATGTTAAACGGTTTACTAACCTTCACGTTTTTCATAGCGCAACCATATATCGCGCATATTTTGTTCCATGTTTCTTATTTTCACCATGTGGCTTCCTAAGTTATGTTAAAATTGTTTGATTGATACATTATTCTAAAAATATTTTAACCTATCGATAAATCCTTCACTATTTTATTACTGTCACTTCATTTTCCCGGGTATTGTGCTTAGAGTTTACTATTATAAATAGTTAAGTCTGGTGCCATTATTTTTAGCAGCGCTATTTTGATATACGTATGTATGCATATTTAGTATTTTCGATTTTATCTAGCATACCTCGAATGTTATTGTTTCGTTATTGCTATTTTATCATCTTATATATATAGTTTACCCTTATAGTTGTTTCTGCCTTATACTTATTTAGACCTATCCTTTTAATTGTGTTATTCTTATACATATATAGACCTTCAAATTTCTTATCCATCTGTTTTAATTAAATCATTATGTGTTAGTATTCAATGTGGTAGCCTTTCGCTTGTTATTTTGTAGCTTATCGTTTATTTTAAATTTCGAGAACGAAATTTTTGTAAGGGTGGTATGATTTAATACCCAGTTCTATTACGCACCATTATCCGTATTTTTATATAAGGCTACTTACAAAATTTAAACATTTATATTTATAATTATTTTGTCTTACCTAGCCCTAACTTTTATAAACCCTAACCGCATTTCCATCTTCTCCTTCATTGTTTTTCCCCTAACATAAACCGAAACCCTATTGCCTATCTATTTTATATTTTTCCAAATTCTTTTATTTTAATACCCAGCCCGGCCATCTCCCTTCATTTCCATTTCCTATTTTCCCCCAGCCCAGCTATCTTCCTTTCCCTTCCTTTTCTTTAAGCCCCCAAAGCAACCCAGCCCAAAACAAACATTTTAAATAAATAAAAACCTCCGGCCCACTCCCCTCTTTATAAATTAAACCTATAATAAAATCCTTATTTTCCCGAGCCCGGCCCACTTGTCCCCTACCACTTTTATTTTTGATTTATATATTTTTTTTGGCCGGCCCAGCCCACTCCCCCGACCCGACCCGAGACCCGTTCCCTCCTTCTTCCCCACGTAAAGATTCCTTCCCGCACGCTTCCTTCCCCCACGTCGCAACCCCGACTTCTCGCGACCACGTCGCTCACGCTCACGACGCGCGCACTCCCCGAAGACCCGCTCCCCTCAACAGCCCCTCCTCCTTCTCTCTCTCTCTCCTTCCTCCCTCTCTCTCTTCTCCCCACTCCTCTCCTCCTTCCCCTCGCTCTCGCTCTCTCTCCCTTCATACCCCACTGCACCACCGACCTTCTCCCGGCCCAGAGCCACCTCACAACTTCGCCTCAATCCCCCGAGCTCCTCATCACCCTCCTGAACCCGCAACCCACTTCGCTGCAGCACCCCCACCACCGTGAGCGACCACCATCACACCCATCGACAGCCGAGCCCAACCCCACCAAACTCCGTCACCGACCTCGACGCCTACGAGCTCCCCACTGCCCCTGAGCTGCCTCGTCGACCCTAGCACAACAACCTCATCACCACCGAGCCCCCTCCTTCTCTCTCCCTCTCGCCTGCACTTCCCTCTCTCCCTGCACACCGGCTCCAAGCCCCAACCACGACCCCCTCCTCACTGCACCCCCTCGCCGAACTTCCCCACTGCCCCTCACCTGCTTGCCGGCGCACCCTATCGCCGCTGCACTCACCTCCAACGAACCCATCCCAACTTTGACCCGGCACAGAACCCTCGCCTGCACACCCTCCTCGCCGGAGATCGCTCGCCGTCGAGATCACCGAACGATCACTGCAGTCCGAGATCCCTTGCAGCCCCAAGCTCTAGCCAAGTTACCAAGACGGGAACGTGCCGTGCTCGTATCCGTGTTGCCGCCATGTCAGGCCCGTACTCACTCGCCGTGCCTCGTCGTGTCGCGCCCGTGCCCAGTCTCCGTGTCACCGCAGACCCACTCCCGTGCCGCGCCTCGTGCTCAGTTGTTGTGCCGCGCCTGTGTCGTGTTGTGCCCACCTCCGGACCGGGTCCCGCGTCGCGCCCGCATCGTCACCAGGCCCAGCACCGCGTCGCGCCCGCATCGTCACCAGGCCCAGCACCGTGTCACGCCGTGCCATGCACCGAGCCAGGACCGCGTCCACTGCCGTATCACGCCCGCGTCGCCACCATGTCCAGTACCGGGTCACCGCGTACCGCGCTCGCACCGCGCGCCGTATCCAGCATCACGCCGTCCCGTGTGTCGGGACAAATCCTGCAGCGGCGTCGCTTCCATATCAAGCGACCGAGGCAAGTGATTTCCACTTGCTTTACATGCTACTAGTGTTATACACAATCATTTATATCCTGGCATTATCGAAACTTTGATCACTTTACATATAAACGAGTATTTGATATTAGATTTTAAATGGAACCCTATCCTTAAATGGCGGAACTTGTGACCCTTGGACCCTTCTACTATATACTGTTGTGCTGGGGTAATTGGGGGGAAAACCACGGTCGTTTCACCTTGGAAATGTTGATCTCAATAATCACTTCGAATTCTGAAATTTTCTGAACATGCTGAACCGTAAAATTTATAATAATTTGTGTATAAACCGGATTTTAGCGTTCGATGGCTCTTAACGAAGCTAACTGGTTAATCTACTGTAAAATATTATTGATCACGGAATTTTAGTACACTATGATAGAAATAACTGCGGTGGATTATGATTCTGGACTGCAGTCCAGAATGGAATTCCAGGATAACCCTTGTTGCTAAACCCCTGTACATCACTGTTCATATAAGAGAATGCACGGAACCCTATATCGTCACGTAAGGAATTGAATTATATTTATTACTCCACTGGTCTTACTGGATTCCCCAACCGGTTGATATTTTTAGTTCATTTTACAATGTCGACACGTCTTGCTGAATTCTGCAGAAGCAGATCTTACACATCGAACATAATCTGTCCATATCAATAATATACTGCTGATCTGCCAATTGCGGTGAAAACATAACTGATAGCCCTAAATATTGTTCAACTATAGCATCGCCTAATTCTGATCCCAAATGGGATTAAAATGCGTTACGAAACGGACTTCCGATTCTGAAACCGGATTTCCAGCAGTGAACGCTTAAAATGAAATGGCCATATCTAGTGATCCTGAAACCCGATTGACGTGAAACCAAATTTTCTGGATAGATAATCAAACGTAATACTTATCCCTTATTCATTTTTTTGCTAAATTTTGCATGTGTGATTTATGAAGAATTATGCAAGTGGTGGGACATCGTTTGATGACATCTTAATCATGCCTTAAACACTGTTTTTCTCATCACATTATATATATGTCATTGCATTGGTAATCTAGTGATCATGTGTATTACCCAGCGTTAGGTATTAGTGATGATTGTGGCAAGTATGTTAGTGTTTGAGCATGAATGGATAAGTGAAAGTGACACGTACTTGTACACAATCATTGGACCTTATTGATTTATTGCATTGTCGACGTCTGTGGGATGCGTATAAGTGTGACTATAATTGGTATGGGACAATTATGGAAGCACTTATATGAGTGTCACAGGTAAGGCACCAAACACTGTCCATTTACCTTGGGTATCAGTCGAGACATGCTTGATGGAGACCCTGTCTTCAGTTCTCGCGTAGACTTGTCATGGACCGACTGATATTTGAGTTTATGGTTGGCGTTTGATGTAGACCACGGGGCGTGGGGTAGTTTGAGTGTGAGTTCAACAGAATCTCGGGAGTCCCATGCCGGCATATATGGAGATATATGGAGATATACAGGGATATTACTGATTATTACCGTGCGTGTTTCGGGCCCGTGGTCCCTTGCCCTTGGGTCTTACCCTTGGGTGGGGGATACTCCTGCGTGGTTGACCCTCACACTTGGACCGACGATAGGCTTAGTGATCCGTACAGTGAGACTTAGAGACTAATAAGGGTAGTGACATTAACATGCATTGCTTACTGAATCAACACACATGACATATTATGTTACTGTTTTCTTACTATTCACCGGCTCTATTAGACACCTGCATTGGCTACTTCATGTTCACATCTTTACTCTCTTGATTTACTGTTACATTTCATTATTATTACACGAGTTACTATTTGTACCCATATATATTGCTATCGTGTCGCTCTGACGACCTGAGTATGCATACTCAGAGTGAGAAGTGGATCTAGCTTGGACCAGGACCAGACGTACCTCAAGGACATCGCGGACATCTTGATCAGCTACCCAGAGCTATACTCTCTTGATCTCCATCTGGTTAGTTCTTTTGTATTTGCTTGATTTAGTTACTGCATTTCTCATTACATGTGCATTGATTACTGATTACCACGTAAAGCTAGAAGCCGAAGTGTGACTACGGAGAGATATTTTCTCGACCGTAGGAGCATGGCTGGCCTTGTCAACCCCTCGTATAATGTATTTTGGGTAGCGGGGCGTGACATGGTTGGTACCAGTTCGGATGGAGGAAAACCTCCAGTTCTTACATTCGGGAGCGATTCTGAGGATGAAATACCCCTTAACCCTCTCTTCAAAGACTCCGCCTCCAAAAAAGAAGAGGAGGAGAAGAAAAGCGAAAACATTCAGCTGCGTAACCGTACGCTGCCTGAAAAAAAATCTCGGACCTGCAAACAAAAGTTCGAACAAAACGGACAAAGGGAAAGGGAAAATGCCCGAATAAATTTCCTTCGATGACAGAGTAGTAAAAGAGCTCACCATAGAAGATCCGTCTAAGAAAAACAAGGTAGATTACAATGTCCTGGCACATCTGAGGAAAATACCCTCGTAACTAAGCATATTGGATGCTCTCCTCCTATTCAAAGAGGCACGAGATTCCCTGATCAAGGCATTACAAGAGCCCGATCTGTTCCAAGATTTCCTCACGGAAGAGAAGATGAAAAATGAACTGGCAGAGGTCCACACAGCCGATATTACATTCTGCGATGAAGATATACTCCTCGGTATGTACGAACATAATCGCCTATTATATGTCACTGGGTACAGTCATGACATCAAGATGGGAAAAATTCTTGTCGACAACGGATCCTCCATTAACCTTCTCAATGTGAGAGTGCTGAAAGAAATTTGCATGAATATTCAGCACCTTGCCTGAGCTAAAATTACCATCTCCGGATTTGACCCACAGTCGTCATGGATGCTTGGGTCCGTAACATTGACAATATGCTTTGGGATGCTCATCACCGACATCAAATTTCATGTCATTGACGCCAAGACTTGCTACAACGCCCTACTCGGCAGGCCCTGGTTACACGAGTACAATATCGCCCTTTCTACACAACATCGGTGTATGAAGTATTTCAAGGATGGCTCGGAGTACACCGTCATGGGAGAGCTAAATCTATTCTTTGTAAACGAAGTTCGGAAATACAAAGACGCAAAGTACTTCCTACCAACCTTCGAGGATACTGAAAAGTGCCACAAGCCAGAGAATAGACAGAAATACATCGCCACTATCCCGATCTTTGGGAGAGATACCGAGAAAGACGAAGAAACAGTCTACTCGGGGCAACCCCAAAAAGAAAACAATAAACCCGGACCATCTACTCTTATTTTGGTCTTTGGCAGCGACTCAGAGAACGAGGCCAATTCAGGGTTCTCCGTCTGCCCGTCAATGAAAACTTTTGCCGAAGTAGATCAGAGTATACAAATTACAATGGATCCGCCTCGGGATTACAAGGAACTTGATGCGTTCGATACATACAGCGTACACAAACTGCAAACTTTCTACGTCCCTCCCAGGGGAAGAGGTTAAAAGGCGATCCTCTTCTACCAATCTACGAAGACCAAAGTAGCAAAAGAAGTTTGGTGCCGGTTTGCACTCGACAGGCTTCAACCCATCCGACAGCCAAGATATTACACAGAAGGATTAAGAAAGCTGATAAGATGCCAAAGTGTACTCCTCGAACAAACTATTCAACAAGCCCAATTCTACAAAAAGATTTGGGATATTTCCGGAACTCAGCGAAAGATGCCCAACGGGAAGATGGAGACAACCGGGCTCAGATATGTTCGGTCTAAGAAACGGGAGCAGATCTATAGTTGCCGCATCATAAACAGCTCAAGTGAAGCGGAAAACGCTCTTCTAAATAGCCGTAATATCAAATCGGAGCGAGATCCCGCTCTAAAAACGTTAAGTTCGTCACTGGAAGAATAAATTGACAAGTTAATAAAAGAAGTTTGTTAAACGAGCTGGGACAACCACAGCCGCGAAATGGCCATTTATGAAGAGGCCAGGACGCAACGTCTCAGTGAGCAATCTGCGGAGAAAGTAGACCGTAATGCTCTTCATCCCCGGTCCGCTATATGTTCTCGCGAAAGGGGAAAACCCCGAAATGGAGGCAAAAACAGGGCCAAGAATGCAAACAACGTTCTAAGACAACAAACCAGATCCAAGACGCTGTGCAATCGAGAAAAACTCGATTGGAGCCCATCCTTTATAAAGAAGATGGGTCGGGAATACTCTTTCCCTCAAGACAAGACAGGGAAAATATTTAACCTTGTCATGAAGCACCAAATGATGACGCTTCTGGAGTCTCGGCACCCCGAAAAAATAAAGAAGGTCCATCATCCGGATTATTGCTCCTATCACTGAGTAATAGGTGAGTAATAGGTCATCTCCTTGAAAACTGCTTCACCCTCAAAGACTGGGTAGAAGACCAGTATCGACAAGGCAGGTTTACGTTGTCCGACAGCTAAAGGGTAACCCCGCCTCAAAAGCATGAG
This sequence comes from Agapanthus africanus, assembly GCA_030015575.1. NCBI lineage: Eukaryota > Viridiplantae > Streptophyta > Magnoliopsida > Asparagales > Amaryllidaceae > Agapanthus > Agapanthus africanus. The sequence goes on along the minus strand of JASDDO010000028.1, from coordinate 102,914,701 downwards.
CCAAAAAGGGCCTATACCGTTAGGATAAGACCAGCTCAATATTGAGAATGGAAGCGAACTTGTACCTGCCATATGATAACTCTCTCAAAAGAGAGAGGGCACGAGCCTATGAATGACCTCTATAGGTGCTTCGCAAATAAAGATGGGGACGAAGTAATCTCAGAGTTTCCACCAGCACCAAAAGAGCTGGAAGATGGGATACACACTATGGCTGATAACCTAAGAAAAATTGACTTAGGGATGGAAAATGATCCGAGGCCAACGTTCTTCAGTGAGCTACTATCTGAAAAACAGGTGGCTACGTTAAAAGACGTGCTCATGCAGTATAAATATTGCTTCTCCTGGAACTACTATGAAATGCCGGGTCTAGATCCAAAAGTGACAGTACATAAACTAGCTATATCGCCAGGTATAAAGCCAATCAAACAGGCGCCAAGAAGGATGCGACTCAAACTTGAGATGAGGATCAACGCTGAAGTCAAGAAACTAATCGACTCCAGCTTCATCCAAGATGTTCAATATCCCGACTGGATTGCTAACATCGTTCTAGTGATGAAGAAAAACGGGACGGTTCGCATCTGCGTGGACTTTCAGGACTTCAACAAAACTTGCCCAAAGGATGAGTTCCCAGTACCCGTTACCGAGCTGATGATCGATAACACGTCTACCCATGAGGTCTTTTCCTCCATGGATGGATCTTCAAGATACAACCAAATTAAAATGCATACTGAAGACTAGAAGCATCTTCCGGACCCCATTAGGCATATTCTGCTATAATGTGATGCCCTTCGGTTTGAGGAACACTGACTTTACCTACCAGAGAGCTATGACAAAGATCTTTGATGACCTTATACATGAGATTGTCGAATGCTACATCGACGACCTTGTGGTAAAGAGAAAATCTCACGAGAAATATTGAGAACATCTACAAATAGTGTTCCAACGTCTTCGGAAGTATAATCTGAAGATGAACCCTCTAAAATGCGTATTAGGAGTTTCCTCAAGCAAATTCCTAAGATTCATCATACGTCACTATTGGATATATGTATGCCTTAGAGGCCATTATATGATAGTGGATGTATTTATACATGTATATATATTCAGTGTACATTATTGCTCGACATGATAGTATGCTATCTGGTTCTTCTTTATCTGACATGTTGACTTGATCATGCTTTTATTCATTTGCACATGTTGATAAAGCCCTGAGGATATTTTCTTGACTACTGTGATTATGATGGAGATCATACTAGTGGGACGTCTATAGTCTATAAGCATATCCTGAAATGTCCATAGTCGTAGGTGTGTCGAGATGGGGCATCGATATACCAGAGTAGACTAGCGTATATGATACTAGACCCATATGATGGGTGATGGATGTTCCCACATCTATTGATGTTTGACATCGAGATCATATACGGGTGCTCAGTGGAGACTGGGTACACTGGACGGACTCGCTTAGAACTCCTATATGATATTATATCTATCGTCGGATAGCAGTTCTCAGGTGACACTGGTATAGGTTAGTCTGTAGACTCGAGATCGTCATAGAGTCTTGTGTGTTCTCCAACTGTACTTTGATTACCACCCTACCACGGCTCTACTGAGTCGTGCAAACAGGTGGCTTTTGGGTACAGTCCCGAGACACATGGAGACGATGAGCGATAGGAGGGGTTTCGTCTCTCCCGGTATTGGGAGTTGATGCTGTGCTGTGCTCGATTGGCTATATCAATAAGTCCCTGGCCAAGGCTGTTGAGATTTACTGATAAGTGTTATCAGTGGTTTCTCGGTCTGTTATAGACCATTCATCGGCACGACTTATTGAGTTATTGGGATCGACGTTACCATCCCTAGACTCGAAATGCAGCATATATGACGAAGAGACCGGACTGTACGGTAGTGTTTCCGGTTGGCTCGACGGGAGTTGCGACATGTTTGCTTGTTTTCTTCTGATCGCTCAATACCCGGGTGGCCGTTACGTTTAGCTGACCTCTTGCGGCTTGGGGGTCCTTGATATGATTATCACCCACTGCCGGTGTATTGACGAGTCTTAGAGTCCTACAATGGAGTTACCTAGCCCAGGCGAAACTATGTGGTGTGCATATGTGGTATGCGCGGGGACCCGATTAAATGTGTGTATATGATACCGTATATTAATCGGGCGGTTTGCTATTGGTCGGATCGTATGAGATATGACCGGTTTGCTAAATCAAGTGTTGATTTAACATTGACTATTAGCATTTTCACTTTAAACCCTTTTGTTTTTTGGTGTATGCATGCATGTATCTACATGTTTACATTGATGCACATATGGATGTGCATGCACACATACATGCATACTCATTTGTATCATGGTTGTTGATACATTAGATGGTGGCAATATAAGACTCACATGCTCATAAATATTTTGATATTTATTTTTGAGATAAATGGAAATGGATAATTACTCATGGTTGATTATTTTATTCTTCCACTAAACCTCTCTTTAACCATGAGTTATTATTCTATGGCCATTAGTGCTCCAAAAGAAAATATCTAGATATTTATAAACTAGGGTTAAGAACGAGAAGAAGAAAATATATATATTTTCTTTTCTCATTTTTATCCTAACACTTATCATTATCTCTTGAGCTCTCATTTGCCATCATCTTCTTCCTCCTCTCTCTTGCTCTCTAGCTTTCATTAGTGAGTAAGATAGTGATCAAGTTAGGGTTTTGAAGTGAGAAAACAAACCACATCACCATTCTACACTACTCTTGCCCATCAGTTTAGAGTGTTGGCTTCTACTTCTTCTCTTGATCAAGTGAAGCCTTGAGCTTGGACAAAGAGGACTCCGGGTGGATCATCGTGGACTTGGAGGATCTCAAGAAAATTTCTTTCAACCCTCAAGTGGCCAAGGAGTCTAGCGAAGGGAGCTACAAAGATTGTATTCTCTAAACCTAGCCTTTACTACTTGTGGATTGTGTAAAATCTTTTGTTACCCTAGCTTTTCTTGTGTGATCCTAAGGATTGTTTCTTCAGCACCTATAATTTTTTAATATGGAATGTGTGATTCTACCAAACCCTAGTAGCGGTGCTAAGGAAATCCCTACATGGTATCAGAGCCTAACTAGAACGCTAGACGATGTTACGATAATCCGAAAACGAAAAACTCCGCAAAAATAAGATTATAGAAACCCTTGGGAACGCTCTCTGTAAATTTTTTAAAAAGTGGTTTAAAAATTATTTAAGCAACTGCAGAGTGGAATTTAGGGTATTTTAAGAACACAGGTGAAATACGAGGTGGGGGGGCTCGGAAAAATCCGGCGACGGCACTATATTTTCCGGCGTCGCCGGCCGGTTGTTCTCCCCTCTGGCTCGTATTGTACCTGTGATCTTTTACTCATGATTTGGGGTTTCTGGTATTGTTTTGAAGTCCAAATGTGCATGTGATGTTAGTTTGGAAATGGGCTCTTTGCGGAGTATTTCGTATTCGTATTTTTATAGCATTGTATTGGTAACTTTGGCGACGTTAAACAGGTCGAAAGAATTATTAAACACTGGTATTTTCCAGGTTGAACGTACTCTATATATAATGCAGGTATTCCTATGGACCCTCTAAAAGAATGAAACCCTAACTCGAGATGTGACCACCAAACTGCGACTAAACCTTAGGGTTTACCGTAGTTAGTGGCGCCACAAATGAGGCTTGGGTTTGCCTTTCTTCGGCTGGTCCATTAAATACTGTGGCATAGACTTTAGGTATTGTTTAACGGCGCTCAAGTGTTGAGCTTGCTGGGGAATGCGGGTGTTCGTTAATTCGATCGAAGGGTTTAACATCGCCTAGTAGTATGTGATACTTATTTCTGCGACCGTAAGCGTAGTATGCGTATCGCCGGTTTCGTTGCTATATGTCAACGGCAATTGGGATATGCATACTTGCTTATGTTGATGACATGTGATGTTATGTGTTGCTGTGCTATGATGTATAGGATTGTCGTGATCGAATAGCCGGGGGGTTTTATGTGAGATGTGAGTTTTACTTTTCATTCATGTAAAATTCATTTGGAATATAATATTCCTTTATTTGGGGCACTTCCGGGTTGAGGATGATGTCACCATTATTGTATATTATTTACTTTTCCGCATTAGGATAGACCCAAGGTGGAGAACACAAGTGACCGGATTCTAGAGTCCAGTGGGAGACCATCTCAAGAAGTCGGAACCGGGTCTCCTAACTCTAGAATTGGTAGGGTCGCTTGCCGCTCTCGTAGGGGTCTAGGGTGTGGGATTGGCTATTCATCGCGACCGTGGAATCCGTATTTTCTATCGTTGGATAAATACTAAATACGGACATCCTAGTATATCCTATATGATCATATCTGTGTTTCTGCTGCCTATATTATATGATGTGATCGCTTAATATATCTGAGAAGAATGCTATATTATATATGAGATATATAATAGACGCTGCTTATGTTTTACACCCGCGCTAGTCCTGTCCCGGTATGCCGTTAGTTAAGTAACCTAACGGTGCATAACGGAACATTATGACGAATGCGGATGGTATAAGCGTATATTGTATTTTCGTTTCTTTTCTGTGATTGGCTTAAGGACTTAAATGATGGGACTACATTAGTATGATTAATTTAAAGAAAATAAACCTAAAAAGATGTTGTAGAATCGGATTTGAAAACCACTTGGCTTTTTACGAAAAAGCTACATTTCAAAACTGCGGAGCTTAAGCCACTCCTTTTGAAAACCATTTGATTCTACGACGATATCAAGTTCAAAGCGTTAAGGGTTTTCTTAAAAACCATCTGCAACCCTCCGTCATTTAAGGAAGTAGAATACTTGGTATTCATGCTACGTTTGTTGACCTTAGCCAAGGCGTAGTGTACGGTAGCTAAGTGATGTCTTCCTACAATGCATATGATGCAGATTAATTGGGACGGGCATGTGACTTTGTTGACCCTAGCTAAGGGTCATGTGAACGGGTCTAATTAACCAAGAAATGACGGGTTGAACTTGACTAGTGCTTGTGATTTATTGATCATAGCCAAGGTCATGAGTGCTAGGGGTAAAAACCATATCGGGAATTTCAAGAGTTGAAATTTGCAATGAGATTGCATATCTTCCATATGATGGTTGAATCCCAATCCCACTGTGGGCAATAGTTGCTCCCAGGAGAGTTTTGCAGTTTACAATTAGCTAGACCATTAGGTGTCTAGAAAGATGTTAACGAGGCTACGCTTCTGGGAAGACGAGTTTTATATTAATTAGGTCTGTGCGAAAGCACGGGGAACCTCCCTCAAGTACTGACACTGGCCTGGTTGAACGGTTAGCGAAGTTGTAGACTGTAATTAATCCTGGCTAGTTTTCATTTTAAGGTTTGAGGGGAAATTTGATAAAAGCAGTGGGAGACATCGATTAGATAAGATAATAACCAATCTGATCTTTGCAAGAGATTTCGCTGAGTGTATTATTTTCTCTCTCTTAATGACAGATACCAATGACAGGACTTAAGCTTCTACTAGATAAAAATAAACTGAATGGGACCAACTATAAAGACTGGCTGAGGAACCTTAACATTGCCTTGACTTATGATAAGGTATCATATGTCCTCACGGCTCTAGCCCCGCCCGTCCCAGGTCCTAAATCTTCAGTTGCGGATATTGAAGTCCGCAAGACATGGGACGCTGACTGTGCCACGGCCAAATGCCCGCACTTGCATCGATAGATAACACACATCAGAAGCAGCATGAGAATATGGACGTCCAAGCCATATTTCTCCATACAAAGGAGTTGTATGGAGAGCAATCTCGTGTCTTAAGATACGAAGCATCCAGAAAGCTGTTTCAGATGCGAATGGCCCCTGGCACACCAGTAGAAGACCATGTTCTGAAGATGATAGCTCTCATAGAAGAGCTTGAGGAGCTTGGGTGGATAATGAACGATGAATAATATACCGATATTATTCTGCAGTCTCTCCCCTCCACCTTTACTCAATTTATAGTTAACTTCAACATGCACAACATGGAGAAGGAACTACCTGAACTCCTTAATATGTTAAGGAGTGCAGAGAGCACGCTAAAGTCAGTGAAGACTCCTGTTTTGAGTGTTGGGCTATCTTCCTCCTCTCGCCCGAAAGCTAAGGCTAAGGGAAAGATGAAGAAGAAACCCACCAAACCTAAGGATAGAGTCAAAAAGGCTAAGCGGAAAGACAAGTCCACGGCTGGGGAATCGGGGAAAGGGGAATGTTATCACTGCCACAAAGCAGGACACTGGAAGCGCAATTGCACTGAGTACTTGGAGCTCAAGAAGAAGAAGCATGGGGATGCTTCCGCTTCAGGTGTGTTTGTGACAGAAAACTGTTTTTCAATAAACTCTGCTTTCTGGGTATTAGATACCGGTTCAGGTTCTCACATTTGCAATTCTATGCAGGGGCTGAGAAATAGCAAGGTTTTGAAGACAGGTGACCATACTCTCCGCGTTGGAAATGGTTCCAATGTACATACAGTTGCAGTGGGAGAGTATCACTTGGGGTTGCCGTCTGGATGTATATTGGTTTTGAACCCATGTTATTATGTACCTAGTATGCTTTGTAATATAATATCCGTTTCTTTGTTAGACAATGAACGATATAATTTTGTATTGCAGAACAATGTTATGAACATTCACCTGAATCAAATGTTGGTTGGGTATGATACACTTAATAACGGGATATACGTCCTAAATCAACACACAGTTTTCAGCATACCACACACTAATAAAAGAAAACTTTCAGAAATAAATGAAGCTTTTCTTTGGCACTGTAGACTTGGTCATATTAACGAAACAAGACTAAACAAGTTACACAAAGATGGATATGTAAACCCTTTTGAATATAAATCTTATGCGACTTGCCAGTCTTGTATCATGGGTAAAATGACCAAAACTCCATTTACAGGAAACGGAGAAAGAGCTACTGAGCTCTTAGGCCTCATACATAGTGATGTATGTGGGCAAATGTCTACACAGGCTAGAGACGGTTTTTCATACTTCATTACTTTCACTGATAATTTCTCAAGATTCGGTCATGTATTTTTATTAAAACACAAGTCCGAAGCTTTCGAGAAATTCACTGAATATAAACTTGAAGTAGAAAAACAAACCGGCTTAAGCATCAAAATGCTTCGATCAGATCGAGGTGGGGAGTATCTCAGTACAGAGTTTGCAGAATTTCTAAAAGAGAATGGGATTCTGCCACGCCCCGCTTCCCAAAATACGGAATACGAGGGGTTGACAAGGCCAGCCATGCTCCTGTGGTCAAGGAAATATCATGCCGTAGTCACACTTCGGCTTCTAGCTTTACGTGGTAATTAGTAAACAACGCACAGGTAATGAGAAATGCAGTATCTGAAACAAAACAAATACAAAGAACTGACCTGATGAAGGTAAAAAGAGTTTAGCTCTGGATGGTTGATCAAGATGTCCGCGATGTACGTCTGGTCCTGGTCCAAGCTAGATCCACTTCTCACTCTTAGCATGCATACTCAGGTCGTCAGAGCGACACGATAGCAATATATATATATATATATATATATAGTTGCAAGTGGCAACTCGAACAGTGATAATAGTTATATAACAGTAAATCAAGACGGTTAAGACATGAACATGGAGTAACCAATGAAGTGTTATATAGATCAGGTGAACAGTAAAGCGGTAAAATAGTATGTCAGGTGTGTCAATACAGTAAGTAATGCATGTCAATGTCACTATCCCTATCAGTCTCTAAGTCTCACTGTACAGGTCACTAAGCCTATCGTCAGTCCAAGTGTGAGAGTCAACCACTCGCGAGTGTCCTCCACCCAAGGGTAGGACCCAAGGGCAAGGGACCACGGGCCCAAAATATAACTCACGGTAATAATTATGTACCCTGTAAATCTCCATATATCTCCATATATATAAGCCGGCATGGGACTCCCGAGATTCTGTTGAACTCACACTCAAACTACCCCACACCCCGTGGTCTACATCAAACGCCAACCATAACCTCAAATACCGGTCGGTCCATGACAAGTCTGCGTGAGAACTGGAGACAGGATCTCTATCAAGCACGTCCCGACTAATACCCAAGATAAATGGGCAGTGTCTGGTGCCTTATCTGTGACACCCATGCAATAGCTTCCATAAGTGTCCCATACCACTTATAGTCACACTTACACTCGTCCCACAGACGTCGACAATGCAATAGAATAATAGGTTCAGTAATTGTGTATAAGTACGTGTCACTTTCACTTATCCACTCATGCACGATCACTAACGTACTTGCCACAATCACCACTAATACCTAACACTGGGTAATGCACATGATCACAGGATACCAATGCAACAATATATACATATGATATGATGGGAAAACAGTACGTAAGGCAGGATTAAGATGTCATGTGCCGGTGTCCTACCACTTGCATAATTTATCATAAATAATATATGCCAAAATTTAGTGAAACAAGGAACAAGGGATAAGTAGTATGTGTGATTATTTATCCAGCGAATTTAGTTTCACATCAATCGGGTTTCCGGATCACTAGATATGGCCATTCCATTTTAAGCGTTCACTGTTGGAAATCCGGTTTCTGAATCGGAAGTCCGTTTCGCCACGCATTTTAATCCCAGTTGGGATCAGATTTTAGCGACGCTACAGTGAATGAAATCTAGGGTTTTCAATAAGGTTTTTAACGCAATAGACGGATTCTCAATCGTGTCTGTTCGTCAGGAGTTATACACTATTCAATAGTGGGGTGTCCGTTCTGGTTCTGTTTGGGATTGCTAGACATACTGATCCTTTAAGTTACATTTTAAATAGTAAACGATGATGAAACACGGTGAAATCACTTGCGTTATCTAGCTAACAGATCCACCCTTAATAAACTGTAGAATTCCGCAACATACGAGTTCAGGAAATTAGGTGGTACACATTACGGGACAGCACACAATAACCAGAGTCGCTCTGGACTGCAGTCCAGAGTCGCACTCCGACCCAATTATCGTCACAACATCAGTACAGAAACCAATAGAAATTTGCATAGAGTTATATTTTGTCGAGTCGGATTCGATTTAAGCCCTTGAATGCATCATTTCAGTGTGTACATAATTTATGGTGATTTTAACAATTTTCAGATACGTGAAATTTCTAGTTTTACGGGTATATTTGGGGGTATTCGTTTTAGCCATTAACAGTCGTGTTTTCCAGTGAAATTTAAACACAGTATTCATCACGACATGGACCAGCATAGACAATCTAATTCCGTCAAATTAGATGAATATTTTCATTGAGATCACACATCGAACAGGTATATCATATAAGTTATCATGAATTGTAAGTTTGCGATTTATACAATTTGAGTTTGTAACATGAATAGATTAGCATATAGCAAGTAAAAATACTTGCCTGGAAATGTGTCGACGAGGGTCCGGCAGCGGCAGCAGCACGATCGCGTTACGGGCGCAGCACAGTTTGGCCTTTTGGAATCAGACAATTGTACTCACTCTAGTTACTCTCCGTGCAACTCTTTTCTTCACCGCCCCGAGTTGTTTCTGGTTTTGATCTGCGAGGGAGAGAGAAATTTAGAGAACAGAGAGATATTTAGAGAAATAGAGAGAGAGTTAGAGAGAGTGAGAGAAATTTGTAGGGAGAGAGAGAGAAGCAGAGATTGAGAGAGAGGGAAACAGAGAGAGAGAAAGAGACTGAGAGAGAGGAATTAGAGAGAGAAAGAGAGAAACAGAGGGAGAGAAAGAGAAGCAGAGAGAGGGAGAGATAGAACCGGAGAGAGTGAGAAAGAGAGAGAGAGAGAGAGAGGCAGAGAGATTGAGAAGCTTTACCTGGTGACGACGGCGAGGCGATGAGTTCTCACGCGAGGCTTAACGGCGATGAAGGCGGAGGTTCTTGTGTCGGGGTCTGTCGTGGGTCCTTACGGGTACTGTAGGGACGTCGAGGATGGAGAAGAGAGGAGGTGGTGAAGGTGATGATGATGGCGAGGAGGTGGTGGTGACGAGGTTGGGCGAGGGGATTGAGCTCAGTGGGGTGTAGTCGTCGTCGTCGTCGAGGGGAGTGGAGTGCAGGGACTCGAGTGAGTGAGAGTTTGAGAGGGAGAGAGGAGTGAGTTCGAAGGTGTGAGAGAGAAGGAGGAGAGAACTGTTGGGGGAGCGGGTCGTAGGGGAAACGCGCGCGTCGTGGGCGCGAGTGAGAAACGGCCGCGAGATGAGCGGCGACGTGGGTGCAGGAAAGAGCGGGATAGGTTTGTAACGGGAGGAAGATGAGGGGTTTGAAGCGGGTCGGGTCGGGTCGGCTGGAGCGGGCTTGGGCTGGGGTCCTTTGGGCTGAAAAATAACAAAAAAAATAAGGTAAACTTGGAGATAGGGAGCCAGCTGATGAGGAAAATTTAGGCCGGGGTTTTTGAATAAGTTTGAAGGAAATGGGAGTGGGCCGGAGTTTAATTAAATGAATTCCTTTTTATTTATTTGTTGGGCTGGCTAGGTTAATTGATTTGTGTAAATTAATGAGTGTTGGGCTTAGTGGTTGCTGGGCTCGAGAATGAAAAGGAAAGGGTTAATAAAAGGAGAAAGGGAATGAGGGTTTGGGTTAGGGTTTGGTTAGAGAAAAATAAAAGATAAGAGATTAGATTGGGATTAGGGTTTTTAAACTAACTAAAATAATTTTAACTATAAACTAACAAACTTGTAAGCAACAAATTATAAAGATACGGATATTGGCGTATATAAAGGAACCGGGTATTATATCATACCACCCTTACAAAAATTTCGTCCTCGAAATTTAAAATAAATGATAATTTATTAAATCATAAGCGAAAAGCTACTATATCGAACGCTAACACTTAGTGATTTACTTAAAACACGTGAATAAAATTTTGAAGGTCTATATATATAAGAACAACATACAAAAGGATAGGTCTAAATAAGTATAAAGCAAGAACAACTATAAGGGCAAACTACATGTATACGAGAATATAAATAACAATAACGAACAATAATATTCGAGGCGTGCTCGATAAAATCGAAACCCAAATATGTGCACATATAAGTATATCAAAAGTAGCACAACAGAAATAATAAGTATAAGGCAAAATCATAATGAAGCAGTGAAGGACTTGTTGGTGGTTTAAAACAATTTTTTGAATAACGTATCTATCAAACCATTTTAACATAACTTAGAAAACCACATGGTGAAAATAAGAAGCATAGCACCAAAATAATATGTGCAATATATGGTTGCGCTACCGAGAAATGGGAAGAATAGTAGTGTACAGAAGTGCATAAAATGGAAGTAGTCAATAACATGCACTCTTCGATAAATACAAAATAATGAAAACTAAATTTTCGAATAATGATGTCCCTAAATATAATTAGGGTAACAGGGAAAAGCACAAAAATGTATAGGGCTAGTTAAGGTAGGGATTACAATGGAGTGTGGCTCATTCAAAAGATTAGGGTGCGGTACTTGTTAATCTAAGTGAGGGTCGAAACAACACAAGGTACATGGGTGGACATTCAGGGGTCTCAGGAGGAAATAACGGTAGGGGAAAAGTCAAAGCATCAAGTGAACCAGCAATCAAAAGGTTTGCGAACTCAGAAAGTTTATTTCATTCTAGAAAATTTGAAACAAAGCACTCTCGAAAAGTAACAGATGGCCCTAAACTATACATAGGTTTATTTGGCCAGAGAAGACAACAGCTAAAATTCCGTCAGTCGCGGTTGTGGAGGTTCAGCAGGTTACGGTAGGCTCGCGCGCTCAGGTTGGGACATCCATTTCCATAGCGCCTCGCAGGGACCGCCATTGGGATTTCTTCCACCGCAGGGTCTTTTTCTTCTGGTCCTTCTTCCTCGGCTGGAGCTTCTTCATCGAGGTCTGCTTCCATGTGATTCTCTTCTTCTGGATTCTCTTCCATGGGATTTTCCTCCACTGGATTTTCTATCGGGCCTTCCTCGGAATCTTCCTCTATCGGGTTCTCTTCAGGGTCTCCTTCCTCCTCGTCGGAATCGCCGATCATATCAACCTCTGGAGCGGCGGCTCCTTCGTCCTCGGAATAGCTGTTTCCGAAAATGACCTGGGGGCCGTTGATCTCATCGTCAGAATTAGCCAGCATGCGGTCTAAGGAAACGCATGACTGTGCATCCTCATCTAGATGCGGCGCTGCTCCAGGGTGGGCCATGGCCTGAAAAGAAAGAGTCATGATCAGACAGTGGAACATATTAGGAAAAATCAAGGATACGGAGTACAATAAAATATGCGGTAAGCAAGGACTGAAAACAAAATCTAGAATACTGATGCAACGAATGGTATAAGTAAAGTGAGGGGGAAAAGGAGACGATACATACATCACAACTCAGGATTTTATTACATTCAGCCAAAGTTTAACGGATACAGGATCTCAAACGTAAAGAGAAATATTTACAAGTGACAACATTTTATTAAAAGCAGAAAACGTGATAACTCTTCTTCGATTACTAGACCGCTGCACTCTCGTCACGCGAGTTGAGTCCTGCGCTGGGTCCACCCTATCCTCGAAGTTCGAACTACACAATAATCATCACTTGGCAGAAGTGGAGAGTGTGGACGAGTCTCCTCCTTGTAGCTCCTTCCTTTTAGGGCAACCGTTGATAAGATGTTCGCTGGATCCGCAAATCAGGCATTTCCCCTGGGCGCGGCGACAATCCTTCTAAAGATGTCCTGGCCTCTTGTAGTACCCACAACATTGGGTCTTCTGCTGCTTCTGTCGCGGGGAAACAAGTGGGCGCTTCATCTTCCTCTCTTTTCCTCGTCTAACAAGGATCCCTTTACGATTGGAGACTTCTGCTGGTACCTGATTCACCTGCCTTCTCAATCCTTCAGCTAATAAGTCGTTTGTTCGCTCCTAGGCTTCCTTCAGACTTTGCAGTGCAGTCAAGATCTCTACGGTCTGATTCTGGGGAGTGGAGATAGAGGAAGAGTCGTTGGAAGACATGGTCCTGAAACAACAATTTTGAGGACGATATAAGGCATAAGCTATAAGAATTAAAATATAATATGGATTAGGCAAGGAATCAAGAACATCGGGTGTGATGAAATTCATTACAAGTGGAAATCAACTGTAGGGCTCTAAGTCACTTAAACCGAGTACAGTATTGTAACTATGAGGTAGTTCACAATTACAACCACGTCACTCTGCCAAGTCACCCGAAACCCTAGCGGATGGATAGCAGAATACACAATGTGAATAAAGATTTAAGAATAACAAGTTTACAATCTAGACCGAGGGATGTCTTAGATTGTCAAGCTCTACACGGAAAACTGCAATCCCAATCGAAGCAAAACCTGTCTCTGATACCAACAAAACCATGTCACGCCCCGCTTCCCAAAATACGGAATACGAGAGGTTGACAAGGCCAGCCATGCTCCTATGGTCAAGGAAATATCCTGCCGTAGTCACACTTCGGCTTCTAGCTTTACGTGGTAATCAGTAAACAACGCACAGGTAATGAGAAATGCAGTATCTGAAACAAAACAAATACAAAGAACTGACCTAATGAAGGTAAAAAGAGTATAGCTCTGGATGGCTGATCAAGATGTCCGCGATGTACGTCTGGTCCTGGTCCAAGCTAGATCCACTTCTCACTCTGAGCATGCATACTCAGGTCATCAGAGCGACACGATAGCAATATATATACATAGTTGCAAGTGGCAACTCGAACAGTGATAATAGTTATATAACAGTAAATTAAGACGGTTAAGACATAAACATGGAGTAACCAATGAAGTGTTATATAGATCAGGTGAACAGTAAAGCGGTAAAATAGTATGTCAGGTGTGTCAATACAGTAAGTAATGCATGTAAATATCACTATCCCTATCAGTCTCTAAGTCTCACTGTACAGGTCACTAAGCCTATCGTCAGTCCAAGTGTGAGAGTCACCCACTCGCGAGTGTCCTCCATCCAAGGGTAGGACCCAAGGGCAAGGGACCACGGGCCCAAAATTTAACTCACGGTAATAATCATGTACCCTGTAAATTTCCATATATCTTCATATATATAAGCCGGCATGAGACTCCCGAGATTCTGTTGAACTCACACTCAAACTACCCCACACCCCGTGGTCTACATCAAACGCCAACCATAACCTCAAATACCGGTCGGTCCATGACAAGTCTGCGCGAGAACTGGAGACAGGATCTCCATCAAGCACGTCCCGACTAATACCCAAAATAAATGGGCAGTGTCTGGTGCCTTATCTGTGACACCCATGCTAGAGCTTCCATAAGTGTCCCATACCACTTATAGTCACATTTACACGCGTCCCACATACGTCGACAATGTAATAGAATAATAGGGTTCACTGATTGTGTACAAGTACGTGTCACTTTCACTTATCCACTCATGCACGATCACTAACGTACTTGCCACAATCACCACTAATACCTAACACTGGATAATGCACATGATCACTAGGCTACCAATGCAACAACATATACATATGATATGATGAGAAAACAGTATGTAAGGCAGGATTAAGATGTCATGGGCCGGTGTCCTACCACTTGCATAATTTATCATAAATAATATATGCCAAAATTTAGTGAAACAATGAACAGGGGATAAGTAGTATGTGTGATTATTTATCCAGCGAATTTGGTTTCACGTCAATCGGGTTTCCGGATCACTAGATATGGCCATTCCATTTTAAGCGTTCACTGCTGGAAATCCCGTTTCTGAATCGGAAGTCCGTTTCGGAACGCATTTTAATCGCAGTTGGGATCAGATATTAGCGACGCTACAGTCGAGTGAAATCTAGGGTTTTCAATAATCTTTTCAACGCAATAGACGGATTCTCAATCGTGTCTTTATGTCAGGAGTTATACACTATTCAACAGTGGGGTGTCCGTTCTGGTTCTGTTTGGGACTGCTAGACATACTGATCCTTTAAATTGCATTTTAAATAGTAAACGATGATGAAACAGGGTGAAATCACTTGCGTTATCTATCTAACAGATCCACCCTTAATAAACTGTAGAATTCCGCAACATACGAGTTCAGGAAACGAGGTGGTACACATTACGGGACAGCACACAATAACCAGAGTCGCTCTGGACTGCAGTCTAGAGTCGCACTCCGACCCAATTATCGTCACAACATCAGTATAGAAACCAATAGAAATTTGCATAGGGTTATAGTTTGTCGAGTCGGCTTCGATTTAAGCCCTCGAACGCATCATTTCAGTGTGTACATAATTTATGGTGATTTTAACAATTTTCAGATACGTGAAATTTCTAGTTTTACGGGTATATTTGGGGGTATTCGTTTTAGCCATTAACAGTCGTATTTTCCAGTGAAATTTAAACACGGTATTCATCACGACATGGGCCAGCATAGACAATCCAATTCCGTCAAATTAGATGAATATTTTCATTGAGATCACACATCGAACAGGTATATCATATAAGTTATCATGAATTGTAAGTTTGCGATTTATACAATTTGAGTTTGTAACATGAATAGATTAGCATGTAGCAAGTAAAAATACTTGCCTGGAAATGTGTCGACGAGGGTCCGGCAGCGGCAGCAGCACGATCGCGTCACGGGCGCAGCACAGTTCGGCCTTTTGGAATCAGACAATTGTACTCACTCTTGTTACTCTCCGTGCAATTCTTTTCTTCACCGCCCCGAGTTGTTTCTGGTTTTGCTCTGCGAGGGAGAGAGAAATTTAGAGAACAGAGAGATATTTAGAGAAATAGAGAGAGAGAGTTAGAGAGAGAGAGAGAGAAATTTGTAGGGAGAGAGAGAGAAGCAGAGATTGAGAGAGAGGGAGGGAGAGAGAGGGAGGGAGAGAGAGAGAGAGAGGCAGAGAGATTGAGAAGCTTTACCTGGTGACGACGGCGAGGCGATGAGTTCTCAGGCGAGGCTTAACGGCGATGAAGGCGGAGGTTCTTGTGTCGGGGTCTGTCGTGGGTCCTCAGGGCTACTGTAGGGACGTCAAGGATGGAGAAGAGAGGAGGTGGTGAAGGTGATGATGATGGCGAGGAGGTGGTGGTGACGAGGTTGGGCGAGGGGATTGAGCTCGGTGGGGTGTAGTCGTCGTCGTCGTCGAGGGGAGTGGAGTGCAGGGACTCGAGTGAGTGAGAGTTTGAGAGGGAGAGAGGAGTGAGTTCGAAGGTGTGAGAGAGAAGGAGGAGCGAATTGTTGGGGGAGCGGGTCGTAGGGGAAACGCGCGCGTCGTGGGCGCGAGTGAGAAACGGGCGCGAGATGAGCGGCGACGTGGGTGCAGGAAAGAGCGGGAGAGGTTTGTAACGGGAGGAAGATGAGGGGTTTGAAGTGGGTCGGGTCGGGTCGGCGGGAGAGGGCTTGGGCTGGGGTCCTTTGGACTGAAAAATAACAAAACAAATAAGGTAAACTAGGAGAAAGGGAGCCGGCTGATGAGGAAAATTTGGGCCGGGGTTTTTGAATAAGTTTGAAGGAAATGGGAGTGGGCCGGAGTTTAATTAAATGAATTCCTTTTTATTTGTTTGTTGGGCTGGCTAGGTTAATTGATTTGTGTAAATTAATGAGTGTTGGGCTTAGTGGTTGCTGGGCTCGAGAATGAAAAGGAAAGGGGTAATAAAAGGAGAAAGGGAATGAGGGTTTGGGTTAGGGACTGGTTAGGGAAAAATAAAAGATAAGAGATTAGATTGGGATTAGTGTTTTTAAACTAACTAAAATAATTTTAAATATAAACTAACAAACTTGTAAGCAGCAAATTATAAAGATACGGATATTGGCGTATATAAAGGAACCAGGTATTACAGATTCTCTCTCAGCTCACTCCTCCTTACACACCACAGCACAACGGTGTGTCAGAACGTCGGAATAGGACCCTATTAGATATGGTACGTTCCATGATGAGTGATACTGAGTTACCCGTCTCATTTTGGGGGCATGCATTGGAGACTGCAGCGTTTCTACTGAACAGGGTCCCAACCAAAACTGTGTCTACCACGCCATATGAGATATAGCATGGGAAGAGACCATCTCTTAAACGAATTAAGATTTAGGGTTGTCCGGCCTATGTTAAAAAGCAAAATCCGGACAAGCTCGAGACACGGTCAGTCATGTGTAATTTTGTGGGATATCCAAAGAATTCTTATGGATATCTATTCTACCACAAGAAGGAACAAAAGGTGTTTGTTTCTCAGCATGCCACATTTTTAGAAAAAGAGTATTTTACAAATGATACAGATGGTAGTGTAGTAGACCTAGAAGAAGTTCTAGAAACACAAATTACAAATGATGACTTTGTTGAACCGGCTGTTGCAACAGAAACTGATGAACCTCGGCCACTCCGTAGGTCTGGTAGGACTTCTCGCCCACCGGAAAGGTACTACGGTTTCCTCATTGATGGTGACAGAGAAGACTGCATCATGAAAGATGATGATCCTACCAGTTTTCAGCAAGCTATCACGAGTGGAGACTCTATGAAGTGGCTGGATGCCATGAGATCTGAAATGGAGTCTATGTACACCAACAAAGTATGGACTTTGGACGTTGTACCCCCTGGGGTAAAACCCGTGGGGTGAAAATGGATCTTTAAAAGAAAGATTGGTGTAGATGGGCAGGTAGAGACCTATAAGGCAAGACTTGTGGCAAAGGGTTTTCGTCAAAGACCAGGTCTGGACTATAACGAAACTTTTTCTCCCGTAGCCATGCTTAAATCCATTCGGATCCTACTTGCTATTGCTGCTCACTACGACTATGAAATCTGGCAGATGGACGTTAAAACAGCATTTCTGAATGGAGATTTAGAAGAATGCGTTTATATGGATCAGCCAGAGGGCTTCATTGACAATGGGAGCAGCGAGAAAGCATGTAGATTACTTAAATCCATTTTTGGATTAAAACAGGCATCACGGAGTTGGAACATCTGTTTCGATGATGTTATCAAAGAGTTTGATTTCATCAAAAATCCAGATGAACCTTGTGTTTATAAGAAGGCTGTAGGGAGAGCTGTCACATTCCTCATATTGTATGTGGATGCCATTCTTCTGATAAGAAATGATATTCCTATGCTACAGTCGGTTAAATCTTTCTTATCACTAAGGTTCTCCATGAAGGACCTAGGTGATGCCATATACCTTCTGGGCATTCGGATCTATAGGGATAGATCCAAGAGGTTATTGGGATTGTCCCAAACCAGGTACATTAACGCCATCCTAAAAAGGTTTAGTATGGAAGACTCCAAGCGGGGTGCCTTACTCGCTTGCCAAGGGATCACTCTCTCTCAGGACTTTTGCCTAAAGACCGATGAAGAGAGAGCTCGCATGAGCATTATACCCTATGCTTCGGCAGTAGGATCTATAATGTATGTGATATTATGTACACGCCCAAATTTAGCTTATGCACTTAGTGTAGTAAGCATGTATCAATCTAACCCAGGGGAGAATCACTGGATAGCTGTGAAGAACATTCTTAACTACTTGCGAAGGACTAAAGAATTGTTCTTGGTGTATGGTAATAGAGATCTCTAAATGGAGGCCTTTACCGATTCGAGCTTCCAGAGTGATAAGGACGACAACAAATCTATCTCTGGGTTTGTATTTATCCTCAATAGAGGGGTGGTAAGTTGGAAGAGTTCCAAACAGGATACCGTTGCAGACTCTACGATGGAAGCTGAGTATATTGCTACGAATGATGCCGCCAAGGAAGCCGTCTGGATGAAGAAGTTCGTCTCGGAGCAAGGAGTAGTTCCAACCATTATTGATCCAATACCATTGTATTGTGATAATAATGGGGCTATGGCGTTAGCCAAGGAGCCCAGGTCCCATCAGTTGTCCAGACACATCCTGAGGCGCTTTCATTCGATCCGGGAGATTGTAGATCGCCGCGAGATAGAGATTAGGAGAGTAGACACAAAGAATAACACTGCGGATCCACTCACCAAGGCCCACCCTCAGCCGCAGCATGAGCGACTTTTTGAGATGCTGGGTATGAGATACGCCAATAACTGGCCTTTGTGCAAGTGAGAGATTGTTGGATATATGTATTCCCTAGAGGCCATTATATGATAGTGGATGTATTTATATATGTATATATATTCAATGTACATTCTTGCTCGACATGATAGTATGCTATCTGGTTCTTCTTTATCTGACATGCTAACTTGATCATGCTTTTATTCATTTGCACATGTAGATAAAGCCCTGAGGATATTTGCTTGACTACTGTGATTATGATGGAGATCATACTAGTGGAACGTCTGTAGTCTATAAGCATATCCTGAAATGTCCTTAGTCGTAGGTGTGTCGAGATGGGGCATCGATATACCAGAGTAGACTAGCGTATATGATACTAGACCCATATGATGGGCGATGGATGTTCCCACATCCATTGATGTTTGACATCGAGATCATATATGGGTGGTCAGTGGAGATTGGGTATATTGGACGGACTCGCCGAGAACTCTTATATGGTATTATATCTATCGTTGGATAGCAGTTCTCAGGTGACACTGGTACAGGTTAGTCTGTAGACCCGAGATCGTCATAGAGTCTTGTGTGTTCTCCCACTGTACTTTGATTACCACCCTACCATGGCTCTACTGAGTCGTGCAAACAGGTGGCTTTTGGGTACAGTCCCGAGACACATAGAGACGATGAGCGATAGGTGGGGTTTCGTCTCTCCCGGTATTGGGAGTTGATGCTGTGCTGTGGTCGATTGGCTATATCAGTAAGTCCCTGGCCAGGACTGTTGAGATTTACTGATAAGTGTTATCAGTAGTTTCTCGATCTGTTATAGAGCATTCATCGGCAGGACTTATTGAGTTATTGGGGTCGATGTTACCATCCCTAGACTCGATATGCAGCATATCTGACGAAGAGACCGGACTGTACGGTAGTGTTGCCGGTTGGCTCGACGGGAGTTGTGACAGGTTCGCTTGTTTTCTTCTGATCGATCAATACCTGGTGGCCGTTACTTTTAGCTAAGCTCTTGCGGCTTGGGGGTGCTTGATATGATCATCGCCCACTGCCGGCGTATTGACGAGTCTTAGAGTCCCACAATGGAGTTACCTAGCCCAGGCAAAATGATGTGGTGTGCATATGTGATATGCGCGGGGACCCAATTAAATGCGTGTATATGATACCGTATATTAATCGGGCGGTTTGCTATTGGTCGGGTCGTATGAGATATGACCGGTTTGCTAAATCAAGTGTTGATTTAACATTGACCATTAGCATTTTCACTTTAAACCCTTTTGTCTTTTGGTGTATGCATGCATGTATGCACATGTTTACATTGATGCACATATCGATGTGCATGCACACATACATACATACTCATTTGTATCATGGTTGTTGATACATTAGATGGTGGCAATATAAGACTCACATGCTAGTAAATATTTTGATATTTATTTTTGAGATAAATGGAAATGGATAATTACTCATGGTTGATTATTTTATTCTTCCACTAAACCTCTCTTTAACCATGAGTTATTATTTTATGGCCATTAGTGCTCCAAAAGAAAATATCTAGATATTTATAAACTAGGGTTAAGAATGAGAAGAAGAAAATATATATATTTTCTTTTCTCATTTTTATCCTAACACTTATCATTATCTCTTGAGCTCTCATTTGCCATCATCTTCTTCCTCCTCTCTCTTGTTCTCTAGCTTTCATTAGTGAGTAAGATAGTGATCAAGTTAGGGTTTTGAAGTGAGAAAACAAACCACATCACCATTCTACACTACTCTTGCCCATTAGTTTAGAGTGTTGGCTTCTACTTCTTCTCTTGATCAAGTGAAGCCTTGAGCTTGGACAAAGAGGACTCCGGGTGGATCATCGTGGACTTGGAGGATCTCAAGCAAACTTCTTTCAACTCTCAAATGGCCAAGGAGTCTAGCGAAGGGAGCTACAAAGGTTGTATTTTCTAAACCTAGCATTTACTACTTGTGGATTATGTAAAATCTTTTGTTACCCTAGCTTTTCTAGTGTGATCCTAATGATTGTTTCTTTAGCACCTATAATTTTTTAATGTGGCATGTGTGATACTACCAAACCCTAGTAGTGGTGCTAAGGAAATCCCTACATGGTATCAGAGCCTAACTAGAAAGCTAGACGATGTTACGATAATCCGAAAACGAAAAACTCCGCAAAAATAAGATTTTAGAAACCCTTGGAAACGCTCTCTGTAAATTTTTTAAAAATTGGTCTAAAAATTATTTAAGCAATTGCAGAGTGGAATTTAGGGTATTTTAAGAACACAGGTGAAATACGAGGTGGGGAGCCTCGGAAAAATCCGGCGACGGCACTACATTTTCCGGCGTCGCCGACCGGTTGTTCTCCCCTCTGGCTCGTATTGCACCTGTGATCTTTTACTCATGATTTGGGGTTTCTGGTATTGTTTTGAAGTCCAAATTTGCATGTGATGTTAGTTTGGAAATGAGCACTTTGCGGAGTATTTCGTATTCGTATTTTTATAGCATTGTATTGGTAACTTTGGCGACGTTAAACAGGTCGAACGAATTATCAAACACTGGTATTTTCCAGGTTGAACGTACTCGATATTTAATGCAGGTATTCCTATGGAGCCTCAAGAAGAATGAAACCCTAACTCGAGATGTGACCACCAAACTGCGACTAAACCTTAGGGTTTACTGTAGTTAGTGGCGCCACAAATGAGGCTTGGGTTTACCCTTCTACGGCTGGTCCATTAAATATTGTGGCATGGACTTTGGGTATTGTTTAACGGTGCTCAAGTGTTGAGCTTGCTGGGGAATACGGGTGTTCGTTAATTCGATCGAAGGGTTTAACATCGCCTAGTAGTATGTGACACTTATTTCTGCGACCGTAAGCGTAGTATGCGTATCGCCGGTTTCGTTGCTATATGTCAACGGAAATTGGGGTATGCATACTTTCTTACGTTGATGACATGTGATGTTATGTGTTGCTGTGCTATGATGTATAGGATTGTCGTGATCGAATAGCCGGGGGCTTTTATGTGAGATGAGAGTTTTACTTTTCATTCCTGTAAAATTCGTTTGTAATATAATATTCTTTTATTTGGGGCACTTCCGGATTGAGGATGATGTCACCATTGTTGTATATTATTTACTTTTCCGCATTAGGATAGACCCAAGGTGGAGAGCACAAGTGACCGGGTTCTAGAGTCCAGTGGGAGACCATCTCGAGGAGTCGGGACAGGGTCTCCTAACTCTAGAATTGGTAGGGTCGCTTGCCGCTCTCGTAGGGGTCTAGGGTGTGGGATTGGTTATTCATCACGACCGTGGAATCCGTATTTTCTATCGTTGGCTAAATACTAAATACTGACATCCTAGTATATCCTATATGATCATATCTGTGTTTCTGCTGTCTATATTCTGTGATGTGATCGCTTAATATATCTGAGACGAATGCTATATTATATATGAGATATATAATAGACGTTGCTTATGTTTTACACCCGCGCTAGTCCCGTCCCGGTATGCCGTTAGTTAAGTAACCTAACGGTGCATAACGGAACATTGTGGCGAATGCGGATGGCATAAGCGTACGTTGTATTTTCGTTTCTTTTCTGTGATTGGCTTAAGGACTTAAATGATGGGACTACATTAATATGATTAATGTAAAGAAAATAAACCTAAAAAGATGTTGTAGAATCGGATTTGAAAACCTCTCGGCGTTTTACGAAAAAGCTACATTTCAAAACTGCGGAGCTTAAGCCACTCCTTTTGAAAACCATTTGATTCTACGACGATATCAGGTTCAAAGCGTTAAGGGTTTTCTTAAAAACCATCCACAACCCTCCGTCATTTTAGGAAGTAGAGTACTTAGTATTCGTGCTACGTTTGTTGACCTTAACCAAGGCGTAGTGTACGGTAGCTAAGTGATGTCTTCCTACAATGCATATGATGCAGATTAATTGGGACGGGCATGTAACTTTGTTGACCTTAGCCAAGGGTCATGTGAACGGGTCTAATTAATCAAGAAATGACGGGTTGAACTTGACTAGTGCTTGTGATTTGTTGACCATAGCCAAGGTCATGAGTGCTAGGGGTAAAAACCATATCGGGAATTTCAAGAGTTGAAATTTGCAATGAGATTGCATACCTTCCATATGATGGTTGGATCCCGATCCCACTGTGGGCAATAGTTGCTCCCAGGAGAGTTTTGCAGTTTACAATTAGCTAACCCATTAGGTGTCTAGAAAGGTGTTAACGAGGCTACGCCTCTGGGAAGACGAGGTTTATATTAATTAGGTCTGTGCGAAAGCACGGGGAACCTCCCTCAAGTACCGACACTGGCCTGGTTGAACGGTTAGCGAAGTTGTAGACTGTAATTAATCCTGGCTAGTTTTCTTTTTAAGGTTTGAGGGGAAATTTGATAAAAGCAGTGGGAGATATCGATTAGATAAGATAATAACCAATCTGATCTTTGCAAGAGCTTTCGCTGAGTGTATTCTTTTCTTTCTCTTAATGGCAGATACCAATGACTGGACTCAAGCTTCTATTAGATAAAAATAAACTGAGTGAGACCAACTATAAAGACTGGCTGAGAAACCTTAACATTGCCTTGACTTATGATAAGGTATCATATGTCCTCCCGGCTCCAGCCCCGCCCGTCCCAGGTCCTAAATCTTCAGTTGCGGATATTGAAGTCCGCAAGACATGGGACGCTGACTGTGCCACGGCCAAATGCCTCACGGTTGCATCTATGGATAACACACATCAGAAGAAGCATGAGAATATGGACGTCCAAGCCATATTTTCTCCATACAAAGGAGTTGTATGGAGAGCAATCTCGTGTCTTAAGATATGAAGTATCCGGAAAGCTGTTTCAGATGCGAATGGCCCCTGGCACACCAGTAGGAGACCATGTTCTGAAGATGATAGCTCTTATAGAAGAGCTTGAGGAGCTTGGGTGGACAATGGACAATGAGCAATATACTGATATTATTCTGCAGTCTCTCCACTCCACCTTTGCTCAATTTATAGTTAACTTCAACATGCACAATATGGAGAAGGAACTACCTGAACCCCTTAATATGTTAAGGAGTACAGAGAGCATACTCAAGTCAGTGAAGACTCCCGTTTTGAGTGTTGGGCCATCTTCCTCCTCTCGCCGGAAGTCTAAGGCCAAGGGAAAGATGAAGAAGAAACCCACCAAACCTTAGGGTGGAGTCAAAAAGGCTAAGGGGAAAGACAAGTCCACGGCTGGGGAATCGGGGAAAGGGGAATGTTATCACTGCCACAAAGCAGGACACTGGAAGCGCAATTGCACTGAGTACTTGGAGCTCAAGAAGAAGAAGCATGGGGATGCTTCCGCTTTAGGTGTGTTTGTGACAGAAAACTGTTTTTCAATAAACTCTGCTTTCTGGGTATTAGATACCGGTTCAGGTTCTCACATTTTCAATTCTATGCAGGGGCTGAGAAATAGCAAGGTTTTGAAGACAGGTGACCATACTCTCCACGTTGGAAATAGTTCCAATGTACATACAGTTGCAGTGGGAGAGTATCACTTGGGGTTGCTGTCTGGATGTATATTGGTTTTGAACCTATGTTATTATGTACCTAGTATGCTTTGTTATATAATATCCGTTTCTTTGTTAGAAAATGAAGGATATAATTTTGTATTGCAGAATAATGTTATGAACATTCACCTGAATCAAATGTTGGTTGGGTATGATACACTTAATAACGGGATATACGTTCTAAATAAACACCCAGTTTTCAGCATACAACACGCTAATAAAAGAAAACTTTCAGAAATAAATGAAACTTTTCTTTGGCACTATAGGCTTGGTCATATTAACGAAACAAGACTAAACAAGTTACACAAAGATGGATATTTAAACCCTTTTGAATATAAATCTTATACGACTTGCCAGTCTTGTATCAAGGGTAAAATGACCAAAACTCCATTTACAGGACATAGAGAAAGAGCTATTGAGCTCTTTTTCCTCATACATAGTGATGTATGTGGGCCAATGTCTACACAGGCTAGAGGCGGTTCATACTTCTTTACTTTCACTGATGATTTCTCAAGATTCGGTCATGTATTTTTATTAAAACACAAGTCCGAAGCTTTCGAGAAATTCACTGAATATAAACTTGAAGTAGAAAAACAAACCGGCTTGAGCATCAAAATGCTTCGATCAGATCGAGGTGGGGTGTATCTCAGTACAGAGTCTGCAGACTTTCTAAAAGAGAATGGGATTCTCTCTCAGCTCACTCCTCCTTACACACCACATCACAACGGTGTGTCAGAACGTCGGAATCGGACCCTATTAGATATGGTACATTCCATGATGAGTGATACTGAGTTACCCGTCTCATTTTGGGGGCATGCATTGGAGACTGCAGCGTTTCTACTGAACAGGGTCCCAAGTAAAACCGTGTCTACCACGCCATATGAGATATTTCATGGGAAGAGACCATCTCTTAAACGAATTAAGATTTAGGGTTGTCCGGCCTATGTTAAAAAGCAAAATCCGGACAAGCTCGAGACACGGTCAGTCATGTGTAATTTTGTGGGATATCCAGAAAACTTCTGATCTCAGCTGCATTTCTCGGAATCGGCCATTCTTAAACTGCTGCAATCTTCTCAGGATCGACAATGATTCCATCTCCAGATACGATATGCCCCAAAAACTTCACTTCTTCATGCCAAAACCCGCACTTTCTCATCTTTGCATACAATCTTTCATGCCTCAATGTCTGCAGTGCGATCCTCAAGTGTTCTGCATCCTCAAGTGACCAGAATATCATCGATGAACACCACTATAAACTGGTCTAAGAACGGTGAAAAGATTCGGTTCATCAAGTCTATAAATATCGCCGGTACGTTCAAGACTCCGAATGGCATCATACTCGTAATGTCCATATCGAGTTCGGAACGCAGTCTTGCAAATATCTTCTGATTTAACTCGAATTTGATGATATCCGGATCACAAATCCAGCTTCGAGAATACTCTCGCGCCACTAAGTTGCTCGAATAATTCGCCAATGCGAGAGATTGGGTACTTGTTCTTAACAGTCACCCGGTTTAATTCTTGATAATCGATGCACATCCTCCGCGTGCCATCTTTCTTCTTAACTAGAAGAACTGGAGCTTCCCAAGGTGAATTGCTGCTGCGAATCCAACCCTACTCTAGCAATTCGGTAACCTGCTTCTTTACTTCTTCCAACTCCACTGGTGCCATCGGATAGTACGCCCTTGAAATTGGCGCTGCACCAGGAACAAGATCGATCGCGAACTCCACATCTCGTTTTGGCTATAACCTGAGATTTCCTCGAACACGTCCATGAACTCTCGAATTACCGTTGGGGCTTCCTCCTTATCAACTTCCATCGACGAAAGAGCGGCGCTTGTCGGCCTAACCCTAAACTCGACTAGCCCAACAGAACTGCTACCTCCAGCAAATACAAACTCCGGATATCCAGGAATCTGGAAAATCACTTTCTTTACCCTACAATCAATGTAAGCGTCGAAAGTGCCGAGAAAGTCCATTCCCAAGACAACATCATAACTTCCGTTATCGATCACCAAGAAATCTGCAAACAACTATCGTCCGCAAATAACAACAGAACAATCCTTGCACTCACTACTAGATATGATCTTCCCATTCCTAGTGTTTATGTTCCAACAACTAGACAGGGTCATGCAAGAAATCAAGTGTGCAATAATAAACTTGGACGACATAAAACAATAGAATGCACCAGAATCGAATAATGCTAAAGTGGGAAAATCATGAACAAGTAAGATACCCGAAATGACTTCATCTGAAGCCAAGGCACTGAAGAAGATAAGCACGGTAAACAGGATTCAAGTTTGCGATAAAACATGAACTGGTAAGCAAGGTAATATAACGACCATAAAACAAGGAAGTGAAATAAGACTAGGACTCCAAGTTACTTAAATAGAGTACCGTATTGTAACCATACTGCAGTTCATAGTTACAATCACATAACTCAGTTCAAGTCGCCCAAATCCTAGTATCAGAATCGAAAGACTAAGTAGAGAGAAACAATAGGGAATCAGAAGAATTTCAAGTCGAGATGTAAAGTTGTTTGCATATTGTCAAGACAAGGGTCAAGGGAAAGATATGATTCAAGAATCACCATAACAATGTGGCAGGACATGTTCCTAATTACAGGTTTCCTGATTCGTGTATTGGGTTCAATACCCAAATACAAAAAGAATCAAGCCCGATTAACCTAAATCTTATACTTTGATACCAAACAAACCCTGTCACGCCCTGCTTCCCTGAGTGCGCTAATATCGGCACGTGACAGAGCCAACCATGCTACCTATGGTTAGGAAACATCCCTCCACAGTCACATTACGGCTGTCTATAAGATATCAAGAACAATAAAAAATATAAATTATCTAGTACATGTCCATATTCCATAATAAACGAGTCAAGAAATATAAATGTGCGGAAGCAATAAATCCAATAAACAGTAACATCTGGAAAATACGTCCCAAATACGGGCTCACATCAGGAAATGAAAGTATGGAAATAAAACTAAACTAAACTAAATACTAACAGGATCCTCACTGCTCGGCCTGTCGGCTGAAGTACTCCTGGTCAGCCTGCGACAAAGATAGAGGATCTGGGCCGTGAAAAACCCAGACATCGGTGCGTCATGATATCAAACGATAAAAAATATAATTAGGAGGTAATAAGATATGCAGGCATGAGTAGGAACAATAATATGAATGTAATAAGTAAATACGGATGTGGAACAGTGTAGGGTATCAGTGTATGTGACGTGCTGTGATCAATCTAAACCGTGCTACTGGGTTAATTACTCTCAAGTCTTTGAAATCAATTAATGTAATCCTTATCGTAACCCATCGGTTTATGCCCCGTTCATTCCCCACGGGACCACGGTAACAGAATTATTCCGTAACGCCCGGAAAAACGGCAAACAATATAATAGCCCTTTGAGTTACGTTCGGTTACATTTTTTATTTCCCCTTACCCCCAAGGTTATGTGTTCAAGTCAGGTATTGCCAATCGATATCTAATACCAACACAGGATCAAGCAGGTACAGGTTTTGTCTATACAGACAACAGTAATGTCCATCGGGACAACAAGTCAGGGTTGTCGGCATTAGTAACAGGATCAGATATCAAGTCAAGCAGTGGTGTATCAGGTCATGTCAGGTGGTATACAGTGTATCCAATGGATGCTCATAATAAAACTGTAGCAAGTACGGATGCACGATAAAAGTACGGATGCACAGTAAAAAACGGATGCGCAAATATCTGTCAGGGATTACATCTACAACTTCATGACTACGCATGATGCACATTATCAAGCATGGGGTGCTAATATAACAGTAACATGAAATGATATGATCTGGCATGCAACTAGATGTATAATAAATTGTACGGATGCGAACAGATATTGTAAAACTGTAACATTTGATGTGAAATGCAATGAACATGTAATAATTCTACACCTATGGATGTAAAATACGTTGCATAACCTGTAATGAGATAAAATTGCATGCGACTATAAATGTGATAAATGATACGGATACGAATGGCTATCCAAAACAGTAAAACAGTAACATGGATGTATAATGCAGTAAACATGTGATATTTTTATTCATATGGATGCAAGCTATATATCATAGCATGTAGTAAGATAAACTTGCCTGATCGAATCTCAATACGGGGTCCGTACGCAGCGTCCGACGTCGGGTAAACATCGCAATGCACACGCGCGCGTACAAAATAGGACCAGGCAAAGCAAGAAGGTGACTACGCTGGCTGGGAACGTCCACTGGATCACCCGGATCGTCGGTGACGGGCACGACCCGGCGGTGAGCGGAATCAAGAATTCAAGAAGAAGAAAAGGGAAGAAAGAAGAAGAAGAAAGAAGAAGAAGGAGAAAAAGAAAGGCTGGTGCTCTAGGGTTGGCTCGAGGGTTCAGAGAAGGCGAGGAGGTGACGTCGACGATGGGCTGTCGACAGCGAGGATGCAGGCGGGGGTTTTCCGGCGAGGCAGTGGGGTTGCGGGTTCAAGGTTAAAGCTCTGGGATGTGTTGTTGCGGGGAGTGAGTTGGCTTCGGGGAGAAGGAGGATAGGAAGGCGGTGCAGGTGACGAGGGGAGGCCGATGAGGATGGTTGGTGGTAAGGGTGTGGTAAGGTGGAGATGGGTGCGTGGGGTTGCAGTGCGTTCGTGGTCGGAGAAAGAGGAGAGAGAGTTGAACGCGGAGAGGAGGTCGAGGGGGTCGAGGAGATGGGATGCCGACGAGGGTGGAGGCAGCATCGGCGAGCGAGGTGCGGGCGTGGGTAAGGTTAGGGTTTCCTGGAGAAGAAGGCGAGGCGAAAAAAGAAATGAAGAAGAAGATGAAGAGAGAGGAGAGAGAGAGACGTGGGGGTCTGTGGGGTTAAAAAGTTATGGTTGGGTAAAAATATTATTATATAGATAGAATATATATCAAAATATGTAACTGTTAGGATTATTATATAAAAAAATATATTTTAGTTTATTTAAACGTATAAAATAGTTTATAAATATATAAAGAATATTATATTACATATATTTGATTTTTCAGGCTAATACAAAAGTAGTCCAAAACGCGCCTGGGTCGGATCTAAAATTATGGTATGAAAATACGGTTAATATACGTGTCAACCAAAACTAAAATATGATATCCGGATAACGAAAATACATACCTCTAAGAACGGATACATGCAGTGTGCATGTAGCTATCCAAACGGGTCCGTTTCACTGAACGGAACGAGAACAAGATATACGGATGCTACCATAGGGTTAGGGGTATGATGCAGGCCATACAAGATATTTTAAAAAATATTTTATTTGACTTTATTTGTTTTATTAAAAAAAATGCAGATGCTCGATATAATGCAAGTATACAGAATAAACAACATGAAAGTGCATGGATCCTCACAACTAGCCGGGATAAACCATAAACAGGAATCAAGACGGATTTCCAGCAAGCGGGTCGGGTCGGTTGCAAATACAGATGCCAATTATACTACTCGCACCCAAAACACAATAAATCAAGAAATAGCCATAAATAAAGAAATACCCAAAATAGAACTGGTATAAATGAATTAGGGTGTTATATCATCCATCAACATCCAAATCCGCTACACCCAACAGTAGCTAGCCGGCCGTTCGAAATGTGGGGAACCGACATAATTGGCCCTATCAAACCGGCACCATCCAAAGGATATCGGTTCATACTATCAACAACTGACTACTTCTCTAAATGGGCAAAAGCAGTACCACTAAGGGAGGTGAAGACGGAGAATATCCTCCACTTCTTCAGAACCCATGCCATCTATCGGTTAGGCACTCTGCGACGAATAATCTCGGATAATGGGCCAGCTTACAGAAGTCATAAAATAAGTCGCTTCACACTGCAGCATAAAATAGATTGGAGATACTCTTCAGTCTATAATCTTCGGGCCGACGGTCTTGCTGAAGCTTTCAACAAGACCATGACAAAAATTATAAAAAACACGGTGTCTAGAAACAAAAGGGACCGGCACGAAAGGCTGCATGAGGCTCTCTAGGCGTACCGAACAACATGCAAGACGGCCACGAATACAATACCATACACATTGGTGTCGGCACGGAAGCAGTACTCCCATTAGAAATAGAACTCCTCTCTCTACGAGTAGCGGTTCGATACAAGCTTACAGATGAATAAAATGCTCATCTTAGGTTTGAGGAGCTCGACGCCCTAGACGAAACTCGCCTTATAGTACAGCAAAATCTGGAGGCTTATAAGGCAAGGATGATACGGTTATACAAAAAACTGACCAGGCCGAGAACATTCCGCCAAGGCGAACTCGTGCTGGTTGTCAAAAGACCAATGATCCCTAATGCAAAACGGGGGAAGTTCAATCTGAACTATGAAGGCTCGTACATCATAAACAAAATCTACCAAGGTGGAGCCTACCTGCTCATGGATATGCATGGCGAAAGACCCTTCCGGCCAATAAACAGCCGATTCCTAAAGAAATACTACGCTTGACGAGTAATGACTTAGATCAACGATAGATGACAACGGTTGTGTCCGCTCGCTATCTTCCTGAGTCAGAACCCTGAGAGCAGTATCTAAAAAGCTCCGTCGTCCCAAAATACGACGATAATAGACCGAAACATCCTTAAACTAATACCGGACCAAAACGTCCCTAAACTAATGTGTTCCCCCAAACACGGGAATAATGAACCTAAACGTCCTTAAACTAATACTGGACCGAGACGTTCTTAAACTAATGCTGGACCGAAACATCCTTAAACAATACTGGACCGAAACGTACTTAAACTAATATATTCCCCCAAACACGAAAACGTTGGACCGAAACGTCTTTAAACTAATACTGGACCGAAATGTCCCTAAACTAATGCGTTCCCCAAACATGTGAATAGTGGACCGAAATATCCTAAAACCAACATTCGCCCCCAAAACAGGAATGTTGGACCGAAACGTCCTTAAACTAGTATTTTGCCCCAAAATACGGCGATAAGGGACCGTTGTGTCCTCACACTTTTAGCCCTACGGTGAATTCCCATATCGATTACCGTATACAATCCACGGGTATAAACGATTAATAACACTCCTAGGTCCCACATGATGTAGCGCTTAGGAAAAGATTGGGGCCTACAGCTAATGGCGCATTACCTTACAGAACTCGTTAAAAAAAGGGGTATGTCCACAAGCAAAATGGGCACGGATGAAAACCCGAAAGGGCGCGTGAGTAAAAACATCAGGACTGCCAGTGAGCTAGTGAAAACCTGAAAGGGCGCAAACTCGTTAAAAAAAGGCATGTCCACAAGTAAAATAGGCACGGATGAAAGCCCGAAAGGGCACCGTGAGTAAAAACTGCAGGACTACTGGCGAGCTTGTGAAAACCCGAAAGGGCGCAATCGCGAGAAAATAAAAAATATACACTTGCAGGATCCTTTCGAACTTGTGAAGAGAAAATACCTGCATGAGATCCTTACGACGCACAAAAGAGCAACATATTTAGGAGTCCCCACGATTCCTAAGGAGAAATTACACTTGCGAGATCCTCACGACTTGTAAAGAGAAGTCTCCCCCATGAGATCCTAACGGCTAATAGGATTCAAAATCCTTAGATTACAGGGATCTAGACCTATTCTTAAATCGTCATATTCCCCTAAGTTGCCCTATAGGCGGTCCAACATTGACTCTTGTATATAATCTGTAAGTCCATGCTACCTCTCCCGGTTCTTTCGGGCATGCGGAATTTGATAAAAACGATTTTTATAGAGGTGGTAACATGGACTTATAACCCGGATCTTGGCTAAACATCTAACTAACAACCTAACTACGAGTTGCTAACTACTCGGTTAGGGGGTTATACCTTGCTTGTCTTGAACTCCTTCGTCTTCAAACTCCAATGGAGGTCCGGATCGGCTTCTTCCCGTCGTCTCCTTACGCCGAAGATAGATCCACCTGAAAGCTCCAACCTTTGGCTCCTTCTTCGTTCTTTGAAGAAACTAGTTCACTTGGTTTGCTAAACCTTGTGAACTAGAATGAGTAGAGAAGAGTTTGTATGAGATTTTATCTATGGTTCTTGATTCTCAACTCATGAGATATATGAACCATAGAGTCAAGAGAGGGAGCAAGAGGAAGAGGGTGAAAGCAAGAGCAAGAGAGCTCAAGAACAAGAGAGAGAATGGTCAAGTGAGAATGAGCCTTTCTTTTGTCTTTCACCCTCTCATAATCCAAAGCCATCATAACTCATTATACCAAATCAAGTGTTATGTGATGGTTGAAGTAACCATAACCATATCATTTCATGCACTCATTTTGCACAAATGAGCAAGCAAGCAAAAGTCTTTGCCATGAAATGATGGCTATGGTTATCATGATGGTCAACTAGTCAAGCCTAGTCAACCGGTCAACAAAGTCAACAAGTCAACAAAAGTCAACAAGTCAACAAAGTCAACAAAAGTCAACAACCATGTCACCATAATACTTAATTAATATAATTGTTAATCACATATCATATTCTCATTAAGGTTGGGCAAAAAGTCAATAGTCAACGGTCAATTGTCAACAACCCTAATGAGAATCCGCTGCCTCTGTCTCCCCGTCAACTGTGCATACACACCCGTATCCGCGTTGCGAGGAACACGAATGCATACTGGATAAATCCAATCCCAAAAGGTACACTAGGATCTGGCTTAAACCAAAGCCCGCTAGTGTAAACTGTCCGGACACTGTACGTGCACAAGTGCACGGATGTGACCGAACCCTGTCGCAAAACCATGCGACCTGTCGCAAAACCATGCGACCTGTCGCAAAACCATGCGACCTCTACTCTTTTGCCTAAAGGCGAAAAGCTTTCTGTGTGGGACTCTAAACACTCGACACTATGCTGGCAGTGGGTTTAATCACAGACCGCAAGCGGCACTAGCTGTGCATAACAGTCCCCAGGTAATGCCGACAAGAAGACTGACGAGGCGAAACCCATCTGAACTCCTACTGAGCCTGAATGTGACATTCTCCGTACAGTCCGGTCTGTTCGTCTGATACATCGCATGGCGGGCCTAGAGGTAAACGTCAGTCCCCCAATAGCGGTACAAGTCGTGCCGGAGCGAAGCCTAAAACACCCTGAGATAACACTGGAAGCCTACCAGTATATCTCGTTTGCCCTGGCCAGGGACTACTCGTGTAATGGCTCTCCTAGACTCAGCGCGATGTCAACCCCCAATACCGGGAGAGACGAATCCTGTCTAACCGTCACTGCCTCCAAGTGCTTCGGGACTGCACCCAACTACTATCTGTTTGCACGACTCCTTTGAGCCGTGGTAGGGTAGTAATCAAAGTGCAGTGGGAACACACTCGAGGCGAAGTGACAGTGTCAAGTCAGCGGACTAAGCTGTACTCATGTCACCTGGGAACTGATAACTGACGATAGGCATAATACCAACTAGTCAATTCCCGACGAGTCCTGTCCAGTTTACCCGTAACCTAACGAGCACCCGCATACTATCTCAAGTACGACGTACTGACGGCTGTGGGACAGACCGTCTCCCATACTGGGATGAGAAGCGCATGCGCTGGTCTACTCCGGAGTATCGATGCCCTGTCTCGATAGTCCTGCGACCAGGGACCTGCATAAGGATGTGCTTATAGATTACCCAGCCCCACTAGTGTGACTGCCATCACATCGCTGGTAATCAAGCAAAGATCCTAAGGGCTCCACTAATGTGTATAGGTGATATACTAAAATAAACACATGTACACATTGAAGTAGAAACAAACCAAGTAGCATACTACTATTTTGAGCAAGATTGTATATACAAGGTGAATATCCCAAGCTTCCATTAAGTAATATACAAACTAGTATGATACAGTAATGGCTTCTAGGGCATATACACTAACAATCTCCCACTTGCACTAAGGCCATGTACTGGCGTATCGAAGACCTATCATCTCGATCAGCCGCTCGAACTGAGTCTGGGGCAGGGCCTTGGTGAATGGATCTGCAGTGTTATCTTCTGAAGCGACTCTCCGAACCTCGATCTCCTGTCGATCCACGATCTCCCTGATCAGGTGATACCGCCTCAAGATGTGCCTGGATCTTTGATGGGACCTGGGTTCCTTCGCTAAAGCTATAGCCCCGTTGTTGTCGCAATACAGAGGTATTGGATCAACAATGGACGGAACCACCTGAAGTTCTTTCAAGAACTTCCTCATCCAGACCGCTTCTTTTGCGGCATCAGATGCAGCGATGTATTCCGCCTCCATCGTCGAGTCCGCAACGGTTTCTTGTTTGGAACTCTTCCAACACACCGCCCCTCCATTGAGGGTAAAGACAAAACCCGACATGGACTTGGAATCATCCTTGTCACTCTGGAAGCTGGAGTCAGCAAAGGCCTCGATCTGGAGGTCTTTTCCGCCATACACCAAGAACATCACCTTAGTCCTTCTCAGGTACTTGAGAATGTTCTTTACCGCTATCCAGTGTTTCTCCCCAGGGTTTGACTGATACCGGCTTACCACACTCAGTGCATAAGCTACATCCGGTCTGGTACACAACATCGCATACATTATAGAGCCTACCGCAGAAGCGTAGGGTATAATAGACATGCGATCACTCTCCAAATCAGTCTTGGGAGACATCTCTTTAGAGAGGGTGATCCCGTGACAAGCCGGTAGGTTACCGCGCTTGAAATCTTCCATACTGAATCTTTTCAGTATGGTGTCGATGTACCTGGACTGTGAAAGTCCTAATATCCTCTTGGATCTATCACGATGGATCCGGATCCCCAGGATGTATAAGGCATCACCCAGGTCTTTCATGGAGAACCTGTGTGACAAGAACCCCATGACAGATTGTAGCATAGGAATGTCATTTCCTATTAAGAGAATGTCATCCACGTATAAAACGAGGAATACTACAGTTCTCGCTACAAATCTACTATAGATGTATGGTTCATCTGGATTTTTGATGAAGCCAAATTCCTTGACCGTCTCATCAAAACAGATGTTCCAACTCCATGATGCCTGCTTTAGTCCGTAGATGGACTTAAGCAACTTGCACACCTTTCCGCTGCTCCCACTCTGAATGAAACCCTCTGGTTGGTCCATATAGACACACTCCTCTAAATTTCCATTTAGAAAAGCGGTCTTTACGTCCATTTGCCAGATCTCATAATCGTGGAAGGCAGCAATGGCAAGAAGGATCCGAATGGATTTCAGCATGGCTACTGGAGAAAAGGTTTCGTCATAGTCCAAGCCAGGTCTTTGACGAAAACCCTTTGCTACCAGCCTAGCTTTATAGGTCTCAACCTGTCCATCTACACTAATCTTCCTTTTGAAGATCCACTTGCATCCTACGGGTTTTACCCCGTCTGGAGCAATGTCCAACGTCCATACCTTGTTGGTGTACATGGACTCCATTTCGGTCCGCATTGCATCCAGCCATTTCACTGAGTCAACGCTCTGAACGGCCTGCTGGAAGCTAGTAGGCTCATCATAATCTATGATGCAATCCTCTCTATCCCCGTCTATGAGAAAACCGTAGTATCTCTCAGGCGGATGAGTCTGCCTACTACTCCTGCGGAGCGGCGTAGGAATGTCCTGTTCTTTTGAACCTTCTGGTTCCACTAAACTTTCAGTAATAGTCTGTGGTTCTGGAATTTCTTCCAGTTCTACCGCGCTCCCACTGATTTCCTTTTCTAAGAACTGGTGTTCTAGAAAGTGGGCATTACGAGAAACAAGGACTTTTTGTTCCTCTGCTTAGTAGAAAAGATACCTCCTGGTGTTCTTTGGGTATCCCACAAACTTGCACAGTACTGAGCGTGCCTCGAGTTTGTCCGCATGCTGCTTTTTGACAAAAGCTGGACATCCCCAGATCTTCAGATATTGAAGATAGGGTTTCTTCCCACTCCATAACTCATATGGGGTGGTAGGCACAGTCTTAGTAGGAACTCGATTCAAAAGGTATGCGGCTGATTCTAGCGCATATCCCCAGAATGATCGCGGTAACTCAGCGTTACTCATCATGGACCGCACCATATCCAATAGGGTGCGGTTCCGTCTCTCCGATACACCGTTATGTTGCGGAGTGTATGGGGGAGTAAGCTGAGAGAGAATTCCGTTCTCTTTTAAATAGTCCAGGAACTCGGCACTTAAGTATTCTCCACCTCGATCCGATCTTAGAATCTTGATACTTTTGCCGGTCTGTTTTTCTACTTCATTCTTATACTCCTGGAATTTTCCAAAGGCTTCGGACTTATGTTTCATTAAGAAGACATAACCGTACCTTGAGAAGTCATCCGTAAAAGTAATGAAGTAAGAATAACCGCTTCGCGCGTGTGTAGACATTGGACCGCACAAGTCACTGTGTACGAGTCCCAAGAGCTCGCTCGCTCTCACTCCGTGTCCAGTAAACGGAGTCTTTGTCGTCTTTCCTTTGAGACAGGATTGACAAGTGGCATACGATTGATATTCGAATGGATTCAAATATCCTTCTGTATGTAACTTCGTCAACCTTCTCTCATTGATGTGACCCAGTCTACAATGCCATAAGAAAGCCTGATTGATTTCTGGAGACTTTCTTTTGTGTGTATTCTGGACATTGAAAATCTGTGGTTGGTTCAATACGTATATACCATTACTCAATGTACCTGACCCAATCAGAACTTGATTAAGGTGAATGTTTACAACATTGCTTACAAACGCAAATTCATAACCTTCTTTAGAAACTAAAGATACAGAAATGATATTACAAGTTGCGTTGAGTACAAAAAAGCAATTACGCAAAACCAAAACATGTCCATCTGACATTCCCAGGTGATAGTCCCCCACGGCTTTAGCATCCATGCTAGCTCCGTTCGCAACTCTGAGGGTCATGTCACCTGCCTTCAAAACCCTACGGTTTCTCAACGCCTGCAAAGAATTACAGATATGAGATCCTGATCCGGTATCCAATACTCAGGAAGTAGAGTTTATTGAAAGACGGTTTTCAATAACATACACACCTGAAGCTGAAGATGCAACCTGCTTCAATTCCTGTGTTCTGGCTTTCCAAGCCCTGCAATCATTCTTCCAGTGACCTTTCTTATGACAATAGAAGCATTCTTCCTTATTCACAAGCTTCCCCGCTTTCTTTGTTGCTTTAGCTTATCCCTTCGTATCCACTTTACTAACACCGCCCCTTGGTTTGGCGGGGGCTTTCTTCTTCTTTCCCTTAGCTTTCGCCT
Organism: Agapanthus africanus; assembly: GCA_030015575.1. Classification (NCBI taxonomy): domain Eukaryota; kingdom Viridiplantae; phylum Streptophyta; class Magnoliopsida; order Asparagales; family Amaryllidaceae; genus Agapanthus; species Agapanthus africanus. The sequence goes on along the minus strand of JASDDO010000028.1, from coordinate 102,876,979 downwards.
TGGACCTAGAAGAAGATGATCCTCCTACAAACAAAGTGGATGTTTCCCTACTTTTCTGTAGGGTGCCCTCTGCGCTCCTCAGCATGTTGAGGAGCTCTGAAAGTTCAACTTCTTTTTCTTGCAAGTTGATGTTCAGTATAAACTAGGCGTAAGTGGAAGGAAGGGACTGGAGAACTATGTCCGTATAGAGCTCACTCTCCAATGTGGTCCCTAGGTCCGCGAGCTCCTCAATGTAGCCGATCATCTTTAGCACGTGCTCGGCTACTGATGATCCGACGGCCATCTTTGCCGAAAATAAATTTTTCGACGCTTCGTATCTTGTGATACGAGATTGCTCTCCATACAGTTCTTTTGTATGGAGAAATATGGATTCAAGGTCCATATTCTCGTGCCTCCTCTGATGTTCGTTGTCCATCGAGGCAAGTACGAGGCACTTGGCCTTCGCGTTATCAATCTCCCAAGTCTTGCGGATTTCCTTATCCGCGACGCTGGAAGTGGGACCAGGGACAGGGGGAGCTTTGGTGGTAAGAAGATACCCCAGCTTGTCGTAAGTGATTGCCATCTTGACATTCCTGAGCCAATCTTTGTAGTTTGGCCCTGTCAGTATGTTTTTATCTAGAAGTAACTTAAGTCCAGTCATGTCGATTGGTCGCTGCAATTAGGAGAGAGAAGAAGAAACACTCAGCATGATGCTCTTGCAAGTTTAGAGTGGTTTTTAGTTTGTCTAAACAGGATGGCTCCCACTGTTTCTCGAATCCCTCCTCAAACCATAAAGGAAGAATTAGTCGGGATCAATCCTACCGCACAATACTTGCTTAACCGTTCAGCCAGGCCGGTGTCTGTATTTCGAGGGAGGTTTTCCAACGCTTTCGCGAAGTTCCTTAATTAAAGAACCTCTTTTCCCTGGGGGCGTAGCCCCGCTAACACCTTTCTAGGCACCTACTAGGTTTATAGCATTGATCGATTAGTGAGAAATTTCCCGAGGAGTAGCATATACTCACAGTAGGATCGGGATCCAAATATCATCGCGTGACGAAACTGAAGGAATCCTACCAGAATCATCACACTCCAAATGGTATGCAAATCTAGCAAATTTCAGTACTTATGAAACTCCCGATGTGGATTTTTGCCCCATGCTCTTATGACCTTGGCGTGAGGTCAAAATGTCATAAGTCACATGTCAAGTTCATCCCATCATTATCCAGGTTAATTTGAACCCACCCGTACATACCCTTGACGTAGGCCAAAATGGCAGTACGACTGTCTCAAACCAACGCATTCTATCTATGCAACAGATAAATATCCGGAAGCTACCAATCACTATGCCTTGGCGTAAGGTCAAAATACATCGCTTGAATACTACCGAATATTTAACTGAAATGATGGAGGGCTACGGATGGTTTTGGCAAAACCGTGAACGTAGTGAACTTGATTTGGTCGATGGAACGAGATAGCTTTTAAAAGGAGTGGCTCAATCTTCGCATTTAAAAGTTGGTTTTGAAAAGAACCGAGTGGTTTTTCGAAAGTATTCCAACGACTTTAACTTGGTTTATTATCTTGCATTAGTTCTTTTAATGCGTGATATTCTTGCATTAGTTCTTTTAATGCGTCCCATCATTTAATCCTACCATTGCAGAAAACAACCAAAATATGACGTACGCTTATGCCATTCGCATTCGCCACTGGGCCCCGTCATTACCCGTTAGGTTACTTAACTAACGACAGAGCGGGGGCTGGGCTAGCGCGTCTGTAAAACATAAGCAACGCCTAAATAATATCATATATAGATATACTGCAATGATAAACATTTCAGATCACAGATGAATACATTGGATATACTAGGAATCTGTAATTCGCACGAGCCTGTAACGAAAAACAGATTACACGGTCGCGGTGAATAGCCAATACCCCACCCAAGACCCCTACGGGTGCGGCAAACTACCCGCCAAGTACCCGAAGCGAAGCAACCTCCCTCATCTCCATGAGTAGGCCACTCGGCACTTCAGCATACCCGGTAGTTTGTGCACTCCCTCCATGGGTCTATCCTAGGAGCAAAAACAGTAAAAAGAAATTATACAATGACGGCTACAACCCCGACCCGGTTGTGCGGCCATACAAATAATTATTACATCAATTTACAAATTTACATGAATTGAAAGAAAAGAAAACTCTCGTCTCACAACCCCCGGCTATTCACCCGCGACAATCCAACACATTCATATACACATTCCAGCAACATTACAGATCACAGATTTGTATAACCCCCACTAATCGACATATAGCGATTAGCAGACGTTTAATACAAATATCACATTACAGAAAAACCCGTTAGCTTAAGTCTTTTAGAAGTTCGATCAAAAATACGGATTTTCGGGACCCCAAAAATAAAATTTTCGTTCTGGAAAATCTGGGCAGAAAATATATATTCCAAAAATCCCAAAACAACCCCAGAATAACACTGCACCAAACTTAGACCTCGGCCGAGTCAACTCGGCCGCGGATCCGCGGCGGGAGCGTGCTCCCGCCGCGTTTCCGCGGCGCTTTGACTCGATCGTTGGACCAAATTTGGTGGGTGATCACATAAAAGCCTGAGCCGATTTTAGAGATGAAAATAATCAACTTTGGAACAGTATAAAAATCGACAGAAACTTCGAATTTTGGGGTTCATTTCGGGACTTTTTCTTTGATCGATCTTCTAGTTACTTGCTAACATGTTAGATAGAGTTTAACTAGTCTCTGATACCACTGTAAGTCCATGCTACCTCTCCCGGTTCTTTCAGGCATGCGGAATTTGATAAAAAACGATTTTTATAGAGGTGGTAACATGGACTTATAACCCGGATCTTGGTTAAACATCTAACTAACAACCTAACTACGAGTTGCTAACTACTCGGTTAGGGGGTTATACCTTGCTTGTCTTGAACTCCTTCGTCTTCAAACTCCAATGGAGGTCCGGATCGGCTTCTTCCCGTTGTCTCCTTACGCCGAAGATAGATCCACCTGAAAGCTCCAACCTTTGGCTCCTTCTTCGTTCTTTGAAGAAACTAGTTCACTTGGTTTGCTAAACCTTGTGAACTAGAATGAGTAGGGAAGAGTTTGTATGAGATTTTATCTATGGTTCTTGATTCTCAACTCATGAGATATATGAACCATAGAGTCAAGAGAGGGAGTAAGAGAAAGAGGATGAAAGCAAGAGCAAGAGAGCTCAAGAACAAGAGAGAGAATGGTCAAGTGAGAATGAGCCTTTCTTTTGTCTTTCACCCTCTCATAATCCAAAGCCATCATAACTCATTATACCAAATCAAGTGTTATGTGATGGTTGAAGCAACCATAACTATATCATTTCATGCACTCATTTTGCACAAATGAGCAAGCAAGCAAAAGTCTTTGCCATGAAATGATGGCTATGGTTATCATGATGGTCAACTAGTCAAGCCTAGTCCACCGGTCAACAAAGTCAACAAGTCAACAAAGTCAACAAAAGTCAACAACCATGTCACCATAATACTTAATTAATATAATTGTTAATCACATATCATATTCTCATTAGGGTTGGGCAAAAAGTCAATAGTCAACGGTCAATTGTCAACAACCCTAATGAGAATCCGCTGCCTCTGTCTCCCCGTCAACTGTGCATACACACCCGCATCCGCGTTCCGAGGAACACGAATGCATACTGGATAAATCCAATCCCAAAAGGTACACTAGGATCTGGCTTAAACCAAAGCCCGCTAGTGTAAACTGTCCGGACACTGTACGTGCACAAGTGCACGGATGTGACCGAACCCTGTCGCAAAACCATGCGACCTCTACTCTTTTGCCTAAAGGCGAAAAGCTTTCTGTGTGGGACTCTAAAGACTCGACACTACGCTGGCAGTGGGTTTAACCACAGACCGCAAGCGGCACTAGCTATGCATAACGGTCCCCAGGTAATGCCGACAAGAAGACTGACGAGGCGAAACCCATCTGAACTCCTACTGAGCCTGAATGTGACATTCTCCGTACAGTCCGGTCTGTTCGTCTGATACATCGCATGGCGGGCCTAGGGGCGGTAAACGTCAGTCCCCCAATAGCGGTACAAGTCGTGCCGGAGCGAAGCCCAAAACACCCTGAGATAACACTGGAAGCCTACCAGTATATCTCGTTTGCCCTGGCCAGGGACTACTCGTGTAATGGCTCTCCTAGACACAGCGCGATGTCAACCCCTAATACCGGGAGAGACGAATCCTGTCTAACCGTCACTGCCTCCAAGTGCTTCGGGACTGCAGCCAACTACTACCTGTTTGCACGACTCCTTTGAGCCGTGGTAGGGTAGTAATCAAAGTGCAGTGGGAACACACTCGAGGCGAAGTGACAGTGTCAAGTCAGCGGACTAAGCTGTACTCATGTCTCCTGGGAACTGATAACTGACGATAGGCATAATACCAACTAGTCAGTTCCCGATGAGTCCTGTCCAGTGTACCCGTAACCTAACGAGCACCCGCATACTATCTCAAGTACGACGTACTGACGGCTGTGGGACAGACCGTCTCCCACACTGGGATGAGAAGCGCATGCGCTGGTCTACTCCGGAGTATCGATGTCCTGTCTCGATAGTCCTGCGACCAGGGACCTGCATAAGGATGTGCTTATAGATTACCCAGCCCCACTAGTGTGACTGCCATCACATCGCTGGTAATAAAGCAAAGATCCTAAGGGCTCCACTAATGTGTATAGGTGATATACTAAAATAAACACATGTACACATTGAAGTAGAAACAAACCAAGTAGCATACTACTATTTTGAGCAACATTGTATATACAAGGTGAATATCCCAAGCTTCCATTAAGTAATATACAAACTAGTATGATACAGTAATGGCCTCTAGGGCATATACACTAACATAATCTATGGGCATAAATAAATAATCTCCCACTAAGTTCCACCAATGGAGAAAAATGTCTCCATATGGCGAGCGACACTTGTAAGTTCTCTTGACATACAAAGAGAAAACACTTTTGTAAAGATTCTTACGACTTACAAGAGAAAATGTACTTAGGAATCCTTATCACTCCTTAGGAGAAAATACACCTATGAGATTCTCTCGACTTGTAGGGAGAAATACCTTTATGAGACCTTTACGGCTTATAAAGTCAAAAAGTCTTAGTCGATAGGATCCTAACCCTATTTGCTAAGCCATTTTTGTTCAAATTGACAAAGGAAAATGATGATTCGCTCCTGGTATTATCTCAGTTGTAGCAATGCCGATGCCTAAATAGGTATACAATTTCAAGTCTTCTCAAAGCAAATGATGATTCGCTCATGTCAATATTCCAGTGGTAGCGACGCTGATTCCAAGATTGGTATCAGATTTCAAATCCCCAAAAAAGATGAAATGATTGGGCACAGCGATAAATAGCCGAAATGATTGGGCAATCACGACTTTCGCGACATAAAAGCCGAAAAGATAGAGCATCGCGGAAAGAAATAAAAAATAAAATGAAATGAAATGAAATGAAAATGAAACTTTTCAGCTCTGCAAGTAGGTCCATATTGACTCTTGTATACGATCCATGGGCACAAATGAAAGAAAGGGAACCATATTTTCCCACCACGCTTCGTCAAAAAGAGAACCGAGTCTTGACGGTATATATACAACCTAGAGACTATTCCGGCATTCCTTCTCATTCAGGCAGGATGCAGACGCAACGTCATCATAAAAAAAATAAAGACCCAAGGGTCAAAGCAAAAATGGAGTAATGGCAAAATCCTAGCTCCAAGTCTTAACGGTACATATACAACCTAGAGAATATCCCGGCGTTCCCCCCTCATTTCAGCAGGATGCGGATGCAACAATCAAATGAAATGGGAGCAATGCCATATTCCTAGCTCCGGACTTCAATTGCAATACATACAATATAGAGGTCCTACAGATGTCTACCTTACTTCAACATAGAATCGGCGCAACATCATCAAAGAAAAAACGAAATGACGGCATACTCCTAGCTTTAGGTCTTGACGGCAACACATACAAAGCCTAAAGACCGTTGGAGATCTTCCCACCCCAAAAGGGTGCGGTTATGACTCATCGGGATCCAAATTGAGCTTAACCTCAAGTAAAAAGCGTCATGGCAAATACCTAAAGTTTGTTCTTCTGACGGTAATACATATACACCAACCTAAAGAAGATTACTTGAAGACGTCTTGTCCAGCCTCAGAAGGGATCAGTGACATGACAATCGCGGGGCTACTTGAACAGCGGCTTAAAAGCTGCATATCCAGAAATATATCAGCCAACGCAATGGTGCCACAGACTAAATCCTAGTACTATAAACCTAACGAAGCTCTGTCATAAAAGAATGGGGGTTATCTACGTACAACGTTATGACAAGTTTGCCTGTAAACCCAAGGAAGGTAAACTAAAAACACTCCGAAATGAGTACGTAAACTAGAGACTCCGAAATGGGTGAATAAACTAGAGACTCCGAAATGAGTACATAAATTAGAGACTCCGAAATGAGTGAATAAACTATAAACTCCGAAATGAGTACATAAACTACTTCGTACCAGATCAAGACATCAAGAAACGGAAAAGTGCAATTCATTGAGATCTGAGTCAATAATGGATGACGACGCTTGTATCCGCTCTCTATCTACTTAGATCGAAATTATTAAAAATTGTGTATGATATGCCAGCCCAAAACCAGCCGTATGTTATACGTTACTCTACAATACTTCACTCACACATATACCTCCGTGAGCAAGATAGTGGGGGGAGCATTTGTTTACACCCGTTTGAGTGCTCACTTACAAATACATGCATACTTGGATGGAAATAGTATTGAAAGCATGCCGATTTATATACGCATGTAGAAGGTTAGTGCATGACACGTGTGCATCAGTAACGTTTGCACTTAGTAGAAATCCCTAAAGGTGAAGTGCACTTGCGCACATGCAGGTTGTACGTATGTTTAAACAATACAATCAGAGGAAGAACAAGCGTTAAATATGAAGCACTCAGTAGTCAACGATAAAAGGAATAAATTTAAATAAACATTTTATTCTACAAAAAAGAGATCACCAAACACGGGATAAAAAATACAAGGGTTTACAAAACTATAAATAAATTTTTCTAAAGCCCTCTCAGCCTTCTCCACCATGTCGAAGCGACGATCTTTGCGAGGTGTCGCTCCCCATCGCTCAGCGTCTTGCCCATCGGCGAAAGCAGACATGATGGCCCGTGAGCCTGTATCTGGCTTAGCAACTAAACAGAGCGATCTCTCAGAGGCTGGGTAATCAAATGTGCCTCATGAAAGCACTTGATTTTTTCCTCCGCTGTATCGAGCATCACCGGAGTCATCTCCACTGGATGAGGGGGAATGTCAGCAAGCACGGAGAAGAAGATCATCCGGAGCTATATAGAGCCAATGGGAAGAGGAGATCCTCTATGAGTCAGGGGCTCGTACATCACCGTGTCGCATTGGTTATCCGTGAGAATAGGATTCACCAAGCGTGCAGCAAAATGAAGAACAATTCTCTCAATAAGAACCTCCCATAGTTGCCGGTGAGCATGTAGACGATTGTAAGCCATAACTCTTGATCTGTTTAAAAAAATGGTTCTTTCTATGCGAAGAAAAAGAAGAGCATTGCTTCAGAATATAAAGAGAAGCATTTAAGTTTAGACAAAGAAAATATTGTGCATGGTGGTACTATTTCCAAGTTCTGACAAAAAGAAGGCATTGAAAAAGAAAGAGTTGACTCATGAAAAGTTTAGCAAGAAGGTGAAACGATTCGCTCGTATTCTATAGCAGCGCCTCACGTGCATAACACGTGAGTGCTGGTGATATTTTTTTTAGGATTAAATCCTCACGTGCATAACGCGTGAGTGCTGGCACTAGTTTTAATATAACAACTCCTTATGTGAAGCACATATGAGTGTTGGCATAAAAAAATGATTTTGTCATTCATGCTTCAAAGAAATTTATACATTGATTATGAAGATGAATAAAAAATATCATCAAAATGTTTACAATGGCAGAACACTGAACTCTGGACATGGATTCTCAAACTCAAAAGCAAGTTTGAGCAATGCACATTCGGCCTCATCAACCATCTTTTTGTGCATCTTCTCTCGGATGCAAGCGTCAGGGTCACCACCGATGTCTTCCACCCTCTTGTATGCTGATATTATCAACTTTTGTTAAAAGACACGGTGTAAGATGGCGACAAGATTATCTCGCCGTTTCTTCGAGATCAACCCCATCAGATACACAGAATGCACCTTGTCTTCAGCATCATCGAGCGCTTGGTATGGCATAACCTCAAGGCGTCCGGGTATAGCTTCCCAGATCGACCCAACGACGATCTTCAAAAGGGCAGAATGGCGAGGGATCAATCGACCGTTGTAATTGTCGAAGCGACGCATCACTTCATCGCATTAGGCATCAGTGTACTCCTGGCCTTGAAAGAGACCCTGGATACGAATCTCCTCATAAGAGATAATCTCTTCAAAATTATACAGATGACCAGCTATGGTACCTGAAAAGAAACCCAATGGAAAATTAGCAATAAAAATAACGCTAGCATCAAAGAATCAAAATGATAACTCATTAATGATGAGACATGTGCCCATTGTAAGAATCCAAAAGGATTCTCATTAAATGAATAGTGCTCATTAAACAGTGGAGTTAAAAACTCCCAATATCCCCCGAAGATGGGCTCTTTAAAACAAATAACAGATTTAAATCTATATTAAAAAAAAGAAGAGAAGGGATTAAAACCCTAAAAATTCTAGAAAAGGAAAAAACATCCAAGAACAGTAAAGGGAGTAAAATTCCCAAAGTTCTTAAGATTCAAATCAAAGCTAACCTCTGCAAAAAAAATGGAATTAAATTCCCCTAAACAGTGGGATTAAATCCCAGAAATCCCCATGCTAAAAAATTCATGGGTTAATTGATGGACTCAAGTTTCAGAAAAATATCAAGATTGACAGCAGGGTAAAACCCTAAGAAGGAGAATCAAAAATTCTTAAGTCTTAGATATGGACATCAAGATCCACGATCTATATAAAAAAATTGGTTTTTTTTAAGATCTCCAAGAAATCGATTCAAAAGAAAAAAGAGAGCTAAGCTCTATCGAATCTGATAATAGATTTAACATCCAAAAATATATATAAAAAAATATGATAAAAAGGGGTTAAGAGCTAAGCTCTGCTCATAATCCTCACTAAGAAATTTGGCAGAGTTTAGTCTGTTCAAAAGAGCTTCTTGAGGACAGAGATCTAAGCTCTGAAATGAGAATTAAATTATCAAAAGAAGAGCAAGGCCCAAGAAAGAAAATGATAAGACATCAGTCATCTCAAGAGCCAAAGGCCCTATTTATAAGAGGTGGGGTGAACGGTTCAACTTCCTAAGTGATCCAACAGTGGTAAAAGCGACACCGTTGCACTCACGTATAAGCCATGTGAGAACAATGGTAGGGGGCATTTGTTCCCCTAATAATTAAACACAATAATAAGAGCTAAACTCTGTTAATTCCAATGAGGCAGCGCCTCACGTGCTCCCCACGAGAGCGCCGGCGCCAGCGCCTGTCTTATAGGATTAAATCCTATAGTTGCGCCGCACATGAAGTTCACGCGAGCGCCAATGTGAAAAGAACAGGAGCACCTGTTATATATAAGAATTAAATTCTTAAGTGGCGTCCACATGCATAACACGTGAGCGCAAGCGCCCAAATTATGAGTAGGTACAGTTAAATTCTACATGGAAATTAGTTCCCTAAAACTTGGGATATTCTCTGTTAAACAGAGCCATTGGATCAAAGATCCAGTGGTGATGGTAAATCATCAAATGATAGAATGAAATTCTATTAGGAGAAAATATCTCCCTAATCTTTCTAAGTAAGCAAGATATTCTTGGTTGGATCAAAGATCTAATGATAGAATTAAATTCTATTTTTGGGAATATATTTCCCCAATCTTTCTAAACAAAGAAAGATTGTTCTCTGTAAAATAAAGAGCACTTGGATTAAAATCCAATGGTGATTAAAAAATCACCATTTGACATAATTAAATTTTGTATATAGGAAAATATTTTCTTAATCTTGTAAAAAACAAGAAAATATATTCTGTAAAACAGAAACCACTGGATCAAAAATCCAACAGTAGATAAAATTCCCCAAATAATCTTTGAGACCAATAAAATCAATTGGAATATCTCAATAAGAGATTTTCTCAAAACAGATCAACAATTTGCCTTGCTTATATAAAGGACCCGAGACTTCAAGTCTCACATAGATAGAGACACAGAGAGGAGACACAGATGGGAAAAAAGGAGGGACCCCTCATAAGCTTCTGCAAACAAAAAGATAGAAGCTACAACTGAGAAATGAATTCTCTTTCAAAGAAGATCTACATGTTCTTTCAAACGCTAGGTAAAAAAAAAGTGTAGATAAAATGTATCTCTTTTGCCTAGTAAAAAGAAAATAAGGGTTCAACCCTTTATGAAAAGAACTTAGTTCTTCCTCTGATCTGAGATTTGCAAAGAAAATCTACCCACAAGTTGAGAATTTAATTCTCATCGGGAAGATTTTGTTCTTCAAACTCAAAATCTAGAGGAAAGAACTAGATTAAAAAAAGAAGAAGAGAACTTATAGTTCTAGGAATTTAATTCCTCTGCAAGCAGGATTTAACCCTATATAAAAGAACTTAGTATAAAAATAAACTTAGTTCTCCATTAAAAAAAGAAAAGATCCAAAATCTTCAAATACAAAGATCTTGGCGATCATTAATGGTCAAAATGCCATTAACAGAGATTCAATCTCTAAAAAAGAAAAGGAACTCAGCGCCTCACATGAAAAACACGTGAGCACCCAAAAGATTCTCAAAATAAAGGACTTAGCGCCTCACGTGCTTCCCATGTGGGTGCCCCAAATAAAGAACTCAGCACCTCACGTGCTTTCCATATGGGCACTCAAAACAGAAGGCCAGCGCCTCACGTGAAGTACATGTGAAAGCTAAGTAAAAGTGCTTAGCACTTCATATTCAGCCAAAATGACTGAGTGTTTAGCACCAATTAGGAAACGCCCACATCCTAGCGCCGCACATATTCCTCACGTGAGCGCTATATCAAGTGCTTAGCACTTCATATTCAGTCAAAATGACTAAGTGCTTAGCATTGGTTGGGCAGCGCCCATATCTCCGCACCCCACGTGATTCACACGTGAGCTCCATACAAAAGTGCTTAGCACTATATGTATATTCAGCCCAAATGACTAAAGTGCTTAACACTGATTGGGCAGCGCCCATGATTGATTGCTTTATGTGATACACATGTGAGTGCCAGATCCCCAAACAAGTGCTTAGCACTTCTTCATAAAAGGAAAAAATGAGCAAACAGAATCCAAATAAGTGCTTAGCACTTTTGAGGAAACGAAAGAAAGAAAAAAGACTGAGCAGACCAAGCCCAAATTGGCAAAAAGTCTCTCTGAAGTTTCTTGCAGCTGAACCCAAATACTCTGTTGTTGGATCTCAACAAAAATTTGACGATCCCTATAACATATCTAAGTTGATCTTAGTCTCAAATAAGGCTAACGTATTCTTAGTAAAAAATAAATTGAGCCCAAATTCTCATATATTTAAGTAGATCTTAATCTCAAATTAGATTAACGGTCCTTAAACAAAACAAAATATTTTTGAACTAAAGGAAAATATAACCTAAGTTCAAAACCTAAAATCTAAAAATATATGGATTTGGACTAATCCACGCCCTACGGGCAACGACATCAACTAGTCTCCGTATACAATCCACAGGCAACCGAAACGAACAAAATAAACATACGACACGAAGTGAACTGGTGGAGAAGGAGAAAGTGGTTATCGCAACGCGATAATGTAACTAACCGCAGGGGCTTGCGCCTGCAGGGAAGAGCGTCCCCACAATAAATAAAAACCTCATAAATGAGGGAGAATCTGATAAAGTTTGCTACAACGGTCGCATCTATCCAGACTTCTGATATACGGTGCCATAAATCAACTTGGTATCTTCAGAGAGGTGGATGAATAAGTCCAAATAGTATCTACCCCTAAATTCAGGCTAGACATCCCAACGTCTCAGTCCGGTCTTTCGGTGGTAAACACCCCTCGCGACGGACTTCAACCCGCCTGACCATATAACTGCACGGGGCACCCTGGGGGTAAGAGCCCGCGCTTCGCCAATACTGTCACACAGTGAGAACCCCCTATAAGTCGGCATCCCTGCCTAGTAGCTTTGATACCATTTTGGTCAAACAGCGCACCCCATCCCATGAGGTCGCCGTGGCACCAACTGGTCTCTCAGAACTACTTTTTACGTATGTCCCCTCGTGATGGACTACAACCCGCCGGACCCTTCGTACGGAACACCCTAGGGGTAAGAGCCTGCGCTTCACCATACTGTCACACAGTGAGAACCCTATGTGTCGGCACTGCCTAGTATCTCTGATACTACTGTAGGTTGCCTTGCTCACTTTAAACAGATTTAAAACGTAGTGGAAACGGATTTTGAAAATTTCAAGAGAGCAAAAACAAACCCTAACACAAGATCATGTATAAAGACTAAAGCTTTTTGACTAAATAGGAGTTTTACACTGCTATAAAGGAACTACAACCTTTGTAGTGTGTCCTTTGTCTTCGAGAGCATCTTTGAATCCTTGGAACAAGCTAAGTTGATGATCCTGTAGGTCAAAGATGATCCACCTTGAGGTAGCACTAACACTTCAACTTCACTAAGTGAACTTGTAGTGAAGAAACAACCTAAACTAATTTGCTAAAGTAGTTTAAGTTGATGATGTAGGAAAATTTGCTCACTAGTTTTCTTCTTTTTTCTTTTCTTCTCACAAAAATTCTCAACTCAAGAGAGAGAAGAAGGAGATAAGAATGGCTAAGGGTTAAGAGATGAGAACAAATATGACCATACTTATTTAAATGAATGAAACATGATTGTGTCATCTAGTTACTACACAATTCCAAATAATGACTCATTTCTTTTATTCATTTAAATAAATGAATATCTTTGTTCTCATATTTAAACCTATGTGATTCTTATACATCCAACTTGTATGTGTAAATACACATTACAAAGTAGGATATTAATATTTATATAAGCATATAAATATTAATAAAGAGAAAAGATAAATTGGGCATGCTATTAGTTATATATATATATATATATAATTACTAAATCAACACTTGATATAATAATCCGGTCATATCATATATAATCTGGCTAATATCATTAAACACTCGATTATAATATGTGTATCACATATGCGTGTATAATCGAACTCCTGCACGTATCCTTATATGTGCCCTACATCGTTTCTCCTGTGCTGGGAAATACCTGTGTGGGACTCTAAAAACTCTTCAATACATTAGCAATAGGTTGTGATCATATCAAAACCTACAAACACGTCAGCGGTACTAGTTGCACGTAACGGCTACCCAGGTATTAAGCGAAAAGAAGATCGACAAGCTAGCTCATCCGAAATCCTATAGAGCCAATAAGTGACATTCTCCGTACAGTCTGGTCTCTTCGTCTGAGAGCGTCGTATATCAAGTCTGGAGGGTGGAATCTATCAAACTTCCATTAACCGATAAGCCATGTCAATCAGTAACCTGTAATCATAATAGATACAACTGATAACACTTATCAGTTTATCTCATCCGCCCTGGCCAGGGACTTATGGTTTCAGTCGATCAGGCATAGCACGACATCAACTCTCTATACCGGGAGAGACAAAACTCATTCGATCGCTCATTTTCTCAAAGTATTTTGGGATTGTGCCCAATTAAAACTTGTTTGCACGGCTCTTTAAAACCGTGGTAGGGTAATAATCAAAGCACAGTGGGAAACACACAAGACACTATGAAGATCTCAGGTCTACAAACTACCATGTACTCATGTCACCAGAGAACTGCTATCTAGCGGTAAATATAATACCATACAGGAGTTCTTGGCGAGTCCGTTTGGTGTGCTCATTCTCTAATGAGCACATGTATACAATATTTGGTGTCAAACACCAATGTCTGTAGGAATAGCCAATGACCCGGTCGGGGTTAAGAAATGTTCCACTAGTCTACTCTGGAGTATCGATGCCCAGTCTTGATACTCCCACGACTAGAAACATTTAAGGATGTGCTTATGGACTACCAAGGTCCCACTAGTACGATTTCTATCATAATCCTAGTAGTCAAGCAAAGATCTTATGGGCTTTATCAACATGTATTAGCGATAGCAATATCAAGTAAAACTATACACATGAATGATAAAGACAAACCAAATAGTATACTATCATATCGAGTAAGATTGTCATGTTCATACATATATCCAAGTATCCACTATAATATACAATAATGGCCTCTAGGGTATACCTATCTAACACTTTATAGCATTTTCATATGCTCCTAGAATGAACTTTAACTCTAGCTAGACTCCTGGGTGTTCCGGATCGTGCTTGATCTCCGATCGGCTTGCCGTAGATGATCTACTTATGGAAACCCTTCTCTAACTCCATCTACATATCAAGGTAGCACCTTTGATGAAGAAACTAACCATCCAAGCTTGCCATGAGTGGAGAGATAGAGATGTGGTAGGCTCATATATTATCCTCTCATTTTTCTTTCCATTTACTTTTGTCTCAAGATAAAGGAGCATGAAGACGAGAATTGGAGAGAGAAAGGTTATGGCTTGGATGAATTATTCCATTCTCTAAAGAGAATAAATAATAACCCTCTCATATTTTCCTCTCGTCCTCTCTCTTCCATTTGTCCTCATGTTGAGAGTGGGTATATCCCTCCCTTCACATGCTAGCACATGGACCAAAGATGAGACATAAAGAAAAAGGAAATTGTATTTCCAAAATACATAAATCCATATATATTTGTATCATAATACAAACATATAATTAGAATGAGAAAAATATCATGTGAGCAATATACTAGATTATATATATATATATATATATATATATATATATATTAAATCAATACTTGATTCAATATCCGTCTTTCCAAAAGACCGGCTAATATAATCAAACATCCGATTAAAATCAGTGTATCCAATACTTTGATTTAATCGAACTCCGGTATGCATCCAATGTGCACATCTACTGTTGGATATGTATGCCCTAGAGGCCATTATTGTATATATAAATAGTGGATGCTTAGACATATGTATGTACAGGACAATTTTGCTCGATATGATAGTATGCTATTTGGTTTGTCTTTATTTTAACATGTGTATATGTTTTACTTGTTATTACGTATCGTTAATACATGTTGATAAAGCTCGTAAGATCATTGCTTGACTACCAGCGTTATGATGGCAATCATACTTGTGGGAGCTGGGTAGTCAATAAGCACATCCTTTAATGTACCTAGTCGTGGGAGTATCAAGACAGGGCATCGATACTTCCGAGTAGACTGGTGTATACGTTTCTAGACCTCGACGAGGCACGATGGTTGGTCCCGCGACTATTGGTCTTTAGCACCTAAGATCGTATACAGGTACTGATTGATCTTAAATTCTCGGTGTCGTATATAGGATGTTTCACAACCAAAAAAATTTATACCGTAATCAATTGACGGTGTCTATTGAAGTTTCGTCAATGAGAACAGATCGTCCAATGAGAAAGTGTGATTTGCTCGCAATTGTTTTAGTTGAGTTGAAAATTAAAGGATAAAAGAAAATTGTTCAAGAATTGTGAAATTTAGTTTCAAGAATTATCAAGAAAATAAAGATCAAGAATCAAGAATTGTCAAGATGATATCCAAATCGAATGAATTATCAAGATTTGTAAAGAGGCTCGTAGGAATCGATCCAATCGATAGTGATAATGAAGAATTATGATTACAAATTCTTATCTATTGATGATTTGTTGCTAGATCGATGACGATCAACGAGAATTAGGGAATCTAATGAAGAAACTAGGGTTTCTTCATCACATCCCTTGTCCTTTCGTTGATTAGCACTAAAATTCTAGCCTCTAGGAAATTCAATCATCGATCGTTGATCTTTAATTAAGAGCGAAAACATTCAAGAAAGCAACTCGCTCAAAACTAGGTTGTCGATGATTCAATTTTCTAAAGTTTACAAAACTCATAAGATTTAAGAATCGTTCAAGAATTTAATCATCGTCATCTATCTATTTTCTCGATTTCTCCACGAGCGGAGTTTTCACTCAAACATCATGAAAAAGAAAACAATCAAGAATTGAGAACTCTTCATAATGCTCAAATATAAAGAAAAGCAAGATCAAGAATTTTTACCTTTTATTATTCAACGTTTCGTTACAATTCACTCAAAGACTACAAGAATTGAGGAGAGAACTTGATCGTCGAATTAGCTTCGCATCGTCTTCGTGAGTCACGGATCGTCTTGGATCTCTTGCTCGGTTGAAGATCGGCGTCGCTTCAAAAATGCTTGTTAAATGCTTTCTTGAATCGGTACTCGATGATCTTGATTTGGATCAAATTGTGTCACTCAATTTGTGTGGAATTGATTTGGATCTCACTAGAATTTTACAACTACCCAACAACAACCTTTTTAATGAAGCCTTGGGTCCCTTTATATAGTCTTCTCCTTTAACTTTCCCTAGAAGCTAGGATTAGCTTCCTTTAGAAGCTAAGCTAGGTTTAGCTTCTCTTGTAAGCTTGGTAGTTAAGTAGAAGCTTCTAGATTAAGGTAGTTAGCTAGCTTTCTTGAGAAGCTTGGTAGGTATTAGGCTTGTACAAGAAGCTTGGCTGTTAGAAAGGAAGCTTCTGGCGATCTCTGGGGACTGAAGTGTATTGAAGAAGTTTTGATCTTGAAAGGAGACCTCAGGAATAGTAATCTGCCGATAATGTGTCAACGTGGCCGCGGATCCGCGGCAGATCGGCCCATTCGGCCGCGGATCCGCGGCCGTTTGGTGGTATTGCTGCATGGAAATTCTAGGTTACTCTTGTGCTGGTTTTAGGGCACTTTTCTAATGTCTGGAATATTTTTATACTTTCTTGTTCACTGCCAGATCACAAGTCTTGGACTTGGCGTATTTTATCGGCACTTTTAGCAGTTTCGGCTCTTTTACCCGGAGAATTTCCTGCATACAATCTCGAGACAAGTGTTGCGATATACAAAAGATCATGCGTGCAATAATAAACACACAATTTCCCTCAAAATGCCGGTTATAATGTATAACACATGTTATTTCGTATTTTACAGACAAATTGCTAATATGTGCTATATTCATACCGAACACTTTTAGATGATTGCAAATAGTAGGGAAATTGATGTGTTAAAAATGCAATATTTTCGACTGATCAAATTCCCCCAAACTTAATTTTGGTCGTCTCGAGCAAACTTGTTTTATTTAAGAGGAGGAGAAAATAAAGAAAAAGAAAAAACTAACTACCACACTTTCGTAGGCAACACGATTGCACTGAGCACGTGCAACAAGCCTTTAAACCTCTAGGTGTCCCTAGTAGGAGGAGTGTTGTCTCCTGAGGGTTTTCAGCGGATTGCACCCACAAAATCCCATAATAAAAGGAAGACCGTGAAAGTTACATGTAAAGATAGAATTATAAAAGAAAGTCTTTGAAAATTAGAGTTTCCAACTACACTAGCTTTTCGGTTGTCATGAGCCCTATCTTAATAGTCATGAAAAGATGTCAGAAATCACATCATCCCTCAATAAAATATTGTCTTTATTATTCATTTCTACCTTTCTTCCAAACATCGATCATATACCTCTACGTATGTGTAAAAGATATCCCTACACTCGGAGAATTCAATTCAAGCTATCATACTCTTGTCCATCACCTCAGTACTTTTTAATTAATGAATATTTAGATGGATTTGCTCACACATTTTTCATGCGAACTTTAATACTTCTTGAGGTACTAACCGACCAATTACTCATGTACTTGCTGATTAGGTGTATTAGTTTTTTTCTCGTCTTGCACCACCCAAGGTTTAGCAGTGACTCCCAAACCAGTTGGTCTAAGGCACTAGGTAATGAAGCACCCTCGCTATATTTTTTTATTGCTGCCTTGGTGATAACAAGACCAGTGTTCATTTTTTTCTCTTAACACCATTTTTTCTTTTTCATTTTTTATTTCCTTCATACTTTGGCTTTTAGACAAGAGCATTTCAAGGTATCCTCTACTATCCCGAGTTTCAAGACGTGTGTAAGTGCGTATAGTAGGGTATCAACATTCAAATGTTTGGCTTCAAAAATAGGAACTATTTTTCAGACTTATTTTTATCCTCAGATTAGTGACTTCCTTCATCTTACTAACCATTGGGACAATGGCTCATAACTACTTATTACTAGTTTCGTTTAAGAAAACTTTTAATTTTCTTGGTTTTCTTAAATTTTTCCAATCTTCTGGATGTAATTTTTTCACTATCTAATCTTTTATTATAAAATTAAATATTAAATATTTTTATCTTTTGATTTTTTAAAATTTTTTTATATGTTTTTAAATGTTTTGTGCTTATGCAAAGTATGATGCAAAATGATGCGAAAATAAGCACAAAGCTCCCCCAAACTTGTTTTCAACAGTGTTCTCACTGTTGCCATTCGCTGGATCACAAAAACCTGTAAGCTTGGGAGGAAATTTATTAACGGGGGCAATAAATATGATCGTGAAAATCCTCCCCCAAACTTATTCTTTGGCTCACCATTTTGAGTAAAAAAATTATTTTCAAGAGCCAGATTATACCCCCCCCCAAACTTGAGTTAAACAATGTTAAGCTTTGAAAATCACAAGAGGGGGTCAAAATTACTGGTCAATGCCAAGCTTTGCAAAGACCGAAAGTCAACACCAACCATTCGATGATTTTATCCGTGTAGTGCATTGGTTGGTGAAAGAACATGTTATAAGGAGCCAGGAAGAAGTGGGGAAAAGGTAAGTGGTGGAATAGAATGGGTTTGCGTCTCGTTTTGGAGAGACGACACAGTGATTGTGATGGATTACTCGCATTCTCTTTATAGTCCAGAAGAAGGGGTGGAGGTTCAATTTCTTTGTTTGGGAGATGATTCATCTCAACACCCGTGTCTTTCAAAAATGCGAGTTCATCAGCAAAATTTTCCTCAAAACTCTCATCGATACCCCGAAGAATAATGTCATCAAAAAGCACGGGGTGATCTTCAGACTCCAAAAACGGTTCATACTCAGTGTTAGATGTTGACCCGGACAACTCGGTGGAAGAGTCCGTATGTGTATGATACATAGTTGGGTCAAACAACAACATATGAAAAGAGTCTAGATCAGTATCATGAGGCTGATCAAATTCGCTGCTGTCGACATCTATTAATTCGACAGAACAGACCTGAGCAGAAGATTCGGAGGGTACACTTCCCAACTTGTAAATGTTCAGCTCTATTGACATCTTCACAAAGGATAGGGTCATAGAGCCATTACGACAGTTGATTATTGTTAGTTATATGTATGCCCTAGAGGCCATTACTGTACATTGGATGTATATTGTAGTGGATGCTTGGACTTATATAGGGATGACTTTCTTGCTCGATATGATAGTATGCTATCTGGTTACTCTTTACCTTAACGTGTACACCGATTGTCTCTCTATTACATGTTGGTAAAGCTCTTAGGATGTGTACTTGACTACCTGGACTATGATGAAGATCATACTAGTGGGGACATGGTAGTCCATAAGTGCATCCTTTAAGGTCCCTAGTCATGGGTGTATCGAGACGGGGCATCGATATACCAAAGTAGACTAGCGTATACCTTCTCGACCCATACAGATGGGCGATGGATGATCCCATATCCATTGGTGTTTGACATCAAAGATGATATACGGGTGCTCAGTGGTGACTGGGTACACTGGACGGACTCGCCGAGAACTCCCAGATGGTATTATACCTTACGTCAGATGGCAGTTCTCTGGTGACACTGGTACAGGTTAGTCTGTAGACCCGAGATCGTCATAGAGTCTTGTGTGATTCCCACTGTGCTTTGATTTCCACCTTACCACGTCCAAGAGGGCGTGCAAAATGGTGGTTTTTGGGTACAGTCCCGAATCACATGGAGGCAATGAGCGATAGGAGGGGATTCGTCTCTCCCGGTATAGGGAGTTGATGTTGCGCTGTGTTCGATTGGCTATAACCGGAAATCCCTGGCCAGGGTTGCTGAGATTTACTGGTAAGTGTTACCAGTAGTTTCTCGAACTGTTATAGACCTCATATCGATACGACTTATCGAGCTATTGGGGTCTGACGTTTACCACCCCTAGGCAAGATATGCGACATATCAGACGACGAGACCGGACTGTACGGTAAGTGTTACTGGTTGGATTCACAGGAGTGTGAGCGGGCTTGCTCGTCGATCTTCTGATCGCTCAATACCCGGGTGGCCGTTATGTTTAGCAGACCGCTTGCGGCTTGTGGGTGTTTGATATGATCATCACCTGCTGCCGGCGTATTGACGAGTCTTTAGAGTCCTACACAGAGGTTTCCTGGCTCAAGCAAAACGAAATAGGAGCGCATATGAGATATGTGAGGGACCGAGAATAATGCATGTATGTGATACCGTATTCTATTCTCGTGATGAATGTATCGATTGGTTGTATGCGATATAACCTAGTTATCGAATCGAGGATTGATTCGATAAATCGATACATTGGATATTAGTCGGTCATATGCGATATGACCGGATCATTAAATCAAGTGTTGATTTAATGATTTAATGTATAATTATATATTTGATATATTACCTTACATTAACTAGTATTGGTTCACTTAAGATGGATTTTCTCACTTGATGTGCACATTGTATATATGATATAGTTTTGTGCACTAGTTTGTATCATGTTTGATGATACATGCAAACTTGGGTGTGTGTGTGCTTTAAACTATGATTAGGTTAATGGTTAGGGTTTGTTTTATTTATTTATTTATTTATTTATTCATTTTGGAAAGGATAAAATGGTGGTTTTCTTTTCTTTCTTTGCTTGAAGCTTTTTGAAGCTTCAAAGCATCTTTGAAAGTCTACCATTTTGTCTTTATCCCAAACCTAACCATTCAACTAAACTATAGTTTATTCTCTACACTAAACCATGGTTGCTAAAATGATAAGAATCACTTTATTTTCTTTTTCATTTATCTTATCATATTCTTTTTCTTCTTCTTCTTCTTCTTCTTCAAGAAGAAGAAACCATTCTAGCTTCAATGGTGCCATGAGAAAAAGAGTGAGAAATCCAATTCTAAAGTGAACCCACTTCCTATTTCTTCATCCTCTACCACTTGCCATGTAGTATAGGGTGTTTTCTTCACAAGTTTCATGACTTGGTGAAGTTGGAGCTTGATCTTGAGTTGCCTCGACGTAGATCATCTTCGGCATCGAAGTCGACGACCTAGCCCGATCTTTTCTCCGATGAAACCACCGCAAGAGTCTAGGATTTCGATGGATACAGAGGAGGGACGTCGTCACGGAGCCAAGGAAGTGGAGGACCGGATCTACAAAGGTTGTATTTCCGTTCACTTAGTGTAAATGTGATTTACTTTCATTTAGTTTCGCCTAAACTCTAGTTAACGATCTTTGCTTAGGGTTTCTCGGCACCTAAAATTTGAATTTGGCATGGTTGATGCCTTGTGAGACCTCTTGAGTGTGCCTAGGAACCCTACAATTATAGCATTAGAAGTGGCCAAAAAGGGGCGACCAAGGATCACCGGAATTTGATTTCGTAGGTTTGCTACAGGCTGTATATCAAGTACAATAAAGTCCACAGGGAATACAAATTCCCTGATTTTTATTAACACATCCTCTAGTTCTTCCCTAGGTTTGGTGATTGATCGGTTGGCCATCTGGAGAGTGCAGTGAGCAGGTTTCAATTCTCCGATCCCTAACTGCTCATAAACTGAGAAAGGAAGCAGTTTAACACTTGCGCTAAGGTCAAGTAGAGCACGGTTAATGTGTTTATCCCCAATAGAAATAGAAATTGTAGGATAGCCAGGATCCTTACGTTTCCTAGGTAATTGTTGAGGAAAAGCTGTGTCTACAGTCTTTGACATGAATACCTTCTTGGGCACTTGAGTCTTCCACTTCCTAGTGCACAGGTCTTTGAGAATTTTCGTATAAGCGGGGACTTGTTGGATAGCATCTAGGAGAGAGATGTTGATGTTAACCTGTTTAAAGTCTTCTCCATTTGTGAACTTGGTCTGTTTCCCCTTAACTGATTCGGATAAGGAGCTTTAGCAATAAGAGCTGGGTCTAGCATTGGAGAAGATCGTGTGGGTAAGAACGATCTAAGAATAGGAGTAGGGATCGTCTTTGGTGGACTACAAGAGATTTGCTGAGGGGTCGAGCCTTGGGGAAAACGGAGAATAGGCTCGGAAGAAAATGGTGGGGTAGACGAACTGGGGTCAGAAGTAGCAG
Source organism: Agapanthus africanus (assembly GCA_030015575.1). Classification (NCBI taxonomy): domain Eukaryota; kingdom Viridiplantae; phylum Streptophyta; class Magnoliopsida; order Asparagales; family Amaryllidaceae; genus Agapanthus; species Agapanthus africanus. The sequence goes on along the minus strand of JASDDO010000028.1, from coordinate 102,854,585 downwards.
TTGAAGTGGAAGGAAAAGTCTCAGCCGGGGTATCATCGATTGATTCTTAATTATTATCATCAATCTCTTCACCGACATGGTTGTCAAGCACTCTTCCAGATCTCAACGTAGTGATAGCGTTCACATGATGTGAATAGCAAGGATTGGGTAAAGGTTGAGCTGGAAGTTTCCCTTTCTCTCTAGCACTCAATTCGGCATTTATACGGGCAATTTGTGCTTCCATCGATTTAATACTCTCACTTTGGGAGTCAGAGCTTTTCTCGATTTTATCGACGGAGGACTGAAGATTTGCCGTAACTTGCATGAAATTTATCAAAAGCAAATTCATGGTTTGTGCGAATGAAGAGGATTCATCAGTACGGTCAACTGCAAAGGATTATACGGTGCAGGTGTGTTGACCGGATTTTGAAAGTTTTGTGATTGGTAGGGGTGCTGACTCAGTTGAAGTGATTGCTGTTGTGGTGGAAGAGCCCTTTGGAAATTGTTTTGATTTGGAACCGTTTTTTGAGTTTGTGATTGGTTCCAAGCAAAATTAGGGTGATTCTTCCGACCCTGATTATAAGTGGAAGAATAGGGATCGTTTCTAGGTCTTTATTGGAAAGCAGCATTGGTATGCTCTTGACCTTGAAACGGAGAATTCAATGGACATTCTTCCGTAAGATGTGATGGATCTGAACAGCATCCACATACAGTTTTGGAGAGTGACATCTGATTTAGGGCGGCTGCTAAAAATTTATTTTTCATAGTTTCGAGTTTCTTTTGCATTGCAGACAATTCAGCTCTAACTCCTATGGAAATATCAGATTGGTTATTGCCACCCCTAGACGATGGTTGATTTACACTCTCCCACTGTAAAGATTTTTCAGCGAAATTTTCTAAAAATCTCCAGGCTTCACCATCATCTTTAGTCATGAAGGTGCCTTGACACATAGATTCAAGGATCTGTTTTGTGGTAGGATTAATTCCCTCATATATGATTCTGCACAGATCCCATCTAGGAATTCCGTGATGTGGACATTGAACTAACAGATCCTTGAAGCATTCAAAACACTTCGAGAATGGTTCATTTGGAAGCTGGGTAAATTGATTTATTTCGCTACGGACTCGAGCCGTTTTATGATTCGGGTAGAATTTCTTTAGGAATGCTGTTACGAATTCTCCCCAGTTCGAAATAGAATGTGCGGCTGTATTATAAAGCCACTTCTCGGCTATATCGCATAAAGTAAATGGGAAAATACGTAGACGCATAGTATCCACAGAAAGCTGTGAAGTACCCATCATAGCGCATACATTTTTAAATTTGGTAATAAAGACATATGCGTCTTCAGACTCGAGACCGTGATATTTGGGTAGAAGATTGATGTATTGGGGTTTGATTTCAAAATTGTCCCCAGTGGATGGTGGAATGGTGAGACAGGTCGAAAGAGGACCTCGCATAGGGTAACGTCTCTCTTGGAGAGAGATGCAGGGTGGATTCTGCGCACCTGCGGACGGTGGCAAAGTAGTGTTAAAGAAGTTCGATGGAGAATTGTCCATCGAAGTGGGTGTGGTGGTGGGTAAAGAAAAAGTAGACGTAGAAATACCGACTTCGAAGTCGATAGGAGGAACGCGGACAAGACGGGCACTAGAATCCCGTGTCCAGCCGAGCATGCACTAAATGGTTTAGCACAAGTGGCAGCGTTGTGTGATAATTAAGGAAAAGATGAGTGTGGTGTTTGTTTTGAAAAATACGGATTTTTTTTGAAAAATCAAATCACAAACAATGCATAAGCAACCCTAAATCTAGTGGTCACCTAGGTCAAGTTTCTAGACCGCTCCTAGACTTCCAGAAGACAAGTCGCAAGATAAATTCTCTACTGCCTCTTTGCCTCTCCTGTTGCCAGGTAAGTGGGAGGTTCTCCACTACGTAAGTAGTGGGCCTAATTAAGTAACCACTTGCCTTAGACACACTTGTCTTAGACACCACAAAAGAAACGCGGATAAGCAATACATTACCCACGACCTCCTTCTGTCCTAAGTGAGCGCGACATTCCTTAGAGTCATGTCTAGATATTTTTTAGTTAATGAGGGTGATGCGGATGCAGTTTTGTGATTTTTGGGGCTTAGGAAGGGTAATGAACTCCCCACCTAATCTGAATTTGGTCTTTGCCCCTTAATTTCCATATTAAAAATGCAAACAACCAAGATCAAACACGCAACAATTTTTCTTTTTGCGGCGCTGCGAATTTTTGCAAAGAAACCTGCAGAAATTGGTTAATGGACAGAGTAGGGAGGAGATAAGAAAGATAGAAATATACCTGAGAAATTTGGAACAGTGAAGCTGCTTTCCCGCCGCGGAACCGCCGCGATATGCGCACTCTGGCCGCGGAAGCGCGGTGTAATGATGAGATCTCTGCACAAAATTTCGTGCAGATACTCCTGTTCACTCACTGGACTTTCTGAGATGTCCTGAAAATTTTTCCTTTTGCTCCACAGATTCCAGATTTCCTCGCAACAATTCACAATAAATCGTTAAGCGCTTGTGCGAATTTTGATCTAAAAATTCTGATGGAATAATAAATCTTTCAACTCAAATTACAAAAATGAACAAATTAGCACACTATCCCCGGCAACAGCGCCATTTGATTGATCATAAATTCTCGGTGTCGTATATAAGATGTTTCACAACCAAAGAAATTTATACCGCAATCAATTGACGGTGTCTATTGTAGTTTCGTCAATGAGAACGGATCGTCCACTGAGAAAGTGTGATTTGCTCGCAATTGTTTTAGTTGAGTTGAAAATTAAAGGATAAAAGAAAATTGTTCAAGAATTGTGAAATTTAGTTTCAAGAATTATCAAGAAAATAAAGATCAAGAATCAAGAATTGTCAAGATGATATCCAAATCGAATGAATTATCAAGATTTGTAAAGAGACTCGTAGAAATCGATCCAATCGATAGTGATGATGAAGAATTATGATTACAAATTCTTATCTATTGATGATTTGTTGCTAGATCGATGACGATCAACGAGAATTAGGGATCTAACGAAGAAACTAGGGTTTCTTCATCACATCCCTTGTCCTTTCGTTGATTAGCACTAAAATTCTAGCCTCTAGGAAATTCAATCATCGATCGTTGATCTCTAATTAAGAGCGAAAATATTCAAGAAAGCATCTCACTCAAAACTAGGTAGTCGATGATTCAATTTCCTAAAGTTTACAAAACTCATAAGATTTAAGAATTGTTCAAGAATTTAATCATCGTCATCTATCTATTTTCTTGATTCCTCCACGAGCTGAGTTTTCATTCAAACATCATGAAAAAGAAAACAATCAAGAATTGAGAACTCTTCAAAATGCTCAAATGTAAAGAAAAGCAAGATCAAGAATTTTCACTTTTTATTATTCAACGTTTCGTTACAATTCACTCAAAGACTACAAGAATTGAGGAGAGAACTTGATCGTCGAATTAGCTTCGCATCGTCTTCGTGAGTCGCGGATCGTCTTGGATCCCTTGCTCGGATGAAGATCGGCGTCGCTTCAAAAAGGCTTGTTGAATGCTTGCTTGAATCGGTACTCGATGATCTTGATTTGGATCAAATTGTGTCACTCAATTTGTGTGGAATTGATTTGAATCTCACTAGAATTTTACAACTACCCAACAACAACCTTTTTAATGAAATCTTGGGTCCCTTTATATAGTCTGCTCCTTTAGCTTCCCCTAAAAGCTAGGATTAGCTTCCTTTAGAAGCTAAGCTAGGTTTGGCTTCTCTTGTAAGCTTGGTAGTTAAGTAGAAACTTCTAGATTAAGGTAGTTAGCTAGCTTGCTTGAGAAGCTTGGTAGGTATTAGGCTTGTACAAGAAGCTTGGCTGTTAGAAAGGAAGCTTCTGGCGATTTCTGGGGACTGAAGTGTATTGAAGAAGTTTTGATCTTGGAAGGAGACCTCAGGAATAGTAATCTGCCGATGACGTGTCAACGTGGCCGCGGATCCGCGGCGGATCGGCCCATTCGACCGCGGATCCGTTGCCGTTTGGTGGTATTGCTGCATGGAAATTCCAGGTTACTCTTGTGCTGGCTTTAGGGCACTTTTCTGATGTCTGGAATATTTTTATACTTTCTTGTTCACTGCCAGATCACAAGTCTTGGACTTGGCATATTTTATCAGCACTTTTAGCTGTTTCAGCTCTTTTACCCGGAGAATTTTCTGCATACAATCTCGAGACAAGTGTTGCGATATACAAAAGATCATGCGTGCAATAATAAACACACAATTTCCCTCAAAATGCCGGTTATAATGTATAACACATGTTATTTGGTATTTTACAGACAAATTGCTAATATGTGCTATATTCATACCGAACACCTTTAGATGATTACAAATAGTAGGGAAATTTATGTGTTAAAAATGCAATATTTTCGACTGATCAGGTACTCACTGGGGGTGAGTATACTAGACAGACTTACCGAGAACTGGCTAGATAGTATTATATTAATCGTCAGATAGCAGTTCTCTGGTGACATGAGTACAGATAGTCCGTTGACCTAAGGTCTTCATTTTTCTTATATGAGTTCCCACTGTGCTTTGATTACTACCCTATCACGGCTCTACCGAGTCATGCAAACAGGTTTTAGTTGGGTACAGTCCCGAGCCAAATGGAAGCAGTGAGCAATTGTTGGGGATTTGTCTCTCCCGGTATAGAGAGTCGATGTCGCGCTATGTTCGGTTATATTCAGTTGGCCAACACCATAAGTCCCTGGCCAAAACAGATTGAGAATTACTGATAATTAGATCAGAAGATTCTTGGATGGTCTTCAGCCACATCGGCACGACTTGTCGGGTTATTAGTGGTCTGACTTTTTTCACCCAGTAGACCCGGCATGCGATACTCTCAGACGAACAGACCAGACTGTATGGAGATTGTAACGGATAGGCTCAGTAGGAGTTCAGATGAGTTTTCTTGTCGGACGTCTTTTTGACATGTGCCTGGGTAGCCGTTACGTACAGCTAGGGCCGCTGATGTTGGATATAGTGCCCTCAAGACAATTATTTTGCAAGTAGACGATTATGATAATTGAACGAGGACCTATACAGGTAGAACAGTCTAACTCGATATGATAATATACTATCTGGTTTGTCTTTATAATTATGTGTATACGTTTTGATAAAGCCCGTAGGATTATTATTTGACTACCAGCATTATGATGCCAATCATATACGTGAGAGCTGGGAGGTCCATAAGCACATCCTTAAAGATCCCTAGTCGAGGGAGTATCGAGACTGGGTATCGATACTTCGGAGTAGACTAGTGTATACTTTTCGAGACCCCGACGAGGGGCGATGGCAAGGTTTCACAAGCCATTGGTGTTGAGTCACCTAAGATAGTATAAAGGTGCTTACTGGAGGTGTGTACACCGGATGGAATCGTCGAGACTTCTAGATGGTATTATACCTATCGTCAGATGGAAGTTCTTTCATGGAATGAGTACAGGTTAGTCCTTCTACCTGAGATTTTCATTTTTCTCGTGTGAGTTCCTACTATACTTAGATTACTATCCTATCACGGCTCAAAGGAGTCGTGCAAACAGATTTTAGTTGGGTACAGTCCCGAGCCACATGGAGGCAGTGAACAATCGTCAGGGATTCGTCTCTCCCGATATTGGGAGTCGATGTCGCGCTGTGTTGGGACAGCCATCACCAGAAATCCTTGGCCAAGGTGGATGAGATTTACTGATGTGATATCAGTAGTTTCTCATTGGGTGATAAGCTTCAGACCGGCATGACTTATCGGGTTAGTAGGGGTCTGACGTTATCCACCCCTTAGACCCGCTATGCGATTATCTCAGACGAAGTGACCGGACTGTACGGAGATTGCATAGACAGGCACAGTATGAATTTGCTCGTCGGCCTTCCTTTCTCTCAATACCAGGGTAGCCGTTACGTACAGCTAGTGCCGCTGTCGTGCTTGTGGTTAAACCCACTACCAGCGTATTGACGAGTTTTTAGAGTTCCATACAGAGGGTTTTCCCAGTTCAAGAAAAATGATGTAGTGGCCGTATATTGATACGTGCAGGGTTCCGATTAGGTATGTGTGCTAGCCACGCGGACTTCAATCGGGCGGATGATAATACTAGCCGGCTTAGGATTAAACCGGATTATTAAATCAAGTTTTGATTTTATAATTTAAATATATATATTTCGGTATGTATATTCTAGTATTATGTTCATTTTATTTTTCTATCTCTTGGGTATTCGTATTTTGATACGAATACGAGCATGTATTTGCGGGGACGTATTCTTGTATTTATAAAAAAATACTTCTAGAAGAAGGACAACTCATTTCAAGGTTTTTCTTTTTAAGAAATTAAGAAATGAGATGGAAAAAAGAAATGGTGTAGGGTATGGGCAAATAAATTTATAATTAATTTGTAAATACTATTTAAGTATGGTTGTAGTTTTAAAATGAAAAAAATTCTTTTTACAAAAGTGTTGAAGCATGCTCGAATTTAGGAAGGAGTTTTCATTCCACCATTTTTGTTTATTTCTCTTCCATGGCTCTTCCATTTTCTTCCTCTACCTTCTCATGAGTTGAGATTCAAGAAAATTAAGAGGAAAAAAAATCATTAGAACACTCACACACATCACTAAATATCCTAAATTAGTATCTTAGGATCTTTAGTTACTTCATGGATGAAGTTGAAGCTTGAACTTGGTTCCCTTGGATGTATCATATTCGGCGAAGGGAGACCATCTTGCAAGTGCGATCCGGAGCTCTTGAGAGCATACTAGAGTCCAACCCAATTGGAGCAAATGAAGACACTACAAAGGTTGTGATTTCTTCCTTTTTGTTCATGCTAGTTTAGGTGTTTGGTTTAGATTCTAATGTATAAGTTTTTAGTGCCATGAAAATTTTTGTTTTCGGATTCCGCATTGGCCGCGGGTTAGCGGTGAGGGCACTAGGAACTTTCAGCTGATGTGTTTGTGGTTAAATCCATTGCCAGCGTACTGTTGAGTCTTTAGAGTCCCACACAGAAGGTTTCCTCGGTTCAGGTGATACGATGTAGAGGCCGTATGGTTATACATGCATGGTTCCGATCATATACGTATACTAGCTATACGGATTTTTGTTCGGACAGATAATACTAGCGGGTTTTGGATTAAGCCACATTATTGAATCATGTATTGATTTAATAATGATCTAGTATTATATTATTGGATTATTTTATCTCTTGGTATTCGTATTTTTTGCAGTACGAATACGGGTATGTATATACGGTGAGGGCATTTTTATAATTTCACTTGAGTGCTTCTAGAAGAAGACACCTCATTTTTGTTATATCTATTTATTTAAATAGATAATGAGGTGGAAGGATGAGGTGGATTAAAGTATGGTTTGAAGCATGGCTATTTGTTTTATTCATTCATTTGTGATAACTATTGAAGCATGGTTACAATATTATATTGTAAATGAAATGCTAGATAGATTTGATCCTTAGCCATTCTTCATTCATTCTACACTTTCAACTTTCTTTCCTCTTTTACTTTCTTCTTCTTTCTCAAACCTTAACCCTTTCATGAGTTGAGAAACCTAGGGTTTATGAGATAAACTAATCCATTAACATATTCTACATTCACTAAACCATCTAGATTAGCAAACTAGGTGTTTTAGTTATCTCAAGTTTGAGGTTGGATCTTGAACTATAGACTCTCAGGTGGATCGTCTTCGACATGAGGAGGCCGATCACTAAGCTTGATCCCGACGGACGAGAAGCTTTAGAAGAGGATAAGAAGACCCGAAGGACTTGAGCACATAGGTATAATCACATCCATAGTAGATTAGAACCTATGTGAAGTGTTATTATCTAAGGCTTATGGTAGTTCTTGGGATTAGTCGGTGTTGCCCATCTTAAAATTGTTTTTTGAAATTTCCGCCTCTCTACAAACCCAGTAGAGTGTGCGATACCGCCTAACATCTACATCATATTGTTAGAGTCGGAAAAATCTCTGTTGTGGACTCTAAAGAGTCGACAATACGCTGGCGGTGAGTTACTGGATCCAATCCATAACCACAAGCACATCAGTGGCACCAGTTGTATGTAACGGCTACCCAAATATTGAATGAAAGGCTGGTCGATAAGCAAACTCGTCCACACCTGCATGATCCTATCAGTGACAGTTACCATACAGTCTGGTCTGTTCGTTTAAAAGTGTTGCTTATCTGGTCTAGGGGTGGAAAATGTCAGACCCCTAATAATCCAATAAGTCATGCCGATCTGAAGTTGATAACTAACCGAGAAAATACCGATCTTCTATCAGTAAATCTCATCCGCCCTGGTCAGGGACTTATGGTTATATCCAATCACAAACTGAAGGGTTACGCTAGCGTCCCGACCATCTCCCGTGGCCAAATGTGGAACAAAATTTTTATAACAATACGAAACTTGGCGCTAGAATAACACTAAATCCGGATCTTAACCATAAACCTAACTAAAAAACTAAGAAGCTATCTACTATGAGAAGAGTTTATACTAAGAGGCTCAAGTCCTTCGGGTCTTTACTCCACTCCTTTGGTATGCTCCTTATAGTGTCTGTTCCCTCATGTGAATTAAATAAAATACAGATAAAGCAGCAAGGAAAACCTCAAATGAGGCATCACGTGCCCACACGTGACCAGGTCTCACGTGCAGATACGTGACCATTTACAGGCAAAGCCTGTAGGCACAGAACAAAATAAAGAAATTGGAAATGCTGTGTTAGTGAGGCATCACGTGTCCACACGTGACCAGGCCTCACGTGCAGACATGTGACCATTTACGGGCAAAGCATGTAGACACAAAACAAAATAAACAAATTGGAAATGCTGTGTTAGTGGGGTCATGTGCCCACACGTGACCAGGTCTCACGTGTAGACACGTGACCATTTACAGGCAAAGCCTGTAGACACTGAATTAAATTCTAAATGAAATGCTTAATCAGTGGGGTCACGTGCCAACACGTGATAGGCTCTTAAAACCCTTTGAAACAATAGAATTAAATTCTAGGTTAAATGCCTTATTAAGTGGGGTCACGTGCCAACACGTGATAAACTCCTAAACCATCTGAACTAATAGAATTAAATTCTAATTAAAAGGGAATCAAAAACCCTAATTGGAAAAATATTTTTCTAGATCTTTCCAAACAAAAAGATTGCACTCTGTAAAGTGGAGTATCGTTGGATTAAAAATCCAACGGTGATTAAAAAATCACCAGTTTATTGAAAGATTCCACACAAAGAAATATTTTCCTAAAATTTACCAGGAACAACAAATAAAATATCTTTTAGATTAAAAATCCAGTGGTGAACAAAATTCACTGATTGATCTAAAAGATCATGTTGGTTATAAAATCAATCAGAATTTTTCAATGAAAGATTGACTAAACAACCTGATTCTTTTCTTTCTCCTATAAATAGGAGCCAAGAAGGAAAGAAGAAGAGATGAACAAAAAAAGGGAGAAATACAACAACAGAGAGAAAAAAAGAACAGAATTTAATTCTCCAAAAAGAAGAAGATCTCTTCGGAAAATAAAGAAACTCTAGGTAAGAGAGGGAAAGAGATCATTCTATAAGTCCCACAAAACAAAAAGAGAATATAATTCTCAAACTAAGAGTTTAACTCTTATGAATAAGAACTTAGTTCTTCCTTTGGTTGAAGATCTGCAGAAGCAAATCTCCCCATAAGTTGAGAATTTAATTCTCATCGGGGGGATTCTGCCATGTAGATCTAAAACCTAAGGGAGGACCTAAGTTCAGAGAATTATATTCTCCCACAAAGCACAGAGGAATTTAATTCCTCCAACAAAGATAGGGTTTAATCCTTAATATAAGAACTTAGTTCTTCTTCATGGTAATAGATCTGCAGAAGCAGATCTCCCCATAAGTTGAGAATTTAATTCTTATCGGGGAGATTCTGCATGAAGATCCAAAACTTAGAGGGAGAATTGAGATTAAAGAATTTAATTCTTTCGAATATATAGGAATTTAATTCCTCTAAACAAATTAGGAAAAACCCTATAAGAGAATTTAATTCTTCAACAAGGGATTTATCTCTCCGTGCACGTAAAAAGATCAAGTACCTAACATGATCACGTGGCAACACGTGACCCTCCCCCTCAATGATCAAAAGAGAACAAATAAGATCAGGTCACGTACTCCTACGTGATCCTTGAACAGACTCCTCAAAATAAGAAGAGCAGAACAAACTGTGGACGCCTTACGTGTCTCCACGTGACCCCTTGACAAACCCCTTTTTAAAAAAAAGAGCAAATGGGGGGAAATCTGAGGAATTGATACCCAATGCATGGGCACCATCACGTGTCCACACGTGATAGTCGTGGAAATCAAGTGTTTAACACTTATATGCATATTCTGAGAATAAAATAAGGGAAGTCTGTTCTAATACTCAAGCGCCTCATGTGACCCGACGTGAGCGTTTCTTTTTTTTTAGTGTTTAACACTATTTTGTGTGCTTTATCCCTAGTGTTTAACACTATTCTAAGCGCATCACGTGGGAGCATGTGATAGCCGATTGCATTCTAGTGTTTAACACTATATTCGATAGTGTTTAACACTATATTCGAGCCAATTTTAGTCCAAATTAGCTAAGTCTTCCAGAGGCAGGATCCCCTTTTGACTGAAGCTTAAATACACACTTATCTTCCAAAGTTGATCATCTCATATGCCATTCAAAGCAAAACCCAGATCCTTTCAACCAACATTGGTTCAAGGGTACATCTCTTCATACCTCTGATACATGTCGTTGTAATTCCTCAGCGTCTTCAGAGAGATGGAGGGTCCCGATAACCGATAACTTTTGGTTCATCCCCAAACGGTTTGAACCAACACCAAACAGACTAAGACATCTTTAAACTGGACCGTAATGTTCCTAAACTAAACTCTATGGACTGTGAGGTCTTTAAACTCATGCACTATGATGTCCTTAATCTTTATAGACTGTGAGGTCCCTAAACTCATAGACTATGATGTTTTTAAACTTTACGGACTATGATGTCTTTAAAATGGACCGTGATGTCCTTAAACTAATTATGGGCCACAAAGTCCCTAAACAAAAACAATAGAGCCCAAATGCTCTTTTGTTGGATCTAAATGATCCCGTTAAGTTGATCTTAGTCTAAAATTAGACTAACGTATTCTTAACAAATTGTTGAGTTGATTTTAGTCTAAAATTAGACTAACGTATCCTTAACAAACGTTTAAGTTGATCTTAGTCTCAAATGATATTAACGATCTTTAAACCCAACCCAAAACCCAAATCTAAGAAAATACGGATTTGGACTAATCCCCGCCCTACGGGCGATAACATAAATTAGTCTCTATATACAATCCACGGGCAACCAAAAACAAAACAAATACACACGACACGAAGTGACCATCTGGAGAAGGAGAAAGTTGTTACCGCGATGCGGTAGCGTAATTAACTGCAGGGGCTTGCGCCTGCAGGGAAGAGCATCCCCATAATCAAAAACCCCTCACAACGAGGGGGAATCTGACGAAGTCTGCTACATCGGCCGCATCTGTCTAAACCTCCGATACACGGTGCCATAAATCAACTTGGTATCTTTGGAGAGGTGGACGGATAAAACCAAATAGCATCTGCCCCCAAAATTCAGGCCAGACGTCCCAACGTCTCGGTCACATCTTTTCGGTGGAGAACAGATTCTGGCACGCCGGTAGGACCTTTTTCTCTTTCCACTCCATACTTCATGTGTCGTGTTTCGCGAATGAATCACGGTTTGACATGGTTTCCTTTGGATGTGAAGTACTAAGATTTGGTATCTTGCTACGTGCAGAAAAAAGAAGATCAATGGCTTCTAACTGCTCCAGCTGCAACAATTACAACAACTCCCGCTCCGTCCCTGTCGGAGGAGTGACCTATGGGCCTCAAGCGGCCTCACTTTTCACGATGCCGGTGGACCAGGTGACGCAAGCTACCACCGGGCTGTTCTTTAGGACCATGCTCCCACCCATGAGCTTCAATGCCCCAATGCCGTTGCAAGAAGCTCTACAGAAGTCGGTTTTTGATCGGCTTACAACTGCCGCGGCCCCTCCCAACGGGTCGCCCAAATCCAGCGCCTCAGTATTCAACAGACTAGGCCAAAGCTCAGGTGGGCCCATGAAAAAGCCTGCAATACCAGAAGGCGTTATCCCAAAGCGGATAGCCATTCCTGCTCCTGAAGTCCTCAAATCGGCTTCTCATGTTAAGGGGCCGGTCTTCACAAGACTAGCCATTCCGATTCCCGCTCCAAATGAAATCGCTAAGACCGCTTCCCCTGGTCGAAAGTTGTCTTTCGCAAGACTGACTATCCCCTCTCAACGGACGTCAATCTTCTACAGGCTAGCACCAATAACAGCCTCTCCTCAAAGCAGGGGGCATGAGTAAGCTCATCCAACAGCGGAGGTGATCCCGGCTGCACGAAATGCTCGATATCGCTACTGGCGCCGAGCGAGGAAGGCTGGGGGCAGTTCCCCTTCTAGACTGACACCGCCATCTCCAACGATAGAAATTGTTGCTGCTGTTCCAACTAGAAACAACTTTGAACCACTTAAGAGGGTCCGCAAGAACTCTCCGTCTGTTGTGCTGAAAAGATCTCCTCCACCTATGGAGAACGTTATAAAGGTGAAGCTGGAGCAGCCCCCTCAGCGGTTGTCCTCTAAAATTTACAAGGTCTGACGTCAAGTCCAAGACTCGGTGATTGATCAAGATTACTCCCGCCGACCGAAGAAGATAAAGGTTCGGCAAGAGAAGGACCACTCTGTCGTACCACAGAAGGTTTCGTCTATCTGGGTGCCCGCTGCAACGGCCCCCTCAACGTCCCAAGTCCACAAAAAGAGAAGGTCGGAGAAGATCCCCGTGTCTGCGACAAATGTCAAGGTCATTGAGCCTAAACGCCCTAAGTCTGGGGCATGATGGTGCATATCGTCTATATGGCATCTGGAAAAGAAGATAGCCGTATCTCCACAGGTCATCGACCGCTTACGCGATCAGTGACTAAGGCTCAGGAGCAACAGCAACAAAAGCTCCAAGTGATGCTAACAGCTATGGCCGCACTCACAGGACCAAAAGCAAGCCCGGAGTTATCATCGGAGCAGCGTCGTGAGCAGGAAACAGATGTTGAATTCCTTCGGAGAATGCTTGAGAAGAAGGACAAAGAGGCTGCGGAACAAGTGGCCAACATAAAACAAATGGCCCTCCTATTCCAAGATATGGTGGGCATGATGATCCAGCCGGACCCTCCAGCCGAAGATCCTCCAGTAATAATTGATGATGATATAGGAGAGTCATCAAATCCCTTGCCGGCTCTGTCAGCAGCCAAGAAGGAGACCATCTCCAAAGCCATGCTCGATGATCATATAGCTCAACAAATACGAGCTCATCAAGCGAATGAAGCAAAAGGCCAAGTCGTCAGAACTGGGCGACCATATCCAGGATGGTACGATCAGATCAAGTATCTGCCAGGATACACGATTCCTAAGTTTCACATATACAAGGGGACAGGCAATCCCCATCAACATATCGCTCATTTCAGGGCTCTCTGCGGCAATACCGAAGGTGACGACAAATTATTACTTCGTCTGTTCGTCGGCAGCTTAGCGGAAACGGCCTTTGAGTGGTATTCAGAGCTGCCCAACGACTCCGTCAAAACTTTTACGGAGATGGAATTGCTGTTTACCCAACGTTTCGCGAGCACTAGCGAACGCACCCCAATCACAACATTAATTAATGCCAGAGTGAAGCTGGGCGAGACATGGGTCCAGTACGTGATACGATAGAGAAATCTATGGTCGAAGTGCGAGTAGTGCATCGAAGAAGTGCCTGCAGTAGGCATGTTCGTAGGTACCTTTGATCCGCAGGCGACCATATCCCAGTTCATGATGTTTTTCAAGCCGACTACCTTTCAGACCCTGATTGATAAGCTGGCCCAAATAGACCAGATGGGTCATAAGCCTTCCTATTCAAAGACAGAACAGCGGAACGAAAAGGGTAAAGGGAAAGCGACCTTTGTCTCCAATACTCAACAACAGCCGAGCAACTTAAACCCGGGTGTTCGCCAAAGCAACGTGCGTTCACGCCAATCCCTCGAGAAGAGACTGGGACGTCCTTATTCATTTCCCCGGGATAAAACGAGGAGACTGTTCTAGTTGGCAGTGCACAACAGGCTCATCACCTTGCCGGATCCGAAACACCCATTGTAACCCGGTGAGTCCAACAATCCTAATTATTGCCCCTACCACCGAGTAGTAGGCCATCCGATTGAAGATTGCTTCATCTTCAAAGGCTGGATTGAGGACCAATACCAACAAGGCAAATTTGCACTGTCCGAGAACTGGAAAGTGAACCCACCACAACCTCACGCTCCTAAAAAGGTCGACACGCCAGGGGCATCGTGCTCTTTTATAGAAGAAGCTCCATGGGAGGTTGCTCTTTCAGCTACGATGAAAAGAATGCTGAAGGATCTCCAAACATGCCCGGCAATCAGGTGAAAAAGTCCACTGGAACCTGAGATCATTGAAGGAATCCTGAAGCCGCGCCCAACACTGAAAGTTGGTGATAATAGTCAAAACGCCCATGCCCAGCCATCAAAGTCTTCAAAGAAGAAGAAGAAGACCAAAAAGCCCGTGAAGCCTAATGACAAGCGCACGGACCTGCAAAAACATATTGACGCGCTAGAAGAATATAACCAGAAGGCGCGAACTCCGGTCACACTCCAAGAATTCCTCAACCATATCCTTGAAAATGGAGATGGCGATAAAGATGAGGGAGAAGACTCATCAGATGAATCCAAGGATTATGTGGCAAGCTGCCACGTGATCTCTCACTCGTTAATAAATGGTGAAGAAGCTCCGGATGCAGAGAAACTGGGGGCAGATCCCGAACCAGAACTCCTAGGACCGTCAGACGAGATGATTGCCGTATTCCTGAATGAGGCCCGTCAGAAAAGCAAAGCCGATCGAGAGCGCGAACTGGCCATATTCGAAAAAGCCGAATGCCGGCGACTGGACGAAAAGGTAAAAACACTCCCACCGGATCAAACCACATCCGCCGTCAGCAAAAGCAGGTTCAAGACAAGGAAACGATTCGCCAAAGCCATGTCGATGGGGATGAAGCTGCCATCTTTCGAAGGAAACACTCCTGGTGTGATACATCCCGACGAAACAGACACACATCCAAACTACTGCTTGTACCATCGGAGGACTACACACCCTACTGAAGAGTGCAACGCCTTTAAACATTGGTGGAAGGGATACGTTGCTCACGGGCAGCATTTCAAGCGGATGAAACGCAAAACTCGTCGAGAACAAAGAAGCACGACAGATGAGCATAAAAGAACAGCTGGTGAATGTCACATGGTTAATTCCAGGGGATCGCAAGTTCTCACCTTCGGGAGTGATTCTGATGAAGAAATAGCCCCCGGCCCTCTCTTCAAGGAATCCATCTCTGAAACAGAAGAGATGAGAATCTGCAAGAACATTCAGTTGCGCAATCGCATGCTACCCGAAAAGAATCTCGGACCCGCAAACAGAGGATCGAGTAAAAAAGATAAAGGGAAGGAAAAAGTCCCTGAAGATATCGCCCTCGATGACTGAATCGTTGAAGAGTTGGCAGCCAAGGACCCGCCCAAGAAAAACAAGGTGGATTACAACGTTCTAGCACACCTGAGGAAGATACCCTCACAGCTAAGCATTCTCAATGCCCTCCTGCTATCTAAAGAGGCGAGAGATTCTCTGATCAAGAAACTATAAGAACCTGACCAGTTTCAAGAATTCCTTGCCGAAGAAAAGATGAAGGACGAGCTGGAAGAAGTTCACACAGCCGACATCACCTTCAACGACGAAGACCTCCTCCTCGGGACATGCGAGCATAACCATCCTTTGTACGTCACTGGATACTATCATGACATCAAGATAGGGAAGATCCTGGTCGACAATGGATCCTCTGTCAATCTTCTCAATATGAGAGTGTTGAAAAAGATTTGCATGAGCGTTCAACACCTCGCTCGGGATAAAATCACTATCTCCGGGTTCGACTCCTAGTCATCACGGACGCTCGGATCTGTGATACTGACGTTACGCTTTGGACTGCTCGTCATTAATATCAAGTTCCACGTCATTGACGCCAAGACTTGCTACAACGCTTTGCTCGGCCGGCCTTGGTTACACGAGTACAGCATTATCCCTTCTACACAGTATCAGTGTATGAAGTATTTCAAAGATGGACTTGAATACACTGTGACAGGGGAGCTGAACCCATTCTCCGTGAATGAAGTCCGAAAGTACGAAGATGCAAAATACTTCTGGCCAGACTTCAAAGACACGGAAAGGTGCCATAAGCCGGAGAATAAACAGAAAGCTATCACCACCATTCCGGTCTTCGGGAGCGATACCGAAGAGGGGGAGGAGATAGTCTATTCAGGGTCGCCTCAATGCAACAAGCCGGGACCGTCCACCCCTATTCTGTTCTTCGGCAGTGACTCTGAAGATGAGGTTAATACAGTATGTTCTATTCGGCCATCAATACAAGCCTTCACTGGTGATGAACGAAGTTTGCAAATCGCCATGGTTCCGCATAAGCATTACAAAGAGCTCGACGCACTTGATACCTATAGTGTGCAGAAACTACAGACGTTCTACGTCCCTCCCAGGCGAAAAGATAAAAAGGCAATCCACTTTTATCGATCTACGGAAACCAAAGTGGAGAAAGAGATCTGGCATGATGCCGATTCTACACTTGACAGGCTCCAGCCCATCCGTCTGCCTAGATACTACACAGAAGGATTAAAAAGGCTGTTGAGGCGCCAAGGCGTACCCTTGAAGCAGACCGCGCGACAAGCCCAGTTCTACAACAGGATCTGGAACGTCCCCGGAACTCAGCGAAAATTGCCCAATGGGAGAATGGAAACGATCGGGCTTGGATATGTTCAATCCAAGAAACGGGAGCGATTCTATGGCTGCTACGTTATACATGACTTCCATGAAGAAAGAGATACTCAGTTAGAAGACGCTAACCCTGAACCAAAACGAGGTCCCATCATGAAAATGCCAAGTCCTTCATTTAAAGAACAGATGGACAAGCTAATAAGAGAAGCGGGTCAAAAAGTCCGGGATGACCATAACCGCGAAATGGCCATCTATTAGAAAGCCAGAACGCAGCACCTCCTTCAGCAGGCTGCAGAGAATCACAATGTTCTTCATCGTGAGCCCGTCATATGGAAGACTCAACGCGGAGGCAAAAATAAACTAAAGAACGGAAAAAATGTTCGACGGCAGCAAAGCGGGTCCAAGAAGCCTCGCGATCGAGAATTGAGCAGCCGGGATCCGTCTCTTATAAAGAAGATGGGTCGAGCATATTCTTTTCCCCAAGTCAAGACAAGGAAGATATTCGATCCTGTCATGAAACATCAGATGATTACCCTCCTGGAGTCCAAACACCCCGAACAAGCAGACGAGGTCTCTCACCCGTATTATTGCTCCCATCACCAAGCGATAGGACATCCTCTCGAAGACTGCTTCACATTCAAAAGCATTGTTGAAGACCAGTATCAACAAGGCAGATTCGCTTTATCCAGCAGTTGGAGGGTAACCCCACCACAGAAGCATGAACCGAAAGCCATGTATGCAGCGAGAGTAGAGCCGGATCAACATCGGTCTTGGAAACGATCTCGTACCTGTCACATAATAACGTTGACGGAAGAAAGAGGGCGCGAGGATATGGACGACCTCTCCCGGTGCTTCGAAAACAATGATGACGAAGTGATCTCAGAGTTTCCACCGGCGCCAAAAGAGCTGGAAGATGGGATACATACTACTGTAGATAACCTCAGAAAAATCGACTTGGGGACGGCAGACGATCCATGGCCTACGTTCGTCAGCGAGCTGCTGCCTAAAGAACAGGTGGCTACACTCAAAGACGTGCTCATGTAGTATAAAGACTTCTTCACATGGAACTATTCCGAAATGCCGGGACAAGATCCAGAAGTAGCTGTGCACAAATTGGCGATATCTCCGGACATCAAACCAGTCAAACAAGCGCCGAGAAGAATGCGGTTCGAACTTGAAATGAGCATCAACGCCGAAGTCAAGAAACTAATTGACTCCGGCTTCATCCAAGAAGTTCGATACCCTGATTGGATCGCCAACATCGTCCCCGTGATGAAAAAAAATGGGACGGTGCGCATCTGCGTAGACTTTCGGGATCTCAACAAAGCCTGTCCAAAAGATGACTTTCCCGTACCGGTCACTGAGCCGATGATAGACAACACGTCCATTCACGAAGTCTTCTCCTTCATGGACGGCTCGTCAGGGTACAATCAAATAAAGATGCATCCAGAAGACCAGAAGCATACCGCTTTCCGAACTCCGCTGGGGATATTTTGCTACAAAGTAATGCCTTTCGGCCTGAAGAACGCTGGCGCCACCTATCAGAGGGCAATGACGAAGATTTTCGACGACCTCATACATGAAGTCGTCGAATGCTATATCGATGACCTTGTGGTGAAAAGAAAATTGCACGAGGAGCATTGAGAGCATCTAAAAATAGTGTTCCGACGTCTTCGGAAATACAACTTAAAGATGAACCCTCTCAAATGTGCGTTTGGAGTTTCCTCGGGCAAATTCTTAGGATTCATCGTGTGACACCGGGGCATCGAAATAGACCCGTCGAAGATCAAGGCGATCATGGAACTTCCCCCGCTAAGAACTCTCAAGCAACTGAGGTCTCTCCAAGGGAAGCTCGCTTATATTCGGCGGTTCATAGCCAATCTTTCCGGCAAATGCCGTCCCTATAGTCACTTGATGAAGAAGGGAACCTTGTTCGTTTGGGATCGCAAATGCCAAAGCGCACTGGACGAAATCAAGCAATACCTGCAGAATCCGCCAGTACTGACTGCTCCAGTCAAGGGAAGGCCTCTCATCCTGTACACAACAGCCCTTGAAGGTTCTTCAGGTGCACTATGGGCACAGGAGAATGACCAAGGGAAAGAGGGAGCCCTCTATTATTTGAGTCGAGTCCTTCTGGAGGCAGAAAACAATCACTCCCCTATCGAAAAACATTGCCTGGCGTTAATCTTTGCTATAACGAAGCTTCGGCATTATGCTTTTGCGCATGAGGTCCACCTTATATCAAAAGTGGATCCTCTCAAATATTTGATATCAAGAGCCATACTAACAGGACGGCTCGCTAAATGGGCCCTCCTCTTCATGGAGTTCTCGATAACATATCGACCCCTCAAGGCAGTAAAAGACCAGGCTATCGCCGACTTCCTCGCTGAGCATCCTATACCTGCCGATTCACCCCTAAATTGCGAATTGCCAGATGAGCATGCCTTTGACACAATCGAAGGGGAGAAAGGAGAGAGTAACACCCGATGGGAACTCTACTTCAACGGGGCATCATCCATGAAGAAGTGAGAGCATAGCACCCCCATAATCAAATCTGGGGTAGGCCTCATCTTCGTGACTCCACAAGGAGGGATAATGCGCTTTGCCTTTTCCTTACAAAGTCGATGACAAACAATGAAGCTGAATATGAAGCTTTGATAGCAGGTCTTGAGATCGCTGTCGACAAGGGAATCGAAAACCTCCTCATATACGGAGACTCCCAGCTGGTCATTAGTCAAGTAAATGGCGACTATCAAACGTGCAAACCAAAGTTGGTAAAGTACGGTGAGAGAGTGCAACAACTGCTGACTCGAATCCCTTCCTACGCCCTGGAAAGCATACCGCGCATGGAAAATAGCAAAGTGGATGCATTAGCCAAGCTCGCCAAAGAACTGGCCGACGAGAACCTCGATGACGTAAGGATCGTTGTGCATAGCCGTCGGGTTCTTGCACCAGTAGAAATATCTCCGGAGTCATCCGAAGAAAAGGGAGCGACCGAGCAAACGGCCATACAAATAAAAGACCAAGAAAATGCTAAGGATTGGAGAGAAGTATTTATAAACTACTTCAAATCCCGTCGAACACCTGAAGATGCGTCCTCAAGACATCAGCTCATTAAACGAGCTCCATCTTTCGCCTTCGTCAATGATACTCTGTATAAGAGATCGTTCGGCACCTTGTGGGTAAGATGCCTTGGACCAGAAGAAGCAAGGAGAGTCGTCCAAGAAAATCATGATGGACTCTGCGGTTCTCATCAAGCCGGGCCAAAGATGAAGCTGAAGATTAAAAGAATGGGCTACTATTGGCCCACGATGATTTAGGACTGCCTTAAATACGCGAAGCAATGCCATTCGTGCCAAATTCATGGAGACTTCATTCACCAGCATCCAAACCCGCTACACCCAACAGTGGCGAGCTGGCCGTTCGAAATGTGGGGAACTGACATAATTCGGCCCATTGAACCATCATCGTCCAGAGGACATCAATTCATATTGGCGACAACGGATTACTTCTCTAAGTGGGTAGAAGCAGTACCACTAAGAGAAGTGAAGACGGAGAATATCCTCCATTTCTTCAAGACACATGTCATCTATCGGTTCGGCACTCCACGACGGATTATCTCCGATAACGGGCCGGATTACAGAAGCCACAAAATCAGCCGCTTCGCACAATAACATAATATAGACTGGAGATACTCTTCGGTCTATTATCCCCGAGCTAATGGTCTGGCTGAGGCTTTTAACGAGACCCTGATGAAGATCGTGAAAAAGACGGTGTCTCAAAATAAGAAGGACTGGCACGAAAGACTGCATGAAGATCTCTGGGCGTATCGAACCACGTTCAAAACGGCCACAAACACAACGCCGTATGCATTGGTATTCGGCACTGAAGCAGTACTCCCTTTGGAGATAGAATTACCCTCCTTACGAGTGGCAGTTCATTACGAGCTAACGAACGAAGAGAATGCTCATCTTCGACTTGAGGAGCTTGATGTCCTCGACGAAACTCGGCTCATGGCACAGCAAAACTTGGAAGCTTACAAAGCAAAGATGATGTGCTCGTACGAGAGATTGACTAGGCCGAGAACATTCCGCCAAGGCGAATTTGTGCTAGTAGTCAAGAGACCTATGATCCCCAATCGTGCCAAACGAGGGAAGTTCAAGCCAAACTACGAAGGCCCATACATCATAGAAAAAGTCTACCAAGGTGGGGCTTATTTGCTCATGGATATGCATGGCGAAAGACCCTTCAGGCCAATAAACGGTCGGTTCCAAAAAAAATACTACGCCTGACGAGTTACGGCCTGGGTTAATGATAGATGACGACGCCTAAGTCCGCTCGCTATCTTCCCAAGCCCAAACTTTATAAGTGGTAGCCAACGAAACCGTTGCAACTATGGACCGAAACATCCCTAAACTAACGCTAGACCGTAATGTCTTAAAACTAGAAACTGACCGAAACATCTTTAAACTACTACGGACCGCAGCATCCCAAGGCTGACGCAAAAAAAACGGTACGTCCATAAGCGAGATGGGCACGGATGAAAACCCGAAAGGGCTCCGTGAGTAAAAACAGCAGGACTACCGGCGAGTTTGTTAAAACCCGAAAGGGCGCAATCTCGTTAAAAGACATTTGCAAGATCCTATCGACCTTGCAAGGAGAAAATACCCGCATTAGATCCTTACGACTCACAAGGGAGCAACACACTTAGGAATCCACACGATTCCTAAGGAGAAAACACACTTACGAGATCCTCACGACTCGTAAGGAGAATTACCCTTTGAGACCCTCACAGCTCATAGGATTCAAAAGCCTTAAGCTACAGGGATCTGAACCTGTTCTTAAGCCGTCATACACCCCGCTTTGGCCCTACAAGTGGTTCAATATTGACCCTTGTATACAATCCACGGGCACGAATAAACATTTCCCTAACAGAGTCCCATCAGCGACTAGGGATATGCTCGTACGGTGAACAAACCCTTGTAAGTCCTCGACTTATAAGGAGACAACACTCTTGTAAGATCCTTACGACTTATAAGAGAACATACACTTAAGAACCCCCACGATTTTTAAGGAGAAAATACACTTACGAGATCCTCACGACTCGTAGGGAAAAATACCTTTATGAGACCCTTACGGCTCATGAAGTTAAAAGCCTTAGTCGACAGGATCCTAACCCTGTCTGGTAAGCCACCTTTGTTCAAACCGATAAGGGCAAATGATGATTCGCTCCTGGCAATATCCCAGTTGTAGCGATACCGATACCTAAATTGGTATCAAATTCCAAGTCTAAACTCGCAATAAAAGTCAGCGAGCCAAAAATGCATATAAAATAGCCGAAATGATGGGGTAACTTGCGACAAAATCAGCAAGTAAAATATATGCATACAAAAGCCGAAATGATTGGGCACCGCGAAAAATAGCCGAAATGATTGGGCAATCGTGACTTTCGCGATATAAAAAAAAGCTGAAATGATAGAGCATCGCGGAAATATAAAAAATAACAAAATGAAAATCTTGTCATACAGGTGAGATCATATCGATCCCTGTATACAATCCAGGAGCACAAACAAAAAGGGAACCATATCATCCCACCAGGCTCCATCAGAAATAGAGCCAAATCTTGATGGAAACATCTACAGCCTGGAGACCCACAACGGCGTTCCTCTTCATTCCAGTAGGATGCAGATGCGACACAAAACAACAGATCCATGGCAAAGTCCCTAGTTTCAGGTCCCGATGGTTCACCAACAACCTAGAGACCACCCCGACGTTCGTCTCGATACAGCAGACGCGATGTCGCCCCAGCGTTCTTTCCCCAGCAAGATGCAGACACGACAAAAAACAATGGAGCCATGGCAAAGTCCCTAGTTCCAGGTCCCGACGGTTCACCAACAACCCAGAGACCACCTCGATGTTCGTCTCGATACAGCAGACGTAATGTCGCCCCAGCGTTCTTTCCCCAGCAGGATGTAAACGCGACACAAAACAACGGAGCCATGGAAAAGTCCCTAGTTCCAGGTCCCGACGGTTCACCAACGACCTAGAGACTACATCGACGTTCGTCTCGATACAGCAGACGCGATATCACCCCAGCGTTCTTTCCCCAGCAGGATGCAGACGCGACACAAAACAACGGAGCCATGGCAAAGTCCCTAGTTCCAGGTCCTGACGGTTCACCAACAACCTAGACACCACCTCGACGTTCGTCTCCATATAACAGACGCGATGTCACCCCAGCATTCTTCCCCCAACAGGATTCATACGCGACACAAAACAACGGAGCCATGGCAAAGTCCCTAGTTCCAGGTCCCGACGGATCACCAACAACCTAGAGACCACCTCGACGCTCGTCTCGATATAGTAGACGCGATGTCACCCCAGCGTTCTTCCTCCAACAAGATGCAGACACGACACTAACAATGGAGCCACAACAAAGTCCCTAATTCCAAGTCTCGATGGTTCACCAACAACCTAGAGACAACCATGACTTTCGTCTCGATACAACAGACGCAATGCCAGCAAACGAAGCGAAGGAAATATTCCCAGCTTCAGGCTCTTAACGGTAACTCATATAAAACCTGAAAGACTATCGGAGATCATCCACACACCAGCGCGGAATGGTTATGACTCATCGAGGCTCCCCAAACCGAGTCTAACCTCAAGCAAAAAGCGGTATGGCAAAATTCCTAATGCTTGCTCTTCTGACGGTCAAATCGCCTAGGAAGGTTGCTTGAAGGCGTCTTGTCCATCCCCCGAAGGGATCAGAGACACGACAGTTGCAAGACTACTCGAACAGCAAGATTGCCTATCGAGGAATACATAAGCCGACGCGACGGTACGACGGAAAAAACCCTAGTACCACAGACCCTAATGAACCTTTGTCGTAAAGAGCAGAGGTTAACTATGATGTTAGGACATTCTTGCGAGAACTTCTCGATTCGTTTCGACTCGTGAGGAAATTAGTGTCCTTGCGAGAACTTCTTGATTCGTCTCGACTCGTAGGGAAAAGCCTTAGGCAGCGGGGATAAGGACCTGTTTTCTAAGCACTGGGGCCCTGCAAGTCAGTCTAAGATGGGCGCTTGCATACTATTCACGGGCCACACTCTCCAAAGCCGAACATCGACAAGGAGGGAAACAATCACATACGAGTCCTCTCGACTTGTAAGCGGGAAAATTCTCTTGCGAGATCCTTACGACTCTCAAGAGAAAGCACACTTAGGAACCCTCACGACTCCTAAGGAGAAAATACACCTACGAGATCCTCTCGACTCGTAGGGAGAAAAATCTTTATGAGACCCTCACGGCTCATAAAGTTGGAAAGCCTTAGGAGGCAGATCTAAACCTGACTCCTAAGCCATCGCTGTTCTACAAGGAGATCAAAATAGATTAACCACAAAATGCATTTACTAAAAGGGACACACCACCATGGAGCAAAATATCTCTTTTATTCATGAATCAAAATGAATACAAAGTACAATTTATGAAAGAATCAAAAAATACTCTCATTCAGGAGTATGTACAAAAGAAGAATAAAAAAGACATATACAATTTTTCAAGCCGGCGGATAATTTAATAGATTTGTCAGTTCATCCTTTCTCCGCTGGGCCTCGGCTTCATAATTTGTTATCTCTATGAGACGGGCCTCCGCTTGAGACTGTTGGGCCTGGTACGAGGAAAGCCGACTTTCAAGCTCCTGTTCGGTAACTTTGTGGGCTTCAACCATCTCGCGGGTAAAAATGATGGCTTTATCAATAGCTACCACCTCCCTGATAGCTTCTTGAAGCACCCGCTAGAGTTCATACGCACGAGTGGTCTTGGCCGTAAGTTCAGCTTGAAGTTCCCCCAGCGCATTTGAAGCCAGCTTCCTCTCTGAAAATTTTCGGCTGAACCTCTTCTCGCATGACAGTATATTTGCGGCGCACCGTTCAATCATCCCCTGTAAGCTCGCCTTTGCAGCCACAACCTCTGAAGGAAGGCGCATACATTCAAGACTATGCAAGCAAGCCTCCACCCGACGACAAAACTCAACCCAGACTTGCACCAATACTTCACCATGGTAAGAAGCAAGAAAGAGGAGAGAAATGTTGGTTTCGACAGCAAATTCTTCGGCCGTGATCAAGCTACCAGCACGAAGGTCTTCGATCAGAGCTGACAAAGAGTGAAGGCTTAGCTTTGCCATTCGTTCAGAGGCACGTAGAGCATAGGGGCGGTGGCATAACGATGCGAGATTCCAGCATGGTAAGAACTGGCAAAGCTGTTAAGATTTATAAACAATCAGCGAAATTTGCAAGCAGAGAGCAGATGGAACAACGTCGAAACTTTACTTACCCACAGTCATGCAAGAAGGGTCTAAAAGATCCCCAGGCCCGTCAAGAATCTCAACTTCGTCGTCAGCTTCCAGAACTACAGAAGACATCAGCATCGTCATATGAAATAATAATAATTCCGTGAGAAGGGGAAATAACACTAACCTTTCCCAGAAGAGAGGACGATGCGTTGCGGGGATATTGCCTGCGGAGCGGCCATCTCGAGCAAACGCTGGAAAGACTTTCTGGGAGATAGGTCCGCAATGGACACCGCCAATCCTCGTAACTCTGAAAAGACGAAAGGATTCAGGTAATGAAGAGATCATTAAAACAAAAGATAGAAGGATACCTTCGATAATCCTCCCGCTTTGAACAGGAGGGATAGTCGCTTCGGCAGCTTCCTCCGTACCCTCAGGCACATCATCGGAGACACTTGCTGGTGTGACGGCTATCAGTCGAGGGGCAGCGGCCACCACTTCAGGGACGGTAATTTCAATTATTTGTTCCACCTTCTCCAGGCCATCGCCAGAAAGGTCCATTAAATCCACAGCCAGAAGGGACACCTCTTCAGGGTGAACGGGCACAAGGAAAACAGAAGCCGTCGATGGAAGCTCTGCAGCAGGAATAACAACTGTAGCGTCCTCCTCCACACCTACTGGTGTCTCATCAGGGATATTTATAGAGTCTACAGTCAAGACGCTACTCGAGCCCAGATTCTCTGTCGTCGCCGAAGTCCCTGCAAGGTTTTACGGAGATAAGAAGACATGGAAAGCAAAACAAATTACTCGCCGAAGGAAAAATACAAAAGAAATGCATACTGATTCGCCAAGATGCCTCAAGTATGGCTTTTTCGAGCCGACGTTCCTTCCACAGAAGGTATGCTCGCCGGAGTTCTAATGTAGATTCATGACCGCCGGTCCATAACGACAATGCATCTTCAGAAGCGGCAGAGATAGGCTGTTTGAGGGCTATCTCGCCTCCCCGCTCCAGAGGGCCTATAAACACTCGCCGTACTGATGGAGGATCTTCATAGAATATTACGGCAGGGTAGGAACTCTTTGAGATGCGCACATTCTCGGTCTCATCTTGGGAACGCCTTATAACCTCAGCCAGTTGTGCGGCTTCCTCGGCAGACGAGTCTGGAAAAATAAGACCATCATCCGGCTCTTGCATAGAGATTGGTTCGTCTTGAATGATGGGCTCGGATTCCATTAAAAGGTAAAGTAGACCAGTGACGGTCTTCTTCCTCCGCTTCGACCCAGAGCTGGCGTTGGAAGATGATCGCTTCCTTCCCTTCGGCGCTTTGGTGTGACGTTGACCCACTTCACATTCGATATCCTCTCTTGGCGGTGCTACCGATAATGATACTGCCATGAGCTGACGCCACAGCCGATGAAACTGCTACTGGCGCCTTTTCAGAAGCCCTCACTTGAGCTTTAGTACGCATCGGAATGCCAACTGTGGGAGAAGTCAGACCCGCATCCACCGCCTCAGGAATAAGTAAGGCGCCAACACCCCTCAAAGGAGGGCAAGCCATTGCCCGTGGTCGCGGCGGGACTCCCGTAGCCTGGAGCGGGGCGGGAGCTCTAAGCCCAAAAAGTATCCTCCTCTCCTCAGCAATGATGGGACTAACTCGGTGGCGGTACCAACCCGTGAAAGCCCCCACACACCTCGGAATATAATCGGCCTCAGGGATCATGAAATGAGAACCGGTGTTCAGCCGCATGAAATGATGGGTGGCGTCGCGAACAGCTTTGAGAGAAGAGTTAGGCTCCACCATGAATGCCTCAAAGGGAACACCCTGGTCATAACCTAATTGCCAGGCAAAGCGGTGTAGATTATACCATATCATTTCGGCGGAACACCAAATAACCCGGCCTGATCGAGTACAAGTGCATGGCTTCCTAGGGCTTCAAGGATGGTGCTCCCTCTTTCGATAAATCAAACAGCTGCTGAACAGGTCCCGAAGGAGTGGAGAGGACTCGATCATTAAAAACAATCCCACCTTCGTGGGCATAAGGATTAAGCAGCACACGAAGAGCCCCTAACTGAGTCGGATCAGGAGCAGAAGCGTCCACTAACCTCTTGAGCCGCGGGAAAGTATAAGCATCATAAAAGTCGGGTCTCTGGTGCGCAGGAAATGCCCCTAGCACATACATCTGAATCCATGACGTAAAATAATGAAGAGAGAAACTCACCACATCCATGCCTGGGGTTGAGGTATTGGTTGCAGTGCTTAGCCCATGGTACAGATGCGATAACCCTGCAATGCCCACGGCTAGTCGCGTCCCTTCGGCAATGCGTCGAGCAAAGTAAATGATCGAGGCTCTCATAAATCGACGATGCATTGGAATGACAACTAGCTGAGCCAAACGCTGATAAAGCCGACGAAGAAAGTCTCTTCATCTATACCAGGAGCTGCAATCGACTCAAAAGGTACAGCAGACAAGATTGGAATATAGAACTGTGGCAAATCTTCTTCTCTAGCCGGTAGCTTATTTAAACCAAACCCGAAAGGGTTGTTGATATTCTCGAACTTCGGAGTCGCTTTTGATAGGACGTCTCCACGAAGGAAGCAGGCGATAAAGCTTTTAAAAGTGACGCCCTGTCCCTCTGACTCTGTGAACAGCTTCTCAAAAATACCCAGAGTCTTGATTACACTCGGGTACTTGTGGCGGACGGCATTTTCAGTCGACAAGCCGTCAAGCGTAGCGGGCACAGTCTCGAAGGCATACTCATCAGAAGGCAACAATTCTTCGTAAGGCACTCCCCTAATCGGTAAACCCAAGATCTCACGAAATTCTTCCAAAGAAATCGAAACTTCGCGGTCCCCTAACAAGCAAGTGTTGGTGGGAAGATTCCATTGATTAAGGAAAGCTTTAACCCACCATACATGAGGAGACTGATAATGGAAGAAAGACGCGTACACCACCTGGTAAAGCCCGACCTTCTGCAATCGCGTACGATGGGCAGACAGGATATAACGAGCCAAAAGAAGATAGCACGTGGGATGGCGAGGGGTAAGTCCTATCTTGTAGATTTATCCCCAGGGCTGGGCTTCACCTTGGCAGATACGACGCCCCAAGATGTCTATGGCCGGCACAGGCTGGTGTGGTATCCCAACTGTTGACGGCTCGAGCCGGACTGTAGGAGTCCAATCTGCCACCTCTACAGCAAAAGCAGTCTGCGGATGGTCCATTGGCAAGAACGGGCGGAGAGGTTCTGTTGGCACCTCGCAAAGAAAGCTTCGGCGACCGCGGATGATATGACTGTACAAGGTTCCCCATAAAAGTAGATTGGCGCAGTCCAGGTCATGAGCCTTAATCATTGCCATCACCTCTTCATCAGACAGTGACTGAGGAAAAGCAGCCTCCGAGCGGGTAAAAGGAAAGTACAGAAGAGAAGTCATTGTTCCTAAAACAAAAGAAAGGAAACTGTTTATGAAACCCACACGTGTATATATATTTATATATATATATATAAAAGACAGTGGAAGAAGGCGACAAGCCTCTTATTTCATGGGACCATTGGTTGCAAAACACAGGGGCCCCACAAAATCAGGATGGCGGCTCACTAATGATGAGGCAGGGTAATCATTACGAGAACAAAGGAAGATTCTCAATAAATGAATAAGTGGATTTCAAACACCTCTACACATTCCCCAAGGAAAAAACTCATCACCAACTCTGGGAGAAATCCAAGAAATATCTCTCCTAAAATTTTGCCAAGAACAACTGAAGATGAAAATCTCAAGAAGTGTTTTTTGATAACTAAGTTCTCTGAAGGAACTAAATTCCTTTTCAACAGAGAAATTAAATTCCAAGAAAATCTTCAGAGCTTGGCTCTTT
The DNA here is from genome assembly GCA_030015575.1 of Agapanthus africanus. Classification (NCBI taxonomy): domain Eukaryota; kingdom Viridiplantae; phylum Streptophyta; class Magnoliopsida; order Asparagales; family Amaryllidaceae; genus Agapanthus; species Agapanthus africanus. The sequence continues at coordinate 102,825,513 of JASDDO010000028.1, read as the reverse complement.
GAAACGGAATTAAATTTCGAAGGAAATTGTGGCTATCATCAAACCCTCTTGGATCAGAAAAAATGCCCAACATTAGGGGCTTACTGCCTAAAGATTGTGCGTTCTTAAAATTCAGAAAGCATGGGTTTTTATTAAAGGGAAAAACCCTTGGTGTGGATTTAAAATCCAAAGAAAATTTCTACAAAAAGTTCCTCGGCCGTTCAAGATCCTTACCTGAAAAAGGATTCCTTTGTGTTGACAGAGTTAAACTCTGGATTTTGTTTTAATGAACATAGAACTGAGCTCTGAGGAAGAGAATTAAATTCTCAAAGAAATTGAACAAGGAAGAAGATGGAGGAATGGAGGCACTGTTGAAGTGACCTCTGTATTTATAGGACGTGATAGGAAACGGTTCGTCTTTCTCTTTCCCTAGGCGAATCCAACGGCCACAAAGGTTACAGCATTGTACTCACGTGCAAACACGTGAGAACAACGCTGTGGGGGCATTTGTTCCCTCATGGGAATTAAATCAAATACAGATAAAGCAGCAAGGAAAAGCTTAAATGAGGCATCACATGCCCACGCGTGACCAGGCCTCACGTGCAGACACGTGACCATTTACAGGCAAAGCCTGTAGGCATAGGAAAAAATAAACAAATTGGAAATGCTGTGTTAGTGAGGCATCACGTGCCCATACGTGTCCAGGCCTCACGTGCGGACACGTGACCATTTACGGGCAAAGCCTGTAGACACAGAACAAAATAAACAAATTGGAAATGCTGTGTTAGTGGGGTCACGTACCCACACGTGACCAGGTCTCACGTGCAGACGCGTGACCATTTATAGGTAAAAACCTGTAGACACTGAATTAAATTCTAAATGAAATGCTTAATCAGTAGGGTCGCGTGCCAACACGTGATAGGCTCTTAAAACCCTAAGAAACAATAGAATTAAATTCTACGTTAAATGACTTTTTAAGTGGGGTCACGTGCCAACACGTGATAAAGTGCTAAACCATCTGACCTAATATAATTAAATTCTAATTAAAAGAGAATCAAAAACCCTAATTGGAAAAATATTTTTCTAGATCTTTCCAACAAAAAGATTGCACTCTGTAAAGTGGAGTATCGTTGGATTAAAAATCCAATGGTGATTAAAAAATCACCAGTTTATAGAAAGATTCCACACAAAGAAATATTTTTCTAAAATTTACCAGGAACAACAAACAAAATATCTTTTGGATTAAAAATCCAATGGTGAATAAAATTCACTGATTAATCTAAAAGATCATGTTGGTTATAAAATCAATCAGAATCTTTCAATGAAAGATTGACTAAACAACCTGATTCTTTTCTTTCTCCTATAAATAGGAGCCAAGAAGGAAGGAAAAAGAGAAATAAAAAAACGGGAGAAATACAACAATAGAGAGAAAAAAAAGAAGAGAATTTAATTCTACAAAAAGAAGAAGATCTCTTCAGAAAAGAAAGAAACCCTAGGTAAGAGAGGGAAAGAGATCATTCTATAAGCTCCGACAAAACAAAAAGAGAATTTAATTCTCAAACTAAGAGTTTAACTCTTCTGAATAAGAACTTAGTTCTTCCTTTGGTTGAAGATCTGCAGAAGCAAATCTCCCCATAAATTGAGAATTTAATTCTCATCGGGGGGATTCTGCCATGCAAATCTAAAACCTAAGGGAGGACCTAAGTTCAGAGAATTTTATTCTCCCACAAAGCACATAGGAATTTAATTCCTCCAACAAAGATAGGGTTTAACCCTTAATATAAGAACTTAGTTCTTCTTCATGGTAATAGATCTGCAAAAGCAGATCTCCCCATAAGTTGAGAATTTAATTCTCATCGGGGAGATTCTGCCATGCAGATCCAAAACTTAGAGGGAGAATTGAGTTTAAAGAATTTAATTCTTTCGAACATATAGGAATTTAATTCCTCTAAACAAAATTAGGGTTTAATCCTATTAAAGAATTTAATTTTTCAACAAGGGATTTATCTCTCCATGCATGTAAAAAGATCAAGTACCTAACATGATCACGTGGCAACACGTGACCCTTCCCCTCAATGATCAAAAGAGAACGAATAAGATCAGGTCACGTGCTCCCACATGATCCTTGAACAGACTCTTCAAAATAAGAAGAACATAACAAACTGTGGGCGCCTCACCCCTTGACAAACCCCTTTTAAAAAAAAGAGCAAATGGGGGGAAATCTGAGGAATTGATACCCAATGCATGGGCACCATCACGTGTCCACACGTGATAATCATGGAAATCAAGTGTTTAACACTTATATGCATATTCTGAGAATAAAATAAGGGAAGTCTGGCCCAATACTCAAGCGCCTCACGTGACCCACGTGAGCGTTTCTTTTTTTAGTGTTTAACACTATTTTGTGCACTTTATCCCTAGTGTTTAACACTATTCTAAGCGTATCACGTGGGAGCACATGGTAGCCGATTGTACTCTAGTGTTTAACACTATATTCGAGCCAATCTTAGTCTAAATTAGCTAAGTCTTCCAGAGGCAGGATCCACTTTTGACTGAACCTTAAATACACTCTTGTCTTCCAAAGTTGATCGTCTCATATGACATTCAAAGAAAAACCCAGAGCCTTTCAACCAACATTGGTTCAAGGGTACATCTCTTCATACCTCTGATACATGTCGTTGTAATTCCTCAGCGTCTTTAGAGAGATGGAGGGTCCCGATAACCGATAACTTTTGGTGCATCCCCAAACGGTTTGAACCAAAACCAAACAGACTAAGACGTCTTTAAACTGGACCATAATGTCCCTAAACTAAACTCTACGGACTGTGATGTCCTTAAACTCATGGACTATGATGTCCTTAACCTTTATGGACTGTGAGGTCCCTAAACTCATAGACAATGATGTCTTTAAACTTTACGGACTATGATGTCTTTAAACTGGACCGTGATGTCCTTAAACTAATTATGGACCGCAAAGTCCCTAAACTAAAACAATAGAGCCCAAATGCTCTTTTGTTGGATCTAAATGATCTCGTTAAGTTGATCTTAGTCTAAAATTAGACAAACGCATCCTTAACAAATTGTTAAGTTGATTTTAGTCTAAAATTAAACTAACGTATCCTTAACAAACGTTTAAGTTGATCTTAGTCTCAAATGAGATTAACGATCCTTAAACCCAGCCCAAAACCCAAATCTAAGAAAATACGGATTTGGACTAATCCACGCCCTACGGGCGACAACATAAATTAGTCTCCGTATACAATCCACGGGAAACCAAAAACAAAACAAACACACACGACACGAAGTGACCATGTAACACCCTAGTTCATTTATACCAGTTCTATTTCGCGTATTTCTTTATTTATGGTATTTTCCTGATTTACTGTGTTTTGGGTGCGAATAGTGTATTTGACATTTGTATTTGCATCCGACCCAACCTGCTTGCTGGAAACCCGTCTTGATTCTTGTTTATGATTTATCCCGGCTTGTTATATGGATCCGTGCATTTTCATTTTATACGGCATACTGGTATTATATTTTGCATCTGCATTTTTTTATTATAATATATAAAGTCAAGAAAAATATTTTAAAAATATATAGTATGGCCTGCATGATACCCTTAACCCTGTCGTAGCATCCGCGCATCTTGTTCGCGTCCCGTTCAGTGTAACGGGCCTGTTTGGATGGCTACGTGCACGTGCGTGCATCCGTTCTTACGGGTATACTTTTCGTTACCTGGATATCCTATTTTAATATTGGTCGACACGTATATTTTCCGTATTTAAAACTGGATTTTTAGACCTGACTCGGGCATGTTTTGGACTATTTTTGTATTAGCCAAAATATCAAATATTTTATTTATATAATATTTTTATTAAACGGTTATACTAAAAAAATTTAGTAACGAAAATATTCTTTCAAATTTTTAAAGAAAATCTTTCTCAAACAGACTTTCTCTCTCTCTCTCTCTCTCTCTCACATCTCGCGAATCCTGTTCATCAAGAATCTCGTCACCTCCCTCCTTCATTTCTTTTCTTCTTCTTTTTAACCCCGCGACGAGAAACCCACAGAACCCTACGCCCTCCACAAGATTCCCAGAAAACCCTAACCTTAACCTTAGCCGCCTTCACCCCGACGCCCTCATCGTTATCAAACTCTCCTCCTCTCCTCGACCTTCTTTTTCTCTACTATGCAACCCATCAACCGAACCCTAACCCTAGCTTCACCAACCCAGCACCCAAGCACCCTGCACCCATCGCCGGCGCACTCACTCCGTCGATCTCATCCCGGCCTCTGCACCATCCTCATCTCTCTCTCCACTCCCTCTTCTCCTATACCCTCTCCCCTGCACAACCAGAAACCCCTTCAACCCCAAACACCCACACTACCCATCGCCGTGAAACCTCACCGTCGACAAACCTACGACCTCGTCATCGTCACCCCTCTGTTCTTGTCGTCTCTAGCCCTGAGCACCAACCCCAGCCAGTGTAGTCGTGTTCTTGCTTCGCCTGGTGTTGTCCGTGCACGCGTGTGGATATTGCGACGTTTACCCGACGTCGGACGTACCATACGTACCCATCGTGTGATCCAATCGAGGCAAGTTCTTCTTGCTACATGCTATTTATCTTATTATGCATCCATATGAATAAAATGTTACATGTTTATTATATTATGCATCCATATTAATGTTTTACAGTTTTTAGGATACCTATATGCATCCATATCATTTATTATATACGTAGCTGCATCTACAGATTATATTAATTCATATTATTGTTAGATTAATACCCCATGCTTGATAAGGTGCATCCTACATATTTATGGAGTTGTAGTTGTAAACCCCTGATAGATAATCGAGCATCCATGTTTTATTGTGTATCCATACCATTAATTCTGCATATCTAGTTGCATGCCAGATTATATTAATACCCCATACTTGATAATGTGCATCCTACATAGTCATGATATAACCCCTGATAAATATTTGTGCATCCATGCTTTTATCGTGCATCCGTACTTGCTACAGTTTTATTATGAGCATCCGCTTGATACCTGTGCGCTACCTGTCATAACCAGATATACCATTACTTGACCTGTTACCTGATCTTGTTACTAATGCTGACAATCCTGACATGTTATCCTGACGGGCGTATCCTGTTGTCTACATAGACAAACCTATAGCTGCTTGATCCTGTGTTGGCATTAGCTCCAGATTATCAATACCTGACTTGAACACATAACCTTGGGGGTATGGGGAAATCAAAGGTGTAACCGAGTGTAACTTAAAAGGGTATTACTTGGTCCGTGGTCTCGGGGGGTAACGGGACAGAGTCATTCGTGACTCTTACATTTTGATCCGTGGTCCCGGAGGGTAACGGGACATAACCATTCTTAGTTCACATATCCTGATCCGTGGTCCCGGGGGGTAACGGGACATATTCTTTGAGTTACATAAGGAGTACATCAATTGATTTCGAATAACTTTAGAATAGATAACCCAGTAGCACAGTTTAGATTATTTACCGCACTTCACCCGCACGTATACACTTCACTGTTTCAAACCCGTGTTACTTGTTATACACTCATTACTGTTCATACTCATGCCTGCATATGTCGTGTATCCGGTTCATTTATTATCGTTTGGTATTATGACGCACTGACGTCTGGGTTTTGCATGGCCCAGATCCTTTATCTCTTTTGCAGGCTGATCAGGAGTATTTCAGCCGACAGGCCGAGCAGTGAGGATCCTGTTAGTATCTAGTTAGTTTAGTTTTATTTTCGTACTTTCATTCCTGATGTGAGCCCATATTTTGGGACGTACTTTCCAGATTGTTACTGTTTATTGGATTATTGCTTCCGTATATTATTTCTTGACTCTTTTATTCTGGCATATGGACATGTACTAGATAGTTTATTTTATTTCTACTGTTCTTGATATCTTATAGACAGCCGTAATATGACTGTGGAGGGTTGTTTTCTAGCCACAGGTAGCATGGTTGGCTCTGTCACGTGCCGATCTTAGCGCACTCTGGGAAACGGGGCGTGACAGGGTTTGTTTGGTATCAGAGCCATATGATTTAGGTTAATCGAGTTTGATTCTTTTGTAGTTGGGTATTGGACCCAATACACGAATCAGAAAACCTGTAATTAGGAACATGTTCTGCCACATTGTTATCGTGATTCTTGAATCATATCTTTCTATTGACCCTTGTCTTGACTTTATGCAAACAACTTTGCATCTCAACTTGAAACTTTTGGTTCCCTATTGTTTTTCTCTAGGATTTGGGCGACTTGAACAGAGTTATGTGATTGTAATTATGAACTGCAGCATGGTTACAATGCGGTACTCTATTTAAGTAACTTGGAGTCCTAGTCTTGATTCATATCCTTAATTTATGGTCATTATTTTACCTTGCTTTTCTCGGTTTCATTGCCTACCAGTTTGTGTTCATCGCAAGTTTTGAATCTTGTTTATCATACTAATCCTCTTCGGTATCTTGGTTGTAGGATCATGGCAGACAGGAACCTGCGATCGTACCGGAGGCGTGTTGATGACGCCGCATTGCTTGGAGTAATTCGTGAGATGCTGGAGAACCAGAGGCGGCAAACCGAGCTGAACCAGCGGCAAGCCAAAGCTTTTCAGGAAGATTTGCGGACCGTCCAGCAGTCCGTAAACAATTTTGCAGCCAAACCAGTAGAGCGTGTTGGTACCGTGGCGGATTTCAGGAGACTTGGTCCGTCCATTTTCACTGGTTTGGATGAGCCGTTGCCAGCGGAGCAGTGGCTGGTCGATGCGGAATCTGCTCGTTGCAGCACAGATTCTGGAGGACAAGAGAGTGGATGCTGTACGCATCCAATTGGTGGACTGTGCCCGTGAGTGGTGGCTGGTCGAAGAGACCCGTTTGCCCAAGCCGATAAATTGGGCAAGTTTCTCGCAGAGTTTCTTAGAGAAGTTCTTTCCACAAACGGCACGGGAGGAAATGGAAGAAAATTTTATCAGTTTGAAGCAGAATGGCGGATCTGTGGATACGCATGCGGCTGAGTGGATATGGCTCAGTCGATTTGCTGGACCTTTGGTAGCCAAAGAAGCTGATAGGGCACGAAGGTTTATGCGCAGTTTGGACGTGGAAATCCAGAGGCACATTATATCTCTGGGATTGACCACTTTCTCGCAAGTTCTTAAAGCATCCAGGGAGCAGCAGAGCTTATTAGTGAAGACGGGGGGTACGCAGTAGCAGGCAGTTGTGGTGCGGAAGCCAGCTTTTACACCGAACCGAGCTCCTTTACGCAGAGGTATTCCGGTGAACCGACATGGAGTAGTACCGATGAAGAAGCCCGTCGCAACTGAGCCGAGAGGAAGGATGTTTTGTGACTTTTGCCATCTACCCGGACATCAGCAGAAGGATTGTCGGAGGAAGCTTGGACTTTGTTTGGTTTGCGGATCAGCTGATCATAGTGTCAGTGTTTGCCCGTCGAAGCTACGTTTGAAGGATGATGTTCAGAGACCACCGCAGAGACAGATTCAAGGGCAGAGGAAGATAACTCAGGGACCCAATCAAGCTCGAGCCTTTACTCTGACGGCCGAAGAGGCCAAGGCTTCAGAGGAAGTTGTTTCAGGTATCCTAATTGTTCATGATTTTCCCGCATTAGCATTATTCGATTTTGGTGAATCCCATTTTTTTTATGTCGTCCAAGTTTATTGTTGCACATTTGATTTCTTGCACAACCCTGTCTAGTTGTTGGGACATACACATTAGGAATGGGAAGATCATATCTAGTAGTGAGTGCAAGGATTTTTCGGTTGTTATTTGCAGATGGGAGTTATTTGCAGATTTCTTGGTGATTGATACCGGTAGTTATGATGTTGTTTTGGGAATGGATTTTCTCAGCACTTTCCACGCTCACATTGATTGTAGGGCAAAGAAAGTGATTTTTCAGATTCCCGGACATCCGGAATTTGATTTTGTTGGAGGAAGCAGTTCTGTCGGGCCAGTCGAGTTTAGGGCTAGGCCGACAAACAATGTTCTTTCGTCGATGGAAGTTGATAAGGAGGAAGAGCCAGCTGTAGTTCGAGAGTTCATGGACGTGTTCGAGGACATCTCGGGTTTACCACCAAAACGAGATGTAGAGTTCGCAATCGATCATGTTCCTGGTGCAGCACCAATCTCAAAGGCGCACTATCCGATGGCACCAGTGGAGTTGGAAGAAGTCAAGAAGCAGATTACCGAATTGCTAGAGAAGGGTTGGATTCGCACCAGCAATTCACCTTGGGGAGCTCCAGTTCTTCTAGTCAAGAAGAAAGATGGCACAAGAAGGATGTGCATCGATTATCGAGAATTAAACCAGGTGACTATTAAGAACAAGTACCCGATCCCTCGCATTGGCGAATTGTTCGAGCAACTCAGTGGGGCGAGTGTATTCTCGAAGCTGGATTTGCAATCCGGATATCATCAAGTTCGAGTTAAATCAGAGGATGTTTGCAAGACTGTGTTCTGAACTCGGTATGGACATTACGAGTATTTAGTGATGCCATTCAGAGTCACGAATGCACCGGCGATATTTATGGACTTAATGAACCAAATCTTTTCACCGTTCTTGGACCAGTTTATAGTGGTGTTCATCGATGATATTCTGTTCTACTCGAGGAGCTTAGAAGAGCATGCAGAACACTTGAAGATCGCACTGCAGACATTGAGGCAAGAAAGATTATATGCAAAGATGAGCAAGTGTGAGTTTTAGCTTGAAGAAGTGAAGTTTTTGGGGCATGTCGTATCCGGAGATGGAATCGCCGTTGACCCCGAAAAGATTGCAGCAGTTCAAGATTGGCCGATTCCGAAGAACGTAGCAGAGATCAGAAGTTTTCTTGGACTTGCCGGATATTACAGAAGGTTCGTGGAGAATTTTGCTCGATTGGCTGAGCCTTTGACCAAGCTTACGCGTAAGGAAGTACCGTTCGTATGGACGGATAAATGTGCGTCAGCTTTTGAGGCGTTGAAGCAGAGATTGATAACCGCTCCTATTTTGACCGTACCAGACGGTTCCGGAGGATTGGTGATTCACAGCGATACATCTGGGAAAGGTTTGGGATGTGTTTTGATGCAGCATGGGAAGGTATAGCCTACGCATCAAGACAGTTGAAGACCCATGAGAAGAATTACCCAACTCATGATTTGGGGATTGCAGCAGTGATTTTCGCTTTGAAGATTTGGAGACACTACTTATTAGGCGAAAGGGTCGAAGTATTCACCGATCACAAAATCCTAAAGTACGTGTTCACACAGAAAGAGCTTAATATGAAGCAACGTAGATGGTTGGAGCTAATGGCTGGCTATGATCTTGATCTTAAGTACCATCCGGGGAAAGTTAATGTAGTGCCGGATGCGTTTAATCGGTTGCCATCAATTCGAATGTTGACTGCAGAGAATGAGCTTATCGAAGATTTTCGGAGATTCGAGTTGGAGATCGTGCTACCACATTCATCGGGACAGTTGATGCAGCTGCAAGTACAGTCGTCGTTGATCGAGAACATTAAAGCAGCGCAGTCACAGGACCCAAGATTGCAGAAGTTTCGAGGACAAGTTGAAGCGGGACTTCGAACGGACTTGTTGATTCATGAAGATGGCTCATCATGTTATGGTAGCCGTTTGTGTGTGCCGAAAGGAGACATTCGCGAAGAAGTTATAAAGGAGGCACACAGTTCCGCATATTCCGTACATCTAGGAGGCACGAAGATGTACCGTGATCTAAGACAGCATTTCTGGTGGGAAGGCATGAAAAAGGAGATTGCCCGCTTTGTAGCGAAGTGCTTGGTGTGTCAACAAGTTAAGGCTGAACATCAAAGGGTAGATGGTTTATTGCAACCACTTCCGATTCCTCAATGGAAGTGGAAACATATAACCATGGATTTCGTGACAGCTTTACCGCGGAGTCCAAAGGGCAACAATGCAGTTTGGGTAATTGTTGATCGTTTGACCAAGGAAGCTCATTTCATACCATTTCGAGTTGGTCAGTCAACGGAAACATTGGCAGAACGGTATATGCACGATATTGTGAGATTGCATGGAGTACCTGTGAGCATCGTTTCCGACCGTGATACCCGATTCTTATCGCACTTCTGGAGGAGCTTATAGGAAAGTTTGGGGACGCGATTGAAGTTTAGCACCGCTTATCATCCCCAGACAGATGGCCAGTCGGAGAGAACGATCCAAACTCTTGAAGACATGTTGAGAGCTTGCATATTAGACTTCAAGGGTTCTTGGGAGGATCATCTACACTTGGTGGAGTTTTCGTACAATAACAGCTTTCAGGCGACTATTCAGATGGCTCCATTCGAAGCATTATATAGTCGCAAGTGTCGCTCACCCGTTTGTTGGGACTATGTTGGAGAGCGAAGATTGTTAGGACCGGATTTGATAGTACAAACAGTAGAGAAAGTTAATACTATCCGGAATCACATGAATGCAGGACAAGATCGGCAGAAGAGTTAGGCCGACACATCGAGAAGACCTCTAGAATTCGTTGTTGGTGATCTGGTATTCTTGAAGATATCACCGACTAGAGGAGTGATTCGTTTTGGGAGTCGAAGCAAGCTTAGTTCTCGATTTTTGGGGCCTTTCGAGATTGTGGAGCGTGTTGGAGAAGTGGCTTATCGATTGACGTTACCACAATTTTTGGCGAATGTTCATGACGTGTTTCATGTATCTCAACTCCGTAAGTATGATCGAGATAAAACACACGTGCTAGATCATTCGAAGCTGACTGTAAGGGAGGATTTGACCTTTGAGGAACGACCGATGTCGATTGTTGATCAAAGAGAAAAGGTCCTCAAGAACAAGGTTATCCCTCTCGTACTTGTTTCTTGGGGGAATCGCTCGCATGGAGAATCGACGTGGGAACGAGAAGACGAGATTCGAAAGAAGTTTCCACACCTATTCCTGTAGATTCTTGATTGTTTATCTTTTCTTGTTCCAGGAATTTTGAGGACGAAATTCTGTTTGTAGTTGGGTATAATGTAACACTCTAGTTCATTTATACCAGTTCTATTTCGAGTATTTCTTTATTTATGGTATTTTCCTGATTTACTGTGTTTTGGGTGCGAATAGTGTATTTGACATTTGTATTTGCATCTGACCCAACCCGCTTGCTGGAAACCCGTCTTGATTCCTGTTTATGATTTATCCTGGCTTGTTATGTGGATCCGTGCATTTTCATTTTATACGGCATATTGGCATTATATCTGGCATCTGCATTTTTTTTATTAAAACATATAAAGTCAAGAAAAATATTTTAAAAATATATAATATGACCTGCATGATACCCCTAACCCTGTCGTAGCATCCGCGCATCTTGTTCGCGTCCCGTTCAGTGTAACGGACCTGTTTGGATGGTTACGTGCACGTGCGTGCATCCGTTCTTAGGGGTATGCTTTTTCGTTACCCGGATATCCTGTTTTAATATTGGTCGATACGTATATTTTCCGTATTTTAAAACTGGATATTTAGACCCGACCCGGGTGTGTATTGGACTATTTTTGTATTAGCCAAAATATCAAATATTTTATTTATATAATATTTTTATTAAACAGTTATACTATAAAAAAAATTAGTAACGAAAATATTCTTTCAAATTCTTAAAGAAAATCTTTCTCAGACAGACTTTCTCTCTCTCTCTCTCTCTCTCCCTCTTTTTCTCTCTCTCTCTCTCTCACATCTCGCGAATCCTGTTCATCAAGGATCTCGTCACCTCCCTCCTACACTACGCTCACCTCCCTCCTTCATTTCTTTTCTTCTTTTTTTTAACCCCGCGACGAGGAACCCACAGAACCCTACGCCCTCCACGAGATTCCCAGAAAACCCTAACCTTAACCCTAGCCGCCTTCACCCCGACGCCCTCATCATCATCAACCTCTCCTCCTCTCCTCGACCTTCTTCCTCTCCCCTCTCAACCCATCAACCGAACCCTAACCCTAGCTTCACCAACCCAGCACCCAAGCACCCTGCACCCATCGCCGGCGCACTCATTCCATCGATCTCATCCCAGCCTCTGCGCTTTCCTCATCCCTCTCTCCACTCCCTCTTCTCCTATACCCTCTCCTCTGCACAACCAGAAACCCCTTCAACCCTAAACACCCATCAATGCTCATTACCGTGAAACCTCACCGTCGATGAACCTGCGACCTCGTCGTCGTCACTCCTCTGTTCTTGTCGTTTCTGGCCCTGAGCACCAACCCCATCCAGCGTGGTCGTGTTCTTGCTTCGCCTATTCTTGTCCGTGCGCGCATGTGGATATTGCGACGTTTACCCGACGTCGGACGTGCCGTACGTACCCATCGTGTGATCCAATCGAGGCAAGTTCTTCTTGCTACATGCTATGTATCTTATTATGCATTCATATGAATAAAATGTTACATATTTATTATATTATGCATCCATATTAATGTTTTACAGTTTTTAGGATACCCGTATGCATCCATATCATTTACTATATACATAGCTGCATCTACATATTATACTAATTCATATTATTGTTAGATTAATACCCCATGTTTGATAATGTGCATCCTATATAGTCATGGAGCTGTAGTTGTAAACCCATGATAGATAATCGAGCATCCATGTTCTATTGTGTATCCATACCATTAATTCTGCATATCTAGTTGCATGCTAGATTATATTAATACACCATACTTGATAATGTGCATCCTACATAGTCATGATATAACCCCTGATAAATATTTGTGCATCCATGCTTTTATCGTGCATCCGTACTTGCTACAGTTTTATTATGAGAATCCGCTTGATACCTGTGCACTACCTATCATAACCTAATATACCACTACTTGACCTGTTACCTGATCTTTTTACTAATGCCGAAAATCCTGACATGTTGTCCTGACGGACGTATCCTGTTGTCTACATAGACAAACCTATACCTGCTCGATCCTGTGTTGGCATTAGCTCTAGATTATCAATACCTGACTTGAACACATAACCTTGGGGGTATGGGGAAATCAAAGGTGTAACCAAGTGTAACTTAAAAGGGTATTACTTGATCCGTGGTCCCGGAGGGTAACGGGACAGAGTCATTCGTGACTCTTATATCGTGATCCGTGGTCCCGGGGGGTAACGTGACAGAACCATTCTTGGTTCACATATCCTGATCCGTGGTCCCGGGGGGTAACGGGACATATTCTTTGAGTTACATGAGGAGTATATCAATTGATTTTGAATAACTTTAGAATAGATAACCCAGTAGTACAGTTTAGATTATTTACCGCACTTCACCCGCATGTATACACTTCACTGTTTCAAACCCGTGTTACTTGTTATACACTCATTACTGTTCATACTCATGCTTGCATATCTCGTGTATCCTGTTCATTTATTATCGTTTGATATTATGATGCACTGACGTCTGGGTTTTGCATGGCCCAGATCCTTTATCTCTTTCGCAGGCTGATCAGGAGTATTTCAGCCGACAGGCCGAGCAGTGAGGATCCTGTTAGTATCTAGTTAGTTTAGTTTTATTTTCGTACTTTCATTCCTGATGTGAGCTCGTATTTTGGGACGTACTTTCCAGATTGTTATTGTTTATTGGATTATTGCTTCCGCCTGTTATTTCTTGACTCCTTTATTCTGGAATATGGACATGTACCAGATAGTTTATTTTATTTCTATTGTTCTTGATATCTTATAGACAGCCGTAATGTGACTGTGGAGGGATGTTTCCTAGCCATAGGTAGCATGGTTGGCTCTGTCACGTGCCGATCTTAGCGCACTCTGGGAAGCAGGGCGTGACAGACCATCTGGAGAAGGAGAAAGTTGTTACCGCGATGCGGTAGCGTAATTAACTGCAGGGTCTTGCGCCTGCAGGGAAGAGCGTCCCCACAATCAAAAACCCTTCACAGCGAGGGGGAATCTGACGAAGTCTGCTACATCGGCCGCATCTGTTTAAACCTCCGATACGCGGTGCCATAAATCAACTTAGCATCTTCGGAGAGGTGGACGGATAAAACCAAATAGTATCTGCCCCCAAAATTCAGGCCAAACGTCCCAACGTTCTGGTCGCTTCTTTTCGGCGGAGAACAGTGTCCATGATCAAGCTTGAACTTCGGCCTCCTCGCGTCAATGATGATCTACTCGAGAGTGCCTACCAAGAGCTCCTACCTCCTAATTGAGGTAACTAGAATACTTAGCTTGCTAATCTAAGTAGACTAGAGTGTGTAGAGAATGATTATGGAATGCTTTGTCACACTAACCCTAGGTTTCTCAACTCATGAGACTATTATGGTTAGTTTTTGAAGAAGATGAGAATGTAGTGTGAGCTTCAACCAAATGAAGAATGGCTAAGTGAATGAGATAATAATGCATGCCACAAAAAATATCTCCCCAAATATCTAGTTATTTTCACAAAATATCAACCATGGTAGAATAGTAAAACAATGAGTCACAACCTTAGCCATACTTCATTAAATGAACTTGCACACCTCATTTCTCCACCTCATTAATCCATTAATAAAAATGGTAAATCATAATAATGAGGTGTCTTCTTCTAGAAGCATCTTGCACAATTACAAGAATGCCCCTTACCGTATATACATACCTGAATCCGTATTCCGAAAAATACGAATACCAAGAGACAAAATAATCCAAGAATATAATACTAGGTTCCGGCTTAAACCAAAGCCCGCTAGTATTATCCGCCCGAACATCATACGTGCACAAGTGTATGTATGTGATCGAATCCTGCCGTAAAACCATACGGCCTCTACAACGTTTCGCCCGAAGCAGAGAAACCCTCTGTGTGGGATTCTAAAGACTCAACAGTACGCTGGCAGTGGATTTAACCAAAAGCACGTCAACGGCACTAGCTGTACGTAATGGCTATCCAGGTACCTGTCGAAAAGGAAGGCCGACGAGCAAACTCGTCCGAACTCCTACTGAGCCTAACCGTGACAATATCCGTACAGTCCTGTCTCTTCGTCAAAGAGTATCGCATACCGGGTCTAGGGGGTGGTTAACGTCAGACCCTAATAACCTGATAAGCCGTGCTGATGTGGCTCAGGACCAATCCAGGAAACTACAGATCAACCTATCAGTAAATCCATGCTGCTTTGGCTAAGGTCTTATAGTCCTGACCAATCAATCACTGTGCGATATCAACTCCCAATACTGGGAGAGACGAATCCCTTACAATTTCTCACTGCCTCCATGTGGCTCGGGACTGTACCCAACCAAAACCTGTTTGCACGACTCAGTACAGCCGTGGTAGGGTAGCGATCAAAGCTCAGTGGAAATTCACACGAGACAAATGCCGATCTCAGGTCCGAAGACTAACTTGTACACATGTCGCCTGAGAACTTCCATCTGACGATAGGTATATTACCATCTGGAAGTTCTCGGCGAGTCCGTCTAGTGTACTCACACTCAGTGAGCAGTTGTATACGATCTTAGGTGCATCAGACCAATGGTTGTGGGACCAACCATCCCCGACGAGGCTAGAAACGTATACACTAGTCTACTCTGGAGTATCAATACCCAGTTGTTGGGGTCGAAAATTGCACCCCGGATGACCAAGTCAAAGTCAAGGTCAACCCCAAGCCCAGATCAAATGGCCCATGCCCAGGTCGAGTCCGAACATGAAGCGGCCGGCCCTCCTCCATGCCAAAATAAAAAGCCATGTAATAAATATTTTTGATATAATTTTTTATGCATGAATGTAAGCAAAATGGGTATAAAGCTAAATTTTTGTAAAGCCCATAGCTTATGTGCAAAAAGAAATGGCACCTGAGCCATGGGATGGGCAAAATGCCATTTTGTAAAGCCCAAGGGGCTATATGTAAATATGTAAGTCTATATAAGGCAATGTGATGATGAATAAAAAATAACTTTTTCATTCCTCAAAAAAAAGTTAGGGCTTTTGTGCCTCCTTCTCCTTCCTCAATGTTCTAAACCTTCTTCCTCTTCTTCAATTAAATCAAGAGTTTTACTCTTCCTTTTCAAAACTAAATAGTTTTTCACCACAAAACCCACAAAGGGCAACTCAGATCTCCCATCAGATCTCAAAAATAAGAGATTTTTAAAATCTCATACTTCTTGTTCTTCAAGATCCAGCCGACAGAAGAAGGAGGAGGAGACCCATCTCCAGAAACCCCATTTTGGGGAAGATCAAGGGCTCAAGGGGAGAAGCCCCTTCACCAGCTTCAAAATATCCTAGGAGTTTAACTCCTCACACACACACACACACACAAACAAAATAATAAGTGTTCCTTTCTGGGAGTACAACTCCCATTGCAGGGACCAAGTCCCTTTTGCCTCCCGAGTGCCCACGTGCCTGGCATGTGAGGCGCTAGCGCCCAAAGTGCTAGCGCCCGAGCGCTCAAAACGCTAACGCCCGAGCGCCCATATACTTGGCACGTGCGGCGCTAGAACACAAAGCGCTACCGCCCTTGCGCTCATAGCGCAAGCGCTCAAAGCGCTAGGGTCCAAAGCACTAGCGCCCGAGCGCCCACATGCCTGGCACGTGAGGCGCTAGTGCCCAAAGCGCTAGCGCCTTGGCGCTCAAAGCACTAGCACCCAAAGTGCTAGCGCCCGAGCGCCCATGTTCCTGGCACGCGAGGCGCTAGCGCCCAAAGCGCTAACGCCCGAGCGCTTTCTCCCACGCATCCTTTGGATGCCCTTTTCCCTTATATATATATATATATTTATATATATATATATATAAGGGAAAAGGGCATCCAAAGGATCCGTGGGAGAAAGCGCTCGGGCGCTACACACACACATACATACTCCACGACACTGTCTCTGTTAGAAAAAATTTTCTAACGGGGCGCTGCCCCGCACCCCATAAGGAGGCTGCTAGCCCTCTTGATCCCCAGCCCGCTATCCGGGTAGCGGAACCCCCGTAAAAACTCCGCGGGGCCCCCGATATATCCAAAACCCCCCTTTCAAAACACAACACACGTACACTGCACATTGAGTTTGCATGACCGGTTTGACCCGTTAATCGGAGGTTCCCCCGCTCCAAAGGCGAGGGGTAATTAACGGTAGCTTAGTCCGCGGCTGCCGAAGATTCGGATCCCCACAATCAATAAACCCCGGCCTACCCTAGGCAGGGGGAATCTGTAATGCGCCTAACAAGCGCGTGCGTATTCCCATCTCAATAGGGTGATGAAAAACACCCTACAGGTTCTGGCACGCCAGGTGGGACCTAATCTCTCCTCCCATATTTCGTGTTAAATATTCATATGAACTCAATCAACATATACATTGATTGCCTATACTGAAATCATGCTTCTTTGTGCAGGTTAACGACTTTCGACTGCAATCTTCGAACACAAGTCAGTATTTGAACGACTTTCCTTGGCCCCGGCTGGGGGCAAGGCCATCAACACCGACAAAGTAATAAGGCATTTCGGGCAAGCTCCGGCGGTGCCCTTGACAACTGCTCAATCGGGTATCTTCTCCAAGCTTCTGATCCAGTCGACCTCTAAGTCGTTAAACTGGGAATGTAAAAAAAATGTGTGTAAATAAAAAATGTGTAAAAAAAAGAAGAAGTGTAAGTAAAAAAAAGATAATAAAAAGCCGAAATGATGGGGCAACTCGCAATAAAAATCAGCGAGTAAAAATAAAAATGAAAATAAAACCGAAATGATAGAGCAACCGCGGATAAATAGCCGAAATGATAGGGCAATCGCGACCTTCGCGATAAGAAAAGCTGAAATGATAGAGCAATCGCGGTAAAAAAAAGGCGAATGATGAGTCACTCCTGGTATCATATTCCAGTGCAGCGATGCAGACGCCAACCAAAATCCAATTTCCCAAAATTCTCCCAGCCCTACGGCCAGTCCCCAAATTGACTACCATATACAATCCACGGGCTCAAATAATTCTCATCATACCCATGCCCCACCGTAATCACCAGTTACGCGGCTGGCCTCCGCCCTTGGAATTATGCTCCATTGGGAAGATCCACTCATGTGTCCTCACGATGCATGAGAAGAACAAACTTTCGTGGGATCCTTACGACTCACAAAGGAAAAACACACTTAAGAGTCCTTATGACTTCTAAGGAGAAAATGCACCTACGGGATCCTTACGACTCGTAGGGAGAATATGCTTTTATGGGACCCTTACGGCCCATAAAATTGAAAAACCTTAGGTGATAGGGATCTAAACCGGTCTCCTAAGCCATCTCTTCCCAATAGGCAACGGCGAATGATGAGTCGCTCCTGATACCATATTCCAGTGTAGCGATGCAGACACCAACCAAAATTTCAAATTTCTCAAATCCCAACGGCGAATGATGAGTCACTCTTGGTACCATATTCTAGCGCAGCGATGTATACGCCGTCCAAAACTCAAATTCCCAATGGCGAATGATGAGCCGCTCCTGCTACCATATTCCAGTGTAGCGATTCAGACGCCAACCAAATTCCAAACTCAAATCCCAATGGAGAATGATGAGTCGCTCCTGGTACCATATTCCAGTGTAGCAATGCAGACGCCAACCAAATTCCAAACTCAAATCCCAATGGCGAATGATGAGTCGCTTCTGGTACCATATTCCAGTACAGCGATGCAGACGCCAACCAAATTCCAAACCCCATACCCCAAGTGGCGAATAATGAGTCGCTCCTGATACCATATTCCAGTGCAGCGATGCAGATGCCAACCAAATTCCAAACCCCATACCCCAAGTGGCAAATGATGAGTCGCTCCTGGTACCATATTCCAGTGCAACGATGCAAACGCCGACAAATTCCCAAAATTTTTCCAGCCCTACGGTCTGGATCATACATCCTGCAAAACCGTATACAATCCACGGGCGTAAAACGTTCCCAATCTCTCCCAAGTCCTACCGGCGAGACCACATTCAAAGTCCCACCGGCGGTGAAGATTCAAAAAAAAAGGTATGTCCACAAGTAAAATGGGTACGGATGAAAACCCGAAAGGTCTCCGTGAGTAAAAACAGCAGGACTGCCGGCGAGTTTATGAAAACCCGAAAGGGCGCAAACTCGTGAAAAAGAGATGAAATGCACTCGCGAAGTCCTCTCGACTTTGTGAGGAGAAAATTCCCGCGTGAGATCCTTACGACTCACAAAGGAGCAACACACTTGGGGGTCCTCATGACTCCTAAGGAGAAAATACACCTACGGGATCCTTACGACCCGTAGGGAGAAAATGCTTTGTGGGACCCTTACAGCCCATAAAATTGAAAAGTCTTAGGTGAAAGGAACCTAAACCTGTCTCCTAAGACATCGCTCCCCAACGGGCAATGGCAAATGATGATTCGCTCCTGGTACCATATTCCAGTGGAGCGATACTGATGCCAAACAAAAACCTAAATCCCCAAATCCGCTCATGGAAACTGAGGATTCGCTTCTGGTACCATATTCCAGTGTAGCGATGCTGATGTCAACCCAAATCAAATCAAATCAACAAGCCCTGTGCCGGAATCATATTTCGTCTTAGAGTGTACCCCATGTCGAAATCATGCTTTGCCTTGGCGTATCTGCCTTCCCTGTCGAAATTATGCTTCATCTCGGAATCAAGTCAGCCAACAAGCTCTACGCCGGAATCATGTTTCGTCTCAGAGTGTACCCCGCGTAGAAATCACGCTTTGCTTCGGTGTATCTGCCTTCCCAGTCGGAATTATGCTTCGGCTCGGAATCAACCAGCGAACTCGTCGTAATAAAGCTCCGCCTCGAAATCAAGTCAACCAACAAGCTCTGCGTCGGAATCATGCTTCGTCTCAAAATGTACCCCGCGTCAAAATCAAGCTTCGCCTCGGTGTATCTACCTTCCCTGTTGAAATTATGCTTCGTCTCGGAATAAAGTCAACCAGCAAGCTCTGCGTCGAAATCATGTTTCGTCCCAGAATGTACCCCGTGTCGAAATCAAGCTTCGCCTCGGAGTATCCGCTTTCCTTATCGGAATTATGCTTCGACTAGAAATCAACCTCTGCATCGAAATTATGCTTCGGTCAGAATGTCTGCCGCTCGTCGAAGTTATGCTCCGACCCCTTTGAAACTATGCTCCGCTCTTCGGAATGATGCTCCGATCCCTAGAGCCATGCTCCGCTCTTCGGAATGATACTCCGATCCCTGGAGTTATGCTCCGCTCTTCGGAATGATGCTCCGGTCCCTGGAGTCATGCTCCGCTCTTCGGAATGATGCTCCGGTCCCTAGAATCATGCTCCGCTCTTCGGAATGATGCTCCGATCCCTGGAGTCATGCTCCGATCTTCGGAATGATGCTCCGATCCCTGGAGTCATGCTCCGATCTTCGGAATGATGCTCGGATCCCTGGAATCATGTTCCGCTCTTCAGATTGATGCTCCGATCCATGGAATCATGCTCCGCTCTTCGGAATGATGCTCCGATCCCTGGAGTCATACTCCGCTCTTCGGAATGATGCTCCGATCCCTGGAGTCATGCTCCGCTCTTCGGAATGATGCTCCGATCCCTGGAGTCATGCTCCGCTCTTCGGAATGATGCTCCGATCCCAGGAGTCATGCTCCGCTCTTCGGAATGATGCTCCGATCCCTGGAATCATGCTCCGCTCTTCGGAATGATGCTCCGATCCCTGGAGTCATGCTCCGCTCTTCGGAATGATGCTCCGATCCCTGGAGTCATGCTCCGCTCTTCGGAATGATGCTCCGATCCCTGGAATCATGCTCTGCTCTTCGGAATGATGCTCCGATCCCTGGAATCATTCTCCGCTCTTTGGAATGATGCTCCGCTCTTCGGAATGATGCTCCGATCCTCGAAATTATGCTCTGATCCTTGAAGTTATTCTCATCGGAATCATGCTCCAGTCCTCGGAATGATGCTCCGATCCCTGGAATTATGCTCCGCAAATCGGAATTATGCTCCGACTCTTCGGAATGATGCTCCGATCCCTGAAATCATGCTCCGCTCTTCGGAATGATGCTCCGATCCCTGGAATAATGCTCCGCTCTTCGGAATGATGCTCCGATCCTCGGAATGATGCTCCGATCCTCGGAATGATGCTCCGAACCCTGGGATCATGTTCCGCTCTTCGGAATGATGCTCCGAACCCTGGAATCATGCTCCGCTCTTCGGAATGATGCTTCGATCCCTGGAATCATGCTCTGCTCTTCGGAATGATGCTCTGATCCCTGGAATCATGTTCCGCTCCTCAGGAATGATGCTCCGATCCCGGAATTATGCTCCAACCCTTGGAATTATGCTCCGGCTCTTCGGAATGATGCACTGATCCTTAGAATCATGCTCCGCTCTTCGGAATGATGCTCTGATCCCTGGAATCATGCTCCGCTCTTCGGAATGATGCTCCGATCCTCGGAATTATGCTCCAATCCCCGAAGTTATGCTCATCGAAATCATGCTCCGATCCTCGGAATGATGCTCCGATCCCTGGAATTATGCTCCGCAAATCGGAATTATGCTCCAACTCTTCGGAATGATGCTCAGCTCTTCGGAATGATGCTCCGAACCCTGGAATCATGCTTTGCTCTTCGGAATGATGCTCTGAACCCTGGAATCATGCTCCGCTCTTCGGAATGATGCTCCGATCCCTGGAATCATGCTTCACTCTTCGGAATGATGCTTCGATCCCTGGAATCATGCTCCGCTCTTCAGGAATGATGCTCCGATCCCGGAATTATGCTCCAACCCTTGGAATTACGCTCCGACTCTTCGGAATGATACTCCGACTCTGGAATTATGCTCCGCAAATCGGAATGATGCTCGGATCCCCGGGAATCATGCTCCTCGAGGGATGCTCCGCCCCCGGAATGATGTTCCACCTCGAAGTCCAGCTTCAAGATCCATCAATTTCATGCATACAAATCAAATGTGCGGTGTGCATTTATTGATGGGGGGCACTTTGTTGGGGTCGAAAATTGCACCCCGGTTGACCAAGTCAAACTCAAGGTCAACCCCAAGCCAAGTGGGCCCAAGCCCAGATCAAGTGGGCCCATGCCTAAGTCGAGTCCGAACATAAAGCGGCCAGCCCTCCTCCATGCCAAAATAAAAAGTCATGTAATAAATAATTTTGATGTAATTTTTTATGCATGAATGTAAGCAAAATGAGCATAAAGCTAAATTTTTGTAAAGCCCATGGCTTATGTGCAAAAAGAAATGGCACATGAGCCATGGGATGGGCAAAATATCATTTTGTAAAGCCCAAGGGGCTATATATAAATACGTAAGCCTATATAAGGCAACATGATGATGAATACAAAAAACTTTTTCATTCCTCAAAAAAAAAGTTAGGGTTTTTGTACATCCTTCTCCTTCCTCAAGGTTCTAAACTTTCTTCTCCTTCTTCAATTAAATCAAGAGTTTTACTCTTCCTTTAAAAAAACTAAATAGTTTTTCACCACAAAACCCACAAAGGGGAACTCAGATCTCCCATCAGATCTCAAAAATAAGAGATTTTTAAAATCTCATATTTCTTGTTCTTCAAGATCCAGCCGACAGAAAAGAAGAAGGAGACCCATCTCCAGAAACCCCACTTTGGGGAAAATCCAGGGCTCAAGGGGAGAAGTCCCTTCATCAGCTTCAAAATATCCTAGGAGTTTAACTCCTCATATATATATATATATATATATATATGAGAATAATGGAGGAAAGAGGCCCTAAGAGGGTTTTTCGTTAGGTGGCGTCAAAAAGCTACACCCTCCACCATTTTATTCGACGATCGGCACCCATCATCATCATCTTTATCATCTAAGATGTGGATACATCAAATTTCATGTGATTCCAACACCTTTTCACCGTAGATTTTGCAATGTAAAAAGTTCTATTGTCGGTAAACCGTTAAATTTGCGCCCACTAAATCAACGGTGAAAAAGTGATGGAGTCACATGAAATTTGGTGTATCAACATCTTAGATGATAAAGATGATATTGACGAATGCCGATCGTCGGAAAAAATGGAGGAGGGTGAAATTTTTTGCGCCACCTAACGAAAAAACCCTCCTAGAGCCTCTTTCCTCCATTATTCTCTCTCTCTACACACACACACACACACAAAATAATAAGTGTTCCTTTCTGAGAGTACAACTCCCATTGCAGGGACCAAGTCCCTTTTGCCTTCCGAGTGCCCACGTGCCTAGCACGTGAGACGCTAGCGCCTAAAGCGCTAGCGCCCTTGCGCTCAAAGCGCTAGCGTCCAAAGTGCTAGCGCCCAAGCGCCCACGTGCCTGGCACGTAGGACGCTAGCGCCCAAAGCTCTAACGCCCTTGCGCTCAAAGCGCTAGCGCCCAAAGCGCTAACGCCCGAGCTCCCACATGTCTGGCACGTGAGGCGCTAGCGCCCAAAGCGCTAGTTCCCTAGCGCTTAAAGCGCTAGCGCCCGAGCGCCCAAAGCGCTAGCTCCCGAGCGCTTTCTCCCACGCATCCTTTGGATGCCCTTTTCCCTTACACACACACACACACACATACACACGACACTGTCCCTGTTAGAAAAAATTTCTAACGGGGCGCTGCCCCGCGTCCCGCAAGGGGGCTGCTAGCCCCCTTGACCCCCAGCCCGCTATCCGGGTAGCGGGACCCCCGTAAAAACTCTACGGGCCCCCCGATATATCCAAAACCCCCCTTTCAAAACACAACACACGTACACTGCACATTGAGTTCGCATGACCGATTTGACCCGTTAATCGGAGGTTACCCCGCTCCAAAGGCGAAGGGTAATTAACGGTAGCTTAGTCCGCGGCTGCCGGAGATTCGGATCCCCACAATTAATAAACCCCGGTCTACCCTAGGCAGGGGGAATCTGTAATGCGCCTGACAAGCGCACCCGTATTCCCATCTCAATGGGGTGACGAAAAACACCCTACACCAGTCTCGATACTCACACGACTAGGGACCTTTTAAGGATGTGCTTATGGACTACCCTGCTCCCACAAGTATGATCACCATCACAACGCAGGTAGTCAAGCAAGATCTTACGGGCTTTATCAACATGTAACCGCAATATGTAATAACGAGTATGACATATGCCATGTTAAGATAAAGACAAATCATAATAGTATACTACCGTATCGAGTCTTTATCAATATGTATAAGCTAAATATAACAACAATAGAAATAAATACACATATCTTGACAAAGACAAGTCAAATAATATACTATAAAACTGAGCAAGATTGTCCTGTACATACATATCCTTAGCATCCATATGTATACATATACAATACTGGCCTCTAGGGCATATATATCCAACACACACAACGCAACATCGACTCCCTATGCCAGGAGAGACGAATCCTCTCAATCTGCTCACTGCCTCCATGTGGCTCAGGACTGTACCCAACTAAAATCTTTTTGCATGACTTAGTAGGACCGTGGTAAGGTAGTAATCAAAGTACAATAGGTACTCACACAAGACAAATGATGATCTCAGGTCAACAGACTACCATGTACTCATGTCACCAGAGAACTGCTATCTGATGATAGGTATAACACTATCTAGGAGTTCTCGACGATTCTGTCTAGTGTAACTCATAACCCAAAGAGTACACGTATACAATTTTTGCTGTCAGACGCCAATGGCTATGAGACAGGTCACCGCCTCTCGTCGGGGTCAAGAAACGTATACAATAATCTACTCTGGATTATCGATGCATATTCTCGATACTCTCATGACTAGGGACATTTCAGGATGTGCATATGGACTATCCAGTTCCCACAAGTATGATCGCCATCATAATACCGATAGTCAAGTAAGGATTCTACGGGCTTCATCATTATGTATTAGCGACATGTAATAGCAAGTAAAACGTATACACATGAATGATAAAGACAAACCAGATAGCATACTATCATCTCGATCAAGATTGTTCTACCTGTATAGGTCCTTCCTTAATTATCATAATCGCCTGCCTGGAATTACAATAATTGCCTTGAGGGCATTATATCCAACAGAAGATTGTATATATGTGCTCATTGGAGAATGAATACACTGAACGGACTCGCCGAGAACCCCCAGATGGTATTATATTTATTGTCATATAGAAGTTCTCTGGTGACAATAGTACATGGTAGTTTTTTGACCTGAGATCATCATAGTGTCTTTTTTGTGTTCCCACTATACTTTGACTTCTACCCAACCACAGTTTTAAAAAACTGTGCATACAGGTTTTAGTTGTGTATGGTCCTGAAGCATATGGAGGCAGTGAGTGATCATGTCACGCCCCGCTTCCCAAAATACGGAATACGAGGGGTGACAAGGCCAACTATACTCCTACGGTCGAGGAAATATCCTGCCGTGGTCATACTTCGGCTTCTAGCATTACGTGGTAATCTGTAATCAATGCACAGGTAATGAGAAATGCAGTCACTAATGCTATCAAAACAGATAAAAGAAATACCAGATAGAGATCAAGGAAAATATAGCGCTGGCGTCATTCATCTAGATGTCCGCGATATCCTCGAGGTATGACCGATCCTGATCCGAGCTAAATCCACTTCTCACTCTGAGCATGCATACTTAGGTCGTCAGGGCGAGACATATAGCAATAAATATATATATGATGGGCATGCAATATTATTAAACCTGAGGAGTACAATGAATTGCAGAACATGAGTAGAATAAATATTGACTGAATATGAATGGTGCAATGTAAGTATCATGTCAATAAACTAGGCCATATGCATGTCACTACTTATCGGTCACTAAGTCAATGAAATCAATTGGTGGAGAGAATGCTCATGTTTAACAAGGGTCTCGTGCATACCCGAGACTACGATCCACTGTACCTGGGACATAACCCTGTCAGCCGTACCGCTAGACCTACGACCTAAAATATATATATATATATATATATATATATATATATATATATATATATATCACTAATAGAGAATGATCATCCTCTAAATTATTGTACCTCGCTAAATACGAGTTCAATTCCATCTTGATTTCCCCATTCCCCAGGTTATAGTATGTATTCAGGTATTAGATAGGTTGTGAACAAATACGTATCGCTGTCACTTTCAATCACTTTTCTGCTTATCAGTATCACTGTCGTATTTATCACAACACAATCACTAACACTCCTATATCGACAATGCAAAATGGTCGCTAGATCTCAATGTGAACGATCACTATGCAGCAGGTATAAATCAAGCATGAAAATATGTAGAAATGCACTGAACAGGCATTCACTATTTCAATGACGACCAATGCCATATAACTTGTAAAATTTACTATAAATCACACTATAGAATCAACCAAAATAATATAAAAGGCGTACGAAGTACACTTGATTATCTAAATAGTAAAATTTATTTCATGTCAATCGGAATTTAGGTTAGGGAATTATCATCATATGTAGGTAGCAATTGATTGCTGAAATTCCAGTTTCAGGACTGGAAGCCCAACTTCGCGTACGTTTTATCAGTGATTGTGTGCATATTCCGATGTTGCTCCAGTTTAATGAAATACAGTTATATCATTTAAGTTTTCAACGCATCAAACGAATTATCAATATCACTTCGAGATTAGAAGTTATGTTCAGTTTAATATGACGGTGTAAGGAACATTACTGCAGAAACTGCAGAACACAACGACACTCTAAAATACAATTTAAATATCAAACAACGATGAAAATGCACGGGACCAGATTCGTGTGTTAGATAATTAATTTATATACGCGACCATATGGGGATCTGTGCATTTTCAGTTTTATGCAGGTATGTACAGGTGCTTAAATTCAGGTTTCCCCCGTAGAATGCTATCCCGGACTGCAGTCTAGAGCCGTATTTCCCTTCATTTTTCAGTGTCATGAAATTGCAATATTCAATAAATAATTACATAGGGTTATATTTTATCAAGTTAGATTCGATACGAGCCCTGAAACACCATGATTAGATTTATATTTAATTAACTACTAATTTTACAACGTAATATGTACGGTGATTTTCAGATTTGACGTAACCAATTGGAATGTCGTTTTATATTTGATGCCTTAACTATTTGATCCCAATTTCTTATACGTCACTCGTTAACAGCAATCGAAACTTCAAATAATAAAATTGGGGATTTTTAATAGGGTCTTGGATAGGGTAATCATATCGAGCACTCGATGCGTGTATGTGAACGCTATCTACTTTTATATACACACATCATACATTTTACCAATTAATTTATTAGACTATATTTATTAAACTATATATGTACATAGCATGATTTGAACAAGTGAAAGAGGTTCACTTGCCTTTGGCGAAGGTGGCACGGTAGCGACGACTATGGCGGACAGCGGGACACGGGCACGATCACGGCACGATCACGACACGATCACGGCACCACATGCGCACGAGGCTTGGCACAGCGTGGCACGGGAACTTAGTGCGGCGTGGCACGGGGACTTGGCGCAGTTGCAGATGCTTGAGGATTTCTCAGATCTTCGGTTGGGGGAATGCTTTTGTTTACTCTAGTTGACCAAACTGTCTGCATGTGGCTTCCCACCGAAACTCAAAGCAGTACTTCCAAATATAGGATGCAAAACTACAGGTTTAAGTGAAGATTCCCAGCATTGGACCCTCCATCCTGTTATTGAAGGTCCCTCATCAGGATCATATGGAGACATGTACTGCCTTGGAAATTCCCGCACAAGTTTCCGTGCACAAGCAATAGCATTCAGCTTCCTGCACCGAGCAACAACACTGAAATTACGGCAGAGCTCAGGGACGCTCATCTTATGCCACGGATTTGAAGGCGGCTGGTTGAGCCTGATCCTAAACACGGCGGTCGGGACCGGCGGCGGCCCGTCTACGGCGTCCATGGGCTGATCCACCACCGCTTCTTCCACCTCTACTGCAGCCTCGGCACCTCCATCGGCTACGTTATCATTGGCGGCGGCGGCGGCCCCGTCCACGTCAAGGGTAGAAGCAGAGGAAACTTGATTAGGGTTTAGGGGAGTGGAGGTGGTGTTTTGAATGGAGTTGGTGGTGTGATTCATGGGGAGAAAAGGGGAAAGAGTAGGAGGGCTTAGGTCATCCGGGTGCAGGGAAAAGAGGAGGTCGGGGTGTGGGGTTCTGGTCTGGATCGGGGTCATAGGAGGTGGCAAGGGGCGACGATGGTGATGGGTCGGAGTTCCGGCGAGGTGTGCAGGTGAGGGTTGTAGCGAGGTCGGGGTGATGGTGTGCAGGGTTCTTGCTCGATGATGAGGGTTTGTAGAGAGGGGAGAGGGAGCAGAAGGTGGTGTGGGAGGTCGTCAGTGTGAGGCGACGACGGCAAGGCGAGCTCCAGCAGCGACAAGGCGTGCAGGCGATAGGTTCTAGGTTCATTTTTGGTTGCGGGGAATATGGGTTCGGGAAAGAGAGGCGGTGAGGAATTCGAGGAGAGGAGGCGAGTTCGAGGGGATGAACAGAGGGGGAAGGAACAGGTGATGAGGAGGGTGTTATGGGAGTCGCGGAGGCGTGGCGAGGAGGAAGGGCAGTTGCGAGGAGTACGGGGTCATGGAGGAGCGCGGGTCACGAGGGCATTACGCGAGGGAGGCGGGAAAGAGAAGGAGTGGGAGAAGAAGGGAGTAGGGAGAAAAGGGTTACGAGTCGGGTCGGGTAGGTTTAAGTTTGGGTTGAGGGAGATGGGCCATGGGCTGGGGTAGATAGGATTTGGAAAATAATTTGGGAAAAATATAGAGGGTTAGGATTTAGTTGAGGGAGTGAGCCTGGGCTAAGAAAAGAATTAGGAAAGATAATAAATAAAGGTTAGGGTTTGGGTTTAGGAAAAGAATTAGGGAATATTTAATTAAATAAAAGTTTAGTAAATTAATATTAGAAATTGTAGGAAGTTATTTATAGGGAATATTCTAATAGAAAAATTTTCGGGAAACTTTTATTTATAAATACGGGAAATATGTTTAAAGAAAACTGGGTATTATATCATACCCCACTTATATAAAATTTCGTCCTCGAAATTTAAAATACGATAAGCTGTAAAATACCATGTGAGAAGCAACAAAAGTCAAATACTACTATATAGCGATTTACGTAAAAGCAACTAGATGAAAATCAAATATTTTTATATATAAGAAAAGGCGCAGCTAGAAGGATAATCATATGTAGGCACGAGCCATAACCATTTATAATAATAACTATATATACAATACAAAGGAAAAATATAATAACAATAATAAGTAATAGTGAAGGATTGGTTGATAAGTATTATGAACCAAAACTACTTTAATAAAACTATAAATCAAGCAATTATATAATAAGTTGAGAATATATATACGGTAAAATACAGAAGAAAAATAGAATGAAAACATAGATGGCTAGCAAATAGCTAGATATCAACAATTAATGTAAGAACTAAGACTAATCTATATCTGCAAAGGTGGGGAGATAAGACAATACAAGGGAAAGTATGATAATACCGAGATATGTACAAGTAAATAAAAGATAGCCATAATTTATATTATCGTAAATAGAAAATTTAAATCGATTGGAGCGAAAGAATGCGTAAGTAACGTAAACACGAAAACAAAAGGTAGTTAGCATAAATATGAACAAAGAAAAGGAAATACCATATAGAAAATCAGTATGAAACTCATTTATAAAGAAAAATCGAACTACTAATAATATAAATTTTGAAAGTTAATTAAAAGAACACAAACAAACGAAATAAATATGAATAATAACGGTATAATAAACAATAAAACATTAAAAGAAATATAAAGTAACAAATAACTCAAAATGACATTTTGTAACTGAAGCAAATAAAAAAATCAAGACGAAAAGGCCCGAAGAAGGGAACTTCAAAATAAAAGGGCGATAGTATGAAAAGCATTAACAGGAACGATTTATTAACGATAAAATATACAGTGTAAGTTTGAACCATTGAGAAAAGAATGTAGTAGAGCATTTCAAGACAGCAAGTAAAACTAAAATACTTATTAACACCTAATAGAAATCTAAGTAACTATAATTAGGCAAAACTCTAAATTTAATATAGTAAGCAGTACTGCTTATAACTATGTTAACAGGAGAATAACACCAATAATATACGGTTGACTAGCCAGAGAAAGTATTGCGGTATATATGCTTCGAAGGTCGACGCCGCGAGCAAGCACTTGAATGAAAGAAACATAAATAGGAATTGGGTTGTCCCGAACGACACAAGATAAAACGATGAAATTCGAATTCAAGATCTAGGAAAGATATAAATTTACAATGAGGATAGGGTTTGACAATTTCGGACAGAAGTATGCGACAGGATACAACCTAATTGGGAAAAAGTCAGGGCGTATGGTGATGACCCATGGTGTCGACTAAGTTTAGAATCTAAATATAGGGAGTCAAACAAAAGTAGTTCGTCACACTTCAAAACTTTATTACATTCAAACCAAGAAGTTCAACAGATAGAAGAGTTGAACGAAAAGGAACAACTGAAAAAAAATATCTTGTTGAAGGCAGGGAAGGTGATAACTTCGCGTCGATATCTAAATCTTTGCAATCTCGTAAAGCAAGTCTGAATCTTATGCTGGGTCCGTGCCGTCCTCGAAATTTAAAGTACGAAAACAACCAAGTCGCTCAAGCAGATGTGGAGGGCGTTGACGAATCTCCTCCTTGCAGCTCTTTCCTTCTAGGGAAACCATTGACAAGATGCTTGCCGGATCCACAAATCAAGCACTGTCCCTTGTCCCGGCGACGATCTCTCCGAAGGTGCCCCAATCTCTTGCAATAACCGCATACTTGGGTTCTCTGCTGCTCCTCAAGCTGAGGGACAAATGGGCGCTTCATCTGTACGCCTCCTCTTTTACTAACAGGGATTCCCTCATGATCGGGGCTCCTCCTGGTGCTCGAACTAGCTGCCTCCTTAACCCCTCAGCTAAAAGTTCGTTTGTCCTTTACTGGGTTTCTCCTAAGAATTGAAATACACCCTAAATCTCGACGGTCTGACTCTGGGTAGTGAAGGTGGAAGAAGAGTTGTTGGAATCTAGGTTTTAGCTTTCACAGAGCGACGCTGATAGGAACACGATATGATAACTTTGAAGAAGCGAAGACGTGAGAATGCAACGAGTCCGAAAAGAAACTTAAGTAGGTGTAGGATTAATAGGAAAAGTGCAAGGGTGAAAATGTAAAATAGATTTGAAAACTCAGGAACGATATAAGGTATAAACGAAGATAGAAATTTGACGATCAAAACAAGATTAGCAGTAAAGTAATATTCAATCGAGAAGGGAATCAAAGGTTGAACCCCAAGTCACTCAAATAGAGTACAGTATTGTAACTATGCTGCAGTTCATAGTTACAACCACATAACTCTATCAAATTACCCAAAACTCTGCCGGATAAAACCAAAACATGTAGCAGGACACACTATATGATCCAAGGTCAAGAACAACAAGTTTACAATCTAGACCGAAAGGGTGACTTAAATTGTCAAGCCCTACTCGGAAACTGCAATCTCATCTAAACCTGGCTCTGATACCAACAAAACCATGTCACGCCCCGCTTCCTAAAATACGGAATACGAGAGATGACAAGGTCAGCCATGCTCCTACGGTCAAGAAAATATCCTGCCGATGTGTGACTACGGCAGGATATTTCTTTGACCGTAGGAGCATGTAGGGTTCCTAGGCACCCTCAAGAGGTCTCACAAGGCATCATCCATGCCAATTTCAAAAATTAGAGGTGCCGAGAAACCCTAACAAGATCGTTGGCTAGAAATCTAGGCGATAAAACAAACTAGTTAACACTTAACTACAAGAATACGGAAATACAACCTTTGTAGATCCGTTTCTCCACCTTCATGGCTCCATGATGAAGTCCTCTCCGCTGTCCATATCAAATCCCGGGCTCTAGCTTCGGCTTCATCGGAGAAAGAGTGGGCTAGGTCATCGACGACGTGCCGAAGATGATCTACGTCGAGGCATCACTAGATCAAGCTCCACCTTCATCAAGCCTTGAAAACTTGTGAAGGAAACACACTCTACTACTTGGCAAGAGGTAGAGGATGAAGAAATAGGAAGTGGGTTCACTTTAGAATTGGATTTCTCACTCATTTTCATCAATCACCATTGATGAAGTGAAGCTTTCTTCATGAAAGAAGATGAAGAAGAAGAAGCATCTTGTATTATGATAATCTTCCAAATAGAAAATAAGAGGAATCCTTATCATAATCTAACCATGGTGAAGTGTAGAGAATCAACTAGGGTTAAGTGGAGTGGTTAGGGTTAAGCATGAGACAAAATGGTGACTTAGTCAAAGCTTCATGAAGCTTCAACATGCAAGTCCAAAATAAGCCACCATTTCATTTCTTTATGCCATTTATATTCCAAAATAAATAAATAAATAAATAAATAAGATAATCAAAACCCTAATCATTAACTTAACCATGGTTTAATCTTTACACTTAACCAAGTTAACATGTATCATCAAACATGATACAATCATTTGCACAAAAAGTATATCACATATACAACTTGTACAACCAAGTGAGAAAATCCTTTGTAAAGTGAACCGATACTAGTTAATGCAAAGTAATATATCATATATATAATTATACATTAAATCATTAAATTAACACTTGATTTAACGATCCGGTCATATCGCATACAACCGACTAATATCCAATGTATCGGCTTATCGAATCAACCCTTGATTCGATAACTAGGTTATATCGCATACAACCAATCGATACATTCATCGCGAGAATGAAATACGGTATCACATACACGCATTATTCTCGGTCCTGCACATATCTCATATGCGCTCCTATTTCGTTTCGCTTGAGCCAGGAAACCTCTGTGTAGGACTCTAAAGACTCGTCAATACGCCGGCAGCAGGTGATGATCATATCAAACACCCACAAGCCGCAAGCGGTCTGCTAAACGTAACGGCCATCCGGGTATTGAGCGATCAGAAGATCGACGAGCAAGCCCGCTCACACTCCTGTGAATCCAACCAGTAACACTTACCGTACAGTCCGGTCTGATCGTCTGATCTGTCGCATATCTCGTCTAGGGGTGGTAAACGTCAGACCCCAATAGCTCGATAAGTCGTGTCGATATGAGGTCTATAACAATTCGAGAAACTACCGGTAACACTTACCAGTAAATCTCAGCAACCCTGGCCAGGGATTTCCTGTTATAGCCAATCGAACACAGCGCAACATCAACCCCCTATACCGGGAGAGACGAATCCACTCCTATCGCTCATTGCCTCTATGTGACTCGGGACTGTACCCAAAAACCACCGTTTTGCACGCCCTCTTGGACGTGGTAAGATGGAAATCAAAGCACAGTGGGAACCACACAAGACTCTATGACGATCTCGGGTCAACAGACTACTCTGTACCAGTGTCACCAGAGAACTGCCATCTGACGTAAGGTATAATACCATCTGGGAGTTCTCGGCGAGTCCGTCCAGTGTACCCAGTCTCTACTGAGCACCCGTATATCATCTCCGATGTCAAACACCAATGGATATGGGATCATCCATCGCCCATCTGTATGGGTCGAGAAGGTATACGCTAGTCTACTCTGGTATATCGATGCCCCGTCTCGATACACCCACGACTAGGGACTTTGAAGGATGTACTTATAGACTATCTGTCCCCACTAGTATGATCTGCATCATAGTCCAGGTAGTCAAGCACACATCCTAAGGGCTTTACCAACATGTAACAGAGAGACAATCAGTGTACACGTTAAGGTAAAGAGCAACCAGATAGCATACTATCATGTCGAGCAAGAAAGTCCTCCCTATATATGTCCAAGCATCCACTACAATATACATCCTATGTATAGTAATGGCCTCTAGGGCATACATATAACTAACAATCCCCCACTTACACTAGGGCCATCTGATAGCAGTGGTTGTAGTATCTCATACTCAACCATCCCATAAAAATCTCTCTCTGGGAACAGGCCTTTGTGAGTAGATCCGCCGTGTTGTCCTCTGAGTCTACTCTCCTAACCTCGATCACCCTGGAGATCAACCATCTCCATGATCAGGTAATACTGCCTTAGAATATGTCTGGATCACTGATGGGACGGACGTTTCTTGGCATAAGCCACAACTCCATTGTCACACAATGGGAGGAACGAAGTTCATCTCATGAACTAATATACACCCAGACTGCCTCTTTGGTAGCATCTTAAGTAGCGATGTATCCTGCCTTTATCGCCTAGTATGCCACGGTATTTAGTTTGGAACTCTTCCAACATACCGTCCCTCGATTGAGGGTAAAGACAATGCCTGTGACTGACACTCAGTCGTCTTTATCACCCTAGAACACTTCCAGTGATTCTTCCCAGGATCAATTGATACCATCTCACTACAGCTAGTGAGTATTCTAACATCCATTTAGATCTATCTCATAGGTCCAAAACCCAGGATTTAGTAGGTATCATTTTGATCCTATGTGGAGAATCATTGTGATAGGCGGAGATTGATCGAGCGTAGCATAGGAAACTCTTTCCCTATCAAGAGTATGTCATCCACGTACTCTACGAGGATCATCACCATACTCCCTACTACCTTTTTGTATATACAAGGTTCATCTACCATTTTGATGATGTCAAACTCTTTGACTATTTCATCAAAACAGATGTTCCAACTCCGCGATGCCTGCTTTATCCTATAAAGCATCTTGCACACGTTTCCGCTGCTCCCACTGTCTACGAGGCCCTCTGGCTGTGTACTTATAGACGCTTTCTTCTAAAACATCATTTAGAAAAGCTGTCATGACACCCAACTACAAGATATCGTAGTCATGGTATGTAGCCGTGGCAAGTAGGATCCGGATGGACTTAAGCATAGCCACTGGAAAAGGTTTCATCATTATCCACGCCTGGTCGATGACGAAAAACTTTAACAAGTCTAGCTTTGAAAGTCTCAACTTTTCCATCTACACCAAGTAATCTTCTCAAGATATACTTGCTCCTGATGGAGATTTAACCCTTCAGATATAGCAACCAAAGTCCATACTTTGTTGGTGTATAAGGATTCCACTCAGATCGATAAATATCCAGCCATTCTTACAGAGTCTTACTCTCGATGGCCAGCTCGAAGCTAGTTGGGTCATCATCTCATGATGCAATCCTCGCTCCTACTGTCATAGAGAAACAGAAGTATCTCTCAGGTGGGTGAGGAACCCTACTAGATCGGCGGAGAGGCTGAGGTTCGTTGGAATCTACTGAATCCTTTGGTTCTATCAAATCATCAGCTGCAGTTTGTATAGCTGGAACCTTTCCAGTTCTACTTTACAGACTTTGCCTCGAGCTTGTCCGGATTTTGCTTTCAGACATAGGCCGGTCAACCCCAAATCTTAACTAGCTTAAGACATGGGCTCTTCCCTTTCCATATCACATATGAAATGGTAGGCAACTGATTTGATTGGAACCCTATTCAATAGGTATGCAACTTCATAAGTGCATAACTCCCAAAAGGAAAAAGGTAACTCAGCAGTACTCACCATAGAGCACACCATATCAAATAGGGTGTATCTGCTCCGCCCCGATATACCATCGTGCTATGGTGTATACGGAGGAGTAATGCTGAGAGAGAATCTCATTCTCCTTTAGAATAGTCCAGGAATTCCGTGCTCAAGTATTCTCCTCCCTGATCTCATCAAAGGACATAATACTTATACCCGTATTGGTTCTCTACTTCTAATTTATATTCTGTGAATATCTCAAAAGGTTCGGACTTGTGTTTCAACAGGAACATATGTCTGAATCTTGAGAGATCTTCAGAGAATGTAATGAAGTACAAAGAACCGGTCTTGGCATGTGTAGACAGGGGACCTACATACATCAACATGTATCATCCCAAGA
The DNA here is from genome assembly GCA_030015575.1 of Agapanthus africanus. NCBI lineage: Eukaryota > Viridiplantae > Streptophyta > Magnoliopsida > Asparagales > Amaryllidaceae > Agapanthus > Agapanthus africanus. The sequence continues at coordinate 102,789,759 of JASDDO010000028.1, read as the reverse complement.
GTTCACTAACTCTTTCTCTGTTTCCAATAAACAGGGCTATAGTCATTTTATCTCTGTGACATGACTGGCAAGATTCATAAGATGTAAATTCAAACTTATTTAAATATGCATCTAAATGTAACTTCAGCCAGTCGGGTCGCATTGATATGACCTAGTCTACAATGCCTCAAGAAGGATCCGTTCATTTCTGAACTCTTCCTCTTGTGTGTGTTCCGTATACTAAGAACTGTAGTTTAGAACATCAATGCTTTTAGATAACGTGCCTGAACCGATCAACTTTTGATATAGGAAATGTTCAAAACATTATCCAACAATACAAAATTTTATCATTTCTTTACTGATAAAGAGACTGATATGATTTTGTATATCAGGTTCGGTATCTAATAACATTCGTTCAGAATCAATGTATTGGTAATACAGGATGACAGTGACCAACAGACTTGGCTGCAACACTTGCCCCGTTTTCTGCCTCATGAAACTTATCACCCGTTCTCAGTTCTTTACCTATCTGTAGCCCATGTAACATATTACATATGCGGGATCCTGATCCGGTATCATATACCCAGGACGTAAAGGATATTGAGAAATAGTTCTTTGTAATGAACACACCCGAAGATGATGCATCAGCATGCACTCTCTTCGTTTGGGCGGAACGGGAATTCTGGTATTCCCCAAATTCCTGCTTTGTCTTATAACAATTATAAGTTGGAGCGGGACCAACGTACCCCAGCTCAGTATAACAAGCGGGTTCAGTCAATAATCCGTATTATTATCTTGATTAAGGCGTGATATGGTCGCTACCTGGAGAGAGAGAGAAGAAAACACTCAGCGTGCGCTCTAGCAAGAATAGACTGGTTTTTATTTTATCTAATCAGGATGGCTCCCACTGCTTTTTATCAAATCTTCCTTCAAACCCTAAAAGGAAAGACTAGCCGGGATTAATTACACACTACAAGTTCGCCAATCTTTCAGCCAGGCCAGTGTCGGTACTTTGAGGGAGGTCCCCCGTGCTTTCGCACGAACCTAATTAATGTAAACCTCGTTTTCCCAGAGGCGTAACCTCGTTAACACCTTTCTAGACACCTACTTGATCGGCTAATTGTAATGTATAAAATTCTCCCAGGAGTAACAATTACTCGCAGCGGGTATCGGGATCCAACTATCTCATAGAAGGTATGCAATCTCATTGCAAATTTCAACACTTGAAATTCCCGATAATATTTTGCCTCTAACCTCCTATGACCTTGACAAAGGCCAACAAACCATAGGATGCTAGTCAAGTTCAACCCGTCATTTCCTGATTGAATTAAACCCACCCGCACGGCCCTTGACAAAGGCCAACAAGGTCGCACGACTACCCTAATCCAATCTGCATCATATGCATAAGCAGATAAGCACCAGTTAGCTACCGCACACTGCGCCTTGACAAAGGCCAACAAACGCAGCACGAATACTAACTACTACTTATCTGAAATGACGGAGGGCTACGACAGGTTTTTCTGAAAACCTATTGCGTAATGAACTTGATATCGTTGTAGGATCAAATGAATTTAAAATGGAGTGTTTTTGAGGCTTTTCTAGTTTTGCTAAAGGAGTCACTCCCGGTGAAGGGATCGTCGGTCCTTTCCTCGTCGAATGAGGTGCGGGATATATCATATATATCACTGTGCAAAGCAAAAACTCTTAAAACAAATCAAAAGACAAACCGAAGGTTGTAGCATCTGCCAGTTATTGCTAAAGGAGTCACCCCCGGTGAAGGGATCTCGGTCCTTTCCTCATCGAATAAGGTGCAGGATATATCGTATATACCGCTGTGCAAAGCAAGAACTGTAGCTACCTGTTTTATTTTTGAAATTCAATTCTACAACATCTTCGGTTTCTTTTATTTCATTAATCACATTAATGAAGTCCCATCATTTAAGTACCTAAACATCACAGATAAATACGACGTACACTTATGCCATCCGCATTCGCCTCGATGTCCCCTCGTGCACCGTTAGGTTAGGTAACTAACGGCAGAGCGGGGCAGGGCTAGCACGGGTGTAAAACATAAGTAACGCCTATATAATATATCATATATACTATATACAGTATCTATCACAGAACATATCACATGATCACATCACAGATATCGCAGCAGAAGAAACATATGAAATATTGGATATACTAGGACGTCCGTGTTTTCAATACGAGCCAGTATAAAACACGGATTCAACGGTCGTGATGAATAGCCAAACCCACACCCCAAGACACCTACGAGAGCGGCAAGCAACCCTACCAATTCTAGAGTTAGGAGACCCGGACTCGACTCCTCGAGTTGGTCTCCCATTGGACTCCAGAACCCGGTTACTTGTGCTCCCCTCCTTGGGTCTATCCTAGTGCGGAAAAGTAAATAATATACAGAGGGTGACATCTTCCGCAACCTGGAAGTGCCCCAATAAAAGAATATTACATACAAGTTTTTACATGAATGAAAATGAAAAACACCCATTTCACATAAAAACCCCCGGCTATTCAAAAACGACGATCCAATATAACATATCCAGCAACACATAACATCACATGTCATCAACGTAAGTAAATATGTGCATCCCAATTGTCGTTGACATATAGAAACGAAACCGGCGATATCACATATTACACTTACGGTCACAGAAAAGAAAGTGTAAAACTACAACAGTTGGAATCCGCAATCTGCATAGACATCGCATGCCTAATCAAATGAATACCTTAGACATCACATGCCTAACAATTATAAACCCCGCATTTTAGTCTCAAAATCGAAAACACTTTTCAATATCAAGTCGGGCAATTCAACAAGATTCCCGACATCCTGATCGAATACTCGTCGCAAACTTCAGCAGGCGGCCGCACCCCCGACGCCGTCGACGAAGTGCACCAAGGCGGAACACCGCCACCGCGAGCACCCGAACGGATGCTTTCGGCGACGGGGTTCTCCTACAGTCACTTGGTCGGGGCTATGGAGTGAGGCTGTCTATTAAGTTTACCCGGCGAGTATCCGCGTACGCTACGTGATTGCGACGGACTTTTGATCACATCAAAATTCCGCGGCAACCGATCAAGTGAGACTAAACTGCTATGTTTATAATATTCATTCATTTATCTCATAACTTTTTGTGAATTCCAATTATTGTATCACATTCCAGATAAGTAGAAAATGTTAAACTTTCCGATCGAACAGTCAAACACCCAAGTTTTCCCGATACAGATCAACACATGAAATAAGTCTAAAAACATTCAGTTCGTGCCTCAGTACCAACGGTCCAGCCGTAGAAGGGTCAAGCCAACGCCTCACATGTGGCACGCCGTACTGCCCCAAACCCGAAGGTTCAAAGGGCAGTTCAAGACGATCACATAATCGAATTAAGGTTTGTTGTCTTCTAGAGAGTCCATCGAGTTACTTGCACTACTTAGAACGTCGTTAAACTACGGAAAGATCCAACACTTGGAAATTTTCCGACAGGGGAAAAGTTGGGTATTTATATCCGGTCGAACTTTTTAACATATTCAAAATTTATCCGGAAAGCCACATAGACAAAATCTGATACACCGATCGAAACACCGAATCCCCAAAACAACCCCAGAAAATTCAACTCTTGAATAAATATTAAAAATTCCTATAAAACTCAGCACTGTGAAAGAGGAATTACTGTGCAAAATAGGAAGGGTGACGTCATCAAACGGCCGCGGAACCGCCGCAGAAGCCAGGTTTCTGCCGCGGTTCCGCCGCACTTTTGACGAATTAGCCCCACGAATTTCACAGTAATTCTAATAGGACCCTGCTGAATTTTTTAGAAATTTTTAATCTGGAAAACTCCACGTTTTTGAAAAAAGGACAGAGAGCATTTTTTGAGTTGGGGTTTCGGGTCGATCGGACTTCAAACTCCGTCTAGACTTCGCCTAAGGCTCTAGCTAGGCTCTGATACCACTGTAGGGTTCCTAGGCACCCTCAAGAGGTCTCACAAGGCATCATCCATGCCAATTTCAAAAATTAGAGGTGCCGAGAAACCCTAACAAGATCGTTGGCTAGAAATCTAGGCGATAAAACAAACTAGTTAACACTTAACTACACGAATACGGAAATACAACCTTTGTAGATCCATTTCTCCACCTTCATGGCTCCATGATGAAGTCCTCTCCGCTGTCCATATCAAATCCCGGGCTCTAGCGTCGGCTTCATCGGAGAAAGAGCGGGCTAGGTCATCGACGACGTGCCGAAGATGATCTACGTCGAGGCATCACTAGATCAAGCTCCACCTTCATCAAGCCTTGAAAACTTGTGAAGGAAACACACTCTACTACTTGGCAAGAGGTAGAGGATGAAGAAATAGGAAGTGGGTTCACTTTAGAATTGGATTTCTCTCTCATTTTCATCAATCACCATTGATGAAGTGAAGCTTTCTTCATGAAAGAAGATGAAGAAGAAGAAGCATCTTGTATTATGATAATCTTCCAAATAGAAAATAAGAGGAATCCTTATCATAATCTAACCATGGTGAAGTGTAGAGAATCAAATAGAGTTAAGTGGAGTGGTTAGGGTTAAGCATGAGACAAAATGGTGACTTAGTCAAAGCTTCATGAAGCTTCAACATGCAAGTCCAAAAGAGCATGGCTGGCCTTGTCACCTCTCGTATTCCGTATTTTGGGAAGCGAGGCGTGACATGGTTTTGTGCTTCCTCCACCTCCACTGCGGCCTCGGCACCTCCATCGACAATGTTGTCGTTGGCGGCGGCGGCGGCTTCGTCCACGTCAAGGGTAGAAGCAGAGGAAACTTGATTAGGGTTTGGGGGAGTGGAGGTGGTGTTATGAATGGAGTTGGTGGTGTGATTCATGGGGAGAAAAGGGGAAAGGGTGGGAGGGCTTAGGTCATCCGGGTGCAGGGAAAAGATGAGATCGGGGTGTGGGGTTCTGGTCTGGATCAGGGTCAGAGGAGGTGGCAAGGAGCGACGACGGCGATGGGTCGGAGTTCCGGCGAGGTGTGCAGGTGAGGGTTGTAGCGAGGTCGGGGTGATGGTGTGCAGGGTTCTTGCTCGGTGGTGATGGTTTGCAGAGAGGGGAGAGGGAGGAGAAGGTGGTGTGGGAGGTCATCGGCATGAGGCGACGACGGCGAGGCGAGCTCCGGCAGCGACGAGGCGTGCAGGTGATGGGTTCTGGGTTCGTTGTCAGTTGCGGGGAATATGGGTTCGGGAAAGAGAGGCGAGGAGGATGTTATAGGAAAGTGAGGAGTTCGAGGAGAGGAGGCGAGTTCGAAGGGATGAACAGAGGGGGAAGGAACGGGTGATGAGGAGGGTGTTATGGGAGTCGCGGAGGCGTGGCGAGGAGGAAGGGCACTTGCGAGGAGTACGGGGTCGTGGAGGAGCACGGGTCACGGGGGCGTTGCGCGAGGGAGGCGGGAAAGAGAAGGAGTGAGAGAAGAAGGGAGTGGGGAGAAGAGGGTTACGGGTCGGATCGGGTAGGTTTAAGTTTGGGTTGAGGGAGATGGGCCATGGGCTGGGGTAGATAGGATTTGGAAAATAATTTAGGAAAAATAGAGAGGGTTAGGATTTAGTTGAGGGAGTGAGCCTGGGCTAAGAAAAGAATTAGGAAAGATAATAAATAAAGATTAGGGTTTGGGTTTAGGAAAAAAATTAGGAACTATTTAATTAAATAAAAGTTTAGTAAATTAATATTAGAAGGTGTAGGAAGTTATTTATAGGGAATATTCTAATAGAAATATTTTCGGGAAACTTTTCTTTATAAATACGGGAAATATATTCAAAGAAAACTGGGTATTACAGATCAAGAGGGGACTCGTCTTTCCCAGTATAGAGAGTTGATGTCGCGCTGTGTATGATATGACTATAATCAGAAGTTCCTGACCAGGGCGACTGAGATAAACTGATAAGAGTTATCAGTTGTATCTCGGATGGTTATGAGTTTAATATCGGCATGACTTATTGGGTTATTTGGGGACTGACTTCCACAACCCCAAACCCAATATGTGACACTCTATGACGAAGAGAACGGATTGTACAGTAATTGTCACTGATAAGCTTTATTGGGTTCGGATGAGTTTGCTTGTCGAAATGCTTTTTGACATATACCTAGGTTGCTATTCCATGCAGCTAGCGTCATTGACGTGCTTGTGATTTATACTGGATATGATCATGTTACTCACTACCAGCGTATTGTTGAGCCATTAAAATCCTACACAGAGATTTTTATCGCTCAGGCGAAATGATGTAGATGTGTGTATGGTTGATACATACGGTAGTTCGATTAAACACGTGATGTAATACGCGTATATTATTCGGACTCCCGATAATACTAGCCGGTTTATTTTGAGTCGGATTATTAAGTCAACATTTGACTTAATAAGCATATATGATATGGATACCGATATTATACTCTCTCTCTAGTATTTAGTATATGTATATGATACATGTACTAATCTTAGTCATCTGGTGACAAAAAAGGCATGGGCAAGTGGGGACCACTTGATGAGGAGATAATCTCTACTCTTTTCTTCCTATATGATATAGAAAAGAGAAGAAAAGTGTAGATCCATCTCCTTTTGTCTCTACTCCTCCCTCTTTTATATGATAAAAAAGAGGAAAGAAATAGAGATAGATCTTCATCCATCCTTATCTTATTCAAAAGAGAAAGAAAGAGACGGTGCCTCTTCTACATCTTCTTTCTCTTTCTTTTTAGCAAATTGTGAGAGCAAATTGCTTCATAAAGAAGTGTTCTTTTGTGAAGTTAAAGTTTGAATAACCATCATTTACTTATGTCCATGTGCATTACACATGTCAAAAATTATTATTATACATCTTCATGCATCGCACATGCAGAAAACCAATATTAATAAATTGAGAAAATGGAATCCCACAGGATCTCTAATAATTCTAAAAGTAAAAAGGGCTTTCTATGAAAATGAAAATATTGTTAGATGATGGGTAAGCTAGTTATTATAACTAGTGTTTTTGCATGCATCGCATATAATTAAAGCTAATAAAAACATCATTAGCTAATTTGTTATTAATTTATTATTTTAACAGGTTTGATATGATATGAAAATTTAATTATGCTTTCTTAAACATTTGTGTCAAATTAAGAGAATTTTTCATGTAGACTCATAATCAATCAACAATTTCCCCCCTTTCTTCTACATTGAAACAGTTGAGAGGATTATTATTAGGATTCTATTTAATTTAATCCTGGGTCCGCTCACCGCATCAACAAGAACAATTTAGTCGAACAATTTAGACTTCGATTACGCGGTGATCATCCAAGCGTGCATCAATATTTTTAATATGGAAAGTGAAATAAATTTTCAGGGTTCGGTCCCAATACAATATTGGATATTTTAATTTATCCAACAAATCTGGACCGGGTAAATTTAATCGCTACTTTTAAGAAGCGGTTAAAATCGAACGGGTTTTATTTAACCGCCACTTAAACTAGCGGTTAAAAATAAATATCAAACCGCTACTTAAAATAACCGCTACTTAAAATTTGGAACCTTAGCTTCAGCCAGAGCACGTCTGCGTTTTCCTCAACGAAGTTTTTCAAAATGGTCGTGGTAAAATTTTCTCTATGTTTATCTATGCTAGCGTGTCGATTAATCTAGCCTATGAGTGAACTATCCTTGAATTAAGCAGCGGTTATATTTATTTAACCGCTACTTAAAATAGCGGCTATATTTTGTCCCAACAGAGAACAGGCTATTTAACCGTTACTTAAAATAGCGGTTATATTTTGAATTTTCTGTCACTGGAGTGTACAAGGTGCTTAAGCCTATCTGACCTGGGCTTGGTTTATGTTATAAAATCGATCCATGAAACATAAGAATACGCAGCAACAATCGCAATTCAAATCACAGGAAAAAAAACCCAGCACTTTATATCTGAAACCCCTAATAAAAATCTCAAAAAAAAAACTCCTATACTAATTGAAGTAATTAATTTACCGATCCACGAATCAAGAGAATGCCAGAAAGAATCGCAGTTCAAATCACAGAAAAAATTGCCCAATTTCGATCTTTATTTCTTAAACCGCAAAAACTGTGCTGAAGTTGTTCGGACGGTGGCACTTTTTATTAAATAGGAAATGCTACTTAAAATAGTGGTTAAATGTGAACCGTTGATATTAATCGGTAGTTAAAATAGCAGTTAAAATTAACGGTTCAGATTTGTTATATATATCAATTTATCCAACGCTGTATAATGTTCTGCTCCAAAATTTTTAATGCATATGAGCTAAATGATTATAAAATTAGGGCCCCTATTGTTGATAAGAGAGTTAATGACCCGATATTTCAATCAAACATCGATTAATTACAATAAAACAACCAATCATATCGAGACAATGACTCTTTATCCACTTTACATTTGACATATATAATGTTAGCACTATTGGATTTGACTTAATTACATACTTTAATAAGCAAAATTGCTCTCTCTATATAGTTTTAGACCCGCAGGACCCTGGTAAGTTTAGATTCGTAGCTTTGTACTGTTCCTTGTGTAACGTCTAATCTTTTAGCCTGGAATTCTTAGGTAAATATACCCTTTAACGTCTTTTCTGTGTCCCCACATAATGTATTGCCTTTTTTCAACATGCATGTTTATCATGTTCATTTTTCATTCTTCAAGGATTTTGGTTTTGAGTATTTTTCGCTACTGATTGCAAATAACATTCTTCTATAACAAAATAAATATACCTACGAAAATGTTACCTACTTTGCAAAGTATTATGATTAAAGGCAGTGTCTTGTTAGATGTCACATTTGATACGAAAATCCACTCCTGTTAGACCGTTGTCCGAACTGAACTATTATATTTGATCATGCAAAGCTTCTAAGAGATGTAAATCAATATATATAAGGGATAATCGCACAAATATGTAGTTAACCATATATAACACTTAGAGCCCTCAATTGATTTATTAGTTCAAACACTCATCAACCAAAACCATAAAAAACACTCACCCCTCTATACAAGTCATGTTGCACTTAACGTATAGATAGGATGTTCTGACCAATAAAACAACAATGGGTAAACTGATACCTAAAGTTTCACTCATGTTGCACTTAACGTAAAGTACATTTGATGGAGGTCGGAATGGTGTCCTCTGTTGATCTGGTGGCGAGCGAGATGAAGGGTTAAGATTTGGAGAGAGTGTGGATCTCAATGGGATTGCTTGCCGCCGGTGTCGCCGAGCTACCTGCAAAAGAAGCCCCGGATGAGAAACCATCTTAGGACCCTCCGACGATCAAGTTAGAACCGGGGAATATTTGGACAGAGTAGTGGCGTATTGATTGTCTTACCTATATCGTATGGAGGAGGGGTTTATATAGGGGTCGCATGGAGTGAGCCGCTGCGAGATTCTTGCCATCCGTTTCGTCCATGCATCACGTTCGCATTAATGGCGAGATACGCTCGTGTGGTTGACTCCGTCGTGGCGGGAGATGCGGATCCGTTACGAAGGAGCTGTTATGAGGGAGCTCAGTAAAAGGGAAGTTGAGGAAGTTCAATTCGAAAAAGCTCGGGGTTTGCGCTACCGGTCCCGAATTGGTCGGGACGGCAAGGAGGCTAAGGAGGCTCAGCTCTAAGATCTCGAAGATGAGCTATTGATCGGTGGTTAGTTGAAGAGGGAATGCACCCGGGGGAGGCCCTGAGTGGTCGAAGCCTATTCCTTGAACCGAGCCTCCCTTCGCATTATACTTATTCCAGTTCAGCAGCCTCCAGGGATCTTGTTGGCATATATTGGTGACATGCCATTTGCTACGTTCCGTGATAGGGGGAATCCCCACTTACGAGTATCATCATTAGTCCCCCACTCTCGTTCCGACCTATTTATATGTTGGGTCGAGAGTGATCTGTTTAGTCTTCTCTGTTTAGATTGGTGCTAAGGAATCTTTGCGGTGAATTGTCTGGGAACGATATAGCGTTTGTCGGTTGTGTCTCTTCGATCTTCGTGTCCACGTGGCATTCACCGTGCTCCTTCATTTTCATGCATATCCTCGGATGACGTCAGCGGATCGCTGAAGGGATGGCGCCATCATGGCGCCATCGTCTCGTTTGCTTGGGTTGTTATGGCGATGAGTTGATCGTCGATCTCATACCACATGGCGGCATCTGGATCGCAGATGTGGGACATCGCTTCGGATTTTCGGATCCGTGTGAGAGAAAGGCAGCCAATGGTCGACTGCGACGTGGCGTCTCCTGGACCGTCCCCGCTTCCCAATGTACGGAATCGGTGACGTGGTGACTCGCAACGTATTTACGAAGAAATAAATATGTTAAGCGTAATTAAGCAATCTATATAAAATGCATAAGAATGACAAGTGATATAAAATAATAAACAGCAAATTTTATTTACATTCACTTTACATACAACTGTTTGAAAATAAAAATATACAATGATATAAACAATGCCTAAACAGTGGCATGCAAATTGAATGTAAATACAAGGAGAGCTAGAATTCCGACTGGGCAGTGAACTGGTCCAAGTCCTCTGGCTAGACTCGATCTCCTGAGAGTCTGGTCCTCCAGACGAACATTCCAAAGAAAGAAAAGACAGGAATGTCGTCAGCGAACTAGCGCTCGGTAAGTTCCAAAAGAAGGAATAGAATATAACAAGTAATGTGAAATGGAACTGGTAAGTTGTACATGTATATATTTGTTATTCTAACGTAGTTGTTTGTAACTTGGTATAGAAAGTATTTGTGTATACAAGAGGAGTCCATCTTACCCCGTGGATTATGATAACATGTAGTACAAGGCTCCGTCAAAACCCACAGGACAACGGCACAAGAGTTCATGTAGGTGTCTTTTAAGTGACCATCTCGTGCCATATTAATACGTTCCGTACCAATCTACCCCATTATCCCCGCGTAATATATTGTATAGAGTTATATTTACAAGTCTTGCCGAAATCATGGATACAAGTTGTTCAAGTAGTCAGGTTCAGGATGTAATCATGTATCTAAGTAGTCAGGTCAAATTATAATCATGGTTCGGTCAAGTCAAGTCAAGTATTCATATTTGGTATTGATATTTGAATTCAAGTATTCAAGTTCAAGTTCATGTATTCATATTTGACTTTGAATTCATGTTTGAATTGGACTCTGATTTGAGTTTGGATTCAGGTTTGAGTTAGACTCAAACTGAGTCAGACACTTATAACTGATTTAGATCCTGAATTAGGTTCGGAAGTAATCGGTAACTGTTGCACATGGACGGTAGGATTTGTGTCTTTTTTCAAGACAATTATCATTGATAACTCCACTAAATTTTCTACCTTAAATAAGCAAGCACTCACTTTCTCCGGCTCCCTGGGGCTCAAGGGAATTGATTTTGATTAAACCTATATTTACTAAAGTGCTTAAATATTGTTTTATATAACTCGGGGGTTTTATGAAAAATATTTTTAATAAAATTTCAAAATAAACCTTGAGTATTTATTTATATTATTTAGGGTTTTCATGGATATGAATTTTAAGGATTTGAAATATTTTAGTGATAATTGTTTAGCTTGGAAAGTTCATGATATTTTATTGTAAAACTTGTCTTTTATTGGTATCTTGATGGTATTTTGGTAAAACTTGTAATTTTTTCATTAAAAAAATGTAAGTTTATTATATTTTGAAAATATATGGGTTTGTAATTTTTATATAATTATTAAAAATTAAATTTTTTTATGTAGAAAAATGCATTTTTCTTAAAAACCGTATTTAAAACCTTTTGAGACCAAATGCTCCGTGAGGAAGTCGGCATCTTGCTCTACTAGCTCAAGGATGTGCGATAATCCGCACCATCCAATAGAGGGTCTCCTAAATAGGGTTGTAGAGGCATATTCACAAAGGAATTAAGAATACTGTTTTAAAATTAAACCGTTTTAAAAATGAATGGTAATTTAATATAATATTTTCTTTGTAACCAAAATCCACACAAATGTATCGTGCTATGGAACAAGAGTTTATATAAAGGGTAGATCGTTACCCCGTGAAATTTTTCTAAGGTATGTTTAAGCGATACTAAAAGAGGTGATATTTAATGTTCATGGTATTTAAATGAAAAACTTAAGTTAAAGTTATTTTGCATAGATTTCTAGGTTAAAATTTATTCTAAACATTTATAATTAAGATTACAATTATTGTGTAAAATTTGGATGAACAATATGTAAGAAAAGGGGAGATTTAGGGTTTAGCAAATAGATATCGGTATTAACTCCACTTACCGATATTCGTTTTAAAAATAGATTTTTAAAGAAGAGAAAAGAAGTTTGGAAGGGACTTACAAGTTAGGGGGCTTAAAGAAAGGCATAATAAGAGAGGGTTGTCGTCGTGGCGTCGTGGGAGCGCCGGAATAGTTTCGATCTTCCACCGGAAGTTGACTACTTGCTAACTCTTCTTTACTCCACTTATACTTAAAGAATTTTTCAGAGTTTTGCTTAGAAATTTCAGAATGATATTGAGCCAAAGGGTGTGGTGGTATTTATAGTGTAGAATTAGGGTTTTGGAATTAAAATGGTGAATTAAAATGCATTAAAAAGATGATAAATGGTGAAATGAAGGGTCTCTGTTTGATTGCAGTTAAATCAGACAGTGCATGGGAGTTAGGGGTAAGGGAAGAGTCAAGTGTCCAAAGCCCGGGCATCATTTGCCATGGTTGACCCGTTGGTACCGGCCTATATTGCATTTCCTCCGGCCGATCTAGGGCTGCCTATGGATTTGTGCCACGTGTACAACTCGGTGTTTAAACCCTTTTGCATATGTTTGATTTTTCTGACTTTTCATTTTAATATGCATTGCACGTGTAAACTTTTGGGCTTTCAAAAAGTTAAGAAGAAAAATCAGAAAAAAATAATGTGTCTGACGGGATTCGAACACAGGGGCTACGTCACAGCAGTACAAGGGCTTTACCAGTGAGCTACAAGTCGCTTCTTGCTGTTAATAAACAAAGTTAACTTATAACTCAATCCCAGGCTGTATAACTCATTTCTGTTCATTAAACCGGAAAATTACGTACAGTAATTTCAGAGTTGTTACAGTCGCCTTGACTGTTAGATCATTTTTGCTGTGGGTATAGATAGGGGTGCGCTTCCTTCAGCAAATACTATCTCTCACTTGCACTTCCACTCTTTTCCGATTGCTCGGCGCTCCTGATTTTAGGTCGGCTTCCAGTCCCTCGCTACTTTCAGCTTTTTCCTTCTTTGAATCGGGTCAGATGTCTTCCTCTGAACTTATAATAAATGTAGTTAGGATAGAGTCCGGTGATTAGGCCCCGTTCTCTGATGCCGAGTCTAGTGAGTCTTCTTATTCTTCTGATAGCCGAGGAAGCTCTCCTTCGGACGTGTCGGGTTCTCCTCCAAGGGATGGCGATTCCCCTGTTCCCCAACATCGAAGGGCCAAGAAGGCTCTTAAGGTGCGTATCAAGAACTCCTATGACACTGCCTCAGTGTTGAGAGGGGAGAGTAGGCTCGCGGATATTCGAGCTCGTTTCACATTCCAACCATCTATACGCTTCGTTTGGCTGGGAAGGATGAACGGGTGAACCAAGTGCGGGGCAACGAGATTGCTCTGTACTTGGAAGCGTTCCTGGAAGGGATGCGTCTTCCTTTTCCCTCTAATATTTGTGAAGTCCTCAATTTCTTCCAACTCGTCTCGGGCCAGCTAGCACCGAACTCTTGGAGCATTCTCCTTGGGTTCCTAGTCTAGCTAAAGATTGAGGAGATCCTTTTTAGCCTCGAACTCCTCTGATCCTTTCTCTATTATAAAAATCACCCTGGAACTCGCAAAGATGAGCCGAGCTGGGTGTATTTTCCATTTAGGAAGCTTAAGGTAGGCGGCGGGTCAGGGGTGTTGGCTATCCCTTCTTCCATCCATGAGTGGAAGGAGAAGTTCTTTTTCGTCGGCCTTCCCGAGAGAGAGAACTGGTAGGTCCCAAAAAATGGTACCAGGAAGACTGTCCGAAGGCTCGAGTGTTGAACATGCAAGAAGCGAGGGTCGTTTCTCAGTAGGAACCACTTCGGAGAACCGATGTCCTGCTTTCCGAGCAGGTCTTGAGCTGGACGGGATTTTTCCCCTGTTTACCACCGAAAACGGAGACGGATCTGGGATGGATCGTCTTGCCTGAATTTGGGGGCATATACTATTTGGGTTTATCCGTCCATCTCTCCGAAGATACCAAGTTGATTTATAGCACCGTTTATCAGAGGTCTGGACGGATGCGGCCGTTATAGCAGACTTCGTCAGATTCCCCCTTGTTATGAGGGTTTTTTTGATTGTGGGGACGCTCTTCCCTGCAGGCGCAAGCCCCTGTAGTTAATTATGTTATCGCATCGCGATAACCACTTTCTCCTACTTCAGAAGTTCACTTCGTGTCGTGTATGTTTGTTTTATTTTGGTTGCCCGTGGATTGTATACGGAGACTAATTTATGTTGTCGCTCGTAGGGCGTGGATTAGTCCAAATCCGTATATTCTTAGATTTGGGTTTGCTTTGATTTAAGAATTGTTAATCTCGTTTGAGATTAAGATCAACTTAAATTTTTGTTAAGAATACGTTAGTCTAATTTTAGACTAAGATCTACTCAACAGTATTTTTTTAGGATCATTCAGATCTAACAAAAGAGCATTTGGGCTCTATTGTGTTAGTTTAAGAATGTTCCGGTCCGTAGCCGCCATTTTGGGAAGTGCATCCAAAAGAAGTTGGTTGTAGGGACCCACCACCTTTCTGAAGATATTGAGAAATTACAACGACATGTATCAGGGGTGTAGAGAGATGTACCCATGAACCAATTTCCCGATTGAGGGGAGATATGGGATGAATATTCATCGGAAGATCATTAGTCGTGTTTGGGAAGCAATGAACCCATTTGCTCAGTTGATCTGAATTAGGGACCTAGCCAACTTAGGCTTGAACCACTCAGTTTTCTTTTATTTGGAAGAAGTGCTAAGCACTGGTTTGGGCTTAGTCTCATTTTCTTGCAAAAAGTGTTGAGCACTTATGTGAGTTCTGACGCTCACACTTTATTCTCTCATTTCTTTTTTCTCTATATGGAGTGCTGAGCACTCTTTATAGCGCCCATGTGCGGAGCATGTGAGGCGCTGAGCGCCAAACATTGAGTGCTAAGCACTCTTTATTAAGCAGCGCCCACGTGAGGGACACGTGAAGCGCTTGGCACTGAGCGCCAACCATTGAGTGCTAAGCACTCTTTATTGAGCATCGCCCACGTGAGGCGCTTGGCGCTGAGCGCTAACCATTGAGTACTAAGCACTCCTTATTGAGCAGCGCCTACGTATGGCGCTTGGCGCTGAGTACCAACCATTGAATGCTAAGCATTTTTTATTAAGCAGCACTCACGTGAGGGATACATGAGGAGCTTGGTGCTAGGTTTTCTTCGTATATTCTGTTATGAAGAGTCCAATTCTCTGTTCCTTCTGGATATTTGATCCCCATAAATAAGTTCATCCCTATGAGAATTAAATTCTTATTTATGGGAGACTTGTCTCATGGATCTCAGATCCAGAGAAAGAACTAAGTTCTTTTCTAAGGGTTAAACCCTTGGATATGCAGGTGAGATGCTCCGATCTCTATTATTTTTATTTATCTCGAAGAGAGGTATTCTTCTTTCTTTCCTTTTAAAGCTTTCTTCTTTCTTGCTTTTTTTTTTAGTTTGAAGCTTATGGGGGGTTCCGCTGTCCAAGACTTGAAGTCTTGGGTCCTTTATATAGTATAGGCGAGTTTGTTGATTTAGTTAAAGAAATCTCTCATTGAGAGATCTTTAATTGATTTGGGGATTTTATCCACCGTTGGATCTTTGATCCAAGAACTTCTGTTTTATAGAAGATATCTTTCTTGTTTTTAACAAGATTAGGGAAATATTTTCCCATACAGAATTTATTCTGTAGATAAGTGATTTTTAATCATCATTGGATTTTTAATCCAACGGTGCTATGTTTTACAGAGAGTAATCTTTCTTGTTTAGAAAGATTTGAGGAATATTTCCTCAGCAGAATTTAATTCTGCATTTGGATGATTTATCATCTCCGTTGGATCTTTGATCCAACGGCTTTGTCTAACAGAAAGTTTTTAGTTCTGGCGCTAGCACCCTCGTGCGAGGCACGTGAGGCGCTGCCTAAGAGTTTTTAACTCTTGGCGCTGGCGCCCTCATGCGAGGCATGTGAGGCGCTTCCTCAGAGTTTTTAACTCTTGGCGCTGGCTCTCTCGTGTAAGGCACGTGAGGCGCTGCCTCAGAGTTTTTAACTCTTGGCGCTGGTGCCCTTGTGCAAGGCACGTAAGGCGCTGCCCTTTTAAATTTTAAATAGAGCCTTGCTCTTTTATTGGGGGAAACAAATGCCCCCCACCGTTGCGCTTACGTAGCTCACACGTGAGTGCAGCAGTGGCAGCTTTTCCACCGTTGGATCTTCTTGGTAGTTGAATCGACTTTCTGTGCCTATAAGTAGGGCCTTTGGCTCTTGAGATGACTGCTGTTCATCTTCTCTTGTCCTTTTTTTGAGAATTTAATTCTCCTTTCAGAGCTTAAATCTCTTTTACTAAATTTTCTTTTCAGATACTATGGCTGCTCATCTGTATGATCTTGACGAGATTATCTTCTATGAAGACATTCACGTCCAAGGCCAGGAGTTTACGGATGCCCAATGCGATGAGGTGATGCGTTGCTTCGATGAATACAATGGTCGACTACTCCCCCGTCATTCCGCTCTTTTGAAAATTATCGTGGGGGCGATTTGGGAAGCACTTCCTGAATTTAACGAGGCTATGCCGCTTGAGGCACTTGATGATGACGAAGACAAGGTGCACTCAGTATATCTGATGGGCCTGATCTCGAAGAGGTGGCGAGATGATCTTGTCGATGTTTTGCCAGGTCTTCCAACAGACAGCGATAATCTCCGCCTACTAGAGGACGGACGATATCAGCGGGGATCCCGACACTTGAATTCATGAGAAAATTCATAAGAAAATGGTTAAAGAGGCCAGAAACATTTTACTCGAACTTGCTTCTGAATTCTTAAATCCATGTCCGGGATTCAGTGTCTTACCTTTGTAAACATTTTGATGATATTTTTGTTTTGTTGTTATCACCGATGTATAAATTATCCCAAGTATGAATGGCAAAACTTCCATTTCTTTTATACCACTGCTCATAGGTGCCTTATGTGAAGTAGTAGTTACCCATATATATATAAAATGCCGGCCCCTCCGCTTTATACGTGCGAGGCACTGAGACTGGCGCTGGCTCCCACATGTTATACACATGAGGCGCTATCACTGGTTCTAATTCTATGAAGGATTGGCGCTAAGGCAGAAGCTTGACTTCACCGAGTGGGTCACACAAGATTGCGAAACTGCCAAGCAGGAAGTCATTGAGAAGCTTTCGTCCTTCTTACAATAACGGGCTCAAATTGAAGCGGAATTGGCCACAGTAGCTAACCACAAGAAAGGATTGAGAGGAGCGCGCGAGTGGCTTGTCAATTTGTTGAAGACGCCTCCTCCTTAATAACTGTCATTGTACCTTTTTTCTTGTACCAACTGTAAACTTGTGATTCATGAATAACATGTAATCATTCTGATTGTATTATGAAATGTATCTTGTATTCACTTGAATTCATGAATAAAAGACATATTTTATTTCATATTGGAATGTAACTTTGGCAAATGTGGCCCGTAGATAATCCATCTTGACCTCCTTGCAGGGCAGCGATGGCTTAGGAAATAGGTTTGGATCTGCCACCTATGACTTTTCAACTTTATGAGCCGCGAGGGTCTCATAAAGACTTTTCTCTCTACGAGTCGAGAGGATCCCATGGGTGTATTTTCTCCTTAGGAGTCGTGAGGACTCCTAAGTACGTTTTCTCTTGAGAGTCGTAAGGACCTCATAAGAGAATTTCCCCCTTATGAGTCGAGATGACTCGTAAGTGGTTTTTTTCCCTCCTTGCCGATATTCGATTTTGGAGAATATGGCCCATGAATAGTATACAATAGTCCATCTTGGACCTACTTGCAGGGCCACAGTGCTTAGGAAACAGGTTGATATCCCTGTTGCCTAAGACTTTCCACCTTCATAATCCATAAGGGTTTCATGAAGATGTTTTCCCCTACGAGTCGAGACGAGTCGAGAAGTTCTCACAGGAACATTGTTTTCCTTACGAGTCGAGACGAATCGAGAAGTTCTTGCAAGAACGTCCTAACGTCACAGTTAACCTCTGCTCTTTATGACAGAGGTCCATTAGGGTCTGTGGTACTAGGTTTTTGTCCGTCGTACCGTTGCGTTGGCTGATGCATTCCCCGATACGCAATCTTGCTGTTTGAGTAGCCTCGCGACTGTCGTGTCTCTGATCCCTTCGGAGGCTGGACAAGACGTCTTCAAGTAATCTCTCAGGTTATATTACCCTCGAAAGAGCAAGCGTTAGGGATTTTCCATGCCGCTTTTTACTTGAGGTTAGGCTCTTGGGAGCCCCGATGAGTCATGACCACTCCGCGCTGGTGTGGGATGATCTCCGATAGTCTTTCAGGTTTTATTTGAGTTGCCGTCAAGACCCTGAAGCTAAGGATCTTCCTTTGCTTCGTTTGTTGACATTGTGTCTGTTATATTGCGACGAATATCGAGATTGTCTCTAGGTTGTCTGTGAACCGTCGAGACTTGGAACTAGGGATTTTGCCATGGCTCTGTTGTTTTGACCCTGGGGTCGGTTGTTGACGTCACATCTGCATCCTGCTAGAGTGAGAAGGAACGCCGTTGTGGATCTCTAGGCCGTAGATGTTTCCATCGAGACTGGGAACTAGGGACTTTGCCATGGCTCCGAGGTAGTCTCTAGGTTGTTGGTGAACCGTCGAGGCTCGGAACCAGGGACTTTGCCATGGCTCCATTTGTGTTGACCCTGGGGTCGTCCTGCTGGAGTGAGGAGAAACGCCGTTGGTGATCTCTAGGCTGTCTGTGAACCGTCGAGATTTGGAACTAGGGACTTTGCCATGGCTCTGTTGTTTTGACCCTGGGGTCGGTTGTTGACGTTGCATCTGCATCCTGCTGGAGTGAGAAGGAAAACCGTTGTGGATCTCTAGGCTGTAGATGTTGCTGTTGAGATTTAGAACTAGGGACTTTGCCATGGCTCCGTTGTTCTGACCCTAGGGTCAGTTGTTGACGTTGCATCTGCATCCTGTTGGAGTGAGAAGAAATGCCGTTGTGGATCTCTAGGCTGTAGATGTTGTCGTCGAGACCTGGCTCTCCTTCTGATGGAGCCTGGTGGGAAAATGTGGTTCCTTTTTCGTTTGTGCCTATGGATTGTATATAGGGGTCGATGTGGACTCACCTACAGGGCAGAAATTTCATTTTTTTGTTTCCGCGATGCTCTATCATTTCAGCTTTTTATATCGCGAAAGTCGGGATTACCCAATCATTTCGATTGTTTTATCGCGGTGCCCAATCATTTCGGCTGTTTTTTCTTTTTACTCGCTGCTTTTTATTGCGAGTTGCACAAACATTACGGATGTTTTTAAATGCACATATTTTGCTTGCTGATTTTTATTGCGAGTTGCCCCATCATTTCGGCTATTTCATATGCATTTTTGCTCGCTGGTTTTTGTTGCGAGTATGGAACTTGAGACCTGATACCAATCTTGGCATTAACACTGCTACGACTGGAATATTGCCAGGAGTGAATCATCATTTGCCATGAAAGGACTTAAAAATCGACACCTGTTTAGGCATCAGCATCGCTACCTCTAGAATATTACCAGGAGAGAATCATTATTTTTCCTTGTCGATTTGAATAAAAGTGGCTTAGAAAACAGGGTTAGGATCTTGTTGACTAAGGCTTTTTGACTTTACGAGCTGTAAGGGTCTCATAAAGGTATTTCTCCCTACGAAGCGTGAGGATCTCGTAGGTATATTTTCTCCTTAGGAATCATGAGGATTCCCAAGTATGTGTTCTGTTATAAGTCGTAAGGATCTCATAAGAGTATTTTTTCCTTATAAGTCGAGAGGACTTACAAGTGTCGTTCACCATTGGTGGGACTTGGTGAGGGAACGTTTATTTGTGCCCGTGGATTGTATACAAAGGTCAATATTGGACCGCTTGTAGGGCAACTTGGGAAGTATGATGGCTTGAGAACAAGTATAGGTCCCTGTATCTTAAGGCTTTTGAATCCTATTAGCCATGAAGGTCTCATAGGGGGGAATTCTCTTTACGAGACGTGAAGATCTTGTAAGTGTAATTTCTCCTTAGGAATCGTGGGGATCCCTAAGTGTGTTGCTCCCTTGTGAGTCGTAAGGATCTCACGTATGTGTTTTCTCCTTACAAGGTCGAGAGGACCTTGCAGGTGTTTTTATTTTAACGAGATTGCGCCCTTTCGGGTTTTCATAAACTCGCCGGTAGCCCTGCTGTTTTTACTCACGGCGCCCTTTCAGGTTTTCATACGTGCCCATTTCGCTTGTGAACATACCATTTTTTACCCTTTTGTTTGCCAATGGAACTTATGGAAGACTTCGCTACCGGGGCAGCTGTGCGGCAAGCGGGACTTAAGTTGCAGTCCTCGCCGCTGGGACTTCTGGACTTGAATTCCACCATCGCCGTGTTTGAGGCGACATATTTAGTTTAAGGACATTACGGTCCATTGTTAGTTTAGGGACATCTCGGTCCGTTGTTAGTTTAGGGAAATCTCGGTCTAGGGCTAGCTTCGAGGCGAAGTTTTGCCGGATACTACTTATAGAGTCCTGGTTCAGAAAGACAGCGAGCGGACACTAGCGTCGTCATCTATCATTAACCTGAGTTGTGACTTGTCAAGCGTAGTATTTCTTAAAAAACCGGCCGTTTATTGGTCGGAAGTGTCTTTCGACATGCATATCCATGAGCAAGTAGGCCCCACCTTTGTAGACCTTGCCTATGATGTACGGACCCTCATAGTTCGGCTCGAATTTCCCCTCTTTGCACGGTTGGGGATCATAGGACTTTTTACGACTAGCACGAGTTCGCCTTGGCAGAATGTTCTCGGCCTGTTTAGTCTTTCGTATGAGCGCATCATCCTTGCTTTGTAAGCTTTCAGGTTTTGCTGCGCCATGAGACGAGTTTCATCGAGGGCATCGAGCTCCTCAAGTCGAAGATGGGCATTTTCTGTTAGTGTATATGCCCTAGAGGCCATTACCGTATCATACTAGCTTATATATTACTTGATAGAAGCTTGGGATATTCACAGTTGTATAGACAATCTTGCTCAAAATGGTAGTATGCTACTTCGTTTGTTTCTACTTTAATATGTGCATGTGTTTCTTTTAGCATATCGTTTATACATATTAGTAGAGCCCTTAGGATCTTTGCTTGATTAGCAGCGTTGTGATGGCAGTCACACTTGTGGGGGCTGGGTAATCTATAAGCACATCCTTATACAGGTCCCTAGTCATAGGACTATCGAGACAGGGCATCGATACTCTGGAGTAGACTAGCGTATGCGCTTCTTATCCCAGCAGGGGAGATGGTCTGTCCCACAGCCATCAGTACGTCGTACTTGAGATAGTATGTCGGTGCTCGTTAGGTTACGAGTACACTGGACAGGACTCGTCGGGAACTGTTGGTTGGTATTATACCTATCGTCAGTTATCAGTTCCCAGGTGATATGAGTACAGCTTAGTCCGCTGACTTGACACTGTCACTTCACCTCGAGTGTGTTCCCACTGTTCTTTGATTACTACCCTACCACGGCTCAAAGGAGTCGTGCAAACAGGTAGTAGTTGGGTGCAGTCCCGAAGCACTTGGAGGCAGTGACGGTTAGACAGGATTCGTCTCTCCCGTATTGGGGGTTGATATCGCGTTGTGTCTAGGAGAGCCATTACACAAAGTAGTCCCTGGCCAGGGAAAGCGAGATATACTGGTAGGTTTCCAGTGTTATCTCAGGGTGTTCTGGGCTACACTCCGACACGACTTGTACCGCTATTAGGGGACTGATGTTTACCACCCCCTAGACCCGCCATGCGATGTTCTCAGACGAACGGACCGGACTGTACGGAGATTGTCACATTCAGGCTCAGTAGGAGTTCGGATGGGTTTACCTCATCGGCCTTCTTATCGACATCTACCTGGGGACCGTTACGTACAGCTAGTGCCGCTTGCGGTCTGTGGTTAAACCCACTGCCAGCGTAGTGTCGAGTCTTTAGAGTCCCACACAGAGAGTTTCCCTGCACTGAGCGAAACGTATAGAGGCCGTATGGTTTTACGGCAAGGCTACAATCACTTACGTGCACTTGTGTACGTATGCTGTTCGGGCAGGCAATACTAGTGGGCTTTGGTTTAAGCTGGATCCTAGTATTGTACGGATGGATTTGTTTTGTCTTCTGTGCATTCTCTTTCTACGGAATGTGGATGCGGGTGTGTACGCACAGTTGTGAGGAGCGAAGAAGAAGGAGGTGCTTCATTAGGGTTTTGACAGTTGATTCGGTCAAAACCATTATGAGGCGGACTCATTAGGGTTTTGGCAGTTGGTTCGGTCAAAACCATTATGAGCCGGGAACATTATTTACTAATCGTTTTAGTGATAATTATGTTATAGCTAATTGCTTTGACCATTTGACCATACTTGACTTTGTTGACCGTTTGACCAAAGTTGACTTGGACCTTCATGAGAGATCTAGAGTATTCTTTGGTTTTCTTTTTATTTTTGATATGAAAATGGTCAATTCAAATGTAGCCATCAACTTTATCATGAAAGCATTAGTAATGATAATGTTTTATGCATTATTGTAACCATGGTTCTTTTTCTTAGTTGATAATTCATTTCTCATTCTCTCTCTTGATATGAGAAAGCTCCATGGTTCTCCTTCTTCTTCCTCCTCTTGAAAATTCCTTTGATCTCATGTGTTGAGAGAAAAAGGATCTAAATAGACAAACACATCCATCTACCTCTTCTACACAACCTAGGACATCAAGCCTAGCGATCTTGTTGCCCTAGTTGCCTCGGCTCGAGGTGGAGCTCGGAACACAAACTCTCGGGTGGATCGTCTTCGACTCAAGGAGGCCGCGGAGGTGATCAAGATCTGGATCGATCCTCGGAGCTTGGATGGATGAGCAGGACAGCGGAGAGAAGACCCAAAGGACCGGTATCGTGAGGTATAATCTCTATGACACAGTAGATAAAACCTCTTATAGTTTGCTAGGTTTTGTTTAGCAAAGATCCTCTCTTTTAGTCCATGTTGGCTTTGTGTCAAAAATCGTTTTTACCGTTTCCGCCTCCCCGTAAGAACCGAGGTGAGCAACGTGGTCTTACAGTGGTATCAGAGCCTAGCTAAACACAAACTAGCATGTTAGCAAAGTATTTATAATTTCGATCGGAAAAAAATCGCAAAACACGTCCGGAAAAACCCACTTTCTGCCGATTTTTTAAACACCTCTAAAAATAATTTGACATATATGAAAAATCGGCTCAGGGTTTTCTAAAAACACCCACAAAAAATGATCCAGTTACTCGGTCAAAGCGCCGTGGAACCGCGGCAAGAACATGCTTCTTGCCGCGGATCTGCGGCCGAGTTGACTCGGCCGTGGACCGTTTTTGGTGCAGTGTTCTTACTATTCTGTTTTGGGATTTTTATGATAGTTTGTTTCTGCCCAGAATTTCCAGAAAACAAATTTGAGTTTTGGGTGGTTACAAATCCGTATTTTGATCGAAATTCCGTAGACTTTGGCTAATGGATTTTATCTGTGATGTGATATATGTATTGAACGTCTACTAATCGCTATACGTCGATTAGTGGGGGTTATACATATCTGTGATCTGTAATGTTGATGGTTTGTGTATATGAACTCGTTGGATTGTCGCGGATGAATAGCCGGGGGATGTAAGATGAGTGTGTTCTTTTTCTTTCATTCAATGTAAAATTTGTAATTGATGTAATATTATTTTATGGCCGCACATCCGCGATGAGGTTGTAGCCGCCATTGTATAATTTCTTTTACTGTTTTTGCTCCTAGGATAGACCCAAGGTGGGGTGCACAAACTACCGGGTATCTCGAAGTGCCGAGTGGCCTACTCACGTTGTTGAGGGAGGTTGCTTCGCTTCGGGTACTTGGCGGGTAGTTTGCCACACCTGTAGGGGTCTAGAATGGGGTTTGGCTATTCATCGCAACCGTGTAATCCGTCTTTCGTTGCAGCCTCGAACGAAACGCGGATTCCTAGTATATCCAAAGTGTTCATCTGTGATCTGGAATGGCTATCATTGCATCTGAAGAATGTATATATCTATATATGATATCTATTTAGGCGTTGCTTATGTTTTGCATCCGCGCTAGTCTAGCCCCCGCTCTGTCGTTAGTTAAGTAACCTAACGGGTGATGACGGGGTCCCGTGGTGAATGCGGATGGTATAAGCGTACGTCATATTTTCGTTGTTTTCTGCAATGGTAGAATTAAATGATGGGACGCATTAAAATTAATGCAAGAAAATAAACCAAAGTAAAGTAGTTGGAACAATTTCAAAACCGCTCGGTTCTTTTCAAAAACAACTGTTAAACGCGGAGCTTGAACCACTCCTTTTAAAAGCTATCTCGTTCCATCGATTATATCAAGTTCACTACGTTCACGGTTTCGCCAAAACCATTCGTAGTCTTCCGTCATTTCGTATGAATATTCAATAGTATTCAAGCTATGTTTTTTGACCTTCGTCAAGGCATAGTGATTGGTAGCTGTTGGGTGTTCATATGTAGCATAGATAGATGCATTGGTTTAGGACAGTCGTATTACCTTGTTGACCTTCATCAAGGGTATATACGGGTGGGTTCTGTTAGTTATATGTATGCCCTAGAGGCCAGTACTGTACATAGGATGTATATTGTAGTGGATGCTTGGACATATATAGGGAGGACTTTCTTGCTCGACATGATAGTATGCTATCTGGTTGCTCTTTACCTTAACGTGTACACTGATTGTCTCTCTGTTACATGTTGGTAAAGCCCTTAGGATGTGTACTTGACTACCTGGACTATGATGCGGATCATACTAGTGGGGACATGGTAGTCCATAAGTACATCCTTCAAGGTCCCTAGTCGTGGGTGTATCGAGACGGGGCATCGATATACCAGAGTAGACTAGCGTATACCTTCTCGACCCATATAGATGAGCGATGGATGATCCTATATCTATTGGTGTTTGACATCAAAGATGATATACGGGTGCTCAGTGGAGACTGGGTACACTGGACGGACTCCCCGAGAACTCCCAGATGTTATTATACCTTACGTCAGATGGCAGTTCTCAGGTGACACTGGTACA
This sequence comes from Agapanthus africanus, assembly GCA_030015575.1. Taxonomy (NCBI): domain Eukaryota; kingdom Viridiplantae; phylum Streptophyta; class Magnoliopsida; order Asparagales; family Amaryllidaceae; genus Agapanthus; species Agapanthus africanus. Next base: position 102,764,482 of record JASDDO010000028.1, on the reverse strand, counting down.
GGTTAGTCTGTAGACCCGAGATCGTCATAGAGTCTTGTGTGATTCCCTTTGTGCTTTGATTTCCACTTTACCACGTCTAAGAGGGCGTGCAAAACGGTGGTTTTTGGGTACAGTCCCGAATCATATGGAGGCAATGAGCAATAGGAGGGGATTCGTCTCTCCCAGTATAGGGAGTTGATGTTGCGCTGTGTTCGATTGGCTATAACCGGAAATCCCTGGCCAGGGTTGCTGAGATTTACTGGCAAGTGTTACCAGTAGTTTCTCGAACTTTTATAGACCTCATATCGACATGACTTATCGAGCTATTAGGGTCCGACGTTTACCACCCCTAGGCAAGATATGCGACATATCAGACGACGAGACCGGACTGTACGGTAAGTGTTACTGGTTGGATTCACAGGAGTGTGAGCGGGCTTGCTCGTTGATCTTCTGATCGCTCAATACCCAGATGGCCGTTACGTTTAGCAGACCGCTTGCGGCTTGTGGGTGTTTGATATGATCATCACCTGCTGTCGGCGTATTGACGAATCTTTAGAGTCCTACACAGAGGTTTCCTGGCTCAAGCGAAACGAAATGGGAGCGCATATGAGATATGTGTGGGACCGAGAATAATGTGTGTATGTGATACCGTATTCTATTCTCGCGATGAATGTATCGATTGGTTGTATGCGATATAACCTAGTTATCTAATAGAGGGTTGATTCGTTAAGTCGATACATTGGATATTAGTCGGTTATATGCGATATGACCGGATCGTTAAATCAAGTGTTGATTTAATGATTTAATGTATAATTATATATTTGATATATTACTTTACATTAACTAGTATTGGTTCACTTAAGATTGATTATCTCACTTGAATGTGCACATTGTTTATATGATATATGTTTGTGCACTAGTTTGTTTCATATTTGATGATACATGCAAACTTGGGTGTGTGTTTACTTTAAACTATGATTAGGTTAATGGTTAGGGTTTGACTTATTTATTTATTCTTTTCAATTATATTTTGGGCAAGAAATAAAATGGTGGATTCTTTTCTTTCTTCTTGAAGCTTCATGATGCTTTGAAAAGTCATGAACATTTTGTTTCTTTCCTTAACCTAACCATTATACCTAACCCTAGTTTAGTCTCTACACTTATTAGCCTCACCCATGGTTGCATTATGATAATCATCACTTCATTTTCCTTTTGAAAATTAATTCATAATCTTTATCCTTCTTCTTCTTCATCTTCTTTATGAAGAAAAAGAAAAGCTCTCTTGAAAAATGTCAAGTGATGAATCCAAGTGAGAAATCCAAATCCAAAGTGAACCCACTTCCTATTTTTTCATCCTCTACCACTTGCCATGTAGTATAGGGTGTTTTCTTCATAATTTTCATGACTTGGTGAAGATGGAGCTCGAGTTAGAGTCGCCTCGATGTAGATCATCTTCGGCATCGAAGTCAATGAACTTGCCCGCTCATTTCTCCGATGAAACCGACGCTAGAGTCTAGGATCCCGATGATTGCAGCGGAGGGACGTCATCTCGGAGCTAAAGAAGTAGTGGACCGGATCTACAAAGGTTGTATTTCCATTCACTTAGTAGTTAAGTTGTTAACTTGCCTGTAGTTTCGCCTAATCTCTAGTTAACGATCTAGTTTAGGGTTTCTCGGCACCTGAAAATTTAGAATTTGGCTTGGTTGATGCCTTGTGGAACCTCTTTAGTGTGCCTAGTAACCCTACAGTGGTATCAGAGCCTAGCTAGAGCCTTAAGCGATGCGTAGACGAAGTTAGAAACCCGATTGAACCCGAAACCCTAATCCAAAACCCTTCTCTGTACATTTTCTGAAATTATGGTTTTTTCTGAATTAAAAATACCTGAAAAATTCAGCAGGAAAATATAAGAACTGTGGTGAAAAACGATAGCCTAATCCGTACATTCCACCGCGGAACCGCGGCAATACCCTGCTTGGGCCGCGGTTCCGCGGCCGTACAGAAGAGATAGGCCATCATTTTTCCACCATAATTCATATTTCTGTGATTTATATTTTATGGGTATTTTTATTTTGACTCAAGAGTTGAGTGTTCTGGGGTTGTATTGGGACTCGATGATTCGATCGGATTATTTAACTTTGTTTACTTTGTCTTCCGGGTATTTTTAGAGCATGTTAAAAAGTTCGACTGGATATAAATACCCAATTTTTCCCCCGCCGGGAAATTTCCAAGTGTTGGATTTTTCCGTGGTTTAAAGGCGTTCTAAGTAGTGCAAGTAACGCGATGGACCCTCTAGAAGACAACAAACCTTAACTCGATTATGTGACTGTCTTGAACTGCCCTTTGAACCTTAGGGTTTGGGGGAGTACGGCGTGCCACATGTGAGGCGTTGGCTTGACCCTTCTACGGCTGGACCGTTGCTACTGTGGCATGAAGTGGATGTTTTTAAACTTATTTCATGTGTTGAGCTGTTTCGGGAAAACTTGGGTGTTTGAATGTTCGATCGGAAAGTTTAACATTTTCTATTTATCTGGAATGTGATACAATATTTGGAATTCACAAGTTGTTATGAGATAACTGAATGAATGTTATAAACATAGCAATTTAGTCTCATTTGATTGGTTGCCATGGAATTTTGATGTGATCAAAAGTCCGTCGCAATCGTGTAGCGTACGCGGATACTCGCCGGTAAACTTAATAGACAGCTACGCCCCATAGCCCCGACCAAGTGACTGTAGGAGAACCCCGTCGCCAAAAAGCATCCGTTCGGGTGCTCGCGGCCGCGGTGTTCCGCCTTAGTGCACTTCGTCGACGGTATCGGGGGTGCGGCCGCCTAATAAAGTTTGCGACGAGCATTCGATCAAAATGTCGGGAATCCTGTTGAATTGCCCGACTAGATATTGAAAAGTGTTTTCGATATAGAGACTAAAATGCGGGGTTTATAATTGTTAGGCATGCGATGTCTAAGGAATTCATTTGGTTAGGCATGCGATGTCTATGCAGGTTGCGGATTCCAACTGTTGTACTTTGACACTTTCTTTTCTGCGACCGTAAGTGTAATATGTGATATCGCCGGTTTCGTTGCTATATGTCAACGACAATTGGGATACGCATGTTTACTTACGTTGATGACATGTGATGTTATGTGTTGTTGGATATGTTATATTGGATCGTCGTGTTTGAATAGCCGGGGGGTTTTATGTGAGATGAGTGTTTTTCATTTTCATTCATGTAAAAACTTGTATGTAATATTCTTTTATTGGGGCACTTCCAGGTTGCGGAAGATGTCACCTTTTGTATATTATTTACTTTTCCGCACTAGGATAGACCCAAGGAGGAGGGCACAAGTAACCGGGTTCTGGAGTCCAGTGGGAGACCAACTCGAGCAGTCGATTCCGGATCTCCTAACTCTAGAATTGGTAGGGTTGCGTGCTGCTCTCGTAGGGGTCTAGGGTGTTAGTTATATGTATGCCCTAGAGGCCATTACTGTACATAGGATATATATTGTAGTGGATGCTGGGACATATATAGGGAGGACTTTCTTGCTCGACATGATAGTATGCTATCTGGTTGCTCTTTATCTTAACAGGTATACTTTCTGTTTCTCTGTTACTTGTTGATAAAGCCCTTAGGATGTGTACTCGACTTCCAGGACTATGATGCAGATCATACTAGTGGGGCCTGGGTAGTCCATGAGTACATCCTTCAATGTTCCTAGTCGTGGGAATATCGAGACGGGGCATCGATATTCCAGAGTAGACTAGCGTATATCTTCTCGACCCATGTGATGGGCGATGGATGATCCCATATCCATTGGTGTTTGACATCAGAGATGGTATGCGGGTGCTCAGTGGAGACTGGGTACACTGAACGGACTCGCCGAGAACTCCCAGATGGTATTATACCTCACGTCAGATGGCAGTTCTCTGGTGACACTCTGTTGACCCGAGATCGTCATAGAGTCTTGTGTGTCTCCCACTGTGCTTTGATTTCCACCCTACCACGGTTCTACTGAGTCGTGCAAACAGGTGGTTTTTGGGTACAGTCCCGATTCACATGGAGGCAATGAGCGATAGGAGGGGATTCGTCTCTCCCGGTATTGGGTTTGATGTTGCGCTATGCTCGATTGGCCATAACAGGAAATCCCTGGCCAGGGTTGCAGTGATATACTGGTAAGAGTTATCAGTAGTTTCACGAATGTTATGGACCCTACGTCGGCATGACTTATCAAGCTACTGGGGTCTGACGTTTACCACCCCTAGGCGAGATATGCAACATATCAGACGAACAGACCGGACTGTACGGTAAGTGTTACTGGTTGGATTCACAGGAGTGTGAGCGGGCTTGCTCGTCGATCTTCTGATCGCTCAATACCCGGGTGGCCGTTACGTTTAGCAGACCGCTTGCGGCTTGTGGGTGCTTGATATGATCATCATCTGCTGCCGGCGTATTGACGAGTCTTTAGAGTCCTACACAGAGGTTTCCTGGCTCAAGCGAAACGAAATAGGAGCGCATATGAGATATGTGTGGGACCGAGAATAATGCTTGTATGTGATACCGTATTCCATTCTCGCGATGAATGTATCGAATGGTTGTATGTGATATAACCTAGTTATCGAATCAATGATTGATTCGATAAGTCGATACATTGGATACTAGTCGGTTATATGCGACATGACCGGATCATTGAATCAAGTGTTGATTTAATGATTTAATGTATAATTATATATTTGATATATTACTTTGCATTAACTAGTATTGGTTCACTTTAAATGGATTTTCTCACTTGAAATGCACATTGTATATGTGATATATTTTTGTGCACAAGATTGTATCATGTTTGATGATACATGCTAACTTGGGTTTGTGTAAAGAATTAAACCATGGTTAGTTAATGGTTAGGGTTTCATTTGATTTATTTATTCATTTATTTATTTTATTTATTTTGGCCAAAGAAATATGATATGGTGGCTTTCTTTGTTCGCTTGTTGAAGCTTCATGAAGCTTTGAACAAGTCCACCATATTTGTCTCATGCTTAACCCTAACCATTCAAACTAACCATAGTCTATTCTCTACACCTAACTATGGTTGGTATATGATAAGTATTCATATTATTTTATTTTTTGAAAAATACTTATCATATTCTTTTCTTCATCTTCTTCTTCTTCAACAAAGGAAGAAAGCTTGCCTCCATCAATGGCAACTTGAGAGAAAGAGTGAGAAATCCAATTCTAAAGTGAACCCACCTCATATTTCTTCATCCTCTACCTCTTGCCAAGTAGTATAGGGTGTTTTCTTCACAAGTTTCATGACTTGGTGAAGTTGGAGCTTGATCTTGAGTTGCCTCGACGTAGATCATCTTCGGCATCGAAGTCGACGACCTAGCCCGCCCTTTTCTCCGATGAAGCCGATGCTAGAGTCCTGGATTCGATTTGGACAGCGGAGGGACGTCATCACGGAGCCTAGGAGGTGGAGGACCGGATCTACAAAGGTTGTAGCTTCTTTCCTTTAAGTTAAAGTTGTTTACTTGCATCGCATCACCTATAAATCTATTTAACGATCCGTATTAGGGTTTGTAGGCACATGGAAAATTTTGAATTAGCCATGTTTGATCACTTGTGAGACCTCATTAGTGTGCCTAGGAACCTTACATAGGGGTATGGGTTTGGCTATTCATCGCGACCGTGGAATCCGTGTTTTATGCTGGCTCGTATTGAAAACACGGACGTCCTAGTATATCCAATGTTTCATATGTTTCTTCTGCTGCGATATCTGTGATGTGATCATTTGATATGCTGTGATGGATACTGTATATAGTATATATGATATATTATATAGACGTTACTTATGTTTTACACCCGCGCTAGCCCTGCCCCGCTCTGCCGTTAGTTATCTAACCTAACGGTGCACGAGGGGACATCGAGGCGAATGCGGATGGCATAAGTGTACGTCGTATTTATCTGTGATGTTTAGGTACTTAAATGATGGGACTTCATTAATATGATTAATGAAAGAAAAAGAAACCTAAAGATGTTGTGGAATCTAATTTTCAAAAACTGGTAGCTACAGTTCTTGCTTTGCATCGCGGTGTTCCTTGTAGAACATCCTGCACCTTATTCGATAAGGAAAGGGCCGAGATCCCTTCACTGGGAGTGACCCCTTTAGCAATGACTGGCAGATGCTACACCCTTCGGTTTGTATTTTGATTGCTCCTATAGTTCTTTCTTTGCACAGTGGTATATATGATATATCCTGCACCATATTCGATGACGAAAGGGCCAACGATCCCTTCACCGGGAGTGACCCCTTTAGCAAAACTAGAAAAGCCTAAAAAACACTCCATTTTAAAATCATTTGATTCTACAACGATATCAAGTTCATTACGCAATAGGTTTTCAGAAAAACCTGTCGTAGTCCTCCGTCATTTCAGATAAGTCCTACTTAGTATTCGTGCTACGTTTGTTGGCCTGCGTCAAGGCGTAGTGTGCGGTAGCTAACTAGTATTTATCTGTTTATGCATATGATGCAGATTGGATTAGGGTAGTCGTGCGACTTTGTTGGCCTGTGTCAAGGGTCATGCGGGTGGGTTTAATTCAATCAAGAAATGACGGGTTGAACTTGACTAGCGGACTATGGTTTGTTGGCCTGCGTCAAGGTCATGGAACGCTAGGGGCAAAATTATCGGGAATTTCAAGTGTTGAAATTTGCAATGAGATTGCATACCTTCTATGAGATAGTTGGATCCCGATACCCGCTGCGAGTAAGAGTTACTCGTAGGAGAGTTTTACACATTACAATTAGCCGATCAAGTAGGTGTCTAGAAAGGTGTTAACGAGGTTACGCCTCTGGGAAAACGAGGTTTACATTAATTAGGTTCGTGCGAAAGCACGGGGGACCTCCCTCAAAGTACCGACACTGGCCTGGCTGAAAGATTGGCGAACTTGTAGCGTGTAATTAATCCCGGCTAGTCTTTCCTTTTAGGGTTTGAAGGAAGATTTGATAAAAACAGTGGGAGCCATCCTGATTAGATAAAATTATAACCAATCTGATCTTGCAAGAGCGCACGCAGAGTGTTTTCTTCTCTCTCTCTCCTGGTAGCGACCATGTCACGCCTTAATCAAGATAATAATACGGATGTATTGACCGAACCCTCTTGTTATACTGAGCTGGGGAACGTTGGTCCTGCTCCAACTTATAATTGTTATAAGACAGAGCAGGAAATAGAGGAATACCAGAATTCCTATGCCGCCCAAACGAAGAAAGTGCATATGATGCATCTCCTTCGGGTGTGTTCATTACAAAGAACTGTTTCTCTGTATCCTCTACGTCCTCGGTATTTGATACCGGATAAGGATCCCAGATATGTAATCTGTTACATAGGGCTACAGAAAGGTAGAGAACTGAGAAAGGGTGATAAGTTTCATGAGGCAGAAAACGGTGCAAGTGTTGCAGCCAAGTCTGTTGGTCACTGTCACCCTGTATTCCAAATACATTGATTCTGAACGAATGTTATTAGATACCGAACCTGATATACAAAATCATATCAGTCTCTTTATTAGTAAAGAAATGATAAAATTTTGTATTGTTGGATAATGTTTTGAACATTTCCTATATCAAAAGTTGATCGGTTCAGGTACGTTATCTAAAAGCATTGATGTTCTAAATCAAACTACAGTTCTTAGTATACGGAACACACACAAGAGGAAGAGTTCAGAAATGAACGGATCCTTCTTAAGGTTTTGTAGACTAGGTCATATCAATGTGACCCGACTAGCTTAAGTTACATAGTAGATGCATATTTAACTCAGTTTGAATTTACATCTTAAGAAACTTGCGAGTCATGTCACAAAGATATAATGACCTCAGCTCTGTTTATTGGAAACAGAGAAAGAGTTAGTAAACTCTTGGGATTGATACATGATGATGTATGTAAGGTCCCATGTCTACTCATGCCAGGACCGGTTCTTTGTACTTCATTACATTCTCTGATAATCTCTCAAGATTCAGACATATGTTCCTGTTGAAACACAAGTCCGAAACTTTTGAGATATTCACAGAATATAAGTTAGAAGTAGAGAACCAAAATAAGGGTATAAGTATTATGTCCTTTGATGTGATCAGGGAGGAGAATACTTAAGCACGGAAATCCTGGACTATTCTAAAGGAGAATAAGATTCTCTCTCAGCATTACTCCTCCGAATACACCATAGCACGATGGTATATCGGGGCGGAGCAATAGCACTCTATATGATATGGTGTGCTCTATGATGAGTACTACTGAGTTTCCTATTTCCTTTTTGGGAGTTATGCACTTGAGAAGTTGCATGCCTATTGAATAGGGCTTCAATCAAATCAGATGCCTACCACTTCATATGTGATATGGAAAGGAAAGAGCCCATATCTTAAGTTGGTTAAGATTTGGGGTTGTCTGGCCTATGTCTAAAAGCAAAATCCGGACAACCTCGAGGCAAGGTCAGTTCTGTAAAACTGGAAAGGTTCTAGCTATACAAACTGCAGCTGATGATTTGGTAGAACCAAAGGATTCAGTAGATACCAACGAATCTCAGCCTCTCCGCCGATCTAGTAGGGTTTCTCACCCACCTGAGAGATACTTCTGTTTCTCTATGACAGTGGGAGCGAGGATTGCATCATGAGATGATGACCCAACTAGTTTCGAGCTGGCCATCAGGAGTGGGACTCTATAAGAATGGCTGGATGCTTAGCGATCTGAGATGGAATCCTTATACACCAACAAAGTATGGACTTTGGTTGCTTTATCTGAAGGGTTAAATCCCCATCAGGAGCAAGTATATCTTGAGAAGATTACTTGGTGTAGATGGAAAAGTTGAGACTTTCAAGCTAGACATGTTAAAGGTTTTCATCATTGACCAGACATGGATAATGATGAAACCTTTTTCAGTGGTTATGCTTAAGTCCTTCCAGATCCTACTTGCCACGGCTACATACCATGACTACGATATCTGGCAGTTGGGTGTCATGACTGCTTTTCTAAAATGGTGTTTTAGAAGAGAGCGTCTGTAAGTACACAGCCAGAGGGCTTCGTAGATAGTGGGAGTAGCGGAAACGTGTACAAGATGCTTTATAAGTTTAAAGCAGGCAACGCGGAGTTAGAACATCTGTTTTGGTGAGATAGTCAAAGAGTTTGACATCATCAAAATGGTAGATGAACCTTGTATATACAAAAAGGGTAATAGGGAGTATGGTAGTGATCCTCGTAGAGTACATGGATGACATACTCTTGATGGGGAAGCAGTTTCCTATGCTACGCTCGATCAATCTCGGCTTATCACAGGGATTCTCCATAAAGGATCAAAGTGATACCTCCTAAATCCTGAGTTTTGATCTATGAGATAAAGTAACTGGATGTTAGGATTCTCACTAGTTGTAGTGAGATGGTATCAATCGATCCTGGGGAGAATCACTGGAAAGGTTCCAGAGTGATAAGGACGACTGAATGTCAGTCACAGGCATTGTCTTTACCCTCAGTAAAGGGACGGTATGTTGGAAGAGTTCCAAGCTAGATACCGTGGGATGCTAGACGATAAAGGCTGGATACATCGCTACTTAAGATACTACCAAAGAGGCAGTCTGGATGTATATTTGTTCATGAGATTAACTTAGTTCCTCCCATTGTGTGACAATGGAGTTGTGGCTTAGGCCAAGGAACGTCCGTCCCATCAGTGATCCAGACATATTCTAAGGCAGTATCACCTGATCATGGAGATGGTTGATATCCAAGGAGATCGAGGTTAGGAGAGTAGACTCAGAGGACAACACGGCGGATCCACTCACAAAGGCCTTTTCTCAGAGAGAGACTTTTATGGGATGGTTGAGTATGAGATACTACAACCACTGCTACAGATGGCCCTAGTGCAAGTGGGAGATTGTTAGTTATATGTATGTCCTAGAGGCCATTACTGTACATAGGATGTATATTGTAGTGGATGCTTGGACATATATAGGGAGGACTTTCTTGCTCGACATGATAGTATGCTATCTGGTTGCTCTTTACCTTAACGTGTACACTGATTGTCTTTCTGTTACATGTTGGTAAAGCCCTTAGGATGTGTACTTGACTACCTGGACTATGATGCGGATCATACTAGTGGGGACATGGTAGTCCATAAGTACATCCTTCAAGGTCCCTAGTCATGGGTGTATTGAGACGGGGCATCGATATACCAGAGTAGACTAGCGTATACCTTCTCGACCCATACAGATGGGCGATGTATGATCCCATATCCATTGGTGTTTGACATCAGAGATGATATACGGGTGCTCAGTGGAGACTGGGTACACTGGACGAACTCGCCGAGAACTCCCAGATGGTATTATACCTTACGTCAGATGGAAGTTCTCAGGTGACACTGGTACAGGTTAGTCTGTAGACCCGAGATCGTCATAGAGTCTTGTGTGATTCCTACTGTGCTTTGATTTCCACCTTACCACGTCCAAGAGGGCGTGCAAAACGGTGGTTTTTGGGTACAGTCCCGAATCACATGGAGGCAATGAGCGATAGGAGGGGATTCGTCTCTCCCGGTATAGGGAGTGGATGTTGCGCTGTGTTCGATTGGCTATAACCGGAAATCCCTGGCCAGGGTTGCTGAGATTTACTGGTAAGTGTTATCAGTAGTTTCTCGAACTGTTATAGACCTCATATCAACATGACTTATCGATCTATTGGGGTCTGACGTTTACCACCCCTAGGAAAGATATGCGACATATCAGACGACGAGACCGGACTGTACGGTAAGTGTTACTGGTTGGATTCACAGGAGTGTGAGCGGGCTTGCTCGTTGATCTTCTGATCGCTCAATACCCGGGTGGCCGTTACGTTTAGCAGACCGCTTGCGGCTTGTGGGTGTTTGATATGATCATCACCTGCTGCCGGTGTATTGACGAGTCTTTAGAGTCCTACACAGAGGTTTCCTGGCTCAAACGAAACGAAATAGGAGTGCATATGAGATATGTGCGGGACCGAGAATAATGCGTGTATGTGATACCGTGTTCTATTCTCGCGATGAATGTATCGATTGGTTGTATGCGATATAACTTAGTTATCGAATCGAGGATTGATTCGATAAGTCGATACATTGGATATTAGTCGGTCATATGCGATATGACCGGATCGTTAAATCAAGTGTTGATTTAATGATTTAATGTATAATTATATATTTAATATATTACTTTACATTAACTATTATTGGTTCACTTAAGATTGATTATCTCACTTGAATGTGCACATTGTATATATGATATATGTTTGTACACTAGTTTGTATCATGTTTGATGATACATGCAAACTTGGGTGTGTGTTTACTTTAAACTATGATTAGGTTAATGGTTAGGGTTTGACTTATTTATTTATTCTTTTCATTTATATTTTGGGCAAGAAATAAAATGGTGGATTCTTTTCTTTCTTCTTGAAGCTTCATGATGCTTTAAAAAGTCATGACCATTTTGTTTCTTTCCTTAACCTAACCATTATACCTAACCCTAGTTTAGTCTCTACACTTGTTAGCCTCACCCATGGTTGCATTATGATAACCATCACTTCATTTTCCTTTTGAAAATTAATTCATAATCTTTCTCCTTCTTCTTCTTCATCTTCTTTATGAAGAAAAGGAAAAGCTCTCTTGAAAAATGTCAAGTGATGAATCCAAGTGAGAAATCCAAATCCAAAGTGAACTCACTTCCTATTTCTTCATCCTCTACCACTTGCCATGTAGTATAGGGTGTTTTCTTCACAAGTTTCATGACTTGGTGAAGATGGAGCTCGAGTTAGAGTCGCCTCGACGTAGATCATGTTCGGCATCGAAGTCAATGACCTTGCCCGCTCATTTCTCCAATGAAACCGACGTTAGAGTCCAGGATCCCGATGATCATAGCGGAGAGACGTCATCTCGGAGCTAAAGAAGTGGTGGACCGGATCTACAAAGGTTGTATTTCCATTCACTTAGTAGTTAAATTGTTAACTTGCCTGTAGTTTCACCTAATCTCTAGTTAACGATCTAGTTTAGGGTTTCTCGGCACCGGAAAATTTAGAATTTGGCGTGATTGATGCCTTGTGGAACCTCTTTAGTGTGCCTAGTAACCCTACAGGTTCAAATTAACCTGGACAATGACGGGTAGAACTTGACATGTGACTTATGATTTGTTGACCTTCGTCAAGGTCATAAGAGCATGGGGAAAAAATCCACATCGGGAGTTTCTAAACAAACTGAAACTTGCTAGTGCTGCATACCATTTGGAGTTTGATGATTCTGGTAGGATTCCTTCAGTTTTATCACACGATGATATTTGGATCCCGATCCTACCGTGAGTATATGCTACTCCTCGGGAACTTTTTCACTTAACGATCAATGCTATAAACTAAGTAGGTGTCTAGAAAGGTGTTAGCGAGGCTACGCCCCTAGGGAAAAGAGGTTCTTTAATTAAGGAACTTCGCGAAAGTGTTGGAGAACCTCCCTCGAAGCACCGACACTGGCCTGGCTGAACGGTTAAGCAAGTATTGTACGGTGAGATTGATCCTGACTAATTCTTCCTTTATGGTTTGAGGAGGGATTCGAGAGACAGTGGGAGCCATCCTGTTTAGATAAATTAAAAACCAATCTAAACTTGCAAGAGTATCATACCGAGTGTTTTCTTCTCTCTCTCTTAATTGCAGCGACCCAGTGACCACACATAGGTTACATCTAGATAATAAAATGACTGAATCTGACTGTTATGATTGGCAAAGGTCTGTCCAGATGTCCATTGCCCATGACAAGCTGGGACACCTCTTAACTAATCCAACCCCTGCCGTCTCAGGACCAGTTTCCCCTGTCACGGATATTGATATCCGTAAGACATCGGAAAAAGACTGTGCGAAAGCCAAGTGTCTCGTGTTAGCCTCAGCTGATGGTGCATACCAGAGGCAGCACGAGAAGATGGACTTAGTTTCTATCTTCCTCCATAACAAAGATTTATATGGAGAGCAATCTCGTATCGCAAGATGTGAGACCTCGAACGAATTGCTTCAAGCGAGGTTGGCTATCGAGTCATCGGGGGGGGCAACGTCCTTACAGAGACCAGCTATTTTGAGCTCATGGACCCGAAGACCACGTTGAAGAACGGGTCAGATGCTGACTTGATTCTACAGTCTCTGCCTTCTACCCTGAAGGAAACTAAGGAAGTAGAATGAAAGGGAAGGGCAAAAGTTTCGGGACTGGATGTAGTAAAAGAGGGACGTTCCTATTGTTACGGGAATGAACTTTGGCAAAACGATTGCACGGCTAGCAAAGCCAGTAGCCAGGATTCGAAGCATGTTGTGGCTTCGGGTTTGGGTGTGTTTGTGATAGAGAACTGTATGTCAGTTAACTCTACTTCCTGGGTATTGGATACCGGATCAGGATCTCACATCTGTAATTCGTTACAGGCTCTGAGAAACCGTAGGGTTATCAGGATAGGTGATATGACTCTCAGGGTTACTAACGGAATAAGCATGAACGCTGAATCCGTAGGGGAATATCATCTTGGACTGACAACTGGGCAGATATTGATTCTGCGTAACTGTTTTTATGTACCAAGTGCGACTTGTAATATCATATCTGTATCCTTACTTTCTAAGGAAGGATATGATTTTACTTTTGTAAGCGACGTGGTCCACATCTACCTAAATCAAGTTCTGATTGGGTCAGGTACATTAGAAACCGGAATATACGTATTGAATCAAGCTCAGATTTTCAGTGTCTAGAACACACTTAAAAGAAAGTCTCCGGAAACAAATCAGGCTTTCTTATGGCATTGTAGGCTGGGTCACATTAATGAGACACGGTTAACAAAGTTACATAAAGAGGGATACTTGAATCCGTTCGAGTATCAGTTTTATGCCACTTGTGAATCTTGTCTCATGGGAAAGATGACAAAGACTCCGTTCACTGGACACGGTGAAAGAGCAAGCGAGCTCTTGGGACTCATACACAGTGACGTGTGTGGTCCAATATCTACACATGCGCGAAGTGGTTATTCATACTTCATTACTTTCATAGATGATTTCTCTAGGTATGGACACGTCTTCCTGATGAAGCATAAATCCAAGGCCTTTGAGAAATTTAGGGAATACAAGAATGAAGTTGAAAAACAAACAGGCAAAAGTATCAAGACACTGAGATCTGATCGAGGTGGTGAATATACTTGAGTGTCGAGTTTCTGGACTACTTAAAAGAGAATGGAATTCTCTCTCAGCTTACTCCTCCATACACACCACAACACAACGGTGTATCGGAAAGGCGGAATCGAACCCTATTGGATATGGTTCGTTCCATGATGAGTAAGGCTGAGTTGCCGCGATCTTTCTGGGGTTATGCACTAGAAACAGCTGCATATCTTTTGAACAAGGCTCCAACCAAGACTGTGCCTACCACCCTATATCAGATGTGGAGTGGGAAGAAACCCTGTCTTAAGTATCTTAAGACATGGGGATGTCCAGCTTTTGTAAAGAAGCAGCATGCGGACAAGCTCGAGGCACGCTCAGTACTGTGTAAGTTTGTGGGATACCCCAAGAACTCCAGGGGGTATCTTTTCTATTCCGCAGAGGAACAAAAGGTTTTTGTTTCTCAGCATGCCCACTTCCTAGAAACTGAATTTTTAGAAAATCAGATAAGTGGGAGATCAATAGAACTGGAAGAAATTTCAGAACCACAAGCTATTACTGAAAGCTTGGAAGAACCAGAAGTTTCAAGAGAACCGGACATCCCAACACCACTCCGCAGGAGTAGTAGGCAGTCTCATCCGCCCGAGAGATACTACGGTTTTCTCATAGATGGGAATAGAGAGGATTGCACTATTGATTATGGTGAGCCTACTAGCTTCCAGCAAGCCATTCAGAGCGGTGACTCAGTAAAATGGCTGGATGCAATGCTGACCGAGATGGAGTCCATGTACACCAACAAAGTTTGGACTTTGGACTTTGCTCCAGAAGGGGTAAAACCCATAGGCTGCAAATAGATCTTCAGAAAGAAGATTGGTGTAGATGGGCAGGTTGAAACCTATAAAACTAGACTTGTTGCAAAGGGTTTTCGTCAAAGACCTGGTTTGGACTATGACGAGACCTTTTCTCCAGTGGCTATGCTTAAATCCATTCGGATCTTTCTTGCCATTGTTGCCTTCCACGATTATGAAATCTGTTAGTTGTATGTATGCCCTAGAGGCCAGTATTGTACAGATGATGTCTATTATATTGGATGCTTGGACATATATAGAGATGACTTTCTTGCTCGATATGATAGTATGCTATCTGGTTGCTCTTTATCTTAACATGTATACTTGTCTCTTTATACTGTCTTACAGTTACATGTTGGTAAAGCCCTTAGGATGTGTACTTGACTACCTGGACTATGATGCGGATCATACTAGTGGGGACATGGTAGTCCATAAGTACATCCTTCAAGGTCCCTAGTCGTGGGTGTATCGAGACGGGGCATCGATATACCAGTGTAGACTAGCGTATACGCTTCTTGACCCATGAGATGGGCGATGGATGATCCCATATCCATTGCTGTTTGACATCAGAGATGGTATACGGGTGCTCAGTGGAGACTGGGTACACTGGACGGACTCGCCGAGAACTCCCAGATGGTATTATACCTCACGTCAGATGGCAGTTCTCAGGTGACACTTGTGCAGGTTAGTCTGTAGACCCGAGATCGTCATAGAGTCTTGTGTGATTCCTACTGTGCTTTGATTTCCACCTTACCACGTCCATGAGGTCATGCAAAACGGTGGTTTTTGGGTACAGTCCCGAGTCATATGGAGGCAATGAGCGATAGGAGGGGTTTCGTCTCTCCCGGTATTGGGGGTTGATGTTGCACTGTGCTCGATTGGCCATAACAGGGAAGTCCCTGGCCAGGGCTGATTAGAGATTTACTGGTAAGTGTTACTAGTAGTTTCTCGACCCGTTATGAGCCTCACATCGGCATGACTTATCGGTTATTGGGGTCTGACGTTTACCACCCCTAGACTTGATATGCGACATATCAGACGAGGAGACCGGACTGCACGGGTAGTGTTGCCGGTTGGCTCGACGGGAGTTGTAGCAGGTTCGCTTGTTTTCTTCTGATCGCTCAATACCCGGGTGGCCGTTACGTTTAGCTGACCGCTTGCGGCTTGGGGGTGCTTGATATGATCCTCACCGACTGCCGGCGTATTGACGAGTCTTAGAGTCCCACAAAGGAGTTACCTAGTCCAGGAGAAACGTTGTGGTGCGTGTATGCGATATGCTCATAGACCCGGTTAAAATGCGCGTATGAAATACCGTATGTTAATCGGGCGGCTTGCTTTTGGTTAGGTCGTATGTGATATGGCCGGATTGATAAATCAAGTGTTGATTTATCATTTAACCATTAGTTTCTCACTAGAAATCCTTTCTTGTATTTTTTGGATGTATGCATGCATGTATGCATTCTTTCTTGATTCATGCACATATGGATGTGCATGCACACATACATACATACATCATCCTTCATGGCTGTATATACATAGAAGATGGTGGCAATATAAGACTCACACCTTGGTTAAATAATATGAACTATTATTGCATTTATTTTAAAACAAAATGAAAAAGGAAAGGATAATTCATGGTTCACTTTCTACACTCTTCTTTGACCTAACCATTCTCACCCACCATTTAACCATGGATCAACTTTCCTTTTGTGTTTTAACTCAAGTTCAATAATATCTTTATTGTTTAACCATGGTTTGAGAGGAGAAGTGGAAAATATATATTCATATATTTTCTATTTTTCAAAGGGGATGATCTTTCTCTCTTGTTCTAAAAGGCCATCATCTTCTTCCTCCTTCTTCCTTTGCTCTCTAGATTTTTCTAGTGAGCAAAACACTCACCAAGTTAGGATTTTGAAGTGAGAAAAGCCACCACAAGATCATTCTACACAAGTCTTGCCCACTTGTTTAGAGTGTTAGCTTCATTTCTTTCTCTTGATCTTGTGAAGTTGCATGCTTGGATAAAGCGGACTTCGGGTGGATCATCGTGGTCCTAGAGGAGTTCAAGCGGACCTTTTCCAAACCCAAATTAGCTGAGGAGTCTAGCGTAGGGAGCTACAAAGGTTGTACTCTCAAAACCCTAGCTTTACCTACTTGTGTTGAAGTGTTGTTTTTGAAATCCTAATATTTCTAGGAATGATTCTTTGTATGCTTACTTAGCACCCTAAAATTTTAATTTTTGGTACATGTGATGCTTCCAAACCCTTGATGAGGTGCTAGGTAAACCCAACAATGGTATCAGAGCCAACCTAGAACATTAGGCGACACTTTAACGAAGTTAAAACTCCGATCGAACTGAAAAATACGGATTTTTAGCACTCTCTGGTCATTTTTTCAAAACTGTTAAATTTCAGAATTAAAAATCCTTAAAAAATTCAGCTGGGAAATCTAAGCACACATGTAAAAAATGATGACATGAACAGTACCTATCACCGCGGAACCGTGGCAATAGCCTGCTTGGGCCGCGGTTCCGCGGCCGTACGGATGAATCAATTTGTCGTTTTTGTACAGTAAATGTTTTCTCTGCTTGTTTATTTTTTGGGGAATTTCTAATCTGAATTTAGTGTTGTATGTTCTGGAGATTGTTTTGGAGTCGGTGATTCGATCGGAATTTTGATTTCGTGTCTTTTCCGGGTAAATTAGAAAGTATTGAATTGTTCGAACGAGTATCATTTACTCACTTTTTCACGGGGTTTAAATCTTTCGGAAATACGTGCAAGTTTTGTGGTGGACCCTCTAGAAGACAACAAACCTTAACTCGATTATGTGACCGTCTTGAACTGCCTTTTGAACCTTAGGGTTTGGGGCAGTACGGCGTGCCACATGTGAGGCGTTGGCTTGACCCTTCTACGGCTGGACCGCTACTACTGTGTCACACTCCGAGTTTTTGAACTCCGCTCAAGTGTTGAGCGTTAGAGAATTTTGGGTATTTGATCATTCGTTCGAAAACTTTAATACTGTCTATTTATCTGGAATGTGATGCAATGTGTGGAATTCATATAGCTAGACATGAAATTCAAAGTATGTGATATTTCGCATTTACGATGTCTAAAGAGAATGTGGATTCCAGATATTGCAGTTTTACACTTTCTTTTCTGTGACCGTAAGTGTAGTATGTCGATATCGCCGGTTTCGTTGCTATACATCAACGACAATTGGGGTACGCATACTTACTTACGTTGATGATATATGATATTATGTGTTGCTGAGATATGATGTGCAGGATTGTCGCAATTGAATAGCCGGGGGGTTTTATGTGAGATGAGAGTTTTATATTTTCATTCATGTAAATTCAAATGTAATGTAATATTCTTTTATTTGGGGCACTTTCGAGTTGAGGTCGATGCCACCAGTGTTGTATATTATTTACTTTTCCGCATTAGGATGGACCCAAGGAGGGGAGCATAGGTGACCGGGTTCTGGGGTTCAGTTGGAGGCCATCTCGAGGAGTCGAGACCGGGTCTCCTAAACTCCAGAATTGGTAGGGTCGCTTGCCGCTCTCGTAGGGGTCCAGGGTGTGGGCTTGGCTATTCATCGCGACTGTAGAATCCGTATTTTCTATTGTTGGCTAAATACTAAATACGGACGTCCCAGTATATCCCACATTATATCTATGTTTCTACTGCGATATCTGTGATGTGATCATTTGATATGTTCTGATGGATACAGTATATAGTATATATGATATATTATATAGACGTTGTAGGGTTCCTAGGCACACTAATGAAGTCTCACAAGGCATCAAACATGGCCAATTCAAAGTTTACAAGTGCCGAGAAACCCTAATACGGATCGTTAACTAGATGTATAGGTGATGCGATGCAAGTAAACAACTTTAACTAAAAAGGAAAGGGGCTACAACCTTTGTAGATCCGGTCCTCCACCTCCTAGGCTCCGTGATGACGTCCCTCCGCTGTCCAAATTGAATCCATGACTCTAGCATCGGGTTCATCGGAGAAAAGGGCGGACTTGGTCGTCGGCTTCGATGCCGAAGATGATCTACGTCGAGGCATCACAAGATCAAGCTCCCACTTCACCAAGTCATGAAACTTGTGAAGAAAACACCCTATACTACTTGGCAAGAGGTAGAGGATGAAGAAATAGGAAGTGGGTTCACTTTAGAATTGGATTTCTCACTCATTTTGGCTAGTTGCCATTGATGGAGGCAAGCTATCTTCATTGTTGAAGATGAAGAAGATGAAGAAAGAATATGATAAGTTATTTTCAAAATAGAAAATAAAATCAATACTTATCATATGGCAACCATGATTAGGTGTAGAGAATAGACCATGGTTAGTTGGAATGGTTAGGGTTAAGCATGAGACAAATATGGTGGACTTGTTCAAAGCTTCATGAAGCTTCAACTAGAAAACAAATCAAGCCACCATTTCTCTTTATCTTTTCCAAAAAAAGAATTATAAATAAATAGATGAATAAGTGAATAAAATCAAAACCCTAACCATCACATAACCATGGTTTAATCTAAACATACACCCTAACATTCATGTATCATCAAACATGATACAATCTTGTGCACAAAAGTATATCACATATACAACTTGTGTACATCAAGTGAGAAAATCCGATTTAAGTGAACCAGTACTAGTTAATGCAAAGTAATATATCAAATATATAATTATGCATTAAATCATTAAATCGATACTTGATTTAACGATCCGGTCATATCGCATATAACCGACTAGTATCCAATGTATCGGCTTATCGAATCAATCCTCGATTCGATAACTAGGTTATATTGCATACAACCATTCGATACATTCATCGCGAGAATAGAATACGGTATCACATACACGCATTATTCTCGGTCCCGCACATATCTCATATACGCTCCTATTTCGTTTCGCTTGAGCCAGGAAACCTCTGTGTAGGACTCTAAAGACTCGTCAATACGCCGGCAGCAGATGATGATCATATCAAACACCCACAAGCCGCAAGCGGTCTGCTAAATGTAACGGCCACCCGGGTATTGAGCGATCAGAAGATCGACGAGCAAGCCCGCTCACACTCCTGTGAATCCAACCAGTAACACTTACCGTACAGTCCGGTCTGTTCGTCTGATATGTCGCATATCTCGCCTAGGGGTGGTAAATGTCAGACCCCAGTAGCTCGATAAGTCATGCCGACGTGCGGTCCATAACATGTGTGAAACTACTGATAACACTTACCAGTAGATCACTGCAATCCTGGCCAGGGATTTCCTGTTATGGCCAGTCGAGCATAGCGCAACATCAACCCCCAATACCGGGAGAGACGAATCCCCTCCTATCGTTCATTGCCTCCATGTGAATCGGGACTGTACCTAAAAACCACTTGTTTGCACGACTCAGTAGAGCCGTGGTAGGGTGGAAATCAAAGCACAGTGGGAGACACACAAGACTCTATGACGATCTCGGGTCAACAGACTAAGCTGCACCAGTGTCACCAGAGAACTGCCATCTGACGTAAGGTATAATACCATCTGGGAGTTCTCGGCGAGTCTGTTCAGTGTACTCAGTCTCCACTGAGCACCCGTATACCATCTCTGATGTCAAACACCAATGGATATGGAATCATCCATCGCCCATCACATGGGTCAAGAAGATATACGCTAGTCTACTCTGGAATATCGATGCCCCGTCTCGATATTCCCTCGACTAGGAACATTGAAGGATGTACTCATGGACTACCCAGGCCCCACTAGTCTGATCTGCATCATAGTCCTGGAAGTCGAGTACACATCCTAAGGGCTTTATCAACATGTAATCAGAGAGACAGAAAGTATACATGTTAAGATAAAGGGCAACCAGATAGCGTACTATCATGTCGAGCAAGAAAGTCCTACCTATATATGATCCAGCATCTACTACAATATACATCCAATGTACAGTAATGGCCTCTAGGGCATACATATAACTAACAATCTCCCACTTGCACTAGGGCCATCTGTAGCAGTAGTTGTAGTATCTAATACTCAACCATCCCCTAAAAGTCTCTCTTTGGGAAAAGGCCTTCGTGAGTGGATCCGCCGTGTTGTCCTCTAAGTCTACTCTCCTAACCTCGATCACCCTGGAGATCAACTATCTCCATGATCAGGTGATGCTGCCTCAGAATATGTCTGGGTCACTGATGGGACCGGGGTTTCTGGGCCAAAGCCACACTTCCATTGTCATACAATGGTAGGAACCTAGTTCATCTTATGAACCAATATACACCCAAACTGCCTCTTTGGTAGTATCTTTAATAGCGATGTTACCAGCCTTTATCGTCTAGTTTGTCACGGTATCTAGCTTGGAAATCTTCCAACATACCGTCCCTTTACTGAGGGTAAAGACAATGCCTGTGACTGACATTCAGTCGTCTTTATTACCCTGGAACCCTTCCAGTGTTTTTCCCCAGGATCGATTGATACCATCTCACTACATCTAGTGAGAATCCTAGCATCCAATTACATCTATCTCATAGATGAAAACTCAGGATTTAGGAGGTATCACTTTGATCCTATTGGAGAATCCTTGTGATAAGCGGAGATTGACCGAGCGTAGTATAGGAAACTCTTTTCCTATCAAGAGTATGTTGTCCACGTACAATACGAGGATGACCACCTTACTCTCTACTACCCTTTTGTATATACAAGGTTCATCTACCATTTTGATGAAGTCAAACTCTTTGACTACCACATCAAAACAGATGTTCCAACTCCGCGATGCCTGCTTTATCCTATAAAGCAACTTGCATATGTTTCCGCTGCTCCCACTGTTTACGAAGCCCTCTGGCTGTGTTCTTATAGACGTTCTCTTCTAAATCATTATTTAGAAAAGTAGTCATGGCACCCAACCACCAGATATCGTAGTCATGGTATGTAGCAATGGCAAGTAGGATCTGGATGGACTCAAGCATAGTCCTTAAAAAAAGTTTCATCATTATCCACACCTGGTTGATGACTAAAACCTTTAACAAGTCTAGTTTTGAAAGGCTCAACTTTTCCATCTACACCAAGTAATCTTCTTAAGATATACTTGCTCCTGATGGGGATTTAACCCTTCAGATATAGCAACCAAAGTCCATACTTTGTTGGTGTACATGGATTCCATCTCAGATCGCTAAACATCCGGCCATTCTTACAGAGTCCCTACTCTCGATGACCTGCTCGAATCTAGTTGGGTCATCATCTCATGATGCAATCCTTGCTCCCACTGTCATCGAGAAACCGAAGTATCTCTCAAGCAGGTGAGGAACCCTGCTAGATCGGCGGAGAGGCTGAGGTTCGTCGGGAACTATTGAATCCTTTGGTTCTGTCAAATCATCAGCTGCAGTTTTGTATAGCTGGAACATTTCCAGTTCTACAGAACTGACCTTGCCTCGATCTTGTCCGGATTTTGCATTTGACATAGGCCGGACAATCCTAAATCTTAACTTACTTAAGAGATGGGCTCTTCCCATACCATATCTCATATGGAGTGGTAGGCACTGATTTGATTCGAACCTAATTCAATAGGTATGCAGCTTCTCAAGTGCACAACCTCAAAAGGAAATAGGTAACTCAGTAGTACTCATCATAGAGCACACTATATCCAATATGGTGCGATTGCTCCACCTCGATACACCGTTGTGCTGTGGTGCATTCAGAGGAGTAATATTGAGAGAGAATCTCATCTTCTTTTAGAATATCCAAGAATTCCATGCACAAGTATTCTCCTCCCTGATCTTATCATAGGACATAATACTTATACCTGTATTGGTTCTCTACTTCTAGCTTATATTCTGTGAATATCTTAAAAGGTTCGGACTTGTGTTTCAACAGGAACATATGTCTGAATCTTGAGAGATTATCAGAGAATGTAATGAAGTATAAAGAACCAGTCCTGGCATGTGTAGACAGGAGACCTTACATACATCATCATGTGTCAGTCCCAAGAGTTCATTAACTATTTCTCTGTTTCCAATAAACAGGGCTATGGTCATCTAATCTTTGTGACATGACTGGCAAGTTTCACAAGATGTAAATTCAAACTGATTTAAATATGCATCTAAAATGCAACTTCAGCCAGCCGGGTCGCATTGATATGACCTAGTCTACAATGCCTCAAGAAGGATTCGTTCATTTCTGAACTCTTCCTCTTGTGTGTGTTCTGTATACTAGGAACTGTAGTTTGATTTAGAACGTCAATGCTTTTAGATAACGTGCCTGAACCGATCAACTTTTGATATAGGAAATGTTCAAAACATTATCCATCAATACAAAATTTTATCATTTCTTTACTAATAAAGAGACTGATATGATTTTGTATATCAGGTTCGGTATCTAATAGAATTTGTTCAGAATCAATGTATTGGTAATACAGGGTGACAGTGACCAACAGACTTGGCTGCAACACTTGCCCCGTTTTCTGTCTCATGAAACTTATCACCCGTTCTCAGTTTTTCTACCCTTTTGTAGCCCTATGTAATAGAATACATATCTGGGATTCTGATCCGATATCAAATACCCAGGATGCAGAGGATACTGAGAAACAGTTCTTTATAATGAACACACCCGAAGGAGATGCATCTCATGCACTTTCTTCGTTTGGGCGGCATGGGAATCCTGGTATTCCCCTATTTCCTGCTCGGTCTTATAACAATTATAAGTTGGAGCGGGACCAACGTTCCCCAGCTCAGTATAACAAGCGGGTTCGGTCAATACATCCATATTATAATCTTGATTAAGGCGTGATATGGTCGCTACCTGGAGAGAGAGAGAAGAAAACACTCTGCGTGCGCTCTTGCAAGATTAGATTGGTTATATATTTTATCTAATCAGGATGGCTCCCACTGTTTTTATCAAATCTTCCTTCAAACCTTAAAAGGAAAGACTAGCCGGGATTAATTACACTCTACAAGTTCGCCAATCTTTCAGCCAGGCCAGTGTCGGTACTTTGAGGGAGGTTCCCCGTGCTTTCGCACGGACTTAATTACAGTAAACCTCGTTTTCCCAGAGCCGTAACCCCGTTGACACCTTTCTAGACACCTACTTGATCGGCTAATTGTAAAGTGCAAAACTCTCCCAGGAGTAACAATTACTCGCAGTGGGTATCGGGATCCAACTATCACATAGAAGGTATGCAATCTCATTGCAAATTTCAACACTTGAAACTCCCGATAAAGATTTTTACCCCTAGCACTTATGACCTTAATTATGGTCAACAAATCATAAGTACTAGTCAAGTTCTACCCGTCATTTCGTGATTAATTAGACCCACCCACATGACCCTTAACTAAGGTCAACAAAGTCACGCGACTGTCCTAACTAATCGCATCATATGCGGTGTAGGAAGACATCACTTAGCTACCGTACACTGTGCCTTAACTAAGGTCAACAAACACAGCACGAATACTAAGTACTCTACTTCCTAAAATGACGGAGGGTTGCGAATGGTTTTTATGAAAACCTTTAACGCTTTGAACTTGATCTCCTTGCGGAATCAAATGGTTTTTAAATGGAATGTTTTTGAAGCTTTTCTAGTTTTGCTAAAGGGGTCACTCCCGGTGAAGGGATCGTCGGCCCTTTCTGTAAGTCTACGCTAGCGCCCCGGCCGTCTACAGACGCCAAATGCGGAACAAAAACTTTTAAACTGGCGCTATCGTATACTTTAACCCGGATCTGGCATTATTGCTAAACTAACAAACTGTAAAGAGTGTAGAAAGGTTATACCGAACGATCCGAGTCCTTCGTTCTTTAACCATCATCCCACGCTCCGTTGCGGCTGCTCCGATCTCGTCGAACTCCGATATCCTCGTCGAGGTGACACCACATCACCGATTCTTTAAACGGGCTCCCGCCTCTGACTCGAGGCAACTCGATCGTCAAGTTTGCTAAAAGAGACGACCAAGAATTGATGTAGAGAATGAGTAGATGACTTTGTCTCACTTCGTCCAAGTCCGTGGACGATCGGTTAATGAAGTTGCCGAGGGAATTGGGTGATGGAATGAAATGAACTGTAAAATTCCATGCACCCCAAATACTATCATATCTTTTCAAGTGGAACAACAAGTGAGTGAGAGAGGAGAGAGAAGGCCGGCCATATATAGCAAGAGGGAGGTGACCGTAGGAGAGGGGGGGTGACCACAAGAGAAAGCTTCTCACTCAAAAATATCTTAACCAAAACAAGAATGTATTAATTTCAAAGCATGAGTCATAATCACACCTCATCAAGTCATTAATGCAACCATTAATGTCAAGATGACTCATTAGCCACCTCATCACTTCTAGAACCTTCTAGAATGATGACTCACTCTTATCTGAAGAAAAGATAAATCCGTCTTTAACCGAATGTTAAAAGACGGCTGATAGAAAACTGTAAACTGGCAACTTCCAAAAGTGATCCTGAAACGACTTTCAGGATAACCCCGAAACTGTATAAATATACCCGCATTTGTATTACGACCGAATACAAATGCAACTGAGACAAAGATATTATACCTACTCAATATAATACTCGGATCCGGCTTAAACCAAAGCCGACCAGTATCATCTGTCCGAAAATCGACACGTGCGTAAACGCACGTGCATTTTCCGAACCCTGCCATAAAACCATACGGCCTCTACAACGTTTCGCCCGAACTTGGGAAACTGTCTGTGGGGGACTCTAATGACTCTTCAGTACCCTGGCAGTGGGTTTAACCACAAACCGTCAGCTGCACTAGCTATGCATAACGGTTGCCCACGGACTGATCTCAAGGGAGGCCGATGAGCCAACTCAAGGGTGGCCGATGAGCTAACACATCCGGAAACCCTACTGACCCTAACAGTGACAATGTATATACAGTCCGGTCCGTTCGTCAATGAGTATCGCATATCCGCCTAGGGGGCTAGTAACGTCAGACCCCCAGAAGCAGTATAAGTCGTGTCGGAGTGAAGCCCAATAACACCCTGAGATACTACTGGAGTACCTACCAGTAAATATCCTGCCACGACCGTGGGCTTTGTGTAATGGCTCTCCTAGACACAGCACGATCTCGCCCCCAATACCGGGAGAGACGAATCCCCTGCCGATCCGCTCACGTGCCTCCATATGGCTCGGGACTGTACCCAAAAGCTACCTGTTTGCACGACTCCTTTGAGCCGTGGTAGGGTAGAAATCAAAGCACAGTGGGAACTCACATGAGACAAATGACGACCTCAGGTCGATGAACTAACCTGTACACATGTCACCTGGGAACTGCTATCTGACGATAGGTATAGTACTAACTAGCAGATTCCCGGCGAGTCCTGTCCGGTGTACTCATAACCCAATGAGCACCTGCATACATCTTAGGTGATCCAACTGATACCAGTGGCTTGTGAGACCGGCCACCGCCCCTCGTCGGGGTCTCGACTGTATACACTAGTCTACTCCGGAGTATCGATGCCCTGTCTCGAAACTCCCACGACTAGGGACCACAATTAAGGATATGCATATAAACTACCCAACTCTCACGTATATGATCGCCATCATACTGTTGGTAGTAAAGCAAGATCCTAAGCGCTCTATCAAAGTGTAACATGCAATCAGTCACCTGAACATGTACACGACTGATAAAGGCAAACCAGATAGTATACTATCATCTCGAGTAAGACTGTCCTACCGGGATAGGTCCTCCGCAATTATTGCAATCACGTACCTGCGATCCAATAATTGACTATGAGGGCACTATCTCCAACAATCTCCCACTTGCACTCAAGGCTAATTATTGCGATGTCGACTACTCACAGCCCGTGTGAAACCGAACATCCAACTCCTCTACTAATCAGTTTCACAAAGCCCGTTTGTAAAACTATTGTGTTCGAGAAATAGCCTCAGTGAGTGGATCCGCCTAGAAGTATCTTTCTTTATCTCTCTTAATCTCAAGTTCGCGGAGAAAGCCATCTCCCGAATTGAGTAGTACCTGTCTTAGAATATGTCTAGATATCTGATGGGACCTTAGTTCATAAATGAACTCCATATCCAAACTTCTTAGACTGTATAGATCACTGAACCTAATCAGTATCCGGCACCATGCCACCCACAGTATCCTCTGGAACCACCTGTCCATAATACTGTCCCTCGTCAGAGGGAAAACTAAAACTCTGACAATCACCCTGTCATCCATGTCACCTTTGAAGCCTGGAATGATAACCGTCTCCCGAAAGAGGCTGCCGTTATCAAATCCGTAGAACATGTACTAATGTTCTAAAACTGCTTCCTTATGTTTCTCCAGGATTGGATTAATACAAACTTATTGCATCCAGTGCAAAAACAACATTTGGTGCGGTACTTGACATCTCATGATTGACTCAATTGCCTAAGCAAGTGATCTGCCAATCATGCACATCCCTCTCCCCTTTAGTCTATACGACACCTTTAGAGAGGGTGACTCCATCACCTGCAGGTATACTACCATGCTAGGAGTCATTTATTCTAAAAATCATTAGAATACTGTCAAAGGACCCACATTGGGAAACTACCCAAATCCAGATCTAAAACTATAGATCTAGAAACCAGAATGTCAAATATTATATCCATATCCTGTCTGGAGAAACAACTGTGTGACGATCAGAGTACAACCGATCGTAGTATAGGAATTTTACTTCCTACTCTGTGTATGTCATCCAAATACCATGACATCACACCCTACTACCTTCTTAACAGATCCATCCCCTATTCTGATGAAGTCAAACCTATGACTTTCACATCAAAATTAGATGATCTATCTCCGCTATAACTGCTCTAGTCTATAAATAGACATAAGCTACTTGCCCACTATGTTTCCGCTGCTCCCACTGAATACGACAACCCTCTGGCAGAATAATATACACGTACACTTCTAAAGCTAGTTTAGAACGACGCTATACTTATCCTCCTGCCTGGTCTCATAGTCTGGAACAACAGTAGTGTCAAGTCTGGGTAGATAAGAACCTCCCTGTCACCGTCCTTGAGGCTACCGAAGTACCTCTCGGGTGTCTGAGGTTACCCACCAAATCTGCGGAGTGGCTATTGGAATGTCAAACCTGATTGATTATATAGGTCCTATTAAATTTTCTGTAATCGTTCGCGGTTCTGGAATCACTTCCAGTTCTACCATACTCCCACTACTGTTTTCTGAAAAAGATCCATTTTACTAAAACTGTGGCGAGTCAAGAACAATATCACTATTGATCTTCCAAATGGTAGAATATCAACCCTCGTCATAGCCAGGGTCAACCCACAAACAGCCACTACAGAAACGTGCCCTGAGTTATCCAGAGTCTGGTTTTAAGCATAAGCTGGACAACTCCCCGTACCTTAATTTCTTTTAAGGTACGATCCATTCTATATCCAATACAGAAACTTTGGCACTTATTTAATTGGAACCATATTCAAATCATGCAGCTGTCTCCAGTGCATATCACTTTAATGGAAAAAGGCTAATCAGCATTACTCAACTTAGGAATCCATCCAATTATGAGTAACCTGAAAGAGAAACACTTTTCTCAAAACCATCACTATCATCTGAATACCAATCACAAGAATCTACATCTTCGATCTCTTTGAAGAATCCCGATACTTGTGATATCTGGTTCTCTACTTTATTCTTATACCCACAACTTCTCAAAACTTAGACCTTGTATTTCTACGAAACACTTGTCTAAATACTAGAGAAGTTATAAGTAAACAGAACATAGTACGAGGACCTACCCCTTTGTCCTGATGGATACTGGACAACATACAACACTCTGTATAAGTCCGCTGAGTTGAACAACTCATAACCTGTGCGTTGTAGGTGGAAAACTGTACCTTGGCGATTTCCTCAAATATCACCAATTACAACGAATTCCGATATAATGAGGATGATCACCTAATTCCCAATATCTTACTCCCACTCATCATCTGTAAAACCATACAGATATGAGAATGAAACCTGGTAAATACATACCCTTGGAGTAAGTGTCTAATCGGGAAAACAGGTTTTCTTTAACAATGCACTGAAACATGAAAATGTTTCGTAGGGGTATCCTGGTATTCATAGCAATGCCTCTTCCATAATCCAATTCATGACTTTAACCGTATATTTTATTGCCATCTCTCCAAATCCCTTAACTTGTCTTTAGTCGTTACCTTCTGTACACCATCGTTAGGCTAAATGGTTTTCTTCCTTCCCTACCGTTCGGCACCAGCCTATGGTTTGGAAGAAGACTATCCAGTAAGCATAATAGGTGTACCCTCCTAAACCAAGGAGTACTCGTATCTTGAGAGAAGGTGACGATAAAAGACAACTGAATAATACCTTATTCCTTTAAAAGTGAAATAGGAGTGGCGATGAAGTACGCGGTTTTGGTCGTGAATGATATCAGTCGCAATTTACTTTGCCCTCTTTCTAATCCCTTTATTTTGTCTTTACATATTACCTTCTGCACACCCTACTTAGGCTAATTGGTTTTCTTCATTCCCTACCTTTCGGCACCTGCCTATGGTTTGGAATAAGACTATCCAATAAGCGTAATAGGTGTACTCTCCTAAACCAAGGAGCTCTCGCAACCTGAGAGAAGGTGATAATAAAAGACAACTGAATAAACCAATTCTATTTCTCCTGAACCTGGATCCATCCTCGAAGAAGTCCCTTCGTGTTCGTATATAACCATACGATGGATCTATCCAATGGAAGTGGATATCCGTAGTAAAACGGGTGTTCTGAGAAATGCAAAGGGTAAAAGAAGGAGTGGCAATGACTTATGCAACATAGACAATCCAAAAGCCAGTATTTTAAGAAGGTTCGGTCAACCTGGTCACTGAGTCATAGTCTAGGGTCGGTCAAAGGTCGCTGCCAAAGAGAGAGAGAGAGAAAAGAAACACTCTGCGTGCACTCTAACCTAGATCAGAATGGTCATAACTTTATCTAATCCGGAAACCTCCCACTGTCCTGTCAAATTCTCCTCTAAACCTAAAGAAGAATCAATCGGGATCACCCGAAGAGTAAACCAACTCATCAGTGGGAATCGGGATCCAACTCTCATCGCATGATAACGTGATGGAATCCACTCGCGTTATCACACTCCAGAAGGTATGCGCATGCCTGGCAAGTTTCAGTTTCTTTAGAAACTCCCGATATGATTTTTGCCCCATGCTCTTATGATCGTGACTAAGGGCCAGCCCACCATAAGTCACATGTCAAGTTCTTCCCATCATTATCTTGTTAATTTGAACCCACCCGTACTCGCCCTTGACTAAGGGCCAACAAGGCTGTACGACTGTCCCAAACCAACGCATCTATCTATGCAACATGCGAATACCCCAGCAGCTACCAAACACTATGTCCTGGCTAAGGGCCAGACCAACATAGCTTGAATACTACTGACCATTCATATGAAATGACGGAGGGCTACGGCTGGTTTTTGGCGAAAAACCTTTAGCGTAGTGAACTTGATATCGCTGAAGGAACCTGATAGCTTTTTAAAATATAGTGACGAAAACCTTTGCTAAAGAGGTCACTCCCGGTGAAGGGATCTCGGCTCTTTCCTCGTGGAATGAGGTGCAGGATATTCCACTGAATACCGCTATGCAAAGCAACATGTAATCGACTATAGTGAAGTTATTACCCTGACGCAAACTTCTGCCCAAGGGGTCAGTCCCGGTGAAGGGATATCGGCCCTTGCCCCGTCGAATGAGGTGCAGGATATTCCACTGAATACCGCTATGCAAAACAAAAGGAAACGTCTTTGCAATAACACTTTTTAAAATTGTTCCAACAACTAAAACAGGTTTGTTTAACTTTGCATTGATCAGAATCAATGCAGTCCCATCAATCAATCACACCAGAAAAGAACGAAAATAAAATGTACGTATATGCCATCCGCATTCGTCACTGGGTCCCGTCATCACCCGTTAGGTTACTTAACTAACGACAGAGCGGGGACTGGACTAGCGCGGGTGTAAAACATATACAACATCTAATAGTATATAAACCAATATACATAATCGCTCCAGGCGTGATAATATGCAACATTACAGAAAAGTAATAAGCATCACAGAACAATACAGATATCTGGGATCCCCGGGTTTCATAGAGCCGCTGCTGAAACCCGACGTTCCCCTGTCGTGTGGATAGCCTGTGCAATGAACCTAGACCCCCACGGGTGCGGCAAGTTACCCGCCAAAACCTGAAGCGAGGTAGTCCCCACAGCATAGTGAATGGAACACCCGGCACTTCACGGAATCCGGTAAATTGAGCACCCCTCCTTGGGTCAACCTGTACCCCCTACGAGTGCGGCGAATAGTCTGCCAATTCTAGAGTGGGGACCCTCTGCCTCTCAAAGCCATGAAATGCGGACCCGTTGCTCTCCAGAACCCGGCTATCCGTGCACTCCGTCGCGGGGCAAAACCTAGTACAGTAATGAAAAATAGTACAATAGGTACATCGACCGCAACCTGGTCGTGCCCCAAAAGAATATTATACAACAGGCAGTGACGGCAGTCCACAAGTTGGACGCTCGCCCCGCAATATCAAATGTACAAATAAACTCAAACTGTACTACCATTGCACACTGCTATCCACCACGACAAATCCGCAACAACACAGCACAAAACAGAACATCAACGCGAATGTCACGTTCGCAAACCCGTCTAAAAGAACTATAGCAATCAAACGCGGTTTACCGATCAAATGACATTCCCGGTCGGAGATATAATGTAAGCACTGTAAACTAATGTGTTTAAATTTCGATCGACCAAATATCAAAAAGTGGGCCCCACTGCTTACTGGTGAACAGTAACAAAACCTGGGCCAAAACGATATTTACCAAAAACCACAAAATCCAACAGAGAACTCCCTGACAAAATTTGGGAGCACGAGCTCACCACGTGGCCGCGGATGCGCGGCCAAACCATGCGTTTGGCCGCGTTTCCGCGGCGCTTTGGTGGAGACACGTGCCCAAATTTCGTCGTAGTTCTTAGAAAAGCCTGCACAGATTTTTAAGACATATAGAATTAATTTTTGAGACCATTTAAAATCAACAGAAACTGTCGGGCTTGGATTTTGCAATTTTCGATTTCCGGTCGGATCGATGTTTTAAACGCGTTAGCACAAGTTAGTATAGCAAAATGGTGAGGCTCTGATACCACTGTAAGTCTACGCTAGCGCCCCGGCCGTCTACAGACGCCAAATGCGGAACAAAAACTTTTAAACTGGCGCTATCGTATACTTTAACCCAGATCTGCCATTATTGCTAAACTAACAAACTGTAAAGAGTGTAGAAAGGTTATACCGAACGATCCGAGTCCTTCGTTCTTTAACCATCATCCCACGCTCCGTTGCGGCTGCTCCAATCTCGTCGAACTCCGATATCCTCGTCGAGGTGACACCACATCACTGATTCTTTAAACGGGCTCCCGCCTCTGACTCGAGGCAACTCGATCGTCAAGTTTGCTAAAAGAAACGACCAAGAATTGATGTAGAGAATGAGTAGATGACTTTGTCTCACTTCGTCCAAGTCCGTGGACGATCGGTTAATGAAGTTGCCGAGGGAATTGGGTGATGGAATGAAATGAACTGTAAAATTCCATGCACCCCAAATACTATCATATCTTTTCAAGTGGAACAATAAGTGAGTGAGAGAGGAGAGAGAAGGCCGGCCATATATAGCAAGAGGGAGGTGACCGTAGGAGAGGGGGGGGTGACCACAAGAGAAAGCTTCTCACTCAAAAATATCTTAACCAAAACAAGAATGTATTAATTTCAAAGCATGAGTCATAATCACACCTCATCAAGTCATTAATGCAACCATTAATGTCAAGATGACTCATTAGCCACCTCATCACTTCTAGAACCTTCTAGAATGATGACTCACTCTTATCTGAAGAAAAGATAAATCCGTCTTTAACCGAATGTTAAAAGACGGCTGATAGAAAACTGTAAACTGGCAACTTCCAAAAGTGATCCTGAAACGACTTTCAGGATAACCCCGAAACTGTATAAATATACCCGCATTTGTATTACGACCGAATACAAATGCAACTGAGACAAAGATATTATACCTACTCAATATAATACTCGGATCCGGCTTAAACCAAAGCCGACCAGTATCATCTGTCCGAAAATCGACACGTGCGTAAACGCACGTGCATTTTCCGAACCCTGCCATAAAACCATACGGCCTCTACAACGTTTCGCCCGAACTTGGGAAACTGTCTGTGGGGGACTCTAATGACTCTTCAGTACCCTGGCAGTGGGTTTAACCACAAACCGTCAGCTGCACTAGCTATGCGTAACGGTTGCCCACGGACTGATCTCAAGGGAGGCCGATGAGCCAACTCAAGGGTGGCCGATGAGCTAACACATCCGGAAACCCTACTGAGCCTAAATGTGACAATGTATATACAGTCCGGTCCGTTCATCAATGAGTATCGCATATCCGCCTAGGGGGCTAGTAACGTCAGACCCCCAGAAGCAGTATAAGTCGTGTCGGAGTGAAGCCCAATAACACCCTGAGATACTACTGGAGTACCTACCAGTAAATATCCTGCCACGGCCGTGGGCTTTGTGTAATGGCTCTCCTAGACACAGCACGATCTCGCCCCCAATACCGGGAGAGACGAATCCCCTGCCGATCCACTCACGTGCCTCCATATGGCTCGGGACTGTACCCAAAAGCTACCTGTTTGCACGACTCCTTTGAGCCGTGGTAGGGTAGAAATCAAAGCACAGTGGGAACTCACACGAGACAAATGACGACCTCAGGTCGATGAACTAACCTGTACACATGTCACCTGGGAACTGCTATCTGACGATAGGTATAGTACTAACTAGCAGATTCCCGGCGAGTCCTGTCCGGTGTACTCATAACCCAATGAGCACCTGCATACATCTTAGGTGATCCAACTGACACCAGTGGCTTGTGAGACCGGCCACCGCCCCTCGTCGGGGTCTCGACTGTATACACTAGTCTACTCCGGAGTATCGATGCCCTGTCTCGAAACTCCCACGACGAGGGACCACAATTAAGGATATGCATATAAACTACCTAACTCTCACGTATATGATCGCCATCATACTGTTGGTAGTAAAGCAAGATCCTAAGGGCTCTATCAAAGTGTAACATGCAATCAGTCACCTGAACATGTACACGACTGATAAAGGCAAACCAGATAGTATACTATCATCTCGAGTAAGACTGTCCTACCGGGATAGGTCCTCCGCAATTATTGCAATCACGTACCTGCGATCCAATAATTGACTATGAGGGCACTATCTCCAACACTTTCCTCGTCGAATGAGGTGCGGGATATATGATATATATCACTGTGCAAAGCAGAAACTATAGAAGCAATCAAATGACAAACCGAGGGTTGTAGCATCTGCCAGTTATTGCTAAAGGAGTCACTCCCGATGAAGGGATCTTGGTCCTTTCCTCATCGAATAAGGTGCAGGATGTTCTATAATGAACACCGCAATGCAAAGCAAGAACTGTAGCTACCTGTTTTATTTTGAAATTCGATTCCACAACATCAATTAGGTTTATTTTCTTTCATTAATCTCATTAATGAATATCCCATCATTTAAGTCCACCTAAACATCACAGATAAATATAATGTACGCTTATGCCATCCGCATTCGCCTCGATGTCCCGTCTGCACCGTTAGGTTAGGTAACTAACGCCAGAGCGAGGCAGGGCTAGCGCGGGTGTAAAACATAAGCAACGTCTATATAATATATCATATATACTATATACTATATCTATCTGAACAAATCACATGATCACATCACAGATAACGCAGCAGAAAATATCATATGAAATATTGGATATACTAGGACGTCCGTGTTTTCAATACGAGCCAGTATAAAACACGATTCCACGGTCGTGATGAATAGCCAATCCCACACCCCTAGACCCCTACGAGAGCGGCAAGCAACCCTACCAATTCTAGGGTTAGGAGACCCGGACTCGACTCCTCGAGATGGCCTCCCATTGGACCCTAGAACCCAGTTACTTGTGCTCCCCTCCTTGGGTCTATCCTAATGCGGAAAAGTAAATAATATACAAAAGATGACATCTTCCGCAACCTGGAAGTGTCCCAATAAAAGAATATTACATACAAGTTTTTACATGAATGAAAATGAAAAACACTCATCTCACATAAAAACCCCCGGCTATTCGAACACGACGATCCAATATAACATATCCAGCAACACATAACATCACATGTCATCAACGTAAGTAAATATGCGCATCCCAATTGTCGTTGACATATAGCAACGAAACCGGCGATATCACATATTACACTTACGGTCACAGAAAAGAAAGTGTAAAACTACAACAGTTGGAATCCGCAACCTCTTTAGATATCGCATGCCTAATCAAATGAATTCCTTAGACATCGCATGCCTAACAATTATAAACCCCGCATTTTAGTCTCAAAATCGAAAACACTTTTCAATATAAAGTCGGGCAATTCAACAAGATTCCCGACATCCTGATCGAATGCTCGTCGCAAACTTCAGTAGGCGGCCGCACCCCCGACGCCGTCGACAAAGTACACCAAGGCGGAACACCGCTGCCGCGAGCACCCGAACGGATGCTTTCGGCGACGGGGTTCTCCTACAGTCACTTGGTCGGGGCTATGGAGTGAGGCTGTCTATTAAGTTTACCCGGCGAGTATCCGCGTACGCTACGTGATTGCGACGGACTTTTGATCGCATCAAAATTCCGTGGCAACCGATCAAGTGAGACTAAACTACTAGATTTATAACATTCATTCAGTTATCTCATAACTACTTGTGAATTCCAAATGTTGTATCACATTCCGGATAAACAGAAAATGTTAAACTTTCCGATCGAACAATCGAACACCCATGTTTTCCCAATACAGCTCAACACATGAAATAAGTCTAAAAACATTCAGTTCATGCCTCAGTACCAACGGTCCAGCCGTAGAAGGGTCAAGCCAACGCCTCACATGTGGCACGCCGTACTGCCCCAAACCCGAAGGTTCAAAGGGCAGTTCAAGACGGTCACATAATCGAGTTAAGGTTTGTTGTCTTCTAGAGGGACCATCGCGTTACTTGCACTACTTAGAACATGATTAAACTACAGAAAAATCCAACAATTGGAAATTTCCCTGCAGGGGAAAAAGTGTGTATTTATATCCGGTCGAACTTTTTAACATATTCTAAAATTACCCGGAAAAACACACTGACAAAATTAGACAATCCGATCGATACACCGAGTCCCCAATACAACCCAGAAAACTCAACTCTTGAGTAAATATTAAAAATTCCCAGAAAACTCAGCACTGCAAAATAGGAATTACTGTGCAAACTTCAATGCAAGAGGAGACTAAAGGGCCGCGGAACCGCCGCATTAGCATGCTAATGCCGCGGTTCCGCCGCGCTTTGATGGACTCAGGAGTACGAGCTTCTCAGCAATTCTTAAAATCTCCTGCTGGGTTTTCTGCATATTTTTAATTCTCAAAAATCCACGATTTCAGAAAATGTACAGAGAGCAAGTTTGAATTAGGGTTTCGGTTCGACCGGACTTCTAACTCCGTCAACGCATCGCCTAAGGCTCTAGCTAGGCTCTGATACCACTGTAGGGTTCCTAGGCACACTAATGAAGTCTTACAAGGCATCAAACATGGCCAATTCAAAGTTTACAAGTGCCGAGAAACCCTAATACGGATCGTTAACTAGATGTATAGGTGATGCGATGCAAGTAAACAACTTTAACTAAAAAGGAAGGGGGCTACAACCTTTATAGATCCGGTCCTCCACCTCCTAGGCTCCGTGATGACGTCCCTCCGCTGTCCAAATTGAATCCATGACTCTAGCATCGGGTTCATCGGAGAAAAGGACGGACTTGGTCGTCGGCTTCGATGCCGAAGATGATCTACGTCGAGGCATCACAAGATCAAGCTCCCACTTCACCAAGTCATGAAACTTGTGAAGAAAACACCCTATACTACTTGGCAAGAGGTAGAGGATGAAGAAATAGGAAGTGGGTTCACTTTAGAATTGGATTTCTCACTCATTTTGGCTAGTTGCCATTGATGGAGGCAAGCTATCTTCATTGTTGAAGATGAAGAAGATGAAGAAAGAATATGATAAGTTATTTTCAAAATAGAAAATAAAATCAATACTTATCATATGGCAACCATGATTAGGTGTAGAGAATAGACCATGGTTAGTTGGAATGGTTAGGGTTAAGCATGAGACAAATATGGTGGACTTGTTCAAAGCTTCATGAAGCTTCAACTAGAAAACAAATCAAGCCACCATTTCTCTTTATCTTTTCCAAAAAAAGAATTATAAATAAATAGATGAATAAGTGAATAAAATCAAAACCCTAACCATCACATAACCATGGTTTAATCTAAACATACACCCTAACATTCATGTATCATCAAACATGATACAATCTTGTGCACAAAAGTATATCACATATACAACTTGTGTACATCAAGTGAGAAAATCCGATTTAAGTGAACCAGTACTAGTTAATGCAAAATAATATATCAAATATATAATTATGCATTAAATCATTAAATCAATACTTGATTTAACGATCCGGTCATATCGCATATAACCGACTAGTATCCAATGTATCGGCTTATCGAATCAATCCTCGATTCGATAACTAGGTTATATTGCATACAACCATTCGATACATTCATCGCGAGAATAGAATACGGTATCACATACACGCATTATTCTCGGTCCCGCACATATCTCATATGCGCTCCTATTTCGTTTCGCTTGAGCCAGGAAACCTCTGTGTAGGACTCTAAAGACTCGTCAATACGCCGGCAGCAGATGATGATCATATCAAACACCCACAAGCCGCAAGCGGTCTGCTAAACGTAACGACCACCCGGGTATTGAGCGATCAGAAGATCGACGAGCAAGCCCGCTCACACTCCTGTGAATCCAACCAGTAACACTTACCGTACAGTCCGGTCTGTTCGTCTGATATGTCGCATATCTCGCCTAGGGGTGGTAAACGTCAGACCCCAGTAGCTCGATAAGTCATGCCGACGTGCGGTCTATAACATGTGTGAAACTACTGATAACACTTACCAGTAGATCACTGCAACTCTGGCCAGGGATTTCCTGTTATGGCCAGTCGAGCATAGCGCAACATCAACCCCCAATACCGGGAGAGACGAATCCCCTCCTATCGCTCATTGCCTCCATGTGAATCGGGACTGTACCCAAAAACCACCTGTTTGCACGACTCAGTAGAGCCGTGGTAGGGTGGAAATCAAAGCACAGTGGGAGACACACAAGACTCTATGACGATCTCGGGTCAACAGACTAAGCTGCACCAGTGTCACCAGAGAACTGCCATCTGACGTAAGGTATAATACCATCTGGGAGTTCTCGGTGAGTCCGTTCAATGTACTCAGTCTCTACTGAGCACCCATATACCATCTCTGATGTCAAACACCAATGGATATGGGATCATCCATCGCCCATCACATGGGTCAAGAAGATTTACGCTAGTCTACTCTGGAATATCGATGCCCCGTCTCGATATTCCCTCGACTAGGAACATTGAAGGATGTACTCATGGACTACCCAGGCCCCACTAGTATGATCTGCATCATAGTCCTGGAAGTCGAGTACACATCCTAAGGGCTTTATCAACATGTAATCAGAGAGACAGAAAGTATACATGTTAAGATAAAGGGCAACCGGATAGCGTACTATCATGTCGAGCAAGAAAGTCCTACCTATATATGATCCAGCATCCACTACAATATACATCCAATGTACAGTAATGGCCTCTAGGGCATACATATAACTAACAGACGTTACTTATGTTTTACACCCGCACTAGCCCTGCCCTACTCTGTCGTTAGTTACCTAACCTAACGGTACACGAGGGGACATCGAGGCGAATGCGGATGGCATAAGTGTACGTCGTATTTATCTGTGATGTTTAGGTCACTTAAATAATGGGACTTCATTAATGTGATTAATGAAAGAAAATAAACCTAAAAGATGTTGTAGAATCAAATTTTTTCAAAAAGGGTAGCTACAGTCTTGCTTTGCATAGCGGTATATATGATATACCCTGCACCTTATTCGATGGGGAAAGAGCCGAGATCCCTTCACCGGGAGTGACCTCTTTAGCAAAACTGGTAGATGCTACAAAGCTCGGTTTGGTTTTTGATTGCTTTTGGAGTTTTGGTTTGCACAGTAATATATATGATATATCCCGCACCTTATTCGATGAGGAAAGAGCCGAGATCTCTTCACCGGGAGTGACCTCTTTAGCAAAACTAATAAAAGCCTCAAAATCACTCCATTTCAAAATTCACATGATTCTGCAACGATATCAAGTTCATTACGCAATAGGTTTTCAGAAAAACCTGTCGTAGCCCTCCGTCATTTCAGATAAGTCCTACTTAGTATTCATGCTACGTTTGTTGACCTCCGTCAAGGCGTAGTGTGCGGTAGCTAACTAGTATTTATCTGC
Organism: Agapanthus africanus; assembly: GCA_030015575.1. Taxonomy (NCBI): domain Eukaryota; kingdom Viridiplantae; phylum Streptophyta; class Magnoliopsida; order Asparagales; family Amaryllidaceae; genus Agapanthus; species Agapanthus africanus. The sequence goes on along the minus strand of JASDDO010000028.1, from coordinate 102,725,000 downwards.
TTATGCATATGATGCAGATTGGATTAGGGTAGTCGTACGACCTTGTTGACCTCCGTCAAGGGTCGTGCAGGTGGGTTTGATTCAATCAAGAAATGATGGGTTGAACTTGACTTACACCCTGTGGTTTGTTGACCTCCGTCAAGGTCATGGGATGCTTGGGGCAAAAGATTATCGGGAGTTTCAAGTGTTGAAATTTGCAATGAGATTGCATACCTTCTATGAGATAGTTGGATCCCGATACCCACTGCGAGTAATTGTTACTCCTGGGAGAGTTTTACACAGGACAATTAGCCGATCAAGTAGGTGTCTAGAAAGGTGTCAACGGGGTTATGTCTCTGGAAAAACGAGGTTTACTTTAATTAGGTCCGTGCGAAAGCACGGGGAACCTCCCTCAAAGTACCGACACTGGCCTGGCTGAAAGATCGGTGAAGTTGTAGGGTGTAATTAATCCCGGCTAGTCTTTCCTTTTAGGGTTTGAAGGAAGATTTGATAAAAAACAGTTGGAGCCATCTTGATTAGATAAGATATTAACCAATCTGATCTTGCAAGAGCATACGCTAAAGTGTTTTCTTCTCTCTCTCCAGGTAGAGACCATGTCATGCCTTAATCAAGATAATAATATGGATGTATTGACTGAACCCGCATGTTATACTGTGCTGGGGAACGTTGGTTCCGTTCTTTCTTATAAGAGTTATAGGACTGAACAGGACATAGGGGAATACCAGGATTCCCATGCCACCCAAATGAAGAAAGTACATGATGATGCATTTTCTTCGAGTGTGTTCATTACAGAGAACTGTTTCTCCATTTCCTCTACGTCCTGGGTATTTGATACCGAGTCAGGATCCCATATATGTAATCAGTTACATGGGCTTAAGAAAGGTAGAGAACTTGGAGAATGTGATAAAGACATAAGAGTTGGAAATGGTGCAATTGTTGCAGCTAAAACCGTCGGGGAATATCACCTTGTATTACCAACTGGTAACACATTGATTCTGAACGAATGCTATTACATGCTGAACCTGATATGCAACATTATATCAGTTTCTTTGTTGAGTAAAGAGGGATATAATTTTGTATTACAGGATAATGTTATGAACATTTTCCATAACCAAAAGTTGGTTGGATCAGGCACCTTGTGCAATGGCATTTATGTTCTAAATCAATCAGCAGTTCTGAGCATAACAAACACACACAAGAGGAAGAGTTCAAAACTAAACGAATCCTTCTTATGGCATTGTAGACTGGGTCACATCAATGCAACGCGACTAGCTAAGTTGTATAAAGATGGATATTTGAATCCGTTTGAATTTTCATCTTATGACACTTGCCAGTCATGTCTCAAAGGCAAGATGACCAAAACTCTGTTTACGGGACACGGAGAAAGAGTTACAGAACTCTTGGGACTGATACATAGTGATGTATGCGGTCCCATGTCTACACATGCCAGAGATGGTTCTGCGTACTTCATTACATTCACTGACGATCTCTCTAGGTTTGGGTATGTGTTCTTGATGAAACACAAATCAGAAGCTTTTGAGAAATTTAGAGAATATAAACAAGAAGTCGAGAACCAAATCGGAAAAAGTATTAAAATCCTACGATCTGATCGAGGAGGTGAATAATTGAGCATTGAATTTCTGGACTTCCTAAAAGAGAATGGGATTCTCTTTCAGCTGACTCCTCCATATACACCACAACACAACGGTGTGTCAGAACGGAGGAACCGCACCCTATTGGATATGGTGCGCCCTATGATGAGCACAGCTGAGTTACCTATTTCCTTCTGGGGATATGCACTGGAGACAGCAGCATACCTACTGAATAGGGTTCCTACCAAATCTGTGCCTACCACCCCATATGAGATATGGGAGGGGAAGAGACCATATCTTAATTTTATTAAGATATGGGGTTGCCCGGCCTATGTCAAAAGACAAAAACCGGACAAACTCGAGGCAAGGTCTGTTTTGTGTAAGTTTGTTGGATATCCCAAGCATTCGCGAGGGTATATCTTCTACCACAGTGAGGAACAAAGAGTGTTTGTTGCTCAACATACCACCTTTTTAGAAAATGAATTTCTTGCAAAAGAGATTAGTGGCTCTGAGGTAGAACTGGAAGAGGTTCCAGCTGTACAAACCACAACAGAAGATTAGTGGAACCAGAGGATTCAGTAGCTCCCAACGAACCTCAGCCTCTCCGCCGATCTAGTAGGGTTCCTCGCCAAGCTGAGAGATACTACGGTTTTCTCATGGATGGTGGGAGCGAGGATTGCATCATGGAGGATGATGACCCAACTAGCTTCGAGCAGGCCATCACGAGTGGAGACTCAGTGAAATGACTGGATGCAATGCGGTCCAAGATGGAATCCATGTACACCAACAAAGTATGGACTTTGGAAGATGCTCCTGAAGGGGTAAAACCCATTGGGAGCAAGTGGATCTTCAAGAAAAAACTTGGTGTAGATGGGAAAGTAGAGACTTTCAGAACTAGACTTGTTGCAAAGGGTTTTCGTCAAAGACCAGGTGTGGACTATGACGAGACCTTTTCTCCATTGGCTATGCTTAAATCCATCCGGATCATGCTTGCCATCGCTGCATATCATGACTACGAAATCTGGCAAATGGATGTTAAGACCGCCTTTCTAAACGGTGATTTAGAAGAGTGCGTGTACATGACTCAGCCAGAGTGCTTCGTAGATAGTGGGAGCAGCGGGAAGGTGTGCAAGCTGCTTAAGTCCATTTATGGATTAAAGCAAGCATCGCGGAGTTGGAACATCTGCTTTGACGTCGTTATCAAAGAGTTTGATTTCGTCAAAAACGTAGACGAACATTGTGTCTACAAGAAGGTGGCAGAGAGTAAGGTTGTCTTCCTCGTATTGTACGTGGACGACATACTCTTGATAGGAAATGACATTCCTATGCTGCAATCGGTCAAGCTCTTCTTATCACAAAGATTCTCAATGAAAGATCTTAGTGATGCCTCCTGCATATTGGGAATTAGGATCTATAGAGATGATCCAAACGGATATTGGGATTGTCCCAATCCAGGTACATTGACACCATACTAAAGAGGTTTAGCATGGAAGAATCCAAGCGTGGGAACTTACCCATGATCTCTGGAGTCACTCTTTCCAAAGAGATGTCTCCCAAGACTGATTTGGAGAGAGCTCGCATGCAAGGGATACCCTATGCTTCGGCTGTAGGCTCTATCATGTACGTGATGCTATGTACCAGACCCGATGTAGCATACTCACTAAGTGTAGTGAGCAGGTATCAAGCTGATCCTGGAGAGAGTCACTGGACAGCTGTGAAGAGCATTCTCAAGTACTTACGAAGGACTAAAGAGATGCTTTTGGTGTATGGTAACAGAGAACTCCAAGTGGAGTCCTTTACCGATTCGAGGTTCCAGAGTGATAAGGACGACTCTAAGTCGCAGTCGGGATTTGTCTTTACCCTTTACGGAGGGGCGGTTAGCTGGAAGAGTTCCAAGCAGGAAACCATGGCAAACTCGACGATGGAGGCTGAATACATCACTGCCAACGATGCTGCCAAAGAGTCTGTCTGGATCAAGAAATTCATTACTGAACTTGGAGTGGTTCCATCCATTGAGAATCCAATACAATTGTATTGCGATAACAATGAAGCGGTGGTTTTGGCCAAGGAACCCAGGTCCCATCAGCGATCCAGGCATATTCTGAGGCGGTATCACCTGATCCGGGAGATAGTTGATCGCCGGGAGATCAAGGTCAGGAGGGTTGACACGAAGAATAACACAGCGGATCCACTCACGAAGGCCATTCCCCAGATACAGTTTGAGAGACTCTTCGGGGTGCTCGGTATGCGATACAACAGCAGCTGGCCATAGTGCAAGTGGGAGATTGTTAGTTGTATGTATGTCCTAGAGGCCAGTATTGTACAGATGATGTATATTATATTGGATGTTTGGATATATATAGAGATGATTTTCTTGCTTGATATGATAGTATGCTATCTGGTTGCTCTTTATCTTAACATGTATACTTGTCTCTTTATACTGTCTTATAGTTACATGTTGGTAAAGCCCTTAGGATGTGTACTTGACTACCTGGACTATGATGCGGATCATACTAGTGGGGACATGGTAGTCCATAAGTACATCCTTCAAGGTCCCTAGTCGTAGGTGTATCGAGACGGGGCATCGATATACCAGTGTAGACTAGCGTATACGCTTCTCGACCCATGAGATGGGCGATGGATGATCCCATATCCATTGGTGTTTGACATCAGAGATGGTATACGGGTGCTCAGTGGAGACTGGGTACACTGGACGGACTCGCCGAGAACTCCCAGATGGTATTATACCTCACGTCAGATGGCAGTTCTCAGGTGACACTTGTGCAGGTTAGTCTGTAGACCCAAGATCGTCATAGAGTCTTGTGTGATTCCCACTGACTTTGATTTCCACCTTACCACGTCTATGAGGGCATGAAAAACGGTGGTTTTTGGGTACAGTCCCAAGTCACATGGAGGCAATGAGCAATAGGAGGGGTTTCGTCTCTCCCGGTATTAGGGGTTGATGTTGCACTGTGCTCGATTGGCCATAACAGGGAAGTCCCTGGTCAGGGCTGATTAGAGATTTACTGGTAAGTGTTACCAGTAGTTTCTCGACCCGTTATGAGCCTCACATCGGCACGACTTATCGGTTATTGGGGTCTGACGTTTACTGCCCCTAGACTTGATATGCGACATATCAGACGAGGAGACCGGACAGCACGGGTAGTGTTGCCGGTTGGCTCGACGGGAGTTGTAGAAGGTTCGCTTGTTTTCTTCTGATCGCTCAATATCCGGGTGGCCGTTACGTTTAGCTGACCGCTTGCGGCTTGGGGGTGCTTGATATGATCATCACCCACTGCCGGCGTATTGACGAGTCTTAGAGTCCCACAAAGGAGTTACCTAGTCCAGGCGAAACGTTGTGATGCGCGTATGCGATATGCGCATAAACCCGGTTAAAATGCGCGTATGAGATACCGTATGTTAATCGGGCGGCTTGCTTTTGGTTAGGTCGTATGTGATATGGCCGGATTGATAAATCAAGTGTTGATTTATCATTTAACCATTAGTTTCTCACTAGAAATCCTTTCTTGTATTTTTTGGATGTATGCATGTATGTATGCATTCTTTCTTGATTCATGCACATATGGATGTGCATGCACATATACATACATACATCATCCTTCATGGTTGTATATACATAGAAGATGGTGGTAATATAAGACTCACACCTTGGTTAAATAATATGAACTATTATTGCATTTGTTTTAAAACAAAAAGGAAAAGGAAAGGATAATTCATGGTTCACTTTCTACACTCTTCTTTGACCTAACCATTCTCACCTACCATTTAACCATGGATCAACTTTCCTTTTGTGTTTTAACTCAAGTTCAATAATATCTTTATTGTTTAACCATGGATTGAGTTGAGAAGTGGAAAATATATATTCATATATTTTCTATTTTTCAAAGGGGATGATCTTTCTCTCTTGTTCTAAAAGGCCATCATCTTCTTCCTCCTTCTTCCTTTGCTCTCTAGATTTTTCTAGTGAGCAAAACACTCACCAAGTTAGGATTTTGAAGTGAGAAAAGCCACCACAAGATCATTCTACACAAGTCTTGCCCACTTGTTTAGAGTGTTTGCTTCATTTCTTTTTCTTGATCTTGTGAAGTTGCAAGCTTGGACAAAGCGGACTCCGGGTGGATCATCGTGGACCTAGAGGAGTTCAAGCGGAACTTTTCCAAACCCCAAGTAGCTGAGGAGTCTAGCGTAGGGAGCTACAAAGGTTGTACTCTCAAAACCCTAGCTTTACCTACTTGTGTTGAAGTGTTGTTTTTGAAACCCTAATATTTCTAGGAATGATTCTTTGTATGCTTACTTAGCACCCTAAAATTTTAATCTTTGGTACATGTGATGCTTCCAAACCCTTCATGAGGTGCTAGGTAAACCCAACAAAATCTGGCAGATGGACGTAAAGACGGCTTTCCTAAATGGAAATTTAGAAGAGTGCGTCTATATGGATCAGCCGGAGGGATTCATTCAGAGTGGGAGCAGCGGTAAAGTGTGCAAGTTGCTCAAGTCCATCTATGGACTGAAGCAGGCATCGCGGAGTTGGAAGATCTGCTTTGATGATACTGTCAAAGAATTCGACTTTATCAAAAACTCAGATGAACCATGCATTTACAATAAGATTGTAGGGAGAACTGTGGTATTTCTCGTCTTGTATGTGGATGACATTCTCCTAATAGGAAATGATATTCCTATGCTACAGTCAGTCAAAGGATTCTTGTCACAGAGGTTCTCCATAAAGGACCTGGGTGATGCCAACTACATTCTGGGGATCCAGATCTATCGTGATAGATCTAAGAGGATGTTGGGACTTTCACAGTCCAGGTACATCGACACCATACTGAAACGATTCAGTATGGAAGATTCCAAGCGCGGTAATCTACCGGCTTGTCACGGAATCACCCTCTCCAAAGAGATGTCTCCCAAGACTGATTTGGAAAGGGCTCGCATGTCATCTATACCCTACGCATCTGCGGTAGGCTCTATAATGTATGCGATATTATGTACCAGACAAGATGTAGCATACGCATTGAGCGTTGTAAGCCGGTATCAGTCGGACCCAGAGGAGAAACACTGGATAGCAGTAAAGAACATTCTCAAGTACCTGAGAAGGACTAAGGAGATGTTCTTGGTGTATGGCGGAAAAGACCTCCAGATCGAGGCCTTTGCTGACTCCAGCTTCCAGAGTGACAAGGATGACTCCAAGTCCATATCGGGTTATGTCTTTACCCTCAATGGAGGGACGGTTTGCTGGAAGAGTTCCAAGCAGGAAACCGTTGCTGACTCAACTATGGAAGCGGAGTACATAGCTGCTTGCGATGCCGCAAAGGAAGCTGTCTGGATGAAGAAGTTCCTCACGGAGCTTCAGGTGGTTCCTACCATTGTTGATCCAATACCACTGTATTGTGACAACAACGGCGCTATAGCTTTAGCGAAGGAACCCAGGTCCCATCAGAAGTCCAGGCACATTTTGAGGCGGTACCACCTGATCAGGGAGATCGTAGATCGCCAGGAGATCGAGGTGAAGAGAGTAAATTCGGAGAATAACACTGCAGATCCACTCACGAAGGCTTTACCCCAGACTCAGTTCGAGCGGCTGATCGAGATGATAGGTCTTCGATACGCCAGTACATGGCCTTAGTGCAAGTGGGAGATTGTTAGTGTATATGCCATAGAGGCTATTACTGTATCATACTAGCTTGTATATTACTTGATGGAAGCTTGGGATATTCACAGTTGTATAGACAATCTTGCTCAAAATGGTAGTATGCTACTTGGTTTGTTTCTACTTTAATATGTGCATGTGTTTCTTTTAGTATATCGCTTATACATATTAGTAGAGCCCTTAGGATCTTTGCTTGATTACCAGCATTGCGATGGCAGTCACACTTGTGGGGGCTGGGTAATTTATAAGCACATCCTTATACAGGTCCCTAGTCGTAGGACTATCGAGACAGGGCATCGATAATCCGGAGTAGACTAGCGTATGCGCTTCTCATCATAGCAGGGGGATGGTCTGTCCCACAGCCATCAGTACGTCGTACTTGAGATAGTATGCGGGTGCTCGTTAGGTTACGAGTACACTGGACAGGACTCGTCGGGAACTGTTGGTTGGTATTATACCTATCGTCAGTTATCAGTTCCCAGTTAACATGAGTACAGCTTAGTCCGCTGACTTGACACTGTCACTTCGCCTCGAGTGTGTTCCCACTGTTCCTTGATTACTACCCTACCACGGCTCAAAGGAGTCGTGCAAACAGGTAGTAGTTGGGTGCAGTCCCGAAGCACTTGGAGGCAGTGACGGTTAGACAGGATTCGTCTCTCCCGGTATAGGGGTTGATATCGCGCTATGTCCAGGAGAGCCATTACACAAAGTAGTCCCTAGCCAGGGCAAGCGAGATATACTGGTAGGTTTCCAGTGTTATCTCAGGGTGTTCTGGGCTACACTCCGACATGACTTGTACCGCTATTAGGGGGCTGACGTTTACCACCCTCTAGGCCCGCCATGCGATGTTCTCAGACGAACGGACCGGACTGTACGGAGAATGTCACATTCAGGCTCAGTAGGAGTTCGGATGGGTTCACCTCATTGGCCTTCTTATCGACATCTACCTGAGGACCGTTACGTACAGCTAGTGCCGCTTGCAGTCTGTGGTTAAACCCACTGCCAGCATAGTGTCGAGTCTTTAGAGTCCCACACAGAGAGTTTTCCTGCACTGAGCGAAACGTGTAGAGGCCGTATGGTTTTATGGCAAGGCTACGATCACTTACGTGCACTTGTGTACGTATGCTGTTCGGGTAGGCAATACTAGTGGGCTTTGGTTTAAGTAGGGTCCTACTATTGTACGGATGGATTTGTTTTGTCTTCTGTGCATTCGCTTTCTACGGAATGCGGATGCAGGTGTGTATGCACAGTTGTGAGGAGCGAAGAAGAAGGAGGTGCCTCATTAGGGTTTTGACAGTTGATTCGGTCAAAACCATTATGAGGCAGACTCATTAGGGTTTTGGCAGTTGGTTCGGTCAAAACCATTATGAGCCGGGGACATTATTTACTAATCTTTTTAGTGATAATTATGTTATGGCTAATTGCTTTGACCATTTGACCATACTTGACTTTGTTGACCGTTTGACCAAAGTTGACTTAGACCTTCATGAGAGGTCTAGAGTATTCTTTGGTTTTCTTTTTATTTTTGATATGAAAATGGTCAATTCAAATGTAGCCATCAACTTTATCATGAAAGGATTAGTAATGATGATGTTTTATGCATTATTGTAACCATGGTTCTTTTCTTAGTTGATAATTCATTTCTCATTCTCTCTCTTAATATGAGAATGCTCCATGGTTCTCCTTCTTCTTCCTCCTCTTGAAAATTCCTTTGATCTCATGTGTTGAGAGAAAAAGGATCCAAATAGACAAACACATCCATCTACCTCTTCTACACAACCTAGGACATTAATCCTAGCGATCTTGTTGCCCTAGTTGCCTCGGCTCGAGGTGGAGCTCGGAACACAAACTCTCGGGTGGATCGTCTTTAACTCAAGGAAGCCATGGAGGTGATCAAGATCCGGATCGATCCTCGGAGCTTGGATGGACGAGAAGGACAGCGGAGAGAAGACCCGAAGGACCGGTATCATGAGGTATAATCTCTATGACACAGTAGATAGAACCTCTTATAGTTTGCTAGGTTTTGTTTAGCAAAGATCCTCTCTTTTAGTCCATATTGCCTTTGTGTCAAAAATCATTTTTTACCGTTTCCGCCTCCCCGTAAGAACCGGGGTGAGTAACGTGGACTTACATTTTCTTCATCCGTCAGCTCGTATCGAACTGCTACTCATAGAGTGGGTAGCTTTATCTCCAAGGGAAGTACCGCTTGCGTGCCGAATACCAATGCGAATGGATTTGTATTTGTGGCCATTTTGAACGTGGTTTGATAAGCCCAGAGAGCTTCATGCCGTCTCTCGTGCCAATCCTTTTTATTTCTGAACACCATTTTCTTTATGATCTTTGTCAAGGTCTTGTTGAAAGCCTCATCTAGACCGTTAGCTCGGGAATTATAGACTGAAGAGTATCTCCAATCTATATTATGCTGCTGTGCGAAGTGGCTAATCTTATGGCTCCTGTAGGCCGGCCCATTATCCAAGATGATTTATCGCGGAGTGCCGAACCGATAGATGATATGCGTCCTGATGAAATGTAAGATGTTCTCCGTCTTCACCTCTCTTAGCGGTACCGTCTCTACCCACTTAGAGAAGTAATCGGTTGTTGCTAATATGAACTGATGTTCTTTAGATGACGCTGGTTCGATGGGCCCAATTATATCGGTTCCCCACATTTCGAACGGCCAACTAGCCAGTGTTGGGTGTAGCGGATTCGGATGCTGGTGGATGAAGTCCCCATAAATTTGGTACGAGTGACACTGCTTCGCATATTCGAGACAGTCCTGAATCATCATGGGCCAATAGTAACCCATTCTTTTGATCTTCAACTTCATCTTCGGTCTGGCCTGATAAGAACCGCAGAGTCCGTCGTGAGTTTCTTGAACGACCTTATTTGCTTCTTCTGGTCCTAGGCATCTCAGCCACAGACAGTCGAGTATCGTTGATGAAGGCGAAAGACAGGGCCCGCTTCATGAGCTGATGTCTTGACGATGCGTCTTCGGGTGTTCGATAGGATTTGAAGTAGTTTATGAAGACTTCTCTCCAATCCGTAGCCTTTTCTTCGTTTTCTATTCGTCAGGCTGCTTGCTTGGTCGCTTCCTTTCCTTCAGACGGCTCCGGAGATATTTCTGCTGGCGCGAGAATCCGGCGGCTTTGCACAATGATCCTTACATCATCGAGATTTTCGTCGGCCAATTCTTTAGCGAGCTTGGCCAACGCATCCGCCTTACTATTTTCCGCCTGCGGTATGCTAATCAGGATGTAGGAGGGGATTTGAGTCAACAGTTGCCGCACTCTTTCGCCATATTTTACCAACTCCGGTTTGCATGTCTAATAGTCGCCATTTACTTGGCTAACGACTAGCTGGGAGTCTCCATATATGAGGAGGTTTTCGATGCCCATGTCAACAGCAATCTCAAGACCTGCTATCAAAGCTTCGTACTTAGCCTCGTTGTTTGTCCTTGGCTTTGTTAATGAAAGGGCGAAACGCATTATCCCTCTTTGTGGAGACACGAAGATAAGGCCCACCCCGGCTTTAATTATAGGGGTGTTTTGCTTTCGGTTTTTCATGGAAGATGCTTCATCGAAGTAGAGTTCCCATCGGGCATTATTTCCTTCCTCTTCCCTGTTGATTGCATCGAACGCGTGTTCATCTGGCAATTCGCAATTTAAGGGGGAGTCGGCTGGTTTTGGATGTTCATCAAGAAAATCAGCGATGGACTGGCCTTTTACTGCCTTGAGGGGTCAATAAATTATTGAGAACTCCATCAAAAGGAGGGACCATTTGGCAAGCCTTCCTATTAGTATGGCTCTTGACATCAAATATTTGAGAGGATCCATTTTTGATATGAGATGGAGCTCATGCGCCAAGGTATAATGTTGAAGCTTCGTTATCACGAAGATCAGTGCCAGGCAATGCTTCTCGATGGGAGAGTAATTGTTTTCTGCCTCCAGGAGAACTCGACTCAAATAATAGAGAGCTCTCTCCTTTCCCTGATCATTCGCCTGTGCCCATAGTGCACCTAGAGAACTTTCAAGGGCTGTTGTATACAGGATGATGGGCTTTCCCTTGACCGGAGCGGTCAGTACCGATGGGTTCTACAGATATTGATTGATTTCGTCCAGTGCATTTTGGCATTTATGATCCTAAACGAACGGGTCCCCTTCTTCATTAGATGGCTGTAGGGGCGGTATTTTCCGGAGAGATTGGCTATGAACCTTCGGATATACATGAGCCTTCCTTGGAGAGACCGTAATTGTTTGAGAGTTCTTGACGAGAATATTTCCATAATCGTCTTGATCTTTGATGGGTCTATTTCGATGCATCGGTGTCATATGATGAAGCCTAGGAATTTGCCTGAGGAGACTCCAAATGCACATTTCAGGGGGTTCATCTTCAGATTATATTTCCGAAGACGCTGAAACACTATTTTCAAATGCTCCCAGTGCTCCTCGTACGATTTGCTTTTCAGCACGAGATCGTCGATATAACATTCGACAATTTTGTGTATGAGGTCATTGAAGATCTTCGTCATAGCCCTCTGGTAGGTAGCGCCAGCGTTCTTCAAGCTGAAGGGCATTACCTTGTTCCCCTCCGAACACAGAGATGCGACCGCGTAGGCTCGTCTTGCCTGAGATTCGGGGCAGATGCTATTTGGGGCTATCCGTCCACCTCTCCGAAGATGCCAAGTTGATTTATGGCACAGTGTATCGGAGGTTTAGACGGATGCGTCCGATGTAGCAGACTTCGTCAGATTCCCTATCATGGTGAGGGGTTTTTGATTGTGGGGACGCTCTTCCCTGTAGGCGCAAGCCCCTGCAGTTAATTACGCTACCGCATCACGGTAACCACTTTCTCCTTCTCCAGATGTTCACTTCGTGTCGTGTGTGTTTGTTTTGTTTGTGGTTGCCCGTGGATTGTATACGAAGACTAAGTTATGCCGTCGCCCGTAGGACGTGGATTAGTCCAAATCCGTATTTACTTAGATTTGGATTTGGTGTTTTAGTTTAAGGATACGTTAGCCATATTGAGGCTAAGATCAACTTAAACTGGATCGTTTAGATTCGACAAGAGAGCAATTGGCTCTATTATTTAGTTTAATGACGTTGCGGTCGATTTCAAGTTTAGGGACATGGTGGTCCATGTTCCAGTTTAGGGACGTAGGGGTCCATGTTCCAGTTTAGGGACGTAGGGGTCCATCATTGCCTTTTAGGGACGAGCATTAGTTTAAGGACATTTCGGTCCAACATTCCCATTTCGGGACGAATATTAGTTTAAGGACGTTTCGGTCCACGAGTTTAAGGACCCCGCAGTCCGTATAGATGTGTGGTTGTTGGGACCCGTCACCTCTCTGACGTCGTTGAAGGATTACAACGATAGGTGTCAGAGGAGTTCAGAGATGTACCCTTGAACCGGACGTAAATTGATTTAGGAGAGCAGTCTTGCTCAGTCAATTTAATTTGAGGACTTACGGTCATGATTGGGCTAAGTCCAGTTGAGAATATTCAACGTTTTTATCTTTGGCCTATTAGGCCTGTGCTAGGGCTTTGCCCATGTTTAATAATACATAGCATTAATTTTTGTCTCTGTTGGACTTTTGTTTGGGCTCTGCCCCTTTTAAATGATGCACAGCATCTGTTCTGGTCTGACAAACCCTTGTTTGGGCTCTGCTCCTTTAAAAAAGAATGATGTATTGCATCTATTTTTATTTGGGCTCTGCCCTTTTTTTGAAAATAATGCATAGCATTTACTAGGCCTGTTAGGCCTTTTTAATTGGGCTCAGCCCTTCTTTTTAATGATGCAGTGCATCAATTATCTGACAGTGTCCATGTGGCCTGTCAGGCGCTTTGCGCCAATAAATGAGCGCAAGCGCTTGTGGAGGTGACACGTGTCACACTCGGGTGAGCGCAAGCGCAGTGCGCTGTGTCAGTGCGCTGCGCTATTGTACTGCTGACACGTGGCGCGCTCTGATGAGTTGCACCAATTTCAGAGAGCAATGCTCTATTTTAAAAGTGCATAGCGCAAGTAGTTCAGGTGCTGTCACGTGGCGCTCTCTGGTGGCTTGCGCCAACCCAAGAGCGCAACAGTGCAAATTTTATAAGTGCAGGGCACTGTTTAATTTCTTGATCCAATTTAGATCAGAGAAAACAAGTTTTTCTTATTTTTTCTTATTTTCAGAGAACCAGTGGTTCATAAAAAGTGCAAGGCACTTATTATTATTTGTTTTTTTTATTGAAAATCATTGATCTTGTTATTAGATCAATGATCTATTAGAAGAAATTCTTCTATTTTATGAAGGTTTTACCTTTTTCTTGAACTTTCTTCAGAGTTCTCTCTATTTTGAGGTTTTTAATCTCTCACAATGTTGATGATGTTTTGAGTTGGAGTCTGGGGGTCTTTATATAATGCCCATAGATTTGTTAAGTTTGTTAAAAAGATCCTTCTCTGAGTGATTTGGGGAATTTTCCCCACCGTTGGATCTTTGATCCAAGGGCTTCTGTTTTATAGAAGACAATCTTCTTGTTTTAACAAGAACAGAAGAATCTTACTAGAATTTAATTCTGTTTGGCGCAAACGCCCCAGCGCGTGACACGTGTCACGCAGCGCAGAGCGCAGCGCAACTGCGCTTGCGCAACCGCGCTGACACGTGTCGCGCAGCGCTTGCGCATCTGCGCTTGCGCAACCGCGCTGACACGTGTCGCGCAGCGCAGCGCTTGCTCAACTGAAGCTTTGCTTCCTTTAATTTTTGTTTTTAATAGAGCCTTGCTCTGATTGGGCGCACTGCCTTGGGCGCTGCGCTGACGTATCAGCTTCTGACACGTGGTGCGTTGCGCGCAGCGCACGGAATTTGAAGCGTTGCTTCAAAATTTTGAATTTTTGAAATTCAAATAGAGCTTTGCTCTGATTGGGGGAAACATACCTTATAGCAGAATATGCCTAGCGGAGTCCAGAAGGCTGTGTGCTTTTGGTCTTTAGGATGCATCTTTATTTGATTATACCCCGAATATCCATCCATGAAGGAGAATTAATCATGAGTGGACGTGTTATCAATCATCAGCTCGGTAACAGGCACTGTGAAGTCATCCTTCAGGCATGCTTTGTTGAGATCTCAAAAGTCCACGCAAATGCGTACTGTCCCATTTTTATTCATCACCGGGACAATGTTGGTGATCCAGTTAGGATATTGAACTTCTTGGATGAAGCCGGAGTTGATTAGTTTCTTGACTTCAGTATTGATTCTCATCTCGAGTTCAAGCTGCATTCTTCTTGGTGCCTATTTGACTGGCTTGCCGTTCGGTGATATCTCCAGTTTATGCACAGCTATTTCTGGATCTAGTCCCGGCATCTCGGAATAGTTCCATGCGAAGTAGTCTTTATACTGCATAAGCACATCCTTTAGCGTGGCCACCTGCTTTTCAGTCAGCAGCTCACTAACGAACGTTGGCCTCGGCTCATTTTCTATCCTGAAGTCGATTTTTCTCAAGTTGTTCGTTGTGGTGTGTATCCCATCTTCCATCTCTTTTGGCGCCGGTGGAAATTCTAAAACTACCTCATCCTCATCCTCATTTGCGAAGTACCGGGAAAGGTCATCTATAATCTCGTGCTCTCCTTCTTTTGATAGTGTTATCAAGTGGCAGGTACGAGCTCGTTTCCAAGATCGATGCTGATCTAGACTTTCCCTCGCAGTGTAGGTTGCTGTTGGCTCATGCTTTCGTGGTGGGGCTACCCTCCAACTGTCGGATAGAGCAAACCTGCCTTACTGATACTGGTCTTCGACCCAGTCTTTGAAGGTGAAGCACTCTTCAAGAGGATGTCTTATTGTTCGGTGGTAGGAGCAATAAGCCGGATGATGGACCTCGTTTATTTGCTTGGGATGCCGAGACTCTGGGAGTGTCATCATTTGGTATTTTATGACAAGGTTGAATAAGTCTTGAATTGAGGGAAAGAGTATTCCCGACCCATCTTCTTCATAAAAGACGGATTTCAGCTGACTTTTTCTCGATCGCGTGGCTTCTTAGATCCGCGTCGCCGTTTTTGAACGCCATTCCCATTCTTGATCTTGTTGTTGCTTCTGCGTCGGGCTTTTTCCTTGCAACGAGAGTGCACAGCGGGTTGAGGGTGAAGGGCATCGTAATCTTCCGTAGCCTGCTGAATAAGGCGTTGCGTCCTGGCTTTCTCGTAAATGGTCATTTCGTGGCTGTGGTCATCCCGAACCTCTTGACTCGCTTCCCTTATTATCTTGTCAATTTGTTCTTCAAATGATGGGCTTGGCATTTTATTGATCGTGAAAAAGTGTTTGTAGAATAACCGCAATCAATAACGATGTCGCGTGTAGTTAGCCGAGATGAGTATGGATCATCCTCAGAGATTCGTGGAACTTTTAATCTTGTTTTAGACGTGCTGATTAGAAAAGAGGAAGGAGAATAGAGAATAATGAAGAATAAATTTTAGATCTATGGTAAATACGGATATAGAATATATATTTTTCAGATCTACTTTAAATAAGGATATATAATATATAAGAAGAAGGCTTGTAGGGTTCGTTAGGATTTAGTAGTCATAGATTACTAATAAAGATTACTCCTTTTATATATTGATAGATTTAAAACTAGATTGATAGTGATGAATGATAATTAGGGTTCTTGGAAGAAACTAGGATTTCCACACTATTGACCCATGTCCTTTTATTGATCTCTATTCATGTCTAGCCCTTAACAAAACAATTATTAATCTGATCTCAAATCACGGTCGAGACTAGCAATAATTTGATAGCGCGCCTGATTAGGATGTTAACGATTCTTTTGCTAAAGTTTATAAACTTCATAAGAATTAAAAGAAATTAAAATATTTTCTCATCCATTGTTCTACTCTAATCCTACAAACCTTAGCAAGTTAGGAATTACTCACGCATGTTGTAAGAAGAAAAAGAAAGGATAGAGAATAAGATCATAATTAAAACGCAGAAAGTAAAAATAAATAATTAAACAAAATGATCTACCTTTATTAATCAACTTTACAAATACAAATCCTGCGAATTTACATTACAAGAGGAAGAAATTGCTCTCGATCTCTGCCTCATAGCAAGTAGATACTCCGTCGATTTTCACGTCGCCCTATCACGTCGAATCGTGGACCTGTCGTGGATCTCTTGTTCTTTGACGATGATTTACTTAGTGTAAAGGTGATGATTTTTAATTTTAGCCATCGGTCCTTTATATAGCCCTCAAATCAGAAATCCTAGATCTCATAGGTTTAGACTTGCCATAAAAATCCACTTTTCAAGTTTTCAGATCCTACGATTTTATTGGCAGATTTTTGATCCTGACATCTTAAATATCTTGATCTCTTGACCTGAGCTAAATCTGCACAAAATCTCCATAAATAATGTTAGTAATATTTATTAAATTAGAGAGAGTATCTTAATTACTTTATATGGTAATAAATGTTTAAGAAACTTGATTAAGAATATTTGGTAAGATATGCATCTATTAATTACTAAAATATTATGTATAAATTTTGAAATTTATTCTAACCATTTGTATGATATTATATCTTTTAAGAATCTTGATTAGAATATTTGATATGATATGCATATTTTAATTACCAAAATATTATATAAATATTATATGCATATATTTTCCTTCATAATGTTAATTATAATATATAAACATATGGTAAATAGTATTTTGCAGATAAGCCCAAATATGTTCTATATTTATAATAAACATCTTTAAATATTTAAGGAAAGTAAGAAAAAATTTATATTAAAAGTGCAATATTTTCGACTGAACAAATACCCCCAAATTTAACTTTGATCGTCCTGAGCAAACTATTTATTCAAGAGAGGGAGAAAAAGAAAAAGAAAAACTTAAGTAGCACACTTTCGTAGACAACACGATTGCACTGAGCATGTGCAACAAGCCGTTAAACCTCTAGGTATCCCTAGTAGGAGGAGTGTTATCTTCTGAGGGTTTTCAGCGGATTACACCCACAAAATCCCATAATTAAAGAAAGAAGATGAAAGTTACATACAAAGATAAGGATATATAAAAGAAAGAACTTGAAAATGAGAGTTTCCAATTACACTAGCTTTTCAGTTGCGGTGAGCCCTATTTTAATGGTCGTGAAAAGATGTTATAAATCACTTCATCTCTCAATAAAATATCTCCATTAGTTTCCATTCCTACCTATCTTCCAAATATCGATCATATACCCCTATGTATGTATAAAAAACATCCCTATACTTAGAGAATTCAGTTCAAACTATCATACTCTTGTCCATCTTCCTTAGTACTTTTTAGTTGGTGAATATTTTAGATGGAATTGCTCACACATTCTTCATGCGACCGTTAATACTTCTTGAGGTACTACTCGACTGATTACCAAATGTGCTTGCTTATTTAGGTGTAATTGCTCGTCTTGCAACACCTAAGGCTTAGCAGTGGCTCCCAAACCAGTTGGTCTAAGGCACCAGGTGATAAAGCACCCTCGCTAAATTTTTTTTATGCTACTTTAAATAATTACAAAACCAGTGTTCATTTTTTTCACCACTTAAACTTTTTTTTTATTTTTTTTATTTTTTTTATCTTTCATAGTAAGGCTTTTAGACAAGAGTATTTCAAGGTATCTTCTACTATCCCAAGTTTCGAGATGTGTGTAAGTTCGTATAGTAGAGTATCCACGTTCAAATGTTTAGACTCAAAAATTGAGACTATTTTTCAGACCTATTTTTATCCTCAGAATAGTAATTTCTTTCATCTTACTTACGCTTGGGACAACGGTTCATAACTACTTATTACTAGCTTTATTTAAGAAAATATCTAATTTTCTTGCTTTTCTTAAACTATTCCTTTCTTTCATATGTTAATTTGCACTATCTAATCTTTCATTATCAAAAAAAAAAATTTAAAAAATTGTGTGCTTATATATATGATAATGCAAAATAATGTGTGAATAAGCACAAACCCCCCTAAACCTGTTTACAGCAGTGTCATCACTGATGTCATCTGTTAAGCTTAAAAAAACTGTAGACTTTGGAGGAAAAGTTAGTAATGGGGACAATAATTAATGAAAGTGAAATTCTCCCCGAAACTTATTTTTGGCTCATAATTATGTAAAATATTTCTTTTTGTTCAAGAGCCAAAATATATCCCCTCAAAACTTAAGTAAAATCGTATTAAGCATTTAAAATTATGAGGGGGGTTAAAGTTATTGGTCAAGGTAAAGCCTTACAGAGACCAAAAGTCAACACCAACCATTCAAAAAATTTATCAATGTAGCACCAAGGTTGGTATAAGATCATGTCACCTATTAACATGAAAAAGTGGGGAGGGGATAAGAGGTGGAATAGAACGGGTTTACGTCTCGGGGTATAGAGACGAACTAGTGATGGTGGATTACTCGCATTCTCATTCTTGATAAGAAGAAGAGGTGACGGGTCAACTTCTTTGTGTTGGGGTTGATTCATCACAACGCCTATGTTTTCTAAGAATGCGAGTTCTTCAGCGAAGATTTCTTCAAAGCTTTCATCGATACCCCGAATAATAATTTCATCGGAAAGAAAGGGATGATACTCGGACTCTATAAACGGTTCATATTTAACGTTAGATGTTGACCCGAACAGCTTGATAGAAGGGTCCATATGTGTATAATAAAAAGCAGGGTCAAACAACAACGTAATAGCGTAGTCGAGATCAGTATCGTGAAGCTTTTCAAGTTCGCTGCTGTCGGAATTTATCGTTTCTACAGAACATACTTGAGCATAGGGTTCGGAGGGTTCACTTCCCAACTTGTAAATGTTAAGCTCAATTGACATCTTCCCGAAAGATATGGTCATAGAGCCGTTTCGACAATTGATTATTGTGTTGGAAGTCGTGAGAAAAGGTCGACCTAAAATCACCGGAATTTGGTTTCGTGGGTTCGCTACAGATTGTGTATCTATAACGATAAAGTCCACATGGACTATAAGTTCCCCGACTTTGATTATCCCTAGCTTGGGTGATAGATCGATCTGTCATCTAGAGAGTGCGGTGCGCCGGTTTTAACTCTTCGATCCCTAATTGCTCATACACAGAATATGAAAGCAAGTTAACACTAGCGCCTAAATCGAGTAGTGCACGATCGATATTTTTACCTCCAATAGAAATAAATATGGTAGGACTTCCAGGGTCCTTCCGTTTTTTGGGTAGTTATTGTGTAAAAGCAGTGCTCACGTTACTCGTTAAGAATATCTTTTTCGGCACTTAAGTTTTTCTCTTCCGAGTGCATAAGTCCTTTAGAATTTTTGCATAAAATGGAACTTGTTGAATAGCATCTAGGAGAGGAATGTTTATGTTAACTTGCTTAAAAATTTCCACAATCTTCTTCATTTGTGGACTTGATCTGTTGCCCCTTAACCTATTTGGATAAGGAGCTTTATCAATAAGGGTTGGGTCTAACATTGGAAAGGATTGTGAGGATGGAATGGATCCTAGAATTGGAGTGGGGATCGTTTTAGGTTGACTCGAGTAAGTGGGCGGAGGGTTCGAGCCTTGGGGAAAACGGAGAATAGGCTCGAAAGATGGTGGACTAGATGAAATAGGAGAAGAAGTAGAAGCCGGGGTATCATTAATATCATCAACATCATCAACGTGTTCACCCGCTTGGTTATCCAGCAATCTTCTCGATCTCAACGTGGTAACGATATTCACATTATAACTTTGTGAGTGGCCGGGATTAGGTATAGGTTGAGATGGAAGTTTCCCTTTCTCTCTTGCACTCATCGCAGTATTTAACTGTGCAAGTTGTGCTTCTATCGATTTTATGCTTTCATCGTGAGAAGTGGTGTTCCACATTAACATTTGGATAGAAGATGTTAAAATATCAGTCATTTGCATGGAATATTTAATAAACGTGTCGAGTGCAGAGGGTTTATCGGTACCGGCAAAAGAATTATTATAAGGATAAAAGTTGTTAGCCGGGTTTTGCAAAGGTTGCGGTTGAAAGGGGTGCTGACTCGGTTGTGGTGGTTGCTGTTGCTACGGAGGAAGTCTTTGATAATTGCATTGGAATTGGTTTTGATTTTGGGTTTGGCTTTGGTTCCAAGCAAAATTAGGATGATTCCTCCATCCCTGATTATATGCGGAAGAATAAGGATCGTTTCTAGGTCGCTGTTGAAATATAGTATTAATTTGTTCTTGACCTTGAAATGGTGGATTTAAAGGACATTCTTTCGTCAAATGTGATGGGTTGGAACAGCAACCACACACGATTTTGGGGAGAGTAAATTGGTTTAGGGAGGCTGAAGAGACTTTGTTTTCTATAGCATCGAGTTTCCTTTGTATCGTGGCCATTTCAGCTTTCACTGCGATGGAAATATCAAGCTGATGGACGCCTCCCCTAGACGATGTAGGTCTAATTCTTTCACACTGTAAAGTTTGTTCAGTGAGATCTTCTAGAAATTTCTATGCTTCACCATCATCTTTAGACAGGAAATGACATTGACACATGGTTTCAAGCATCTGTTTTGTTGCAGGATCAACACCCTCATATATAATGCGATAAAGATCCCATCTATTGACTTCGTGATGAGGGCATTGTAGAAGAAGATCCTTAAACCATTCAAAGCATTTCCAAAATGGTTCATTAGGAAATTGGGTAAACTGGTTCATCTCGCTTTGAACGCTGGCGGTCTTATGATTGGGATAAAATTTTTTAAGGAATGCTACAACAAATTTATCCTATTTGGCAATAAAATGTGCGGCAGTGTTATAAAACCGTTTTTCTACTAGATCGCACGAAGTAAAAAGGAGAAGACGTAATCTCATAGCATCCACAGAAAGTTATGACGTGCCTATCATTGCACATACGTTTTTGAATTTGTTTATAAAAACGTATGCGTTTTCGGATTCAAGCCCGTGAAATTTGAGCAACCGTTTGATGAAGTGGGGTTTAATTTCAAAATTATCCCCATTGGCTGGTGGAATAGATAGATAGGTAGGAAGGGGTCCACGCACGGGGTAGCATCTATCTTGGAAAGCGATACGCGGTGGATTCCGTGCACCTATGGGTGGTGGCAGGATGGTGTTATAATCTGATGGAGAACTGTCCATCTCGGTCGATGTAGTGGGTGGAGGGAAAAAGAAGATGAAGAAATACCGACTTCAGAGTTGATAGCAGAAACACGGACAAGATGGGCACTAGAATCCTGTGTCCAGCTGAGCATGCACTAAGCGGGTTTAGTGCAAGCGGCAACATGTAAATGATAAAAAAAATATGGTTTGTTTTGAAAAAGACGGACGTGAAACAAATCACACAAAAATGCATAATCAAACCTAGAACTAAGGTCAGCTGGGTCAAGCCACTGGACCGCTCCTAGACTTTCAAAGTACAAGCCGCAGGATCAATTCTTTACCACCTCTTTATTATTCTTGTGGCCAGGTAAGTTCCAGGTAAGTGGGAGGTATCCGCTATACGAATCACCGAAAATAGCGGGCCTAATTAAGTAACCACTTGCCTTAGACACCACGAACGTAATGCGGATGAGCGATAGATTACTCACGACTTTCCACTGTCCTAATTGAGCGTGACGGTCCTTAGAGTCTTTGTCTAGATATTTTTTAATTAATGTAGGGTGATGCGGATACTCGTTTTGTGACTTGTGGGACCTAAGAAGGGTGATGAAATCCCCACATAATCTGAATTGTGGTCTTGCCCTTTAAAGTCTGTATTAAAAATATGCAAAAATAAACCAATTACAAAACACGCAAAAAGATTTGTGAGCGGCAAATATTTTGCAAAGAATCCTGCAGAAAAATATATTATTGGATTTTTCATAGGAGAGAGAAAGAGATAAGAAAGTTACCAAAGAAGTTTGGAACCCTAATTCCCCAAATATGCCGCGGTTCCGCCGCCAAAATGGACTTGTTGCCGCGGTTCCGCCACGGAGTTGAGAGATCTTGTAAAAAAAATTGCTACGGTTGCCTCCCTTGCTCCTTTGGTCCTTTCAGAAAATCTCTGAATCTTTATTTCCTTGCTACAGTGACTCCAGATATTCTCGCAAAAATCACACACTAATCGTTAAATATGCAAAATGCGGTTTTGTATTATTTTTATGTTATGGATCGAATAAGAATTCAACACGAATAGTAAGAAAAAAAATTACGCACGTATCTCCGGCAACGGCGCCATTTGATTGATCGTGAAAATGTGTTTGTAAAATAACCGCAATCAATAACGGTGTCGCGTGTAGCTAGCCGAGATGAGTACGGGTCATCCTCAGGAATTCATGGAACTTTTAATCTTGCTTTAGACGTGTTGATTAAAAAAGAGGAAGGAGAATAAAGAATAGTGAAGAATAGATTCTAGATCTATGGTAAATACGAATGTAGAATATATATCTTTTAGATCTAGTTTAAATAAGAATATAGAATATATAAGAAAAAGGCTTGTAGAGTTCGTTAGGATTTAGCAGTCATTGATGACTAATAAAGATTACTCCTTTTACCTATTGATAGATTTAAAACTAGATTGATAGCGATGGATGAGGATTAGGGTTCTTGGAAGAAACTAAAGTTTCCACATTAATTATTGACTCTTGTGCTTTCATTGATCTCTATTCATATCTAGCCCTTAACAAAACAATTGTTAATCTGATCTCAAATCGCGGTCAAAACTAGCAATAAATTAGTAGCGCGCCCGATTAGGATGTTAACGATAATTTTGCTAAAGTTTATAAACTTCATGAGAATTAAAAGAAGTTAAAATATTTTCTCATCTGTTATTCTACCCTAATCCTAGGAACCCTACCAAGTTAGGAATTACCCACGCATGTTGTGAGAAGAAGAAGAAAGGATAGAGAATGAGATCATAATTAAAATGCAGAAAGTAAAAATAAATAATTAAACAAAATGATCTACTTTTATTAATCAACTTCACAAATACAAATGCTATGAATTTAGATTACAAGAGGAAGAAGTTGCTCTCGATCTCTGCCTCGTAACAAGTAGATGCTCCATCGATTTTCACGTCGCCCTATCACGTCGAATCGTGGACCTGTCGTGGATCTCTTGTTCTTTGACGGTGATTTGCTTAGTATAAAGGTGATGATTTTTAAGTTTAGCCATCGGTCCTTTATATAGCCCTCAAATCAGAAATTCTAGATCTCATAGGTTTAAACTTTCCATAAAGGTCCACTTTCCAAGTTTTCAAATCCTATGATTTTATTGGCAGATTTTTGATCCTGACATCTTAAATATCTTGATCTCTTGACCTGAGCTAAATCTGCACAAAATCTCCATGAATAATGTTAGTAATTTTTATTAAATTAGAGAGAGTGTCTTAATTACTTTATATGGTAATAAATGTTTAAGAAACTTGATTAAGAATATTTGGTAAGATATGCATCTATTAATTACTAAAATATTATGCATATATTTTGAAATATTATTCTAACCATTTGTATGATATTATATCTTTTAAGAATCTTGATTAGAATATTTGATATGATATGCATATTTTAATTACCAAAATATTATATAAATATTATATACGTATATTTTCCTTCATATTGTTAATTATAATATATAAACATATGGTAAATAGTATTTTGCAGATAAACCCAAATATGTTCTATATTTATAATAAACATCTTTAAATATTTAAGGAAAGTAAGGAAAATGTTATATTAAAAGAGCAATATTTTTGACTGAACAACATTTTTACGACGGAATCCCGCTTTGGTTCGATATCAGCGCTATCTGTAAAAGCATTCCCTTCTCCTCCGGAGTCATTTATAACATGGCAGCCATAGAATCGCTCTCTTTTCTTGGACTGAACGTATCCAAGCCCAATCGTCTCCATCCTCCCGTTGGGTATCTTTCGCTGAGTCCCGGGAACGTCCCAAATCTTGTTGTAGAACTGGGCTTGTCGAGCGGTTTGTTTGAAGGGTAAACCTTGGCATTTTAATAACCTCTTTAATCCCTATGCGTAATATATGGGCAGACGGATCGGTTGAAGCCTGTCAAGCGTAAAATCGGCACCATGCCAGACTTCTTTTTCCACTTTAGTCTCCATAGACTGGTAGAAGAGGATAGCCTTTTCACCACTTCGCCTAGGAGGAATGTAGAACGTCTGCAGCTCTTGCACGCCGTATGTATCGAGCGCATCAAGTTCCCTGTAATGCCACTGCAGAACCACTATAATTTCTAAACTCTAATCAGCTTCAGCGAAGGTCTGTATTGACAGGTGGACGGAGAATACTGCGTTGGCATCGTCCTCAGAGTCGCTGCCAAAGACCAAAATAAGAATAGATGGTCCTGGCCAGCTACCTTGGGGTTGCCCCGAGAGGACTATCTCTTCGTCCTCCTCGGTGTCGCTCCCAAAGATCGGGATAGTGGCGATGGCTTTTTGTTTATTCTCCGGTTTATGACATCTTTCCGTGTCTTCGAAGTTTGGCAGGAAGTACTTGGCGTCTTCATATTTATGGACTTCATTTACGGAGAATGGATTTAGCTCCCCTGTAACTGTATACTCGAGGCCGACTTTGTAGTACTTCATACACTGATGTTGTGTAGAAGGGATGATGTTGTACTCATGTAACCAAGGCCGGCCGAGCAGAGTGTTATAGCAAGTCTTGGTGTCAATGACATGAAATTTGATGTCAGTGATGAGCATCCCAAAGCGTAATATCAATATCACGGACCCAAGCGTCCGTGATGACTGTGATTCAAACCCGGAGATGGTAATTTTTCCCGAGACAGGTGCTGAACGTTCATGCGGATCTCCTTCAGCACCTTCACGTTGAGAAGGTTGACAGAGGATCCGTTGTCGACCACGATCTTGCCTATCTTAATTCATGGCAGTACCCGGTGACATATAGAGGACGGCTATGCTCGCACGTTTCGAGGAGGAGATCTTCATCGCCGATTTTGATGTCAGCTGTATGAACCTCTGCCATCTCGTCCTTCATCTTTTCTTCCGTAAAGAAACCTTGGAACTGATCAAGCTCTTGCAGTGCCTTGATTAGAGAATTTCATGCCTCTTTGGACAGGAGGAGAGCATCCAGTATACTCAGTTGTGGGGGTATCTTCCTCAGGTGTGCCAGGACATTATAATCCACATTGTTTTTCTTAGGCGGGTCCTTGGCCGCGAGCTCTTTGACGACTCTATCATCGAGGACAATTTCCTCAGGGACTTTTTCCTTCCCCTTGTCTCTTTTGCCCGAACCTTTGTTTGAGGGTCCGAGATTCTTTTCAGGCAACGTACAGTTACGCAGCTGGATGTTCTCACAGTTTTTCTCTTCCTCTTCTTTCCCAGAGACGGGTTCATTGAAGAGAGGGCCGAGGGTTATTTCTTCCTCAGAATCGCTCCCGAATGTGAGAACTTAAGATTTCGCTTTTGTCGCACTGGTATCAATCATATGGCAGTTGCCAGCCATTTCTTCACGCTCGTCTGTCGCGCTTCTTTGTTGTCGATGGGCTTCGCGCTTCATCTTTTTGATGTGTTGTCAATGGGCAACATATCCTTATCACCACTTCTCGAAAGTACTGCACTCTTCAGTGGGGTGCATAACCCTCCGATGGTATAAGCAGTAGTTCGGATGCACATCCACTTCGTCGAGGCCCGTACTCCCTAGAGTATCTCCTTTGAAAGGTGGCAGCTTCATTCCCATTGACAGGGCTTTAGCGAACCGTTTCCCCGTCTTAAACCTGCTTTTGTCTGCCGTGGGTGTGCTTCGATCTGGTTGGAGTACTTTGTGACTATTCCTCTCCGCAACTTCTTCATCCTGACGCCGACGCTTGGCCTTTTCGTATATGGCCGTTTCACGCTCTTGGTCAGCTTTTCTCTTTTGAAGGGCTTCGTGTAGCAAGCTGTCAATCAGGTCGTCTGACGGTTCCAAAGATCTTGGGACCGATCCTGTCCCCAGTTTCCTCGTGTTGCTCTTCGATGCCGAAGGAGTTTCTTCGTCTTTTAACGATGAGTGAGAAACCATATGGCAACTCGCTACATAATCCTCGGATTCTTCTGACGAGTTGTTCCCCTCATCATTGCCGCTGTCTCCATTCTCAATGATATGGTTGAGAAACTCTTCGAGAGTGACTGGGGTCCGCACCTTCTAGTTGTACTCCTCCAGCGCGTCAATGTACTTTTGCAGGTCTGTACGCTCGTTATCAGGCTGTACGAGCTTCTTGGTCTTCTTCTTTTCTTCAAAGACTTTGAAGGCTTGACCTGGGTGTTTTGCCCATCGTTACCAGTTTTCGGTGTTGAACGCGGTTTAAGCATCCCCTCAATGATCTCGGGCTCTAGCGGGCTTTTCCATTTGATCGCCGGACATGCTTGAAGATCCTTTAGCATTCTCTTAGTTTTAGCTGAAAGGACAACTTCCCACAGAGCTTCTTCTACAAATGAGCATGATGCCCCCGGTGTATCCACCTTTATAGGTGCATGCTGCTGTGGCAGGTGTACCTTCCAATTTTCGGATAGCGCAAACTTGCCTTGTTTGTATTAGTCTTTAACCCAGTTTCTAAAGACGTAGCAATTTTCGATTGGGTGACCCATTACTCTGTGGTAGGGGAAGTAGTTGGGATTGTTGATGTCACCAGGCTGCAGTATGCATCTCGGATCCGGCAGAGTGATGAGCCTGTTGCGCACCACCAGTTCGAACAGTCTCGTTATTTTATCCCGGGGAAACGAGTAAGGACGTCTCAACTTCTCTTCGAGGGATCGGCGTGTATTTCTTTGGTGAGCAACTGGTTTCGGGTCACTCGGTTGTTGTTGAGCATTGGCAACGAAGGTCGCTTTCCCTTTGCCCTTTTCATTCTGGGGATCCGTTTTTGAAGAGGAAAGGCCTATGGCTAAATCTGGTCCATTTGGGCCAGCATGTCAATTAAGGCCTGGAAGGTGGTCGGCTTGAAGAACATCATAAATTGGGATATATTTGCCTGAGGATCAAAGGTCCCCACGAACATGCTCACGGCAAGAGCTTCTTCGATGCGTTGTTCACATTTTGACCATAGGTTCCGCCACCGAATTGCGTATTGAACCCAGGTCTCTTCTGGCTTCACCCTGGCATTGATTAATGCCGTGATTTTGGTGCGCTCGCTTGCGCTCGCGAACCGCTGTGTGAATAGTAATTCCATCTCCATGAATGTTTTGACAGAATCATTTAGAAACTCGGAGTACCATTCAAATGCCGTCTCCGATAAGCTGCCAACAAACTGGTGAAGCAGCAGTTTGTCGTCGCCTCCAGTATTACCGCACAAAGCTTTGAATTGAGCAATGTGCTGGTGTGGATTGCCCATCCCTTTATAAACATGGAACTTAGGGATCATATATCCTAGGGGGTATTTGATTTGATCGTACCAGCCTGGATAAAGTCGCCCAGTTCTAACGACTTGGCCTGCCGCTTCACTCTCTTGATGGGCTCATATTTGTTGAGCTATGTAGTCATCAAGGGCAGCCTTAGAAATTGTGTCTTCTTAGGCTATTGAGATAGTCGGAGGAGGGTTTGACGTTTCCTCTCTATCTTCTTCGATGATTATCGGAGGGTCTTCGGCTGGAGGTTCCGGCTGGATCATCATCCCAACCATATCTTAGAACAGAAGCGCTATATGTTTTATATCAGCGGCCTGTTTTGTAGCCTCCTTATCCTTCCTTTCCAGCACCGTTCGTATGAACTCGGTGTCAGTCTCTTGTTCCTAGCGCTGCTCAGACGTTGAGACCCAGCTTTCTTTCTGCCCGATGAGTGCTGAAATTTTCATCAGCATCTCTTGGAGCTTTTGATGCTGCTCCTGAGCTTTCGTCAACGACCGAGTGAGTGGTCGATGACCTACAGAAGCACGACTTTCCTCTTTCCCTGAAGCCATGTACATTGTGTGCACGATCATGCCCCCAGACTTGAGGCGTTTAGATACAGTACCTTTGGAATTAGCCGCAGGCAGTGGGGTTTTCTCCGGCCTTCCCCTTTTATGGGAGGTTGAAGTCGGAGGGGCCATTGTAACAGGCACCCATGTAGACGAGGCTTCCCGTTGTATAGCAGAAGGATGGCCCTCCTCTTGCCGAGTCTTCTTTTTCTCTAGTCGGCGAGAGTAATTTTTGTCAATTACAGAATCTTAGACTTTCTGCCAGACTCTGTGGATTTTGGAGGACAACCGCTGAGGGGGGCTGCTCCGGCTTTGCCCGCGTCACATTTTCAACAGGCTGGGGAGACTTCTTCAATACAGCACTTGGGGAGTTCTTTCGCACCCTCCTGAGCGGATCGAAGATGTTCCCAATTGGAACAGCAGCGTCGATTTCCACCATTGGAGCTGGTGGAGTAAGTCCGAGGGGGAGTTGCCCCCAGGTTTCCTCACTCGGCGCTAATGGCGATGTCGAGCTTACCTTGCCGATGGGATTGCCTCAGTTATGGGAATGGCTTCGTCATGCCCTCTGCTCTAATGATGGGCTACTGCTGGTGCCAGCCTGTTGAAGACTGACGTCCATTGAGAGGGGACGGTCAATCATTCGAAGGCCGACATTTTTGAAGCAATCTTGGTGACTTTGCTGAAAGCAGGATTTGGAACGGCCAATCTTGCGAAGACCGATCCTTTAGCAGGAGAAGCCCTGTCGACGACTTCATCTGCCGGAACTGGAATGGCTATCCACTTCGGGATAAACCCCTTAGGTATTGCGAGCCTCTTTGCAGGCACACTGTAGCTTTGGCTCAGTCTATTGAAGACTGAGGTGGAAGACTTGGACGACCCGTTGAGAGGGGCCATAGTGGCTGCAAGTCGATCGAAAACTGACTTCTTTGGAGCCTCCTGTGATGGCACTGGGGCGCTGAAGCTTGCTGGCGGGATCATGGTCCCAAAGAACAGTCTAGTGGTGGCTTGAGTCACCTGCTCCACTGGCATTACAAAGATGGAGGCCGTTTGGGGCCCATAAGTTACCCCACCATTTGGGGTGGAGCGAGAGTTGCTGTTGCAGGTGCAGTAGGAAGCCAACGATTTCTCTTTTCTCTGCACAGGAGCAAGACACCAAATCTTAGTACCTCGAATCTAAGGGCAACCATAGAAAACTGTGACTTGTTCGCGAACACGACACACGAAATGCGGAGTGGAAAGAGGAAAAGGTCCCACCGGGCGTGCCAGAATATGTTTACCGCCGAAAACGGCGACGGATCCCGGATGGATCGTCTTGCCTGAATTTGGGGGCAGATGCTATTTGGGATTATCCGTCCACCTCTCTGAAGATGCCAAGTTAATTTATGGCACCGTGTATCGGAGGTTTGGACGGGTGCGACCGTTATAGCAGACTTCGTTAGATTCCCCCTCGTTTTGAGGGTTTTTTTTATTATGGGGACGCTCTTCCATGCAGGCGCAAGCCCCTGCAGTTAATTACGTTCGCGATAACCACTTTCTCCTGCTCCAGAATTTCACTCCGTGTCTTATGTGTTTGTTTTATTTTTGCTTGTCCGTGGATTGTATACAGAGACTAATTTATGTTGTCGCCCATAGGGAGTGGATTAGTCTAAATCCGTATATTCTTAGATTTGGGTTTGGTTTGATTTAAGAATCGTTAATCTCATTTGAGATTAAAATCATCTTAAATGTTTGTTAAGGATACGTTAGTCTAATTTTAGACTAAGATCTAATCAACAGGATTTTTATAAGGATCATTCAGATCCAACAAAAGAGCATTTGGGCTCTATTTTGTTTGTTTAAGGACGTTCCGATCCGTAGCCGTTATTTTAGGAAGTGCATCCAAAAGCAGTTGGTTGAAGGGACCCACCACCTCTTTGAAGACGTTGAGAAATTACAATGACATGTATCAGAGGTGTAGAGAGATGTACCCTTGAACCAATTTCCAGATTGAGGGAAGATGTGGGATGAATATCCGTTGGAAGATCATTAGTCGTGTTTGGGAAGCAATGAACCCAAGGGTTCAGTTGATCTGAATTAGGGACCTAACCAACTTGGACTTGACCCACTCAGTTTTCTTTTATTTAGAAGAAGTTCTAAGCACTGGTTTAGGATCAGTCCACTTTTCTTGCAAAAAGTGCTGACCACTTATGTGAGTTCTGATGCTCACACTTTACTCTCTTTTCTTTTGTCTTTATATGGAGTGCTGAGCACTCTTTATGGTGCCCACGTGCGGAGCACGTGAGGCGCTTGGCACTGAGCGCCAAACATTAAGCTCTAAGCACTCTTTATTGAGCAGCGCCCACGTGAGGGACACGTGAGGTGCTTGGCGCTGAGCGCCAACCATTGAGTGCTAAACACTCTTTATTGAGCAGCGCCCACGTGAGGCGCTTGACGCTGAGCGCCAACCATTGAGTGCTAAGCACTCTTTATTGAGCAGCGCTCACATGAGGGACACGTGAGGCGCTTGGCGCTGAGCGCCAACCATTGAGTGTTAAGAACTCTTTATTGAGCAGCGCCCACGTAAGGCGTTTGGCGCCGAGCGCCAACCATTGGGTGCTAAGCACTTTTTATTGAGCAGCGCTCACGTGAGGGACACGTGAGGTGTTTGGTGCTAGGTTTTCTTCGTATATTCTATTCTGAAAAGTCCAATTCTCTGTTCTTTTCTGGATCTTTGATCCCCAAAAACAAGTTCATCCCTATGAGAATTAAATTCTCATTTGTGGGGGACTTGTCTCATGGATCTCAGATCCAGAAAAAGAACTAAGTTCTTTTATAAGGGTTAAACCCTTGGATATGCATATGATATGCTCTGATGTCTATTATTTTTATTTACCTCGAAAAGAGGTATTCTTCTTTCTTTCCTCTTAAATCTTTCTTCTTGCTTGCTCTTTTTTTAAGTTTGAAGCTTATAGGGGGTTCCTATGTCCAAGACTTGAAGTCTTGGGTCTTTTATATAGTAGAGGTGAGTTTTTTGATTTAGATAAAGAAATATCTCATTGAGAGATCTTTAATTGATTTGGAGATTTTATCCACCGTTGGATTTTTGATCCAAGAACTTCTATTTTACAGAAGATATCTTTCTTGTTTTTAACAAGATCGGGGAAATATTTTTCCATACAGAATTTATTCTGCAGATAGGTGATTTTTAATCACCATTGGATTTTTAATCCAACGGTGTTCTATTTTTCAGAGAGTAATCTTTCTTGTTTAGAAAGATTTGAGGAATATTTTCTCAGCAGAATTTAATTCTGCATTTTGATGATTTATCATCTCCGTTGGATCTTTGATCCAACGGCTCTGTTTAACAAAGAGTTTTTAGTTCTGGCACTGGCGCCCGCGTGCGAGGCACGTGGGGCACTACCTAAGAGTTTTTAACTCTTGGCGCTGACGCCCTCGTGCAAGGCACGTGAGAGCCGCCTCAGGGTTTTTAACTCTTGGCGCTGGCGCCCTCGTGCAAGGTACGTGAGGCGCTGTCTCAGAGTTTTTAACTCTTGGCGCTGGCGCCCTCGTGCAAGGCACATGAGGCGCTGCCCTTTCAAATTTTAAACAGAGCCTTGCTCTTTTATTGAGGGAAACATCCCTATGCAATACCTGGGTGAGTTTAGTTTAGCCATCCAATCCATACTTTATATCATGCCCCGCTTCCCAGTAAACAGAAACAGTGACGCGGCAGGCCGCAACGTATTTACTAAGAAATAAATACGTTAAGCGTAATTAAGAAATATATAAAATGAACAAGAATGACAAGAGCATTAAAATAAAAAGCAATTTTATTTACATACAACTGTTTGAAAATAAAAGATACAATGAGTAAAGGAGTGCCTAAGCAATGGCATACAGGAAAGTAAGTGCAATAGAACTAGAAGTCAGGCTGAACGATAAGCTGGTCCAAGTCCTCCTGGCTCGGCTCGATCTCCTCAGAGTCCAGTCCTCCTGACGAACATTCCAAAGAAAGAAATAGAAAAGAATGTCGTCAGCGAACTAGCATTCGGTAAGTCCCAAAAGAAGAAAGAAAATGTAATATATACAGGAAAATGAACAGGAACAGTATATGACTGATTACTGGTATATGATAGTTATTATAACGTGGTTGTTTATAGTTTGGTAAAGAAGGTATTCATGTATACGAGAGGAGTCCATCTTACCCCGTGAACTATGATAACATGTAGTACAGGGCCCCGTCATAACCTACGGGACAATGGCATGAGAATTCATGTAGGTGTCTTTTAAGGGATCTCCCATACCACGATATACGTTCCGTACCAATCTACCCCTTTATCCCCGTGTAATGTAGTGTATAGATTATATTTACAAGTCTTGCCGAAACCATGGATACAAAATGTTCAGGTATTCATGTTCAGGATGTAATCATGTATTCAAGTAGTCATGTCTAGTTATAACTATGGTTCGGTCAACTCAAGTCAGGTATACATGTTTTGTAAGTCCACGTTGCCCACCCCGGTACTTGCGGGGAGGTGGAAAACGGAATAAAAATCGAGTTTTTATGAGCTTAGGCAACATGGACTTGACAAAGAAGGATCTTTGCTAAACAAAAACAAGCTAAAGCTAACTAGAAACTAGCTAAGTGCTAGAAAGGTTATACCTTGGGCTTTATGTCCTTCTCTCCTTGCTCCTTAGAGTGGTGGAAGGAAGTCACCTTAGTCGTCTTCTCACGTCGAAGAAAGATCCACCCGAAAGCCTCGACCTTTGGCTTCAACTCCAAGCTAGAAGTAACTAGGGTGCAAGAAGTGCCAATCCTTGAACCCTATATGAGAGTAGAGATTATCAAGAAAGGGTTTTTCTCAAGCTCAAGTGTTTCACAACACATGAGAGGGGAGAGCTTGAGGGAGAGGAAGAACAAGAGAGAGAAAGTGAATAATAGAATGAGAGAAAAATAAACCATTCTCACATATATATGTGAATTATTGTAATTAGATAATTAGCTAGATAATTGTCATGGTTAATCAAGACATGACCATTATCATTTCATTTTTAATGCAAATTGCAAGGATCAAAGAGCATCTTCCAAATGAAATGATGATGGTCAAAGTGTCAACCAAGGTCAACAAGTCAAGGAGGTCAAATAGTCAACAACCATAACCATGCACAATTATTTAAACTAATATCAATTAACAATAATACACACATAAGCATTAGGGTTAATAAAATGACAATAGTCATTAACCCTAATCAAAGTCCTCTCCCTCTATCTCAAGCAACTGTGCATACGCACCCGTATTCGTGATCCGAGGAACACGAATACAAAGAGATAAAACCAATCCCAAATCATATACTAGGATCCGGCTTAAACCAAAGCCCGCTAGTATAAGCTGTCCGGACAGCAAACGTGCACAAGTGCACGGATGTGAACGAACCCTGTCGCAAAACTATGCGACCTCTACTCATTTTGCCTAAAGGCGAATAGCTCTCTGTGTAGGACTCTAAAGACTCGACACTACGCTGGCAGTGGGTTTAACCACAGACCGCAAGTGGCACTAGCTGTACGTAACGGTCCCCAGGTAGATGTCGATAAGAAGACTGACGAGGTGAACCCCATCTGAACTCCTACTGAGCCTGTATGTGACTGTCTCCGTACAGTCCGGTCTGTTCGTCTGATACATCGCATGGCGGGCCTAGGGGGGCAGTGAACGTCAGTCCCCTAATAGCGGTACAAGTCGTGTCGGAGTGTAGCCCAGAACACCCTGAGATAACACTGGAAACCTACCAGTATATCTCGCTTGCCCTGGCCAGGGACTACTCGTGTAATGGCTCTCCTGGACACAGCGCGATGTCAACCCCCAATACCGGGAGAGATGAATCCTGTCTAACCTTCACTGCCTCCAAGTGCTTCGGGACTGCACCCAAAAACTACCTGTATGCACGACTCCTTTGAGCCGTGGTAGGGTAGTAATCAAAGTGCAGTGGGAACACACTCGAGGCGAAGTGACAGTGTCAAGTCAGCGGACTAAGCCGTACTCATGTCACCTGGGAACTGATAACTGACGATAGGTATAATACCAACCAACAGTTCCCGACGAGTCCTGTCCAGTGTACTCGTAACCTAACGAGCACCCGCATACTATCTCAAGTACGACGTACTGACGGCTGTGGGACAGACCGTCTCCCACGCTGGGATGAGAAGCGCATACGCTAGTCTACTCCGGAGTATCGATGTCCTGTCTCGATAGTCCAACGACTAGGGACCTGTATAAGGATGTGCTTATAGATCACCCAGCTCCCACGAGTGTGAGC
Source organism: Agapanthus africanus (assembly GCA_030015575.1). Classification (NCBI taxonomy): domain Eukaryota; kingdom Viridiplantae; phylum Streptophyta; class Magnoliopsida; order Asparagales; family Amaryllidaceae; genus Agapanthus; species Agapanthus africanus. The sequence goes on along the minus strand of JASDDO010000028.1, from coordinate 102,690,612 downwards.
GCCATCACAACGCTGGTAATCAAGCAAAGATCCTAAGGGCTCTACTAATATGTATATCAGCGATATGCTAAAAGAAACACATGCACATATTAAAGCAGAGACAAACCAAGTAGCATACTACCATTTCGAGCAAGATTGTATATATAACTGTGAATATCCCAAGCTTCCATCAAGTAATATACAAACTAGTATGATACAGTAATGGCCTCTAGGGCATATACACTAACAATCTCCCACTTGCACTAAGGCCATGTACTGGCGTATCGAAGACCTATCATCTCGATCAGCCTCTCGAACTGAGTCTGGGGCAAGGCCTTGGTGAATGGATCTGCTGTGTTATCTTCTGAAGCAACCCTCCGAACCTCGATCTCCTGGCGATCCACGATCTCCCTGATCAGGTGATACCGCCTCAAGATGTGTCTGGATTTCTGATGGGACCTGGGTTCCTTCGCTAAAGCTATAGCCCCGTTGTTGTCGCAATACAGAGGTATTGGGTCAACAATGGACGGAACCACCTGAAGTTCTCTCAAGAACTTCCTCATCCAGACAGCTTCTTTTGCGGCATCAGATGCAGCGATGTATTCCGCTTCCATAGTCGAGTCAGCAACGGTTTCCTATTTGGAGCTCTTCCAACACACCGCCCCTCCATTGAGGGTAAAGACAAAACCCGACATGGACTTGGAATCATCCTCGTCACTCTGGAAGCTGGAGTCAGCAAAGGCCTCAATCTGGAGGTCTTTTCCGCCATACACCAAGAACATCTCTTTAGTCCTTCTCAGGTACTTAAGAATGTTCTTTACTGCTATCCAATGTTTCTCCCCAGGGTTTGACTGATACCTGCTTACCACACTCAGTGCATAAGCCACATCCGGTCTGGTACACAACATTGCATACATTATAGAGCCTACCGCAGAAGCGTAGGGTATAATAGACATGCGATCCCTCTCCAAATTAGTCTTGGGAGACATCTCTTTGGAGGGGGTGATCCCGTGACAAGCCGGTAGATTACCGCGCTTGGAATCTTCCATACTAAATCTCTTCAGTATGGTGTCGATGTACCTGGACTGTGAAAGTCCTAATATCCTCTTGGATCTGTCACGGTAGATCCGGATACCCAGAATGTATGAGGCATCACCCAGGTCTTTCATGGAGAACCTGTGTGACAAGAACCCCTTGACAGATTGTAGCAAAGGAATGTCATTTCCTATTAAGAGAATGTCATCCACGTATAAAACGAGGAATAGTACAGTTCTCGCTACAAATCTACAATAGATGCATGGTTCATCTGGATTTTTGATAAAGCCAAATTCCTTGACCGTCTCATCAAAACAGATGTTCCAACTCCGCGATGCCTGCTTTAGTCCATAAATGGACTTAAGCAACTTGCACACCTTTCCGCTGCTCCCACTCTGAATGAAACCCTCTGGCTGATCCATATAGACACACTCCTCTAAATGTCCATTTAGAAAAGCTGTCTTTACGTCCATCTGCCAAATCTCATAATCGTGGAAGGCAGCAATGGCAAGAAGGATCCGAATGGATTTCAGCATAGCTACTGGAGAAAAAGTTTCGTCATAGTCCAAACCAGGTCGTTGACGAAAACTCTTTGCAACCAGTCTAGCTTTATAGGTCTCAACCTGTCCATCTACACCAATCTTCCTTTTGAAGATCCACTTGCATCCTACGGGTTTTACCCCATCTGGAGCAATGTCCAACGTCCATACTTTGTTGGTGTACATGGACTCCATTTCGGTCCGCATTGCATCCAGCCATTTTACCGAGTCGACGCTCTGAATGGCTTGCTGGAAGCTAGTAGGCTCATCACAATCTATGATGCAATCCTCTCTATCCCCGTCAATGAGAAAACCGTAGTATCTCTCGGGCGGATGAGACTGCCTACTACTCCTGCGGAGTGGCGTGGGAATGTCTTGATCTTTCGAACCCTCTGGTTCTACTAAGCTTTCAGTAATAGCTTGTGGTTCCGGAATTTCTTCCAGTTCTATTGCGCTCCCACTTATTTCCTTTTCTATGAACTGGTGTTCCAGAAAATGAGCATTACGAGAAACAAGGACTTTTTGTTCCTCTGCGTAATAGAAAAGATACCCCCTGGAGTTCTTTGGGTACCCCACAAACTTGCACAGTACTGAGCGTGCCTCGAGCTTGTCCGTATGCTGCTTTTTGACATAAGCTGGACATCCCCAAATCTTTAGGTATTGAAGATAGGGTTTCTTTCCACTCCATAACTCATATGGTGTGGTAAGCACAGTCTTAGTGGGAACTCGGTTCAAAATGTATGCAGCTGATTCTAGCGCATATCCCCAGAACGATCGCGGCAACTCAGCGTTACTCATCATGGACCATACCATATCCAATAGGGTTCAGTTCCGTCTCTCCGATACACCGTTATGTTGCGGAGTGTATGGAGGAGTAAGCTGAGAGAGAATTCCATTCTCTTTTAAGTAACCCAGGAACTCGGCACTCAAGTATTCACCACCTCGATCAGATCTCAGTGCCTTGATACTTTTGCCTGTTTGTTTTTCTACTTCATTCTTATATTCCTGGAACTTTTCAAAAGCTTCGGATTTATGCTTCATTAAGAAGACATGTCCGAACCTTGAGAAATCATCCGTAAAAGTAATGAAGTAAGAATAACCGCTTCGCGCATGTGTAGACATTGGACCGCACACGTCACTGTGTACGAGTCCCAAGAGCTCGCTCGCTCTTACTCCGTGTCCAGTGAACAGAGTCTTTGTCATCTTTCCTTTGAGACAGGATTGACAAGTTGCATACGATTGATATTCGAACGGATCCAAATATCCTTCAGCATGTAACTTAGTCAACCTTCTCTCACTGATGTGACCCAGTCTACAATGCCATAAGAAAGTTTTATTGATTTCTGGAGACTTTCTTTTGTGTGTATTCTGGACATTGAAAATCTGTGGTTGGTTTAATACGTATATACCGTTGTTCAATGTACCTGACCCAATCAAAACTTGATTAAGGTGAATGTTCACTACATTACTTACAAATGCAAATTCATAACCTTCTTTAGATAATAAAGATACAGAAATGATATTACAGGTTGCATTTGGTACATAATAACAACTACGCAAAACCAAAAAGTGTCCATCCGACAATCCCAGGTGATAGTCCCCCACGGCCTCAGCATCCATGCTAGCACCGTTTGCAACTCTGAGGGTCATGTCACCTGCCTTCAAAACTCTACGCTTTCTCAACGCTTGCAAAGAATTACAGATATGAGATCCTAATCCGGTATCCAATACCCAGGATGTAGAGTTTATGGATAGACAGTTTTCAATAACATACACACCTGAAGCTGAAGCTGCAACTCGCTTCAAATCCTGTGTTCTGGCCTTCCAAGCCTTGCAATCCTGTTTCCAGTGACCACTTTTGTGACAATAGAAGCATTCTTCCTTCCCCACCAGCTTTCCCGCTATCTTTGTTGCTTTTCCTTTTCCCTTCGTATCCACTTTACCGAAACCGCCTCTTGGTTTGGCGGGGGCTTTCTTCTTCTTACCCTTGGCTTTCACCCTGGATCTAGAAGAGGAAGATCCTCCTACAAACAAAGTGGATGTCTCCCTACCTTTCTGTAGGGTGCCCTCAGCACTCCTCAACATGTTCAGAAGTTCGGAAAGTTCAACCTCCTTTCCTTGCATGTTGAAATTAAGAATAAACTGGGCGTAAGTGGAAGGAAGGGACTGGAGAATCAAATCAGTATAGAGTTCATTCTCCAACGTGGTCCCAAGGTCCGCGAGCTCCTCTATGTAGCCAATCATCTTAAGCACGTGTTCCGCTACCGATGATCCGACGGCCAACCTTGCCGAAAACAACTTCTTCGACACTTCGTATCTTGCGATACGAGACTGCTCTCCATACAGTTCTTTTGTATGAAGAAATATGGACTCTAGGTCCATATTCTCGTGCCTCCTCTGATGTTCGTTGTCCATCGAGGCAAGTACGAGGCATTTGGCCTTCGCGCAATCTATTTCCCATGTCTTACGGATTTCCCTATCCGCGACACTGGTTTTGGGACCTGGGACAGGGAGAGCTTTGGTGGTAAGGACATACCCCAACTTGTCGTAAGTGATTGCCATCTTGACATTCCTGAGCCAATCTTTGTAGTTTGGCCCTGTCAATATGTTTTTATCTAGTAATAACTTAAGTCGGGTCATGTTGAATGGTCGCTGCAATTAGGAGAGAGAAAAGAAACACTTTAGCATGATGCTCTTGCAAGTTTAGAGTGGTTTTTAGTTTGTCTAAACAGGATGGCTCCCACTGTCTCTCAAATCCCTTCTCAAACCGTAAAGAAAAGATTTGTCAGGATCAATCTCACCGTACAATACTTGCTTAACCGTTCAGCCAGGCCAGTGTCGGTACTTCGAGGGAGGTTTTCCAACGCTTTCGCGAAGTTCCTTAATTAAGTAACCTCTTTTCCTTGTGGGCGTAGCCCCGCTAACACCTTTCTAGACACCTACTAGGTTTATAGCATTGATCGTTAAGTGAGAGTTTTCCCGAGGAGTAGCATATACTCACAGTAGGATCGGGATCCAAATATCATCGCGTGATAAAACCGAAGGAAGCCTACCAGAATTATCACACTCCAAAAGGTATGCAGCGCTAGCAAGTTTCAGTACTTATGAAACTCCCGATGTGGATTTTTGCCCCATGCTTTTATGACCTTGGCGTGAGGTCAAAATGTCATAAGTCACATGTCAAGTTCTTCCCATCATTATCCCGGTTAATTTGAACCCACCCGTACCTACCCTTGACGTAGGCCAAAATGGCAGTACGACTGTCTCAAACCAACGCATTCTATCTATGCAACAGATAAATATCCGGCAGCTACCAATCACTATGCCTTGGCGTGAGGTCAAAATACATAGCTTGAATACTACTGAATATTTAACTGAAATGATGGAGGGCTACGGATGGTTTTGGCGAAACCATGAACGTAGTGAACTTGATATAATCGATGGAACGAGATAGCTTTTAAAAGGAGTGGTTCGAGCTCCGCATTTAAAAGTTTAGTTTTGAAAAGAACCGAGTGGTTTTCAAAGTGTTCCAATCGACTTTTACTTGGTTTATTTTCTTGCATTAGTTCTTTTAATGCGTCCCATCATTTAATCCTACCATTGCAGAAAACAACCAAAATATGACGTACGCTTATGCCATTCGCATTCGCCACGGGGCCCCGTCATCACCCGTTAGGTTACTTAACTAACGACAGAGCGGGGGCTGGGCTAGCGCGGCTGTAAAACATAAGCAACGCCTAAATAGTTATCATATATAAATATATAGCAATGATAGACATTACAGATCACAGATGAATACATTGGATATACTAGGAATCCGCAATCCGTTCGAGCCTGCAACGAAAAGCGGATTACACGGTCGCGGTGAATAGCCAATACCCCACCCAAGACCCCTACGGGTGCGGCAAACTACCCGCCAAGTACCCGAAGCGAAGCAACCTCCCTCACCACCGTGAGTAGGCCACTCGGCACTTCGAGATACCCGGTAGTTTGTGCACCCCCTCCATGGGTCTATCCTAGGAGCAAAAACAGTAAAAAGAATTATACAATGACGGCTACAACCCCGACCCGGTTGTGCGGCCATACAAATAATATTATTACATCAATTTACATTTTACAATGAATGAAAGAAAAAGCAACACTCATCTCACATCCACCCCGGCTATTCATCCGCGACAATCCAACCCATTCATATACACATACCATCATCAATCACAGATCACAGATATGTATAACCCCGACTAATCGACATATAGCGATTAGCCGACGTTCAATACATATAAACATCACAGATATAACCTTTTAGTCAAAGTGTATTGAAGTTCGGAAAAAAATACGGATTTATAGGCCCCCAAAAACAAATTTCTATTCTGGAAAACCTGGGCACATATAAACCATCTTAAAAATCCTAAAACCAAGCCAGAAATACACTGCACCAAACTCGACCCAGTGAAGAGCCAAGACGGACGCGGTTGCGCGGCAACCGCGGCTCTTTGGTCGAATCACTGGATCGTTTTTGGTGGTTTTCTTCACAAAACCCTGAGATGATTTTTGGAGTATAATTTATTTTGTTTTGAACAGAAAAAAAATTAACAGAAACTTAGGGTTTTGAAAACTCGGTTTTTCGATTTTTCCGATTCGAACTTCGATACACTCTACTACCTAGCTAGTTTATGTTTAGTTCAGCTCTGATACCACTGTAAGTCCACGTTGCCCACCCCGGGTACTTGCGCGGAGGCGGAAAACGGAATAAAAATCGAGTTTTTATGAGCTTAGGCAACATGGACTTGACAAAGAAGGATCTTTGCTAAACAAAAACAAGCTAAAGCTAACTAGAAACTAGCTAAGTGCTAGAAAGGTTATACCTTGGGCTTTATGTCCTTCTCTCCTTGCTCCTTGGAGTGGTGGAAGGAGGTCACCTTAGTCGTCTTCTCACGTCGAAGAAAGATCCACCCGAAAGCCTCGACCTTTGGCTTCAACTCCAAGCTAGAAGTAACTAGGGTGCAAGAAGTGTCAATCCTTGAACCCTAGATGAGAGTAGAGATTATCAAGAAAGGGTTTTTCTCAAGCTCAAGTGTTTCTCAACATATGAGAGGGGAGAGCTTGAGGGAGAGGAAGAACAAGAGAGAGAAAGTGAATAATAGAATGAGAGAAAAATAAACCATTCTCACATATATGTGTGAATTATTGTAATTAGATAATTAGCTAGATAATTGTCATGGTTAATCAAGACATGACCATTATCATTTCATTTTTAATGCAAATTGCAAGGATCAAAGATCATCTTCCAAATGAAATGATGATGGTCAAAGTGTCAACCAAGGTCAACAAGTCAAGGAGGTCAAATGGTCAACAACCATAACCATGCACAATTATTTAAACTAATATCAATTAACAATAATACACACATAAGCATTAGGGTTAATAAAATGACAATAGTCATTAACCCTAATCAAAGTCCTCTCCCTCTGTCTCAAGCAACTGTGCATACGCACCCGTATTCGTGATCCGAGGAACACGAATACAAAGAGATAAAACCAATCCCAAATCATATACTAGGATCCGGCTTAAACCAAAGCCCGCTAGTATAAGCTGTCCGGACAGCAAACGTGCACAAGTTCACGGATGTGAACGAACCCTGTCGCAAAACTATGCGACCTCTACTCATTTTGCCTAAAGGCGAATAGCTCTCTGTGTGGGACTCTAAAGACTCGACACTACGCTGGCAGTGGGTTTAACCACAGACCGCAAGCGGCACTAGCTGTACGTAACGGTCCCCAGGTAGATGTCGATAAGAAGACTGACGAGGTGAACCCCATCTGAACTCCTACTGAGCCTGTTTATGACAGTCTCCGTACAGTCCGGTCTGTTCGTCTGATACATCGCATGGCGGGCCTAAGGGGGCGGTGAACGTCAGTCCCCTAATAGCGGTACAAGTCGTGTCGGAGTGTAGCCCAGAACACCCTGAGATAACACTGGAAACCTACCAGTATATCTCGCTTGCCCTGGCCAGGGACTACTCGTGTAATGGCTCTCCTGGACACAGCGCGATGTCAACCCCCAATACCGGGAAAGATGAATCCTGTCTAACCGTCACTGCCTCCAAGTGCTTCGGAACTGCACCCAAAAACTACCTGTTTGCACGACTCCTTTGAGCCATGGTAGGGTAGTAATCAAAGTGCAGTGGGAACACACTCGAGGCGAAGTGACAGTGTCAAGTCAGCGGACTAAGCTGTACTCATGTCACCTGGGAACTGATAACTGACGATAGGTATAATACCAACCAACAGTTCCCGACGAGTCCTGTCCAGTGTACTCATAACCTAACGAGCACCCGCATACTATCTCAAGTACGACGTACTGACGGCTGTGGGACAGACCGTCTCCCACGCTGGGATGAGAAGCGCATACGCTAGTCTACTCCGGAGTATCAATGCCCTGTCTCGATAGTCCAACGACTAGGGACCTGTATAAGGATGTGCTTATAGATCACCCAGCTCCCACGAGTGTGAGCGCTATCACAACGCTGGTAATCAAGCAAAGATCCTAAGGGCTCTACTAATATGTATATCAGCGATATTCTAAAAGAAACACATGCACATATTAAAGCAGAGACAAACCAAGTAGCATACTACCATTTCGAGCAAGATTGTATATACAACTGTGAATATCCCAAGCTTCCATCAAGTAATATACAAACTAGTATGATACAGTAATGGCCTCCAGGGCATATACACTAACATGTTTGATATTAGTGTTTGAATTCAAGTATTCATGTTCAGGATCAAGTATTCGTGTTTGATTTTGGATTCAGGTTTGAATTGGACTCTGACCGAGTCAGACTCTTGTAAACTGATTTAAACTCTGGGATTCTTAGGTTCGGGAATTATCGGCAACTGCTGCACATGGACGACAGGATTTGTGTCTTTTTCTAAGACAATTGGCATTGATAACACCGTTAAATTGTCTACCTTAAATAGGCAAGCACTCACTTTCTCCGGCTCCCTGAGACTCAAGAGAATTGATCCCGCTTAAACCTATATTTACTAAAGTCCTTAAAATATTGTTTTTATATAACTCGAGGGGTTTTATGAAAAATATTTTAATATAGTTAAAAAGTAAACCTCGAGGGTAATTAGTATTGTTTAGTGTTTTCATGAGCATGGATTTTAAGTATTGGGGTATTTTAGTGATAAATACTTAGCTTTGGAAAGTTTATGGTATTTTATTGAAAAACTTGCCTTTTGGTATCTTAATGGTATTTTATTGGCATTTGTTAATCATTCGTTTTTAGAAAAATATAGGTGCATTATATTTTGAAAATAAGGATTCATAATTTTATATAATTTAAAAATTAGTTTTATTTAGAAATTTGTTTTTCTTAAAAACCGTATTTATATCCTTTCGAGATCGAATGCTCCGTGAGGTGGTCTGTATCTCGCTCGACTATCCACAGGATGTGCGATATATATTAGCGGGTCCCCTAAAGAGAGTTGTAGATGCATAATAGCAAAGGAAATGAAATACCGTTTTAAAAGAAATTAGGTTTTAGAATTATGTGGTATTTTATTGTAAATACTATCTTCAAACCAAAAATATAGTTCAAGATATTTTAGAATTATGTGGTATTTTATTGTAAATACTATCAAGTTTTCCTAAAGTTATTGTTAAGCAATTTTGTCGAAAAGATGTGATAACAAAGTTCAAGGTATTTTAATGTAAAAATTCAATTATGAATGTTTCACATGAGTTTCTTGATTAAACTTGATTCTAAACATTGGTATTAAGATTACAAATGAAGTGGTAAAATTAGAGGGTCCAAATGATAAAAAAAATAGAGTTATAGGTTTTTAAAAAAAAGATATCGGTAATAACTCCACTTTTATCGATATTTGATTTAAAATGAGTATCAATGAAAAGGAGGAGAATTGGGAGGGACTTACGGTTTAGAAAGCTTAGGAAGAGGGTCAGGAAGGGAAGAGTGTCGTCATCACGTTGCGGGAGCTCCGGAATTGACTTCGATTTTCGCTGGAACTAACTTGCTCGCTAACTCCACTTTACTCCATTTGCACTTAGGAACTTTTTAGAGAGTTTTGGCAAGAATTTTCAGAATGGTGCTGAGCCAAAGTGTGGGATGGTATTTATAGTGGAGAATTAGGGTTTGGGAATTAAAATTATGGATTAAAAAGCATTAAAATTGTGTTAAATTATGAAATGAAAGGTCTCTGTTTGATTGCAGAGAAATCTAACAGTGCAGAGGGGTTAATGGTAGCTGAAGAGGTGTGTATGCAAAGCACGAGGCAATTTCGCCAACTCCTGACCGTCAGCGCCGGCCCAAACCCTATTCCGCCGGTCAATTTGTGACATCTGGCCTCGAGATTCGTGCCATCTGATTAAATTCCTATTTACTCCATTTTCCACATGTTTGATTTTTCTGAACTTTTCATTTCCCGTGTATTTCATGTGAAATCTTTTGGGCTTCCAAAAAGTTAAAAAGAAAAATCAGAAAAAATAATGTGTCTGATGGGAATCAAACACATGGGCTACGTCATAGCAATGCAAGGGCTTTACCAGTGAGCTATAAGTTGTTTCTTGCTGTTATTTCCCAAAAGTGACTTATAACTCAAACACAGGCTGTAAAACTCATTTCTTGTATATTAACAGAAAAATTTCCGTATAAAGATTTCAGAGTCGTTACACTTTACATCATTAATGTTTAGCGTTGCTAATTACTCCTCATTTTTCTTTGCAGAGCCTATGGACCAATCGATGATTATGGCCGCCCTGGTTACCACGGCACACGCAAGAAAGGTGGCAGCGTGAGCTCATCCAGGTCGTGCCAAGCGGAAGCGTCCGAGCGCCGGCCCCAAAGAAGACGGATGCCCTTGTCCCTGTTCCCGAAGAGTCTGGAGGAAGTGCGAGGCGGCAACCCCGGGCTTCAGCTCCCCGAACGAGCTCGGAGGTACCTTTCTCTGCTGAGCCCCAAGCCAAGAGGTGGAAGAAGTCGGCTCCTTAGTGGGAGTCAGCCGGGGAGCAAGCCCTTGAGAGCGGGCTCAACTACGAGGTACCGTCAGGGCTATCCGTCATTGACAGCCTATTGATGGAGGCGAAAAAGAGTGCGGGAGCCAAGATCCTAAGAGGAACCGTGCGCGCACAAGCCGGGGCTATTGCTCAGGAGTTCGTTCAGGTTAGTAAATTCGTACTTAAATTTCCTTCAGCTTATTTTTGCTCTGTTCTGTTCCCGACTAATACTTTTTGTTTTCTTCTGCAGGTCCTCCAGCACTGCGCCCTTTTGGCCGCTATGGAGGTTAAAGAAGTCTCCCCGGCAATGAAGAGGGCGGAGAAGGCTTCGTCACATGAGGAACAACTCCTCACTGAGCTAAAGGCAGCCGAGGAAAATGCCATCTCTCTTGAGTCGCTGAAGGTTTCGGAGGAACTGAAGGCCGCGAGGCTTGATGAGGTTAACTGGGCTCTCCAGGACTAAATCAGTGAAATCACCGAGTTATTCAACGCGATGAAAGGGTGGCGGGACTCGACAAAAGGGAAGTTCAGGCGGCCGAGGGTTCGGAAAAGCAGGCTATGGAGATGGCTAAGAAGGCCGTGGAGAACTACAAGTCGTCTGACCAGTTCTATCTCGACCTAGCCGATGCTGCGGCTGTACGGTGGCATAATGCCCTCATTGCCGTCAGGGAGATTCTACCCGAGCTCGATGACAAGGAGCTCCGCGCGGGGTACCATCTTCTCGAGGAAGAGCCTAGGGGCAGAGACGGAAATTCGGCCACCATCGAGACTACTGCTCCTCCTCCTTTGCAGTCCAATGAGGTCACGGCCCTGGAGGCCGACGACGAAGATTTGTGAGTGGGCTATGTTCATCACGAAAAACTGCATTTCGATACTGCTCATTCATTATCAATTTTGTGATATATCGGTACTATTAATCCGTGTCTGCTCAATAAGTACAGATTATAGGTATTAGTGACAAAACACTAGAAACATACTCAAATACACGGATACGATATTTGTGAGTCAACACTGCAACCGGAACGGAAAACTGATCAATATTCAAAGAGTTTTTGCAACAAACATGTATGCACAACATTTTTATCAAGAATAGTCCAACATGATGCAACATGATACATGTGTGAACTCAATCTTTTGATGCATGAACCAAGTGGGTAGCTACCATGATGATGACATGAACACAAGTGGGCAAGTAGGAAAATTTTTTAAACACAAGTGGGCTTGGCATGATTAAGTGATAAAGGTGTGATGTGATTTGAAGTTTACATTTTCACTCCAAATCTACAGATTAAACTCCAAGTGTATATAAAAGAATCAAACAATGCTAGAGAGATCATGGAGAGGATAGAAGATCACCACAAGAAGATGGGCCCCACCTCTTAAAACAAAACCTCCAGAAATGGGTATTTATCTTCCACCGCCGATCCCACCTACCCCTTTTGGCTCCATATTTCTTCTTGTCATTCCTTGTTGTCACATCATCTCAATTTTATTGTTTGTTTTTGTTGATTTTGTACCTATATATACCAGAACAGAGAGCAAGCTCAAGGGCAGCACTTCACATACTTAGACTATTTCATTTTGTAATTTTGTTGAAGCTTTGTACTTAGTAGTTAAGTAACTTTGAGTTCATTACCTTCTCCTGATCTTGCAATCTCTTCTCTGAGCTTGCAAATTTTGGTTTTGGTTATTGAACTCATAAGTTTATATCTTGGGTTTGAACTTAATGAAGCTTTCATTGTTGCAACTTGGTTCTTAGTATTTTCTTCTCTTAACTTACTTGCAATTTACTTGCAATGTGTTTTCGTTGATCTCTTCTCTTTTGTATTTTCTTTTGATATTGGTTATGAATTGTGAATAGTGGATATTGTTAGGGAAAGAGAATGTTTGTCTAAGTTAAATTTATCTTCTCTCATTTCCTTTACCCGATACTTGATAATTGAACTCCGCCCAAACCTCACACAAGCGCTCTGTTAAGCACCCTATCCTACCACGATAGCGGTGATTTCTAATCATGACCGGTTGTGTTTGGTTTGGCCAGAGGTGAAAGTTAAGAGACAAGAATGGATGGACAAGGGTTAATAAGTCGGATTTCACGAAAACCGTTCTTAAACACCCTAATCCATATTATTACGATTACTCTAGCTTCAATAGTCAAGTGAAGCATAAAGGAATGAGTACGGATTTTCCTAACTTAAACTAACCCATCTCTATCCCTAACAAACGTTATTTTGCATATACAAACACATATGTTAGAATTGAACTATTCTGACCTTTGGCTTAACTCGTGAGAACAAAAACCTAAAATGCACCATCCCCCTGCGGATGACCCGTACTCATCACGGCTAGCTATACGCGATGCTGTCTTGATTGCGGTAACTTTAAAACTAAAATACGACACGTAAAATCTCTTACAAATTAGGCCATCCCCGAGGAGAAGCCCTGAAGCCCCCATTCTCTTTATTTTTTCTTTTGTAAGCCTCTGGGCAGTTTTGTAAAGCTGAGGAGCTCACAATACCATGTACTTCAATTTTGAAATCAATGAAGATATTTTTTGCTCATCTGCAATGTGTTTGCGTCTTTTATTCGGACTCGCTTTGTTCTTGAAAATTTTCATTTTTATTTTCCAAGTGTAAATAGACCGGTGTCCCCTCTTCATCCCCCGAAAACGAGGTAATGTGAGTGAAGCGAACATTAGGTCGGTATCCCCTCCCTTCACCCCTTGGAGACGAGATAAGATGAGTAAAGGGCTTAAGATTCATCAGCTCAGGTCGGGCTCAGAATGAATGAGGCTATGAGCCGAGCATGAATCTACTCATGCAAGGACTTGGGATTCACGGCTTAGGTCGGGAAGGAATCTACCCGTCATGAATGGGTGCGACGAGAAGGATGTTGTTTGCCGGCCTCGAGTGAGGTCTTAAGATTCACAACTTAGGTCAGAAAGGAATCTGCCCGTTATGAATGGGTGTGCCTCCAAACCGAGTAGGATTCTACTCATGCGAGGACTTAGGATTCACAGCTTAGGTCGAGCAGAAATCTACCATCTATGAATAGGTGCGATGAACAGGATGTTTTCTGCTGGTCTCGTGTGAGGTCTTAGGATTCACAACTTAGGTCGGGCAGGAATCTACCCCCTGTGAATGGGTATTCCTCCGAACTGAGTAGAAGTCTACTCGTGCGAGGGCTTGGGATTCATAGCTTAGGTCGGGTAGGAATCTACCCTCTGTGAATGGGTACGATGAGCAAGATGCTGTCCGCCGGCCTTGTGTGAGTTCTTAAGATTCACAATTTAGGTTGGGCAGGAATTTGCCAACTGTGAATGGTTATGACTCCGAATCGAACATGAGTCTACTTGCGCGAGGACTTAGGATTCACGGCTTAGGTCGGGTAGGAATCTACCCGTCGTGAATGGATGCGACGAGAAAGATGCTGTCCGCCAGCCTCGTTTGAGGTCTTAAGATTCACAACTTAGGTCGAGCAGAAATTTGCCCGTTGTGATGGGTGTGCCTCCGAACCGAGCAGGTGTTTACTCATGCGAGGACTTAGGATTAATAGCTCAGGTCAGGTACGAATCTACCCGCTGTGAATGGGTGCGACGAGCAAGATGCTGTTCCCCGGGCTCGTGTGAGTTCTTAGCTTGGAAACGAGAAAAACATGTTTAGATTACAGAAAAATAGGAATCTTATTATTAAAGAGAATACAAGTTCATCGATACATTTTAAGCTTTTCTGCATTGAATGGCTGCGAAAGATTACGACCCAAGGAATCTTAGAGTCGGTAAGCTCCTCCGGGAAGTACTTCGGTCATGAGGAATGGGTCGTCCCACTTCGGAGGGAATTGGTGCAATTTCCTTTGGTCCTCAAATTCAATGCGGTGGAGGACTAGGTCTCCCGACTTGAATGCTTGGTGTTTGATATGAGCATTATAGTACCAGGCGGTCTGTTGCTGGTATGCGGCCATCTTTATTTGAGCTCGGTCTTTTTTCTCTAGCAGGACATCCAATTGCTTCGCCGGGCTTAGACATTGGCTTCGTCATCGAAGTGTTCGACCTGGTAGCTAGGAAGCCTGATCTCCATGGGCAGCATGGACTCGATGCCATAGCACAAGCTGAATAGGGTTTCTCACATGGGGGTTTTCTTCGAAGTCCATAATGTTCAGAGTACCCGAGGAAGTTATTCAACCCATCCGCCTTTTCTCCCTTCTATCTAGGACCTGCGTCCCCTAATGATTCATCAGTTTGCTATCTTAGCTTGCCCATTGCACTGGGGATGAGCAACTGTGGAGAACTTCATCACTACGCGGTACTCACCGCAGAACTTCTTGACCTTGTCGTTTTCGAAGGTTGTTTCATGGTCGGAGATAATACATCTTGGAATTCCAAACTGAGCAATGATGTTGTTCTCTAGGAACTTTATAGTGGAAGTCGTGTCTGGCTTTCTGATAGGCGTAGCTTCAACACACTTTTTGAAGTATTCGACGGCGACGAGGATGTATTTATTTCCTCTAGTCATTGTTGGGAGTTTTCCGATCATGTTCATTCCCCACTGGGCAAATGTCCAAGAAGAGCTTAGCGGTGTTGGTTTGGTTGCTGGTAGCTGAGGAACGATGCGAAAGAGTTGGCACGCTTTGCCTCGTCTGACGAGTTTCTCCACATCGGCGTGGATGGCTGACCAATAATATCCCTGTAACAGTGTCTTCTGGATCAGATTGGGGGTTCCTAGGTGAGCGCCGCCAACTCCTTCATGTATCTCTTGAAGTACATATAGACCTTCGTCGGAATTGATGCATCTGAGCAGGGGATGGGTGTAAGACTTCTTGTACAAGTTGTCCTTGCAACATACAAAGTGATAAGCTTTAATGCGGAGCTTTCGGGCATCTGCTCAGCCTTCGGGAAGTGTCCCGTCTCTGAGGAACTCTACCAGGGGCTTTCTCTAGTCCGGGGTATCTTCTTGAGTCGTGCAGACTCTGTTGACCACCTCCTATAACGACCTTGAAATCCCTGTACAATTGTAGCACATTCACTATGTATAATGGTGTATTTCAACCCTGAGTATAAGTTATAAGTTAATTTTGTTAAATAAAAGCAAGAAGCAACTTGTAGCTTACTTGTTAAGACTCTCCACGGCCGTTCTTTAGCCTGTGTGTTCTAATCATCAGCCCCAATTATTTTTATTATTTATTCTTTTTGACATTTTGGAAGCCCAAGAGTTGAGCCCGTGCGTTCTTTGGCTTCCCAAATGTTCGTTTCTATACCACAAACGTCCTCATTTAACTCGAGGCTGTTCAATATTTTCATTTTACCATTAAGCCTCTTTTTAATACAAATATATCACAATTCTTTACACCCATTTAATCCACCATACCCACTACCTTTTTTATAAATACCCAATCAGACTTAACATTTTTCTCCTAGAAATACCCCTCTCAAAACTCTATCTCAAGTTCATCACTCAAGTCCAAGTACTCTTCAAGAACTCAAGCTCGTCTCCCAGATCTTCCATCAAGGTCAGTGTTGTTTCTATCATCTTTCTACCTATGTGGATTCTACAAGTCGCCGAGGGGACGCTGGAAACTCAAGCTATCCATCCTTCTTCATCGTCGGTCTCAGTTCTTCAAACCGTGGCCACTACTCTTCTTATTTTTGCTCGTATGAGTACGAGTGGTACCATGTAATTCTCCATCTTCTTTTCTTCACATAAGACACCCCTCTCCCTTTTCCTTCTTACTTTGAAATTCACCTCTTGCCATGTCTCTAAACCCAACATATAAATCCCATGTTTTCAATAGAATTGTTTTCAATAAAATTCCTCCTAATTTATCTTACCGTTTCATAAGTTGTCATACTCGACAAACTAAGAGAATAACTACATTATGCTTGATAAGCTCTTTTTAATATTACATGCCTCAATATGAATCGTTGTGATATCGCAAGACATTGCTATTTGATCCCCTAATTAGTAAATTAGTTTTGAAAAGAAAGGAATCAATTAACATTAAAATACCACTTTCTTTTTATGCTTGTTTGATACCTTTTTACTTGTGACATATTATCATTGCACGGGGTAATGACCTATCCCACTTACATACACAATGGTTTCAGAGCACGATACCTCGTTTACATGTTTTATTCTAAACAAAACAATTTTCAAGAAAATACCCTTGCTTTCTAAAACTATTTTTATGAATCACCATTTTAACACCTTTGCAATTACGCATCTAAAACCCTTATTAGGGGACCCATTTGTGGATGATGCGGGTTAACGCACATCCTTGGGATAGTAGAGTGAGATGCAGAACTTCTCATGGAGATTTCGGTCTCGAAAGGAATAAAATACGATTTTAAAGAAATACGAATTTTAAAACAAATTAAATCATTGGAAAATTATACAAAACATAAATCCGTATTTTCTATGAAAACAAATTGTGAAAACTATATTTTTAGATGAATGATTAAAATTACACAAAAATACTATCAAGTTTCTAAAAGTGGAATTTTTCATAAAAACGCCATAAACTTTTAAATTAAGTCTTATAACAAAAATACCACCAAATATAAAATATATTTTTATACAAAAATCTTGAAATTTTAATCAACTTATTTTTATTAAAAACATATTCGAGGCTTTAGGATGAATTAAAAACCCTCGAGCATTTTTAAATGACTTTTAATAATAAAAAAATACCCTAGAAATCAAAAGACTGGTTTAGATTACGTGTTTAGCTTGCAGATTAGTTTGAGTGGTATCTTCTCTTATCATTTGCCTCGGGATTGCCGGAGACAATGATATACCACTTTCCTCTGCCTAAATATTGATCGTGACCTTAGGGTGGAATTTATCAATGTTAATCGTCTTTGAAAAAGTCAAAAATTCTGCTGTGTAGGTGTAGCGGTTGTCGATATTTTTCAAATTCAAGAAATTCAAAAGTTAAATCTTTATTAATAAGATATGACTATAACCTGAATACAAACTCGAACTTGAATTGAACTCGAATTCAAACCCAAACCCGAACTCTTGATCTTGAATTTGAACACTTGACTTGAGTTGACCGAACCATGAATATAACTTGGTGTGAACTTGACGTGAACACCTTAATACAACTTGAACCTGAACTTATGCTCTTTATATTCATGGATTCGGTCAAGACCTATAAACTTGAACTATACAATAAAATATGCAGGGATAAGGGGTAGATTGATAAAGAATATATGACGTGGAATGAGTGTTCACTAAAAGACACCTAACTTGAATATCCCGTGTTGTTGTCCTATGGGTTTGACGGGGCCTTGTGTTCTAATACTTTTGGTTTGCGGGGTACGTTGGATTATTCTCGGATACACGCTTACCTTTCTTATCAAACTACAAACAACCACGTTAGAATAGCTACCTATATACATATGAATGATATGATTAAGATACTTTTACATATAAGCTTACATGTTCATTACTACTTGGTTTCTATCCATTTTACATACCTTCATTCGTCCTTACTTATTTCTTTTGGGGACTTACCGAGCACTTTTTCACCGACGACATTCCTCTCTATTTCTTTTCCTTGGAATGCTCATCATGAGGACTGGATTCGGAGGAGATAGAGCCAAGCCAGGAGGACTTGGACCAACTCCCAGCCCAGCCAAATTACTAGATTACTTTCTGCAGTTTTCTCTGTATGCCACCGTTTAGGCATCTTTTCAATATTTCTATCTTTTATTTCTTAACATTTGTACTTGAATTTGAATGTTAATAAAGTTGTTCATTTTTTTACTCTTTTCATTCTTGCATATTATTATATTGCTTACATACGTTTAACATATTATTGAGGGAAATGACTTTCTCATAGTAAATACGTTGCGGGTCTCGTCACGTGCCGTCACCATCTTCTGGGAAACGGGGCGTGAAAGGTTTTCTTGGTGGCCCATGCAGATCAGTTCTATATGAAGTCTTAATCAATATATCATAAGAATTATAAGATTCGACAACTTTACATTTGTAACAACTCCATTTTTAGTTTACATAAATTTAATTTAAATTTGAAGTATACTTGGAGTATTTAATATTGCTGTTACCACTTTAAAGTATTTATTTCACACAATAATTACAAGAAGGAGCTTGTAGCTCATTGGTAACACCTTGCACTACTGAACCAAGCCACCAGAGTTCAAATCCCCTGCCCCACTTTATTTTTAATATTATTTTATTTTAAATCCTTTAGAAGCCCAACAGTCCACACACCATAACTCCCAAAACTTGAACTAAACCTAAAAAACTAAAAATACCAGTACCTTACACTGGCAACCCCCCAGCTTCTGACACCCCGACTCGGCCGGCGCCGCCGGCCGGACTCGGCCGGACGGCCGAGTCGTCAACACAAAAAATGTGTCTCTTCAACTTCTGAAACCCCCTGAACATTCTAATTTATTGGATCGGTTCCCGAGAGTTAAATATACCCCATTTACTACAATTTTTAATGAATTTCCTACATTTTTACAATTTTTTTTATTAAAAACCCTTCATCTACGCTAACCCTAGCCTACCCTATAAATACACCTCCTACCCTTTACCCTCTCACCCCAAAATCCTGAGCCTACTCTCTCAAAAAATTTCCAAGAATCGTGTACTTTGAAAACAAGCTCGAGATGAAGCTCCGACGAATTTCCGACGGAACTTCCGGCAATCGTTTTAGGAACTACCGGCGACGACGCAACACATCGGCGATCTCTCTAGTTCCCTCTCACTCTCTAGTGTAATCTAAAACCCGTAAGTCCCTTTTCTATCTCTCTTTTTTATTCTAAAAATACGAAATTACAAAACCCGACGGAATCGGAACAAATTCGATTTCCGATTCGGTTTTCAATAAAATTCCACTTCTCACTAATACAATCATACTTAAACTTCCTTATGTTGACTATTATACACTAATCAAACAATTTGATCAAGTTTCATCACATGACATGATAGCTATCTCAATTTATTGTATTTTTCACTTAAATACCACATTGTTTCAATCCTATATTTAACTCCATCAAACTTGCTATACATTTAAAGTAGATCACGAGGTAATGACCTACCTCCTTACACACTTACATACAACCTAACACGATACCATCGAAAACTTAGAATACGAGAAAACAAACATTTTCATTTAAATACCCTTTTACTTAATAAAACTATTTCTAAAAGATTTAGTGTTGACACACTTTTAAATAAATACCTCTTATTATGAAAATACGATAAGTTGTGCACATCGGTCGTTTATCTAAACCTGAGTTTGTGGTGTCTAGGCTAGGCAAGTGAGAAAATTAACTTTAAAAGGCCCGTCTCAAGGTGATTCATGAGCGGATCCCTCCTTTCCTCACTTATACTTACCTGGCCATAATTGGTGGTGAAGAGGCGATTTGAGACATCTCACAATTTGTCGTCTGGACCAGTTAGGAATAGACTAGGAGAATCTAGAACAAACAATACGGAAAATATACATCTTTACAAATAAATACCATTTACTTCATAAAACCGTTTTCTAAAAGATTTAGTATTTTACAATCTTTGCAAAGCGCCGCTACAACCCATTTTGGGGAACCCGTTCGGGATGTTGCGGATTATCGCACATCCTCAGGCTTAGTAGTGTGAGATTCAGATCTCCGCAAGGAGCATTCGGTCTCGAAAGATTTAAAATATGACATCTTAAGAAAATGAGATTTTTAGAATATAACAAAATATATTAAAATTATTTTTGTATAAATATATGTATATTTATCATTAAAATATCTATTTTGTTATGATATAAATATTCCACCTTTTTCCAAAAATCACAAGAACCACTTTTACAATAAAATTCCATAAATTCCACGTAAATCAATATTACAAATAAATACCTTTATTTATGAAATTAAGATATTTTCACTAGAAATATCACAATATAAAATCCACCTTCATTACAACTCTAAAGACGAATAATGAATACTTAGGTGTATTTTGAAAAATATATAAAAGTATTTTTACATAAAACCCCTTCAAGTTTTATAAATTACCCTAAGGACCCTAGCAATTCTAGGTTTAAGAAACAATCAAGACTTCGATTTACATTTCTAATTGTCTGACTCGGATTTGAGTCTGATTAATCTAACTTGAACATAATTCAAGTACAATCTACAATCTACAATCTTCAACATGAATCCATGAATCCAATTATCAATTTATACGACTTGACTGAACCGAACCATGGATATACATTCCATTTACATGGTTCTCCAGTTATTCCACTTACATGATTCTACGATTACATCCGTTTACTGATATCATGGTTTCGGTCAGTCTTTCAATTATACACTCAATACAATTTACAGTACAAAACAATACAAATAAAACACTACGGGGTTTAAGGGGTAGATTGGTACGGAAGGTGTTAAAAGCGGCACGAGATTGTAAGACTTAATACACCTAACATGAATCCAGTTGCTGTTGTACCGTGGCATAAACGGTTCCTTGTACTATACGTGCCTCTAGTCTCTAGCATATAGAGACTCCTCTCGTATACACTGGCATTCTTCTGTACCAAGCTACAAACAACAGCGTTAATACAATATTACAAAAAGATAATACAACTTTAAAAGATACCTTCTTATTCTGTCTATTCTATATCTCCATTCTCTTTGGGGACTTACCGAGCGACCTGTTCACTGACGACATTCTATTTCTTTCTTCTTTGAATGTCGTCAGGTGATTTGGACCCGACAGAGATCGAGCCATCTGCAGAAGACTTGGAGCAGTTTGCTGAAGAACCAGAGCTCTAGTTTCATTGTACATTTTCCATTCAGTACTTTTCATTTCCTGTTATGCCATTGTTTAGGCATCACTTTTATTTCCGTTGTATTTACTTTTCATGCATTGTACAAAAGAATGTTAATAAACAAAAGTTATTGTTTTTATTATATCTTGTCTCTTGTGTATTTACTTTTATATTGCTTAGATACGCTTAGCGTATGTACTTCTGAGTATATACGTAGTGGACCAGTCGCGTCCCCTTCGCCGTATACTGGGAAGCGGGGCGTGACAACATTCCTTACTTTTCAAATTTCTTGAATCTATCATAATCTGTCTTTTCTATCAAGGTGATGGATTCTCCCAACAATACCAGCACCAACGCCAATAGCAAAACACCACCGCCTACCCTACCACTTCCACCTATCGTTGCAGCTCCCATCAATGAACAGACGGTGCTTCTTGAAACTATCAAGAGTTTTCTGGAGGGTCAGTAGCAGAAGATTGCTATCCTTTTGAACCGTTCTAAAGCCGAAGCATCTGGTGTGAAACAATTTCGGGCGTTGCGCCCAAAGAACTTCTCAAGAAAAGAGAGCCCCCTTAAGGCTGAAGAGTGGGCCTAAAGTATCAAGGAAGATCCAGCAGCGACACAAATATCAGACATAGCTTGGGTTCGTGTGGTAAAACTCCAGCTCACGAACAATGCAAGAGTCTGGTGGAAAGCCGAGGAGAACCGTCTTGAATAGCCGATAGAGTGGTAGACGTTTTGAGATCTATTCGATGCAAAGTTTTTCCCTGAGATTGCCCGTTTTGACATGGAACAACAGTTCATCCACTTGCAACAAGGCTCTATATGGGTAAAAATCGGTGGATGAGTATGTTGCCGAATTCATTATACTTACCAGGTTCGCGGCACACTTGTCCCTACTGAAGAGATTTGGGCTAGACGATTCCAATAGGGCTTAAACCCAGAGATTCAATCGGCATTAGCCACAGGAGACTATCCGACTCTTGAACTCTCTCTAAAGGCAGCCCGCCGCTATGAAGCGGTGGTCAAGAAGAAAATTAAGCTGCAATCGGCCAGAATCAAACACCCTGCTACCCAGATTACCAGAGGAGCCTCTTCAAGGTCGCCTTTCATACCCAAGAAGCCTAAAAGATCATTTAATTCAGGCAGTTCAGATTACTTCCATTACTGCAAAAGGGCTGGATATTTGGCGAAGGACTGCAGGCGTCCAAATGGCTTGTGTTTGTTTTTAGAGCATCTACTTACTCTCTAGGAGCATGCCCATATCGATGTAACACAGTTCCTACACAGAGACCCGTTATACAAGCACCGCAAAGGCCAGCTCTTAAGGCACCTGCACCCCTCCTATCTCCTCCTGCACCAGCTAAACATAGACCGCCAGCACAGCCTCAGCGACAGTACCATCAGACAAAGAGAAATGTGCCACAAGGATAGAGGAACGTGTCTCAGGCAAGGAGGAATGTGCCGAGGCGTCAGGCTTTTATCATGTCAGTCGAAGAGGCCGAAGCTACAAGACAAGTCATCAGCGATAAATTCTCCCCTTTCTTTTCAGAATTTTAATACTAATACAATCGTTGTCTTTTCTTATACCTAAACGCAACCTCATACTACTTAGGTACTATACTAGTAGCCACCCTTCCTTCACTCGCACTTTTCAACACTGAAGCTTCATATTGCTTCATGTCATAACGGTTCGTGAGAACGCACGCGATTCCTGTTAAGCCACTCGTTTCAAGTTGGAACATGGGTTCCAGGAATTGAGTTTTGAAGGCAACTTTAGGATATAATCAGTGCCCGGTTGTAGTTTGTGGCCGAGAATTCTACGCAAATTTCAAAGTGCTAGACATACCAAATTTCGATGTTGTGTTGGGAATGGATTGGCTGGGAGTATTTTAAGTTAGAATTGACTGCCACCAAAAGAGGGCATTCTTTGAAATACCAGATCACCCAGTCTTCTATTTTAAAAGTGGTGACAAAACCTTGGACCCAGGAAGCTACTGAGCCAAGGCAAAGACCGCAGAAGTATCTTCTCTATAAGCTGAAGGAAAGAAGCCGAAGTAGTTCGAGAGTTCGAGAATATTTTCCTTGAGGATATATCAGATTTTCCTCCCGATCGAGCTCCTGAATTTAGTATTGATTTATAACCCGGTGCATAACCTATAATAAAAGCTCCATATCGACTAAGTCCGTAAGAATTGAAAGAACTCCGTATCCAGTTAGACGAATTCCTAAAGAAAGGTTGGACCACACCCAGTGCCTCAAGTTAGGGATCTCCGGTATTGCTAATGAAGAAGAAGGAAGGTACTTACCGGATGTGCGTTGATTATCGAGCACTGAACGACATGACTATTAAGAACAAGTATCCGCTACTACGTGTCACGCTCTGCTTCTCGATGTACAGGGAAGGAGACGTGGCCGGCCGCGACGTATTTACTCAGAAGTAAACATTCTAAGCGTAAATAAGCAATATAAATAACACAAGAATGACAAGAGATGTAAACAAACAACTTTTTATTGATAACCATTTTTTACATACAACTGAAAAGTAAAGTACATTGAAAAAAGCGATGCCTAAACAATAGCATATAGATTTAAAGAAAAGTAAGTACAAGTAAGAACTAGAACTCTGACTCCTCTATAAACTTCTCCAAATCGTCCTGGCTGGGCTCGATCTCCTGAGAGTCGGGTCCTCCTGACAACATTCCAAAGATAGAAGAGAAAGGAATGTCATTAGCGAACTAGCGCCCGGTAATTCCCAAAAGATAGAATGTAATAGACAAGTAAAGAGAATATGACTGGTAAATTATATGTTATGTTAACGTAATTGTTTGTAGTTTGGTACAGAATTTATCAGTGTTTACGAGAGGGGTCCAACTATCCCGTGGACTATGGGAAACGGAAAGTACAAGGACTTGTCAATACCCACGGGACAACGGCACGGATGTACGGTAGGTGTCTTTTAGTGTCCTTCATTGTGCCACTTATAATACATTCCGTACCAATCTACCCCATTAAAACCCCATAATATATATATATATATATTGTATAAATATAGTTAACAGACTTGCCGTGACCATGGATACAAGTTGTTCATGTAACGGTTTCAGGATGTATCAAGTAGGCATGTAATCAAGTCAAGATATAGCCATGGTTCGGTAAAGTCAAGTTTTGTTTGCATGTTGATATTGTTCTGGTATTCAGGTTCAGGTTCAGGTGTTCATGTTTGGTATATTGGATTCATGTTGCATTGGAGTTATGTTGGATTCATGTTTGGATTGTATTCAGATTAGACCGAGACTCAGATTGAGTCAGACACTTAAACAGATTTGGATCCTAAATTAGGTTCTGGTGTTATCGGTAACTGCTGCATATGGACGGCAGGATTTGTGTCTTTTTACAAGAAAATTACCATTGATAACCCCGTTTTAGTTTTTTACCTTAAATAGGTAAGCACCCACTTTATCCGACTCCATGAGGCTCAAGAGAATTGGTCCCGCTTAAACCTATATTTACTAGGGTCCTTATTGTAATTTAATATAACTTGAGGGGGTTTTATGAAAAATATTTTAAATATACTTTCAAAATAAAGCTCAAGTATTTATTTATGTTATATAGGGTTTTCATGGATTTAAATTTTATAGAATGAAGTATGTTAGTGAATATATATATATATATATAACTTGAATAGTTCAAGGTATTTTAATGTAACGTTTGATTTGTATTGATTCTTGATGGTATTTTCATGAAACTTGTAATTCTTTTATATTCTAGAAAATATGGAATTTTTATTATATATTAAAAATAGATGATTTGATAATATTTATATAATTATTTCAAATTAATTTTAATTATTAAATAGAAATTCTCGTTTTTCTTAAAAACTGTATTAAAATTCCATCGAGATCGTATACTCCGTGAGGAGCTCTGCATCTCGCCCTACTAGCCCGTGGATGTGCGATTATCCGCACCATCCAATAGCGGGTTCCCCGAAATAGGTTGTAGAGGCATAATCAGAAAGAATTTAAATAATACTATTTACAAGAAAACGGTTTTTTTTATAGTTCGAGGTATTTTATTGAAAATTCGTATTTTGCCACAAGATATTGGTTTCAAGAGAATCGTTCTATGTCAAGATGTATATATGTGAGACGTAGGTCATTACCTTGTGAGGTTTTCTAAAGGTATGCTAAGCAAAAGTATTAAAGGATGTCGTATGTAAACTTCATGGTATTTAACTATAAAAGCTTAAATAAAGTTGTTTTACATAGAGTTTTAAGGTTTCAAAACATTAGTTAATAACTAACAAGCAAGGTATAATGCTGATCAGTCGAAAATATTGCATATTTTAACCGGCAATTTCCTTATCATCTGCATACATATAGAAGAGTACGGTATTCATAATTCACATATTAGCTAATCGGTCGCAAAATATCAAATTACATGTATTCGACCTTAAAACCATCATTTCTAGGGAAATTGAATGCATTGCATTACATAGCATATTTTCTATATCTTGCAACCCGTGTTTCGAAGTCTATGCAGGAAAAGAGAAGCTTGCTCGATCATTACAGTGCTCGACCATTACAATTGCTCGTAAACTCACTGAACTCAAATCTGGTATCAACACAGAAGAGATTATACAAATCTAAATATCATAAAAAGCCACAAACAGAAGCCCAAGACCACTGAAGAAAGCCCAAGCCCCAAGGCCATTAATGAGCCGCGGAAGGGCGGCCAATTCCTAGTTCTTGCGGCGGAAGCGCGGCTATATGGTGACGTCAGCTCCTCAATTTCAGTGCACAACTCCTCTTTCAGGGCCTACAGCTCAATAATGCACACAAACTTCCAGAAGAGTCCAGATACTTCCACCAGATCAGCAAACACCCAAACTAGCCTAATCTTTCTAGAACTTTCCCTAAACCCTAGCTTAAACCCTAAACTAACTCCTAACAAACTCCTTCTAGAAACCCTTCAACAAACTTTGGGAGGGAAAGTTCTAATTCAAATCTAACCTAGGGTTTGGGAGTCTATAAATATGACCCTAATCTCATCATTTGATAAAAATTCAACTTTGGGAAAGTTTAGAAAATCAATCTCTTTCTTCATCCCCTCTTCCTCAAGTTTAGTGAGAGAGCTTGTAGGAAACCCTAACCCTAAATCCAACAACAATTCAAGATCTTGAGTGCAAGCCAAGCAAGATGCCTTCAACCCTTTTATGAGCCGAGCCGATCTTCAATCGGGCAAGAGATCAAAGTAGATCCACGATCCACGGAGACGAGCGAAGCCGAGTCAACGATCGATTTCTTCTTCTTGTAGATTCTTGAAAGAATGTATTGAAATTGTTGATTAAATAAAAGGTGATATTCTTTTATCTTGTTTTCTTTAAATTCCGCATCATGTTATCATTACTATTCTTGAATATTGTCTTTGTGGTGATGTGTGAATAAAACTCCGCTCGTCGGGGAGTCGAAACGATCTTTAGTATGATGATGTAACAAATTTGTAATCGATTCTTGAATCCCACGAGTTTGTAAACCCTAGCAAGTTCAAGAATCGACGACCCAATTCGTTGCGATGCTTTCTTGATCGATATCGCTCGAGATTGGGGAGTTCAGATCGTTTCTTGGAATTGCTAGAGGCTAGAATATAAATGGTATCCTCGAAAGAACAAGGGTTAAGAGATGAAACCCTAATTTCATCAAGAAAACCCTAACTCTCGTCGATCACCATTGATCTAGTATCAATTCTTCGAAGGACAAGAACACGAAACCCTTTAGATTACATCACGTCTAAAGATCCGATCGACTCCTACGAGCCTCTCTTATATTCTTGATTGTTGATTGGAAATATTATCAAAACAACCGATTCTTGATTGTTTATAGTTTCTTGATTCTTGAGTAAAGAATAGTGACACGCGAATACAAATCACATCTTGAATCATGTTTTCGTTTATTGTTGTTTAACATTTCATTTCAAACGTATCAAAATACAATTGAATTGCACAATCCCTGTGGACGATCCGCACTCATTCATTAACTACATCCGACACCGTGGTTTGATTGCGGTCAATATAATTTTTTGATTGTCGTTACTTTTTACATATACACGTCAGAAAATGAATCAATCAAAATGGCGCCGTTGCCGGGGATCGCGCTAATTCATTAGCATTTATAGTTTGAAGTGAAAGAATTATTACGTTCTACTTCTTGAAATCAAAATTCGTACAAACTCTTACACGTGTGTTGTGATTTGATTGCAAGGTGATCTGGAGCATTCTGTTCTGTGGAAAAATTTGTTTGAATATATCAGAGAGCTGTAGATAGCAACAGGAGCTTGCTGAAGAAAAATTGTTCACTGTTCCCAATAACTGACCGCTCATCCGCGGCATATATATGGTTCTTGCGGCGGAAGCGCCGCATACTTGAGGGTTCTCTGGAAAATTTTCCAGCAGGTATTTTCTTGCTCTCTCCTCTCACCTTTTTTAGCTCCAACTAATCCTTTCTGCAGGATTCTTTGCAAATAAATCGCAGCGCCGCAAAGCAAAAATAAATTTGTGTGTGATTTTGATTTCTTGGTTGTTTGCATTCTAATACGGAAATTTAAGGGGCACGGCCAAATCCAAATTAGGTGGGGATTTCATTACCCTTCCTAGGCCCCGAAAATCGTCAAACTTGCATCCGCATTACCTCCATTAACTAAAAGAAATCTAGAGAAGACTCTAAGGACTGTCGCGCTCAATAGGACAAGAGAAGGTCGTGGGTAATTCATTGCTTATCCGCGTTTTCTTGTGGTGCCTAAGGCGAGTGTGTCTAAGGCTAGTGGTTATTAATTAGGTCCACTGTAGTGGTGGTTCCTTCCCACTTACCTGGCACTTATCCGGCCACAGGGGGACAAAGAGGCAGTGGAGGATTCTATCCTGCGGCTTGTCTTTTGGCAGTTAGGAGCGGTCTAGAGATCGGACCTAGGTGACCATTAGATTCTAGGGTTTGTGTGCTGCATTTGTTTTGCCGCATCATTTTTTCAAAATCCGTCCCTTTTTCAAAGCAAGCACCGCATTCATTCATCCCTAATTATAAGTCAACGCTGCCACTTGTACTAACCCTTTTTAGTACAAGATAGGCTGGACACGGGATTCTAGTGCCCGTTTAGTCCGCGTACCTTTTATCGACTCCGAAGTCGATAAATCTCCATTTACCTTTTCTTTACCCACTACCACACCCACACCGATGGATCCGAATCCATCAAATTTCTTTAACCCTAATCTGCCACCGTCCGTTGGTGCGCAGAATCCTACTCCACCCCACATTTCTCTCCAGGAAAGATGCTATCCACATAGAGGTCCTCTTTCAACCTGCTTATCCACACCACCAGCCAATGGGGACAACTTTGAAATAAAGCCCCAGTATATCAATCTTTTACCCAAATACCACGGACTCGAGACCGAGGACGCTTACGTTTTCATTACCAAATTTGAAAACGTATGCGCAATGATGGGTACGTCTCAACTTTCAGTGGATGCTATGCGTCTACGACTTCTTCCATTTACTTTGTGCGATATAGCCGAGAAGTGGCTATATAACACCACCGCACACTCTATTACGAATTGGGAAGAATTCGTCGCTGCATTCCTTAAGAAATTTTACCCAGTCCAAAAGACGGCTCGAATCCGTAGCGAACTGAACCAATTTGCCCAGCTCCCTGCTGAACCATTTTCAAAATACTTTGAACGTTTCAAGGATCTATTGGTTCAATGTCCTCACCACGGCATCCCGAGATGGGAGCTTTGCCGAATCATATATGAGGGCAGTAACCCTAGCACTAAACAGAGCCTTGAAAACATGTGTCAAGGTACATTTATGACTAAAGATGACGGGGAAGCTTGGCGATACTTAGAAGAGTTCGCTGAAAAGTCACTAATTTGGGAGAGTGGAACACAACCATTGAATAGGGGTGGCATACACCAAATAGATGTGTCCATAGGTGTCCGAGCTGAAATGGCAGCAATGCAAAAGAAGCTCGACGCTATGGAACACAAATTTGCAGCAGCCTCCCTAAACCCAATGTCACTCCCCAAAACTGTTTGTGGGTGCTGTTCTGATCCATCACATTTAACGGAAGAATGTCCATTAAACTCTGCGTTTCAAGGTCACGAGCATT
This sequence comes from Agapanthus africanus, assembly GCA_030015575.1. Lineage (NCBI taxonomy): Eukaryota > Viridiplantae > Streptophyta > Magnoliopsida > Asparagales > Amaryllidaceae > Agapanthus > Agapanthus africanus. The sequence goes on along the minus strand of JASDDO010000028.1, from coordinate 102,661,096 downwards.
CTAATGCCGCATTTCAAAGACCTCGAAACGATCCATATTCTTCCAGTTACAATCAGGGTTGGAGGAACCACCCGAATTTTGCTTGGAACCAAAACCAATCTCAAAACACGGTTCCAAACACGAATCAATTTCAACGGGCTCTTCCTCCACCACAACAGCAACCCCTACAACTCACTCAGCACCCCTACCCGTCACAAAATTTCCAAAATCAGGGCAACACTCCTGCACAGTCTAATCCTATGCAGCCCTGTTCTGACGAGTTCTCTCAATTCACTCAAACCATGAAATCACTTTTATCAAACTTCATGGATGTTTCGACTGAAGTTAGATCTTCCGTCAGTGAAATAAAGAAAAACTCAGCGTCCCAAGCTGAGAGTATTCGCACGATGGAAGCTGAAATCGCACGCTTAAAAGCCGAAATGAGTGCGAGAGAAAAAGGGAAACTTCCCTCTCAACCCCTACAGAATCCTGGGCATTACAATGTAAATGCCATTACAACGTTGAGATCGGGAAGAGTGCTGAACAATCATGTCGGGGAAGATATTGATAATACTGAAAATCATATCAACACCCCGGCTGAGTCTTTCCCACATACACACACTTCACCTTCTGATCCTTCTTCTTCTACCAAACCACCTTCGCACGAGCCTATTCTCCATTTCCCTTTAGGCTCAACACCTTCACCCAACCCTTATAGTTCTCCACAGACGGTCCCCACACCTCCTTTGGGACCTCGTCTACCCCCCTTTCCTTCTCCTATGATGGACCCCGAGCTTATTGCGAAAGCACCTTACCCGAATCGGCTAAGGGCTAATAAAACGAGTCCTCATATGGAGAAAATTTTAGAGATGTTCAAACAGGTTAACATCAATATCCCTCTCCTAGATGCGATTCAGCAAGTCCCCGCTTATGCGAAAATTCTAAAGGACTTGTGCACTAGGAAGAGGAAGACCCAAGTGCCGAAGAAGGTCTTTATGTCTAATAATATCAGCACTGCTTTTATACCCCAGCTTCCAAAGAAAAGAAAGGACCCAGGTTGTCCTACAATTTCGATTTCGATTGGGGGTAAAAACATAAATCGTGCTCTTTTAGACCTTGGCGCGAGTGTTAACCTGTTACCTTATTCTGTCTATGAGCAATTAGGGATTGGAGAGCTGAAACCTGCTCATTGCACTCTCCAGATGGCAGACCGATCTATCACCAAACCAAGGGGTGAATTAGAGGATGTGTTAATAAAGGTCGGGGAATTTGTTTTCCCTGTAGACTTCATTGTGCTCGACACACATCCTGTAGCAAACCCCCGGGGCCAAATTCCGGTGATTCTAGGTCGTCCTTTCCTTGCCACTTCCAACGCTGTTATAAACTGTAGAAATGGTTCAATGAATTTATCATTTGGAAATATGACCATTGAACTAAATATCTATAAAGTTGGAAGTCAGCCGTCAGAACCCTCTGCTCATATTTTAGATGTGTGCTATGTCCATGAGATCGCTCCCGATAGTTGTGGAGCTGAGGATTTTTGCTTTACTGATCTCGATGACATTAGCACATCTCTGTCTGACTTTGCACAAGATCTTAGTGAGGACACTTTAGCTACACATGAGTCCTGCACTTCTGACTTTTCTCCACCCGAGTCTGTATCTTTCACAGGCTCTGAGCTTCTTTGTAGATCCAAAAATCAATCTATGACCCTTCCTTCTATCATTTCTCCGCCTGAGTTAGATCTCAAAATTTTACCTTCTCACCTAAAATATGCTTATCTTGGTGAGAACGAGTCATTACCGGTTATCATTTCTGCTTCTCTTGCATCAGAGCAAGAGAATGCCCTTTTATCGGTATTGAGATCTAACAAAGAGGCGTTTGGTTGGAGTATGGCGGACATCAAAGGGATTAGTCCCTTGATAGTTGAACATCATATACATGTGATGGATGATGCCAGACCAACCCGAGAACCACAGAGACGGTTGAATCCCGTCATGAAGGAAGCTGTCATGAAAGAAATCGTCAAGTGCTTAGATAATGGTATTATCTACCCCATCTCCGATAGCCAGTGGGTGAGTCCTATACATGTCGTTCCTAAGAAATCCGGCATCACAGTGATCACAAATGAGGCGAATGAGTTGATTCAGACACGCGCCCAAACTGGGTGGCGTGTATGCATCGATTATAGAAAACTCAACGCTGCTACGAGGAAAGATCATTTTCCTCTACCATTTATTGATCAAATGCTGGAACGCTTAGCGGGACGAGAGTTTTATTGTTTTATGGACGGTTACTCAGGCTACAATCAGGTCCCCATCGCCAAAAAGGATCAAGATAAAACCACTTTTACTTGTCCTTTTGGTACCTTTGCTTACAGTCGCATGCCCTTCGGGTTATGCAATGCTCCCGCTACCTTTCAGCGGTGTATGATGGGGATATTCTCTGATATGGTAGAGAATTTTCTGGAGATCTTTATGGACGACTTCTCGATTTTTGGAGACTCTTTTTCTGATTGCCTTGCGAATCTAGACGCTGTTCTTACTCGTTGCAAAGAGAAGAACTTGACTTTGAACTGGGAAAAATGCCACTTTATGGTCCAAGAAGGAATAGTCCTTGGACATGTCATTTCACAGAAAGGCATTGAGGTTGACAGAGCTAAAGTAGATATCATTCAAAACCTGCCTCATCCCAAAAGCGTCAAAGATATTCGCTCTTTCCTTGGCCATGCGGGCTTTTATAGGAGATTCATAAAGGACTTTAGCAAAATTGCTAGACCTTTAACACTACTCCTGGCCAAGGATACGACCTTCCATTTTGACTCGGATTGCGAGACAGCTTTCGACTCACTTAAACACTCACTCACCACAGCCCCCGTTTTATCATCACCAAATTGGGACTACCCCTTTGAGCTGATGTGTGACGCATCTGATTTTGCAGTAGGTGCAGTCTTAGGACAGCACATCGAAAAGATGCCACACGTGATTTACTATGCCAGTAAGACCCTGAATGATGCGGAAATCAATTATACAACCACCGAGAAAGAGCTTTTAGCGGTTGTATTTGCATTAGAAAAATTCAGGCCTTACTTAATCGGCTCACCTATAGTTGTATATACTGACCATTCCGCTTTAAAACATCTTCTGGCGAAGAAAGATGCAAAAGGTCGACTAATACGTTGGATCCTTCTTTTACAAGAATTCGATCTTGTTATCAAAGATAAGAAAGGATGTGAAAACGTAGTAGCTGACCACCTTTCACGCATCGTTTCTTCCCCTGTGACCCTGCCGATCAATGACTCATTCCCTGATGAACAACTCTTGAGCATATCCGCTGAACCATGGTTCAGGGATATTGTGAACTATCATGCCACGGGACTTATACCGAGCGATTGGTCAAAACAGGACAAATATCGTTTTCTTTCCCAAGTAAAACACTATTACTGGGACGAGCCCTATTTGTTTAAATATTGTCCTGATCAGATCATTCGCCGGTGCGTCCCGAATGAAGAGTTCAAGAGTGTTCTTTCATTTTGTCATGATCAGGCTTGTGGGGGTCACTTTGGTCCTAGAAAGACAGCGGAAAAGGTTTTGCAATGTGGATTTTACTGGCCGACCTTATTCAAGGACGCATTTGAGTATTGCAAAACCTGTACACAATGTCAGTATACGGGTAGAATATCCCAGAGGAATGAAATGCCTCAGCAACCCATTCTGGTTGTTGAAATGTTTGATGTTTGGGGCATTGATTTTATGGGTCCTTTTCCCAACTCCTTTGGGAATCTGTACATTTTGCTGGCGGTTGATTATGTCTCAAAGTGGGTAGAAGCCATTCCATGTCGCACTAATGACAGGAAAGTTGTCATTAAGTTCTTGAAAGAGAATATATTTTCGCGATTTGGACACCCACGCGCTATCATTAGCGATAATGGGACACACTTCTGCAACAGATCTTTCGAGACTCTGATGCGAAAATACTCAATCAACCACCGTCTTTCTACACCCTATCATCCCCAAACAAGCGGGCAGGCTGAGATCTCAAACAGACAAATCAAACTTATCCTGGAGAAAACTGTTGCTAAGAATAGAAAAGACTGGTCGACCAAATTGACGGATGCTCTTTGGGCATTCAGGACTGCATATAAGACCGACCTAGGAATGTCTCCATATAGGATAGTTTTTGTTAAAGCATGTCATCTACCTGTTGAGATAGAACATAAAGCATTGTGGGCTATAAAAGAAATAAATTTTGATTTAAACCTTGCTTGCAACTTTCGGAAGCTGCAACTTAACGAGCTAAGCGAACTCCGCGATGAAGCTTATGATAATGCTGTAATCACAAAGAATAGGACTAAGGTTTTTCACGATAAAAGCATTTTAAGGAAAACATTTTTTCCTGGTCAACAAGTCCTTCTTTATGATTCACGATTACACCTTCATGCGGGTAAGCTCCGATCTCGTTGGAAGGGACCTTTTGTTGTGCGGTCTGTATTCCCGCACGGGGCAGTAGAAGTAGAAAATGTTAAAAACGGCACAGTTTTCAAAGTAAATGGACATAGACTAAAACCGTATTTTTCCACTGACACCACGGAGGAGCTCTTGTTCTTACAAGAGCCAGTTTATTTGGATTAAAATTCCTCCGTCTCACCTTCATATCCTGTATATCATTGCATCATCTTTTGAATGAAGGTGAGTAAAAAACAAGTTTGGGGGAAGTTCTTCACTTATATATTTTGCCCCCACTAATAATTCCTCCCAGATTTACAGGTTTTTGTAGGTATAGCTGTCGGCAACAGTGAGGACACTGTTGAAAACAAGTTTGGGGGAGGTTTGTGCTTATTTTCGCATCATTTGCATATCATCTGCATAAGCACAAAACATTTCTTTTAAAAATCTATAAAAATTGAAAAATTTTCAAAACCCATAAAAATTTAAAAATTTTCAAATATAAAAATAATTTTAATATTTACACTTTTTTGTATATAAATAAGATAATGAAAGTTTAGATAGTGAAAAATTGCATCCATGAGATTAGAAAATTTTTAGAAAACTAAGAAAATTAGAAGTTTTCTTATACGAACTAGTAATAAGTAGTTATGAGCCGTTGTCCCAAGGGTTAGTAAGAGGAAGGACGTCACTAATCTGAGGATAAAAATAAGTCTGAAAAATAGTTTCTATTCTGGAAGCCAAACATTTTGAACGTGGCTACCCTGCTATTCGCACTTACACACGTCTTGAAGCCTGGGATAGTAGAGGATACCTTGAAATGCTCTTGTCTTAAAGCCAAAAGTATGGAAAAAAAAATATGTGTTTTAAAGTGGTGAGAAAAATGGATACTGGTTTTGTTATCACCGAGGGCAATAAAAATATATAGCAAAAGGGTGCTTCTTCACCTAGTGCCCCAAGGTCAACTGGTCTGGGAGTCACTGCTATGCCTGAGGTGGTGCAAGACGAGGAAAATACACCAAGCATGCAAGCACATTAGTAATCGGTCGGTTAGTACCTCAAGAAGTATTAACGGTCGCATGAAAGTGTGTAAGCAATCTCGTTTGCCAAGAAGTACTGAGGCTGATGGGCAAGGGTATGATAGCTTGAATTGAATTCTCCGGGTGTAGGGATGTCTTTACACACACGCAGGGTGATATGATCGATGTTTGGAATAAAGATAGGAATGAAGAATAAGACGATGTTTTATTGAGGGAGGACGTGATTTCTGACATCTTTTCATGACCATTAAGATAGGGCTCATGACAACCGAAAAGCTAGCCTAGTTGGAAACCCTAATTTTCAAAGTCTTTCTTTTACAATTCTCTTCTTTAAATGTAATATTCATGATCTTGCTTTTATTATTGGATTTTGTGGGTGCAATCCGCTGAAAACCCTCAGGAGACAACACTCCTCCTACTAGGGACACCTAGAGGTTTAAAGGCTTGTTGCACATGCTCAGTGCAATCGTGTTGCCTACGAAAGTGTGCTAGTTAGTTTTTCTCTTTCTTTATTTTCTCCTTCTCTCTTTTTAATAAAACATTCGCTCGAGACGATCGAAATTAAGTTTGGGGGTATTTGATCAGTCGAAAATATTGCATATTTTAACCGGCAATTTCCTTATCATCTGCATACATATAGAAGAGTACGGTATTCATAATTCACATATTAGCTAATCGGTCGCAAAATATCAAATTACATGTATTCGACCTTAAAACCATCATTTCTAGGGAAATTGACTGCATTGCATTACATAGCATATTTTCTATATCTTGCAACCCGTGTTTCGAAGTCTATGCAGGAAAAGAGAAGCTTGCTCGATCATTACAGTGCTCGACCATTACAATTGCTCGTAAACTCACTGAACTCAAATCTGGTATCAACACAGAAGAGATTATACAAATCTAAATATCATAAAAAGCCACAAACAGAAGCCCAAGACCACTGAAGAAAGCCCAAGCCCCAAGGCTATTAATGAGCCGCGGAAGGGCGGCCAATTCCTAGTTCTTACGGCGGAAGCGCGGCTATATGGTGACGTCAGCTCCTCAATTTCAGTGCACAACTCCTCTTTCAGGGCCTACAGCTCAATAATGCACACAAACTTCCAGAAGAGTCCAGATACTTCCACCAGATCAGCAAACACCTAAACTAGCCTAATCTTTCTAGAACTTTCCCTAAACCCTAGCTTAAACCCTAAGCTAACTCCTAACAAACTCCTTCTAGAAACCCTTCAACAAACTTTGGGAGGGAAAGTTCTAATTCAAATCTAACCTAGGGTTTGGGAGTCTATAAATATGACCCTAGGCTCATCATTTGATAAAAATTCAACTTTGGGAAAGTTTAGAAAATCAATCTCTTTCTTCATCCCCTCTTCCTCAAGTTTAGTGAGAGAGCTTGTAGGAAACCCTAACCCTAAATCCAACAACAATTCAAGATCTTGAGTGCAAGCCAAGCAAGATGCCTTCAACCCTTTTATGAGCCGAGCCGATCTTCAATCGGGCAAGAGATCAAAGTAGATCCACGATCCACGGAGACGAGCGAAGCCGAGTCAACGATCGATTTCTTCTTCTTGTAGATTCTTGAAAGAATGTATTGAAATTGTTGATTAAATAAAAGGTGATATTCTTTTATCTTGTTTTCTTTAAATTCCGCATCATGTTATCATTACTATTCTTGAATATTGTCTTTGTGGTGATGTGTGAATAAAACTCCGCTCGTCGGGAGTCGAAACGATCTTTAGTATGATGATGTAACAAATTTGTAATCGATTCTTGAATCCCACGAGTTTGTAAACCCTAGCAAGTTCAAGAATCGACGACCCAATTCGTTGCGATGCTTTCTTGATCGATATCGCTCGAGATTGGGGAGTTCAGATCGTTTCTTGGAATTGCTAGAGGCTAGAATATAAATGGTATCCTCGAAAGAACAAGGGTTAAGAGATGAAACCCTAATTTCATCAAGAAAACCCTAACTCTCGTCGATCACCATTGATCTAGTATCAATTCTTCGAAGGACAAGAACACGAAACCCTTTAGATTACATCACGTCTAAAGATCCGATCGACTCCTACGAGCCTCTCTTATATTCTTGATTGTTGATTGGAAATATTATCAAAACAACCGATTCTTGATTGTTTATAGTTTCTTGATTCTTGAGTAAAGAATAGTGACACGCGAATACAAATCACATCTTGAATCATGTTTTCGTTTATTGTTGTTTAACATTTCATTTCAAACGTATCAAAATACAATTGAATTGCACAATCCCTGTGGACGATCCGCACTCATTCATTAACTACATCCGACACCGTGGTTTGATTGCGGTCAATATAATTTTTTGATTGTCGTTACTTTTTACATATACACGTCAGAAAATGAATCAATCAAATGCTATGGATGAGTTGTTATTAGGATAAATTGTAATTTTCAAGGTTTTAGAAACAAAAGCCGGTATAACTCCACTTACCGACATGTTTTGAAAAGAGATCGGTCGCATCTTCCAGCGGAGAACAGATTCTGGCACGGCCGGTGGGACCTCTTCCTCTTTCCACTCCACACTTCATGTGTCGTGTTTAGCGAACGAATCACGGTTTGATATGGTTGCCCTTGGGTTCGAGGTACTAAGATTTGGTTTTGCTCACGTGCAGAAAAAAGAACATCAATGGCCTCTAACTGCTCCAGCTGCAACTGCAACTGCCGTTCCGCCTCATCTGAAGGAGTAACCTATGGGCCCCAAGCGGCCTCCTTGTTCAAGATACCAGTGGAGCAGGTAACTCAGGCCACCACTGGGCTATTCTTCGGGACCATGCTCCTACCGATGAGCTTCAACGCCCCTGTACCATTGCAAGAAGCTCAGAAGAAGTCGGTCTTTGATCGGCTTACCACTACCGCGGCCCCTTTTAACTGGTCGCCCAAACCAAGCGCCTCAGTTTTCAGCAGACTGGGCCGAAGCTCAGAAGGGCTCGCGAAGAAACCTACAATACCAGAAGGCGTTATCCCGTAGCGGATAGCCATCCCTACTCTTGAAGTCACCAAGGCGGCTTCTCCGGCTAAGGGGTCAGTCTTCACAAGACTGGCCGTTTCAGCTCCCACTCCTGGTGAAGTAACCAAGGTCGTTTCCCCTACATGAAAATCGGCCTTTTCAAGATTGGCCATTCCCTCTCAGCGAGCATCTGTTTTTGACAGGCTAGCGCCAACAACAGACTCTCATCAGAACAGGGAGCATGGAAAAGCTGATCCGACAGCGGAAGTGATCCCGGCCGCATGACATGCTCGACGTCGCCACTGGCACCGAGTGAGGAAAGCTGGGGGCAATTCCCCTTCTGGATTGACTCCGCCAGCTCCAACGGTGGAAATTGATGCTGCTGTTCCAACTGGGAACAGCTTTGAACCACTCAGGAGGGTCCGCAAGAACTCTCCGACTGCTGTGCTGAAAAGGTCTCCTTTACCTGTGGAGAATACCATAAAGGCGAAGCTTGAACAGCCCCCTCAACGGCTATCCTCTAAAATTTACAAGGTCTGGCGTCAAGTCCACGACTCGGCGATTGATCAAAATTATCCCTACCGACAGAAAAAGACGAAAGTTCAGCGAGAAGATGACCATCCTGTCAAGCCACAGAAGGTGACAGCTACTTGGGTGCCCACTGCAACGGCCCTCTCAACCTCGACCGCTCACAAGAGGAGAAAGCTGGAGAAAATCCCGGTGTTTGCGACGAATCGAAAGAACACTGAATCTAAACGCCCCAAGTCTGGGAGAATGGTGGTTCACACCATCTATATGGCATCCGGAAAAGAGGATAGCCGTATCTCCATAGGTCATTGACCGCTTACGCGATCAGTGACTAAGGCTCAGGAGCAACAACAGCAAAAGCTCCAAGAAATGCTAACAGCTATGGCCGCACTTACGGGACCGAAAGCAAGCATGGAGACATCCTCGGAGCAGCGCCGTGAGCAGGAAACTGATGCTGAATTCCTTCGGAGAATGCTTGAGAAGAAGGACAAACAGGCCGCGGAACAAGTGGCCAATATAAAACAAATGGCCATTCTATTCCAAGATATGGTGGGCATGATGATCCAGCCGGACCCTCCAGCCGAAGACCCTCCAGTAATAATTGAAGATGATAGAGGAGAGACATCAAATCCTTTGCCGACTCTGTCAGCAGCCAAGGAGGAGACCATCTCAAAAGCTGCCCTGGATGATTACATCGCTCAGCAGATACGAGTTCATCAGGCGAATGAAGCGGCTGGGCAAATTGTTAAAACAGGACAGCCCTATCCGGGTTGGTACGACCAAATAAAGTACCCTCCGGGATACACGATCCCTAAATTCCACGTATATAAGGGGACGGGAAATCCGTATCAGCACGTCGCTCAATTCAGAGCCTTATGCGGCAACACTGGAGGTAACGATAAGCTACTGCTTCGCCAATTCGTTGGCATCTTGTTGGAGACAGCATTCAAGTGGTATTCCGAACTCCCAAATAACTCTGTCAAGACATTTGCAGAGATGGAGTTGCTATCCACCCAGCGTTTCGCGAGTGCTAGCAACGCACCCCAATCACGGCATTGATCAATGCCAGGGTGAAGCCTGGAGAAACATGGGTTCAGTATGCAATACGGTGGCGGAATCTATGGTCAAAATGCGAGCAACGCATCGAAAAAGTGCCAGCGGTAGGCATGTTCGTGGGTACTCTTGACCCTCAGGCGACCATTTCCCAATTCATGATGTTTTTCAAGCCGACCACTTTCCAGGCCTTGATTGACAAGCTGGCCCAAATGGACCAGATATGCCACAGGCCTTTCTCTTTGAAGTCAGAGCCTCGAAACAAAAAAGGGAAGGGGAAAGCGACCTTCGTCGCTAATGCTCAACAGCATCCCAATGGCCTAAAACTAACAGATCGCCTGGACGAGAGACGGCGATTCTTTAATGAGAAAATGAAGCGTCCTTATTCGTTTCCTCAGGATAAAACGAGGAGATTGTTTGAACTAGTGGTGCGCAACAGGCTCATCAATTTGCCTAATCCAAAACGCCCATTGCAACCCGGTAAGGCTAATAATCCCAATTATTGCCCTTATCACCAAGCGACAGGCCATACAATTAAAGATTGTTTCGTCTTTAAGGGCTGGATTGAAGATCAATACCAACATGGAAAATTCGCCCTGTCCAAGAATTGGAAAGTAAGCCAATCTCAACCGCACGCTCTTAAAAGGGGGGACACACCGAGGGCATCGTGCTCTTTTGTCGAAGAATCTCCATGGGAGGTTGCTCTTTCAGCCAAAACAAAAAGAATGCTGAAGGATCTCCAAACATGCCCGGCGATCAAATGGAAAAGTCCGTTGGAATCCGAGGTCATCGAGGGAACGCTGAAGCCGCGCCCGACGCCAAAAATTGGTGGTGATAGTCAAAGCGCCCACACCCAGCCGTCAAAGTCTTCGAAGAAGAAGAAAAAGCCCAAAAAGCCCGTGAAGCCTGATGACAAGTGCACGGACCTGCAAAAACATATTGACGCACTGGAAGAATATAACCAGAGAGCGCGGACCCCGGTCACACTTCAAGAGTTTCTCAGCCACGTCCTTGACGACGAAGAGGATGATAATGGAGAAAACTCGTCGGATGAACATGGGGATTATGTGGTAAGCTGCCATGTGATCTCTTACTCGTCGATAGACGGTGAAGAAGCTCCTCATGCAAAGAAACTGAGGGCAAATCCTGAGCCAAAACTTCTAGGACCAACAGACGAAATGATCGATGCATTCCTGAACGAAGCTCTTCTGAAAAGCAAAGCTGATCGAGAGCGCGAAATAGCCATATTTGAAAAAGACAAACGCCGGCGACTGGACGAAAAGGTTAAAATACCCCAACCAGACCAAGGCATGCCTGCGACAGACAAGAGCAGGCTTAAAATGAAGAAAAGGTTCGCTAAAGCCATATCGATGGGAAAGAAGCTGCCACCCTCCGAAGGAAACACTTCTGATGAAATACACCTTAATGAAGAGGATGTGCATCCTAATTACTGTTTATATCATCGAAAGATTGTGCTCCCTACTGAAGAATGCAACGCCTTTAAAAATTGGTGGCAAGGGTATGTCGCTCACAGGCAGCACTTCAAGAGGATGAAGCGTGAAGCTCGTCGACAGCGGAAAAATGCGACAGACGAACGTGGAAGAGCTGCCGGAAACTGTCACATGGTTGATAGCAGGGGATCGTAAGTTCTCACCTTCGAGAGTGATTCTGAAGAAGAAATGACTCTTGGCCCTCTCTTCAAAGAATCCACCTCAGGAAAAGAGGAAGAACCGAAGAGCTGTGAGAACATTCAGCTACGCAATCGCACATTACCTGAAAATAATCTCGGACCCGTAAACAAGGGGTCGAACAAAAGGGATAAAGGAGAAGAAAAGGTCCCTGAGGATATCACCCTTGATGACCAAGCCGTCAAAGAGCTAACAGCCAAGGATCCGCCCAAGAAAAACAAGATGGATTACAACGTTCTGGTACACCTGAGGAAGATACCCTCACAGCTAAGCATTCTCGACGCCCTTCTGCTATCCAAAGAGACGAGAGATTCTTTGATCAAGGCACTATAAGAGCCCGAGCAGTTCCAAGCTTTCATCGCCGAAGAAAAGATAAAGGACGAGCTGGAAGAAGTGCATACAGCCGATATCACCTTCGGCGATGAAGATCTCCTCCTCGGGACGTGCGAGCATAACCGTCCCCTTTATGTCGCTGGATACTGTCATGATATTAAGATAGGCAAGATCCTGGTTGACAATGGGTCCTCCGTCAATCTCCTCAATGTAAGAGTGTTGAAGGAAATCTGCATGAGCGTTCAGCATCTCGCTCGTGATAAAATCACCATCTCCGGGTTTGACTCCCAGTCATCACGGACGCTCGAGTTTGTAATATTGACATTACGTTTTGGGCTGCTTGTCATGGATATTAAGTTTCATATCATTGACGCCAAGACTTGCTACAACGCTTTGCTCGGCAGGCCTTCTACACAATATCAGTGTATGAAGTATTTCAAGGATGGTGTCGAGTACACTGTGACATGGGAACTAAACCCATTCTCCGTGATCGAATTCCAAAAGTACGAAGATGAAAAATACTTCTTACCAGATTTCGAAGATACGGAAAGATACCATAAACCGAAGAACAAAGCTATCTCCACTATTCCAGTCTTCGGGAGTGACATTGAGGAGGAAGAAGAAATAGTTTATTCAAAGCCGCCCCAATACACCAAGCCGGGACCGTCCACCCCTATTCTGGTCTTCGGCAGCGACTCAGAAGATGAGGTCAATGCCGTATTTTCTGTTCGGCCATCAATACAAGTCTTCGCTGGCGATGACCGGAGTTTACAAATCGCCATGGTTCCGCAAGAGCATTACAAAGAGCTCAAAGCGCTTGGTACTTATAGTGTGCGAGAACTGCATACATTCTACGTCCCTCCCAAGTGAAAAGATGAAAAGGCGATCCTTTTTTATCAATCCACAGAAACCAAAGTGGAGAAAGAAATTTGGCATGGTGCCGATTCTACACATGACGAGCTCCAGCCCATCCGTCTGCCCAGATACTACACAGAAGGATTAAAAAAGCTGTTGAGGTGCCAAGGCGTACCCTTCAAACAGACTACTCGACAAGCTCAGTTCTACAACAGGATCTGGGACGTCCCCGGAACTCAGCGAAAATTGCCCAACGGGAGAATGGAAACGATCGGGTTTGGATATGTTCAATCCAAGAAACGGGAACGATTCCGTGACTGCTACGTTATACATGACTTCGATGAAGAAGGAAATGCTTTGTTAGAAGACGCTAACCCTGAACCAAAACGAGGTATCGCCATCAAAATGCCAAGTCCATCATTTGAAGAACAGATGGACAAGCTAATAAGGGAAGCGGTCCAAAAGGTCCGGGATGACCATAGCCGCGAAATGGCCATTTACGAGAAAGCCAGGACACAGTGCCTCCTTCAGTAGACCGCAGAGAATGACAATGCTCTTCATCGCCGGTCCATCATACAAAAGACCCAGCGCAGAGGCAAAAATAAACCAAAGAACAGAAAAAACGTTCGACAGAAGCTTAGCGGGTCTGAGATGCCACGCGATCGAGAATCGAGCAGCCGGGATCCGTCTCTTATAAAGAAGATGGTTTGAGCATATTCTTTTCCCCAAGACAAGACAAAAAAGATATTCGATCTTGCCATAAAACATCAGATGATGACACTCTAGGAGTCCAAGCATCCCGAGCAAGAAGACAAGGTCTCTCACCCAGACTATTGCTCCTATCACCAAGCAATAGGACATCCTCTTGAAAACTGCTTCACCTTCAAGAACTGGGTTGAAGACAAGTATCAACTCGGCAGATTCGCTCTATCCGACAGTTGGAGGGTAAGTCCGCCACAGAAGCATGAATCAAAATCCACTTATACGATGAGAGTAGAACCAGATCAACATCGGTTTTGGAAACGATCTCATACCTGTCACGCGATAACGCTGTCAGAAGAAGAACCCGAGAATATGAATGACCTCTCTTGGTGCTTTGAAAACAATGAAGATGATTTGATCTCAGAATTTCCACCAGCGCCAAAAGAGCTGGAAAATAGGATACATACTACTGCAAATGACCTCAGAAAAATTGACTTGGGGACGACAAACGACCCACGGCCGACGTTCGTTAGTGAACTGTTGTCTGAAGAAAAGGAGGCTACGCTTAAAGACGTGCTCATGCAGTATAAAGATTGCTTCGCATGGAACCATTCCGAGATGCCGGGAATAGATCCGGAAATAGCCGTACACAGATTGGCGATTTCTCTAGACGTCAAGCCGATCAAACAAGCACCGAGAAGAATGCGGCTCGAGCTTGAGATGAGCATCAACGCTGAGGTCAAGAAGCTAATCGACTCCGGCTTCATCCAAGAAGTTCAATACCCTGACTGGATTGCCAACATCGTCCTAGTGATGAAGAAAAATTGGACGGTGTGCATATGTGTGGACTTTCGGGATCTCAAGAAAGTTTGCCCGAAGGACGACTTTCCAGTACCGGTCACTAGCTGATGATAGATAATACGTCCACTCACGAAGTTTTCTCCTTCATGGACGGCTCATTAGGATACAATCAGATAAAGATGCATCCCGAAGAACAGAAGTATACTGCTTTCCGGACCCCTTTAGGCATATTCTGCTACAAGGTGATGCCTTTCGGTCTAAAGAACGCCGGTGCCACCTATCAGAGGGCCATGACGAAGATTTTCGATGACCTCATACATGAAATCATCGAATGCTATATCGACGACCTCTTAGTTAAAAGCAAATCATACGAGGAACATTTAGAGCATCTGAAGATCGTGTTTCAGCGCTTTCGGAAATACAACTTGAAGTTGAACCCTCTCAAATGCGCGTTCGGAGTTTCCTCGGGCAAGTTGCTAGGATTCGTCGTCCGACACCGAGGCATCGAGATAGACCCGTCGAAGATCAAGGCGATCATGGAAATGCCTCCGCCAAGGACTCTTAAGCAACTGCGGTCTCTCCAAGGGAAGCTCGCGTATATCCGATGATTTATAGCCAATCTCTCAGGCAAGTGTCGTCCTTACGGTCACCTAATGAAGAAGGGAACCCCGTTCGTCTGGGATCGCAAATGCCAAAGCGTATTGGATGAAATCAAGCAATACCTGCAGAATCCGCCAGTACTGCCTCTCCCGTTAAAGGAAAACCTCTCGTCCTGTATACAACAGCACTCGAAGGTTCTTTAGGCACGCTGTGGGCACAAGAGAACGACCAAGGGAAGGAGAGAGCCCTCTACTACTTGAGTCGAGTTCTCCTAGGGGCAGAAAGCAATTACTCCCCCATCGAAAAACACTGCTTGGCGTTGATCTTCACGATAACGAATTTCAGACACTATGCGTTGGCACATGAGGTCCACCTCATATCAAATGTGGATCCTCTCAAATACTTGATGTCAAAAGCCATATTAACGGGACGGCTCGCTAAATGGGCCCTACTCTTAATGGAATTCTCGATAACTTATCGTCCTCTCAAGGCAGTGAAAGGCCAGGCCATCGCCGACTTCCTCGCTGAGCATCCGATACCTGCCGACTCTCCCTTGAACTGCAAATTGCCCGGCGAGCATGCGTTTGACACGATCGATGGGGAGAGAAGAGAGAATGATACCAAGTGGGAACTTTACTTCGATGGAGCATCTTCCATGAAGAAGTGCAAACAAGCCACCCCCATAATCAAATCTGGAGTGGGCCTCATCCTCGTGACTCCACAAGGAGGGATGATGCGCTTTGCCTTCTCCTTAACAGAGCCGAGGACGAATAATGAAGCCAAATATGAAGCTTTGATAGCAGGTCTTGAGATCACCGTCGACATGGGAATTGAAAACCTCCTCATATACGGAAACTCCCAGCTGGTCGTTAGTCAAGTAAATGGCGAATATCAAACGTGCAAACCAGAGTTGGTGAATTACGGCGAGAGAGTGCAGCAACTGCTGACTCAAATCCCTGCCTATGCACTGGAAAACATACCGCGTGCGGAAAATAGTAAGGCGGATGCATTAGCCAAGCTTGCTAAAGAATTGGCCGACGAGAATCTCGATGACATGAGGATCGTTGTGCAAAGCCGCCGGGTTCTTGCACCAGAAGAAATGTCTCCAGAGTCGTCCGAAGAAAAAGGAGCGACCGAGCAAGCGACCCTACAAATAAAAGACCAGGAAAAGGCTAAGGATTGAAGAGAAGTCTTTATAGACTACTTCAAATTCCGTCGAACGCCTGAAAATGCATCCTCAAGACATCAGCTCATGAAACGAGCTCTGTCTTTTGCCTTCATCAATGATACTCTATATAAGAGATCAATTGATTCTCTATGGCTAAGATGCCTGGGACCTGAAGAGGCAAGGAGAGCCGTCCAAGAAACTCATGACGGACTCTGCGGTTCTCACCAAGCCGGGCCGAAGATGAAGTTGAAAATCAAAAGGATGGGTTATTATTGGCCCACAATGATTCAAGACTTTCTCGAATACGCGAAGCAGTGCCGCTCGTGCCAGATTCTCGGAGACGTTATCCATCAGCATCCAAATCCGCTACACCCAACAGTGGCTAGCTGGCCATTCGAAATGTGGGGAATTGACATAATCGGGCCCATTGAACGAGCATCGTCCAGAGGACATCGATTCATTTTGGCAACCACCGATTACTTCTCCAAGTGGGCAGAAGTAGTACCACTAAGAGAAGTGAAGATGGAGAATATCCCTCATTTCTTCAAGACACACGTCATTTATCGGTTCAGCACTCCGCAACGGATTATCTCCGATAATGGGCCAGCCTACAGAAGCCACAAAATCAGCCGCTTTACACAACAACATAACATAGACTAGAGATACTCTTCGGTCTATAATCCCCGAGCTAACAGTCTAGCTAAGTCTTTCAACAAGACCTTGACGAAGATCGTGAAAAAGACAGTGTCTCAAAATAAGAAGGACTGGCACGAGAGACTGCATGAAGCTCTCTGGGCGTATCAAACTACGTTCAAAACGTCCACGAACACAACGCCGTATGCATTGGTATTCAGCATAGAAGCGGTACTCCCCCTCGAAATAGAGTTACCCTCTCTATGAGTGGTGGTTCACTACGAGCTAACAGACGAAGAAAATGCTCACCTTCGGCTTGAGGAGCTCGACGCCCTTGATGAAACCCGGCTCATGGCGCAACAAAACCTGGAGGCTTACAAAGCAAAGATGACGCGCTCATACGAGAGATTGACTAAGCCGAGAGCATTCCGCCAAGGCGATCTCATGCGAGTGGTCAAGAAACCCATGATCCCCAATCGTGCCAAACGGGGAAAATTCGAGCCGAACTATGAAGGCCTGTATATCATAGACAAGGTCTACCAGGGTGGAGCCTATCTACTCATGGACATGTATGGTGAAAGACCTTTCAGACCAATAAACGGTCGCTTCTTAAAAAAATACTACGCATGACGAGTCACGGCCTAGGTCAACGATAGATGACGACGCCTATGTCCACTCGCTATCTTCCTAAGCCCAAACTCTATAAGTAGTAGCCGGCAAATGGACCGCAATGTCCTAAAACTAACAGCGGACCAAAATGTCCTAAAACTAACAACGGACCGAAATGTCCTAAAACTAACGACGGACCGCAATGTCCTAAAAGTTGCAGCTGACCGAGACATCTATAAATTACTACGGACCGCAACATCCCAGGGCTGACAAAAAAAAGGGTATGTCCATAAGCAAAATGGGCACGGATGAAAACCCGAAAGGGCTCCGTGAGTAAAAACAACAAGACTACCGACGAGTTTTGTGAAAACCCGAAAGGGCGCAATCTCGTTAAAAGACACTTGCAAGGTCCTCTCGACCCTGTAAAGAGAAACCACCTGCATGAGATCCTTACGACTCACAAGGGAGCAACACACTTAGGGATCTCCACGATTCCTAAGGAGAAATTACACTTACGAGATCCTCACGACTTATAAGGAGAATTCCCCTTTGAGACCCTCACGGCTCATAGGGTTCAAAAGCCTTAAGCTACAGGGATCTGAACCTGTTCTTAAGCCATCACAACCCATAGACTGCCCTACAAGCGTCTTGACCCTTGTATACAATCCACGAGCACGAATAAACATTTCCCTAACAAAGTCCCACCAGAGACTGGGGATATGCTCACACAGTGGAAGACCCTTGTAAGTCCTCTCGACTTATAAGTAGAAAACACTCTTGTAAAATCCTTACGACTTTTAAGAAACCATACACTTGGGAATCCTCACAATTCTTAAAGAGAAAACGCACTTACGAGATCCTCACGACTCGTAGGGAGAAATACCTTTATGAGACCCTTACGGTTCGTAAAGTCAAAAGCCTTAGTTGACATGATCATAACCCTGTTTGCTAAGCCACCTTTGTTCGAACCGACAAAGGCAAATGATGATTCTCTCCTGGCAATATCCCAGTCGTAGCGATGTTGATGCCTAAATCGGTATCAAATCCTAAACTCGCGGCGAAAAGTCAGCGAGCCATAAATGCAGATGAAATAGCCGAAACGATGGGGCAACTTGCAACAAAATCAGCAAGTAAAAATGTATGCATACAAAATAGCCGAAATGATTGGGCAGCTCGCAATAAAAAGCAGTGAGTAAATAAAACAAATAGCCGAAATGATTGGGCACCGCGAAAAATAGCCGAAATGATTGGGCAATCGCGACTTTCGCGATATAAAATCTGAAATGATAGAGTATCGCGGAAAGAAAAATATATAAAATGAAACTTTTTGCCCTACAGGTGAGATCACATCGATCCCTGTATACAATCCATGGGCACAAACAGAGATGATTTTAAGGTAGGAAGAGAGGAAAAGAGATGGGACTTACTTGCTAGAAGATTAGAGGAGAGGTATAGGAAGAAATTGGTAGTTTCGTGGAGTCGATGGGTCACCGGAAACGTCTTGAATCCTCGCCGGAAAGTGACCTTGGGCTAACTCTACTTGTACTCTTCTTTGAATTAGGAAATTTTGAGAATTTTTGACAAGAGATTTCAGAATGAAGAGGGCTAGGGTATGGGGTTGTATTTATAGGGTAAAATTAGGGTTTTGAAATTGAAGAAAGAATTAAAAATAGGATTAAAGGGTGAATTTAAACTCTCTAGATAAACGCAGGAAAAATAAACAGAACTGGGGTAGTAGGGGTAGGCCAAGAGTCATGTGGCCAAAGCACGGGGGATTTTACTCATGGGAGAGCCTCGGTGCCGGGCTATGGGCCGATCTCGCCGGTCGTTTGAAGGAGTTGGATGCTGGGATTTGAGCCACTTATCCATGCCTGTATTAATACAATTTTTGCACATGTTTTATTTTCTGTGACTTTTCATTTTTACGTGTATTGCACGTGTAAACTTTTGGGCTTCCAAAAAGTTTAAAAGAAAAATCAGTAAAAATAATATGTGGCTGATGGGATTCGAACACAGGGGCTATGTCATAGCAGTGCAAGGCTTTACTGGTGAGCTACAAGTGGCTTCTTGTTGTTCTTAAATAAAAACAACATTTAAAGTATACTCAGGCTTGCAAATACTCCATTCTGTACTTTAAGAAGAAAAATTTTGTACAGAAAATTCAGGGTCGTTACATTCTACCCTCCTTAAAAAATTTCGTCCTCGAAATTTATAGAAGGAAGTTGTAACAGATTCAAGAACAATTTGATTACAGTAGTGGTAAAAAGAGCTACTGAAAGTGCATGAAAAAATATGTTTGAAAGAACGAAATGATGCAAGGGTTTTGAAATAAGAAGGATTACCAGTGTTACCGTGACCTATAGTTTCGACTTTTACAGCTGCTAAAGTGAAAGCCTGACGCCGGGGTACATTTCTCCTAGCTAGAGGTACATTCCTCTTTCCTTGGGGCATATTTATCTGCCTTTGAGGCATGTTCCTTATTGCCTAGTGGAACTGATAAGGAGGCTGTGCAGGAGGTCTATGAAGAGGTGGAGCAGGTAGGGCAAGACGAGGTGCAAGAGCCTGAATGGCTGGACGCTGCGAAAAGGTGATGTGTGCTGGAACTGGGTTGCGTCCATAAGAACATGGTCCAATATCGTGAGTGGATGCGCCACAAACTAAGCATGGGCCGTTTGCACACCTGCAGTCCTTTTCTAGATGTCTATTTCTCTTGCAGTAGATGCGAAAATCTGAACTTGGTCGGTTAAATGTTACTTCCGGTCTCCTGGGTGCAAAAGTTGGCATAGTAGAGGCTCCTCCTGCCATCCGAGTTGCAGAGAGCTTCACACCGGCAGTCTGAGGTCTGCCCTTCTTCTTCACTACTGCCTCATATCGTCGGGTAGCCTTCAGCGCAAGATCATGGGTTGGGAAATTCCCTGTAGCTAATGCAGCTTGGATCTCCGGGTCCAACCCTTACTGAAATTCTCTTTCCCGGATCTCAGCAGTCGGTATGAGATGTGCCGCAAACCTATTAAGCATGGTAAATTCAGCATCGTATTCATCCACAGATTTGTTCCATATTGAACCTTGCTGCAAGTGGATGAACTGTTGTTCTATGTTGGAACGGGAAGTCTCGGGAAAATATTTCGCGTCGAATATGTTGCGAAAATTCTTCCATTCAATTAGCTGGGTGAGTCGGTTTTCTTCAGCCTTCCACCAAACTTTGGCGTTATCAGTGAGTTGCAGCTTCGCAACTCTCACTCAAGCAATCTCTGGCACTTGTGCTGCTGCCAGATCGTCTTCAATAGACCGAGCCTATTCTTCTTCCTCCAGTGGGTTTTCTTTCCCAGAGAACTGCTTCGGATGTAGTGCCCGGAATTGCTTCACTCTAGGTGTCTCGGTCTCAGGGTGATGCAAGAGGATAGCAGTCTGTTGCTGCTGATCCTCCAAGAGGCTCTTGATCGCCTCAACCAATATCGTCTGCTCATTGATAGGAGCTGCTATGGTAGGTGGTGGTGGTAGAGGAGGCGGAGTGTTTCCATTCACGTTGGTGCTGGTGTTGTTCGCGGAATCCATAACCTTGAAAGAAAAAGTAGGGTTAGGATAGATTCAAGGAATTGAAATGTAAAGAATGTATAGTTGCTGATTCATATAATTCTTGTGATATAATGCTTAGGTTTCTATGTAGAACTAACCCTGCATGGTAAGACTTCATACAGAACTGGCCTGCATGGGCCGCCAACAAAACCTGTTACGCCCCGCTTGCCGGTATACAGGGAAGGAGACGTGGCGGGCCGCGACGTATTTACTCAGAAGTAAACACGCTAAGCATAAATAAATAATATAAATAAATAATACAAGAATGACAATAGATGTAATAAAAACAACAACTTTTTATTGATAATCGTTCTTTACATACAACTGAAAAGTAAAGTACAATGAAAAAGCGATGCCTAAATAATGGCATATGAACTGAAAGAAAAGTAAGTACAAGTAATAACTAGAACTCTGACTCCTCTATAAACTGCTCTAAATCGTCCTGGCTGGGCTCGATCTCCTGAGAGTCGGGTCCTCCTGACAACATTCCAAAGATAGAAGAGAAAGGAATGTTGTTAGCGAACTAGCGCTCGGTAAGTCCTAAAAGATATAATAGAATAGACAAGTAAAAGAAATAGGGCCGGTAAATTATCTGTTTTTTATGTTAACGTAGTTGTTTGTAGTTTGGTACAGAATGTATCATTGTTTACGAGAGGAGTCCAACTATCCCGTGGACTATGAGAAATGGAAAGTACAAGGCCCCGTCAATACCCACGGGACAACGGCATGGATGTACAGTAAGTTTCTTTTAGTTTCTTTCATCGTGCCACTTATAATACATTCCGTACCAATCTACCCCGTTAAAACCCCGTAATATATATATATATATATATATATATATATATATATATTGTATAAATATAGTTAACAGACTTGCCGTGACCATGGATACATGTTGTTCATGTAACGGTTTCAGGATGTATCAAGTAGGCATGTAATCAAGTTAAGATATAGCCATGGTTTGATCAAGTCAAGTTTTGTTTGCATGTTGATATTGTTCTGGTATTCAGGTTCAGGTTCAAGTGTTCATGTACATGTTTGGTATATTGGATTCATGTTGCATTAGAGTTATGATTGGATTCATGTTTGGATTGTATTTAGATTGGACTGAGACTCAGATTGAGTTAAACACTTAAACAGATTTGGATCCTGAATTAGGTTTTGGTGTTATTGGTAACTGCTGTACATAGACGACAGGATTTATATCTTTTTCCAAGAAAATTACCATTAATAATCCCGTTTTAGTTTTCTACCTTAAATAGGCAAGCACCTACTTCCTGCGGCTCCCTGAGACTTAAGAGAATTGGTTCCGCTTAAACCTATATTTAGTAGGGTCCTTATTGTAATTTAATATAACTTGAGGGGGTTTTATGAAAAATATTTTAAATATACTTTCAAAATAAAGCTCGAGTATTTATTTATGTTATATAGGGTTTTCATGGATGTAAATGTTATAGAATGAGGTATGTTAGTGAATATATATATATATATATATATAACTTGAATAGTTCAAGGTATTTTAATGTAAAGTTTGACTTGTATTGATTCTTGATGGTATTTTCATGAAACTTGTAATTCATTTATATTCTAGAAAACATAGAATTTTTATTATATATTAAAAATAAATGATTTGATAATATTTATATAATTATTAAAAATTAATTTTAATTATTAAATAAAAAATCTCGTTTTTCTTAAAAATTGTATTAAAATTCCATCGAGATCGTATGCTCCGTGAGGAGGTCTGCATCTTGCCCTACTAGCCCATGGAAGTGCGATTATCCGCACCATCCAATAGCGGGTTCCCCGAAATGGGTTGTAGAGACATAATCGTAAGGAATTTAAATAATACTATTTATAAGAAAACGGGTATTTTATAGTTCGAGGTATTTTATTGAAAATTCGTATTTTGCCACAAGATATTGGTTTCAAGAGAATCGTTCTATGTCAAGATGTGTGTATGTGAGAGGTAGGTCATTACCTCGTGAGGTTTTCTATAAGTATTAAAGGATGCCGTATGTAAACTTCATGGTATTTAACTATAAAAGCTTAAATAAAGTTGTTTTACATAGATTTTTAAAGTGAAACTTGTTTCAAAACATTAGTTAATAACTAACAAGTAAGGTATAGTGATATGGATGAGTGGTGATTAGGATAAATTGTAATTTTCAAGGTTTTAGAAACAAAAACCGGTATAACTCTACTTACCGATATGTTTTGAAAAGAGATGATTTTAAGGTAGGAAGAGAGGAAAAGAGATGGAACTTACTTGCTAGAAGATCAGAAGAGAGGTATAGGAAGAAATTGGTAGTTTCGTGGAGTCACGGGGTCGCCGGAAACATCTCAAATCCTCGCCGGAAAGTGGCCTTAGGCTAACTCCACTTGTACTCTTATTTGACTTCAAAAATTTTGAGAATTTTTGATAAGGGATTTCAGAATGAAGAGGGCTAGAATATGGGGTTGTATTTATAGGGTAAAATTAGGGTTTTAGGATTGAAGAAAGAATTAAAAATGCATTAAAAATAGGATTAAAGGGTGAATTTAAACTCTCTGGATTAATGCAGGAAAAATAAACAGAACAGGGGTAGTGGGGGTAGGCCAAGAGTTATGTGGGCAAAGTACGGGGGCTTTTACCCACGGGGGACCGTCGGCGCCGGGTCGATCTCGCCGGTCGTTTGGAGTTGGATGATGGGATTTGAGCCACGTATCCATGCCTGTATTAATACAATTTTGCACATGTTTGATTTTTTGTGACTTTTCATTTTTACGTGTATTGCACGTGTAAAATTTTAGGCTTCCAAAAAGTTTAACAGAAAAATTAGTAAAAATAATTTATGGCTGATGGAATTCGAACACAGGGGCTATGTCACAGCAGTGCAAGGCTTTACCGGTGATCTACAAGTGGCTTCTTGCTGTTCTTAAATAAAAACAACATTTAAAGTATCCTTAGGCTTACAAATACTCCATTCTGTACTTTAAGAAGAAAAATTTTGTACAGAAAATTCATGGTCGTTACACTATGCATCTATAACGACTTTGAAACCCTGTACAAATGTAATTTATTCAAATGTATAGAAAGAGTATTTCATCCTGATTAGGAGTTATAAGTTATTTATGTTTATTAAAATCAAGAAATAATTTGTAGCTCACTGGTAAAACCTCTATACTGCTGTGACTTAGCATGTGTGTTCGATTCCCATCAGTTCCATTTATTTTTAATATTTTTCTTCTTAACTTTTTGGAAGCCCAAATGTTGCACGTGCAATACACGAGAATCGAAAAGTTTCAGAAAAATAAAAATGGATAAATGAGGAGTAACACTGATTAAAACACCTGACACGAATCTTGAGACGATTGGCTCAAATCCGACCGCCCGTTTGCTCCATCTAGCCGCCACCGATGGTCCCCTTTGCCCCAAAATGCTCCGTGCTTCGCTCACGCATCCCTTTGACTCCCCACCTTCCTCTATATTGTTTGATTACTCTGCATTCAATCAGAGACCATTCAAATCCTCATTAACACCATTATAATTCTTTTTAATTCAAAATTTTTAATTCTCATACACTCAATTCTTCACTATAAATACACCCCTTCCCTAACTCTTCCCCATTCTGAAAATCCCTATTAAAAATTCTCAAAATTTTTTAAGTGCAAAGTGGAGTTAAGTAAGAAAAGCGGAGAAGCGATCCAATCTCAACAACCGGAGCTTTCCCGACGCTATCGCGACGTCAAGGAGACCCCTTCTCTTCCTTACCCTCTTGTTAATGCTACGCAACTAGTAAGTCCTTTTTCTCTCCTTTTCTTTTCATCTCAAATCGTATTCTAAAATCATACCGACAAAATGGAGATAACATTAAAAGTCTTTTCTTTTAAATGTTTTTATCATTCTTGATAGATAAATGTTACATAATCACCCTAATATCACTTCAAATCAATATTCACATCATTTTCCTATTTTTGTAACCAAAATTCTATATAAAATAACCATATAACGAAATTTTCAAAAAATACCATGAACTTTAGTATAACCGTTATTTCGATAACTAGCATATATACCTTTAGGAAATTTATGGGGTAACGACCTACCTCACACACACTATGGATTCATAGCACGATGTTTAGATGTATGGTTAATTTAAAAGAATACGTTTTTCAAATAAATACCATCACTTTATAAAAATACGTTTTTATCGATATTTTTACCGCCTTTTGCAATTGATCCTTTGAAACCCTCGTTAAAGGACCCGCTAATGGATGGTGCAGATTATCGCACATTTTTGGGATAGTAGAGTGAGATGCAGATATAAGTCGATGTCACACACCCCACAAGTTTTGTGGAGAGAAGGAATTTACAAAAAACGATTTTAAGACAAGTAACATCGACTAAACTTCCAAGATCATTCAGAAACCTTAACTAGCTAAACTAAAAGAGATTCTAAACTACTGTGACAGTGGTTTATACCTCCATGATACAAGTCCTTCAGGTCTTCTTCTTCTTTCCTTATGCCTTTAAAAGGTGCAGATCAAGCTCGGTCATCGGCCTCCTCGTGTCGAAGATGATCCACCCAAGAGTCTATGGTTCAAGCTCTAACCTCAATAATGAGGTAACTAAAGTATATAGTTTTCAAATCTAGATAGCTTAGGAGATGTAAAGAGTTAATTGGACTAATTTATCTCAATGAACCCTAGAATTCACAACACACGTGAAGGTTAGGGTTTGAGAGAGAAGAAGGAAAGGAATGGAGAGAGAGTGCAAAAACTAGAATGATGATAGAATGAGAGCAAGTGAAGAATGGCTAAGTCTTTTTCAAAATCAAGCATGAAATATTTTTCTATAGAAAAATATAACCATGCTTGAATAGTAAGGTCAAATGAATAAACTAAAGAATTAACCATGCTTCAAACCATACCACAAACTTCTCCATTTTCCAGCTCATTATCTATTTTACCAAAAACAGATATAACCAAAATGAGGTGTCTCCTTCTAGAAGTATATCTCATAAAATTACAAGAATGCCCTCACCATATATACATACCCATATTCGTACTACAAAAAATACGAATACCAAGAGATAAAAATAATCCAATAATATAATACTAGAATGCGGCTTAATCCTAAGCCCACTAGTATTATCCGTCCAAATAACATCCGTGTAGCTAGTACACGTATATGATCGGAACCCTGCACGTAAAAACTATACGGCCTCTACATCATTTTGTCTCAACCAGGGAAACCCTCTGTGTGGGACTCTAAAGACTCGACAGTACGCTGGCAGTGGGTTTAACCATAAGTCCGTCAGTGACACTAGCTGTACGTAACGGCTACCGAGGTACCTGTCAAAAAGAAGGCCGACGATCAAATTCATCCGAACCCCTACCGAGCATATCCATGACAATCTCTGTACAGTTCGGTATGTTCGTCCGAGAGTATCGCATGTCGGGTCTAGGGGGTGGAAAACGTCAGACCCCTAATAACCTGACAAGTCGTGCTGATGTAGCTCAAGACCATCCGAGAATCTACTGGTCTAACTATAAGTAATTCTCAATCCACCATGACCAGGGACTTATGGTGTTGGCCAACCGAACACAGCATGACATCGACTCCCTATACCGAGAGAGACGAATCCCCAATAATCGTTCACTGCCTTCATGTGGCTCGGGACTGTACCCAACTAGAACCGGTTTGCACGACTCAGTAGAGCCGTGGTAGGGTAGTAATCAAAGCACAGTGGAAACTCACACGAGACAAATGACGACCTCAGGTCGACAGACTATCTGCACTCATGTCACCAAAGAACTGCTATCTGACGTTAGGTATAATACCATCTAGCCAGTTCTCGGCGAGTCCATCTAGTGTACTCACCCCCAGTGAGCACTTGTATACAATCTTAGGTGCACCACACCAATGGCTACGGGACCAACCATCGCCCCTCATCAGGGTCTAGATATGTATACACCAGTCTACTCTAGAGTATCAATGCCCGGTCTCGATACTCCTATGACTAGGGATATTTTAAGGATGTGCTTATCGACTAGCCGGCTCCCATAAATATGATTGCCATCACAACGCTGGTAGTCAAGTAAGGATCCTACGAGCTTTATCAACATGCATATGAGATATGAAATAACAAGTAAAACATATCCCATGTTAAGATAAAGACAAACCAAATAGCATACTATCATATCGAGCAAGATTGTCCTGTACATAAATATTCCTAGCATCCTATACAATTAAGGCCACTATGGCATACATATCCAACAATCTCCCACTTACACTAAGGCATGTAATTGGCGTATTAAGTACCCAACGTCTGCACTAGAGCTAGTTCCTGGCGTACCGCATACCCAACTTCTCGAACAGTCTCTCGAACTGGACTTGAGAGATGACCTTGATGAATGGATCTTCCGTGTTGTCCTTTGTATTTACTCTCCGCACCTTGATCTCCTGGCGATCCACTATCTCTCTGATCAATTGATACCGACTCAAGATATGTCTGGATTTCTGATGGGACTATGGTTCCTTTGCTAAAGTCATGGCTCCATTGTTATCGCAATACATAGGTATTAGATTAGCAATGGATGGAACCACCTGAAGTTTAGAAAGGAACTTTCTCATCCAGACTGCCTCTTTTGCGGCATCGTTAGCAGCAATGCACTCAGCCTCTATCGTCGAGTCTGCTACGGACCTGTTTGGAACTCTTCCAACAGACCGTCCCTCCGTTGAGGGTAAACACATAATCCGAGATGGATTTAGAGTCATCCTTGTCACTTTGGAAGCCAGAGTCGGTAAAAGCCTCGATCTGGAGGTCCCATTACCGTACACCAAGAACATCTTCTTAGTCCTTCTCAGGTACTTAAGAATGTTCTTTAACGCTATCCAATATTTCTCACCTGGGTTGGACTGATACATGCTTATGACGCTAAGAGTGTAAGCTCTGGTATATAACATCGCATACATTATCGACCTTACCGCCGAAGCATAGGGTACTATGCTCATGCGATCCCTCTTCTCATCAGTCTTGGGAGACATCTCTTTGGAGAGGGTGATTCCATGACAAGCGGGTAAGTTACCGCGCTTAGAATCTTCCATACTAAACCTCTTTAGTACGGTGTCTATGCATCCCGACTATGAAAGTCCCAACATTCTTTTAGATCTGTCACGATAGAGCTTAATTGGAACGATCATAAAATTCCTATATTTTCGCGTATCATTTCTTTAATAAAATATTATAATTATTTTTGGTATATTTTGTTTTCTAATAAATATATTATTTTATCACTTTATCTATTTTATTCATTTTATAATTTTTCAAAGCCCAAACCCAAGCCAAGACAAATCCATTTGATTTCTTTCTTTTCTTTTTCTAAATCCACTTTTTTTTCAAGGTGTGACATATATTTAATTCTTGTTAAATATGTGCATTAACAACTTTATAGCTCAGTGGTTAAGTCCTTCTATTGTTATTCCATAGGTCATATGTTCAAATTCTTATTCTTGCAATTATTTTTTTTAATTAATTTTTATCCATTTCATAACCTACAAATGAGACATTTCATTTCATCTTCTTTTTAACTCCCAAAATAATTAGAATGGTTATGAGCTATAATTTATTAGAATTTATGTGGTCATAAACCTTTTTTTATATATCACCCCTCTTTCTTTTCTTCATCACACATTTCTATCATTTCACATTTTTCTTTTTATCTAGATTTCTCGAAGAAGAACATGAAGAAGTTCTCAAGAATGTCTCGCTAGAAATGCGAGTCTATCGGCGGATAGACAAGCCCGGTGATAATACCGGCTTGTGTATGTAAGTCCCCTTCATTTCTTCTCCTTCTCTTGTTGAATCATCCTCATCTTGTCATATCTTCTCTGATTTCCATACTTGCTCATTTCGTCTGTAAACTTCTTGTTTAGAAAACACATAAAATAAATAGATAACCTAATAGTTAATTGTTTTGTAAACTTATTTACCTTCATGAATAGGATACATTTTTAACTAGTAGTGATTATCTTGTTTCATGTTTTAGTAGTTATGAAAATATGTGAATCGTATCATTCTATATTACATATCATCACATAACGCGATTGTTTATTCAAAACAAAAGAAAAGTGTTTAATAATTTTTGTGTAGAATGTTTATTAATCTTTTATATCAATTTTAGTATATATATCATGACCGATTCGTATGCTTGTCCATATGCCTTTCATAATTTATTGCTCGCTATTTTTATTTTATTTTATTTATATTTAGTTTTTTAAAAAAATGTGATTTCAAATAAATACCATGACTTTGTCAATCTCAAATACCACCTTGAAGAAATACCTTTACATTCAAAATAATTTTTAGAAAATAAATCTTGACTTCTGGACATTCTAGGAAAATTAAATTATATACTAGATAGAATTTCAGGTCTGTAGTAAAAATTTCATATCAAACCGAATAACGGTTTAGGTGTTACGTAGTTTTTTATTCACTGTTTTTAAAACCAGAAAACTGCCAATAAGGGTCTTCTTCGAGAGATCATAATTCTGTAATTGTTGATCCAAATTAAGTGTTTTCAGATGTTTTGAATATCTATATCGAAATATTTAGATTTTCTTAGTTTTAATTTTTTACTGAAAACCGACGTAAAATATAGAAAACCGCGTTACAATATTTAGTGACGAATCTGAACAGAATCTGTCCTGATTCGCACACTATTTTTAAATAGGACATAACTCGAACTCCCGATACCTGTTCGTGACAAAATTTAGATGTGTAGATGCAAAATTGATATAATTTTTTGCATATTATATTACTTATAAATGCATGAAACAATTCGATATAGGCTTTGCAATATAACGTATAGTTGCTGTCCAGAAATCTGAATTTCTGTTTTAAACGCTGATGTTAAAACGATCATAACTAGAGATTCAAAAATCAAAATCGTGCAAATCTTAGTGTTTTGGATAAGTACTCTGAAAGACCTGCAATTTTATAATAATTTTTGTAACCTGAAACCCGATATAAATTAACTCAAACCGCGTTTTAAAAATGTGTAACGATGCTGAACAGATTCTGATCTGTTTTGCGTGACGATACGAAAACATGTATACCTCCCAAATCGGTAGTCGTATTTAGGCGAGACTGGAATTCACATGTGCATAACACTTAAGGCTATGTTTTTGTTTATATTCTGACTTCAAATGACTTGATTAACTAGTCGTACATATCGCATATTTACAATATTGTTTTTGGACATTTCTTGTATACTTATCTCATATCATGTTCTGTAATTACTTATTTATTTTTATCTATATGATTTGTGATTAAACTATTACATCTTAGAATTGACTTGATCTTGACACAACTCAATTATGAATACTTGGACCCAATATGTACACTTGACTTGACTTGACCCGAACCATGAATACGTAATGACTTGACATGAACACTTGACATGAATACATGAACAATTGACTTGAATACTTAAACTCGACTCGATACTTGAATTGCACTCTCTTATGTATTCATGGATTTGGGCAAGACTTGTAATTTTAATCACAGACTAATATACGTGGAGTGTTGGGGGTAGTTTGAGTATGAATCCAACGGAATCTCAGGAGCCCCATTACTAAAATAACGTTGCTGTAGTACCGGGCTGAAATGGTAAAAATAATGTTGCTGTGGTATCGGGCTAAAACGGTACATCAAGAATTCATGAATAAGGGCCCATGTTTCCAAGCCCCTGGATGATAGCCTGTTGGGTTTGGAATACTTCAATAACAATTGAAATCCCGCTATTTTGGCCCGTGATTTCTTACCCCTGAACGATAGCCTTGGTTTCGAGAATACTCTTGAGATTGGTTGATATTCACACGTGAACTGACATTAGGATATATTACCTTGTAAAGACCTTTTAGAACACTTGCATTCACTTCATGTTCACTATACCTACACTCCACGGCCATGTTATACTTGTTTGTCATACTGATATAGTTGACATACACATTATTATGCACGCTGCTATACTTGTTTACATGTTCATGATTTATATTCATTCTATACTATATATCGTATTACACCTTGTATTTCATTTATATATATCATACCATCCTTTTGGGGACTTACCGAGCGTTAGTTCGCTGACGGGCATTCCACCCATCTTTCTTTCTTTTTTGGAATGTTCATCAGGTGATCTAGGGACTAAGGAGGTGGAACAGGAGTACAACCAGTTCACAGCACAGGCTGATCTCTAGTTTCTTTCAGCTTTTATTTCAGTAAGCCATATGTTTAGGCTTTTATATTTATGTTTCTTATTTCAAACATCATATATCAGTTTAAATCTTTTAAACTTGGGAATATAAATATACAAAGTGGTTGGATTTTATTTTCACGTGTCTATTCTTGTCATCATTATACTGCTTACATTATACTTAGCATATTTATTTTAAGAAAGGACCTTTTCGAAATAAATACGTCGTGGGCTTTCCACGTGCCGTTACCACTCTTTTGGGAAGCGGGACGTGACAGGTTTTGTCCCCAGAATGTACGAGGCATCGTCCATGACTTTCATAGAGAATTTCTGTGACAAGAACAGTTTGGCCGATTGTAGCATAGAAATATCATTTCCTATCAGGAGAATGTCATCCACATATAAAACAAGGAATACCACAGTTCTCCCTGCAATCTTTTTATAAATACAAAGTTCATCTACATTTTTGATAAAGTTAAATTCCTTGACCGTCTCATCAAGTAGACGTTCCAACTCCGCGATACCTGTTTTAATCCATAGATGGATTTAAGCAACTTGCATACCTTTCTGCTGCTCCCACTGTCTATGAAACCCTCTAGTTGATCCATATAAACACACTTTTCTAAACTTCCATTTAGAAAAGCGGTTTTAACATCCATCTGCCAGATGTCATAGTCATAGAAGGCAGCAATGGCAAGTAGGATCCGAATGGATTTAAGCATCACAACCGGTGAAAAAGTTTTATCATAGTCCAATCTTGGTTTTTGACGAAAGCCTTTAGCAACAAGTCCAGCTTTGTAGGTTACTACCTGTCCATCTACACCAATCTTCTTTTTGAAGATCCATTTGCATCCTATGGGTTTTACCCCAGTAGAAGCAAAATCCAAAGTCCTTACTTTGTTTGTGTACATGGATTCCATCTCGGATCGCATAGCATCCAGCCACTTCACCGAGTCTCTACTCGTGATGGTTTGCTGAAAACTAGTCAGTTCATCATCGTCGATGATGCAATCTTCTCGATACCCATCTATGAGAAAACCATAGTATCTCTCGGGCGGATGAGACTGTCTACTAGATCTACGGAGTGGCGTATGTATGTTCGGTTCCATTGAAATCTCAGGTTCTACTAAGTTTTCAGTAATAGTTTGTGGTTCTGGAATTTCTTCCAGCTCTATTGCGCTCCCACTTATCTCATTTTCAAGAAATTGAGTTTTCATGAGCGGGCATGATGAGAAACAAAGACCTTTTGTTCCTCAGCGTAATAGAAATAATACCCCGTAGAATTCTTGGGGTATCCCACAAACTTACACAATACTGGACGTGCCTCGAGCTTGTCCGGATGAACTTTTTTGACAAAAGCAGGACAACCCCATATCTTTAGATACTTAAGACAGGGTTTCTTCCCACTCTACATTTCATATGGAGTGGTAGGAACAGACTTAGTTGGAACCTTATTCAATAGGTATGCAGCAGATTCTAGTGCATAACACCAGAAGGATGGCAGCAACTCAGCATTACTCATCATAGAACGCATCATATCAAGTAGGGTACGATTCCATCTTTCTGATACACCGTTGTGTTGTGGTGTGTATGGAGGAGTAAGCTAAGAGAGAATTCCATTCTCTTTTAGATATTCTAGGAACTCGGCACTTAAGCATTCACCACCTCGATCAGATCAGAGCATCTTAATACTTTTGCCGGTTTGCTTTTCTGCTTCATTCTTATACTCCTGGAATTTCTCAAAGGCCTCAGATTTATGTTTCATCAAGAATACATGTCCATACCTTGAGAAATTATCGGTGAAAGTAATGAAGTAGGAATAGCCACTTCTTGCATGCGTAGATATTGGCCCACACACGTCGCTGTGTATGAGTCCCAGGAGCTCAGTAGCTCTTTCTCTGTGTCCGATGAATGGAGTTTTTGTCATTTTTTCTCTGATACATGATTGAAAAGTTGCATATTATTGATACTCAAAAGGATCTAAATATCCATTTTTATATAACTTAGTCAATCGTGTTTCATTGATATGACCAAGTTTACAATTCCATAAGAAAGCTTGATTTTATTTTGGAGTCTTTCTTTTAGCGTGTTTTGGACGTTGAAAACTTGATGTTAATTAAGAACGTATATTCCGTTATTAATTGTACCCGACCCAATCATTTCCTGATTTAGGTGAATGTTTATGATATTGCATTCAAGTGCAAAATTATATCCTTCATTAGATAACAAAGATACAGATATAATATTACACATCATACTGGGTACATAAAAGCAGTTATGCAATAACAAAATATATCCACTCGCCAATCCTAGGTGATATCCTCCTACTGCAACAGCATCCACACTCGTTCCGTTACCAACCCTGAGGGTCATATCACCTTTTCTCAAAACTCTACGTTTTCTCAGCGCCTACAAAGAATTACAGATCTGAGATCCTGATCCGGTATCCAATACCCAGGAAGTAGAGTTTATAAAGAAACAGTTTTCAATCACGAATACACCTGAAGATGAAGCCACAACTTGCTTCGTGTCCTAATTCTTGGCTTTTAAAGCCCAGCGATCCTTCTTCCAATGTCCTTTTTTGCGACAGTAGAAGCATTCTTCGTTTGTGGCTGACCCCCAATTCTTTTCTTTTCCCTTACCTTGCACCTTTTGCATACCTCCCCACTGTTGATGGGGGCCTTCTTCTTCTTCTTCCCCTTGGCCTTAACCTTGGATTTAGTGGAAGATTCCCTAATAAACAGAGCAGGTGTTTCCTTAGGTTTCTTCAAGGTGCCCTCTGCCACCCTCAATATGTTGAGAAGCTCAGGAAGTGAAACTTTCAGTTTTTGCATATTGAAATTCAATATGAATTGGGCATAGGTGGAGGGAAGGGACTGTAGAATTAAGTCGGTGTACAACTCATTCTCTAACGTAGTTTCCAGTTCTGCGAGCTCATCAATGAGAGTAATCATCTTCAGGACGTGGTCCCCAACAGATGATCGGACAGCCAACCTCGCTTGAAACAATTTCTTCGAATACTCGTATCTTGCGATATGAGATTGCTCTCTTTATAAATCTTTGGTATGGAGGAAAATAGAAGTAAGGTCCATTTTCTCGTGCCGCCTCTGATGTTCATTATTCATGGAGGCCAGCACAAGACACTTGGCTTTCGCGCAATTAAGATCCCAAGTCTTACGGACTTCAATGTCCACGACCGAGGATTCTGGACCTGGAACGGGGGAGCTTTAGCCGTGAGGATGTATGCAACCTTATCATAAGTAAGAGTTATATGGACGTTCCTCAGCCAGTCTTTATAATTAACCCCAATGAGTTTGTTTTTATCTAATATTATCTTACGTCCCATCATAGTCACTGCAATTAGGAGAGAGAGAAAGGAAACACTAAGCATTTGATCTTGCAAGTTTAGATTGATTATTAGTTTATCTAAACAAGATGACTCCCACTATTTCCTCGAATTCTCCTTCAAACCCTGAAAGAAAAATTAGTCAGGATTAATCGCATCCTACAAGTTCGCTTATCTTTTGGCCAGGCCAGTGTTGGTACTTTGGAGGGAGGTTCCCCATGCTTTCGCACAGACCCAACTATCATTATGTGATAATATTGAAGGAAGCCTACCAAAACTACCACACTCCATAAGGTATGCAACACTAGCAAGTTTCCTGTATGTTCGAAACTCCCAATGTGGTTTTTGCCCCAAGCGCTTATAACCTTGACGAAGGTCAAAACATTATAAGTCACAAGTTAAGTTGAACCTGTTATTGTCCAGATTAATCTAGACCCATTCATACAAGCTCTTGACGAAGGTCAAAACAGCTGTACGCCTGTCCTAGATTAATGTGTCTATCTATGCTATGGATAAGCACCCACTAGCTACCAAACACTATGCCTTGGCGAAGGTCAAAACACATAGCATGAATACTTGTGGATACTTATCTGAAATGACAGAGGGCTATGGCTGGTTTTGGCGAAAACCGTTAACGTAATGAACTTGATATGGTGGAAGGAACCGAATAGCTTTTGAAAAGGAGTGGTTTAAACTCCGCTTTTAAAAGTTATTTTTGAAGAAAACCGAGTGGATTTGCAATTGTTCCAATGACGTCAGATTTTAGGTTTATTACTTTGTATTAAGTGAGATTAATGCGGTCCTATCAATTAACCTTATCACAACACAAAAAGAATGAAAATAGAATGTACGTATATGCCACTCGCATTCGCCATGGGGCTCCATTATGCACCGTTAAGTTACTTAAGTAACGGCAAAGCGGGGACTGGACTAGCTCGGATGCAAAACATATACAACATTTATTTACACACACACACACACATACACACACACACATATTACAAGCATGATAAGAAACATCACAGAAAACTAATAAGCAACAAGAATAGCGGATAATTTTGGAACCCCGAGTTTCATTTGAGCCATAAATGAAACTCGACGTTCTCTGTCGTGTGGATAGCTTGTGTAATGAAGCACCTAAACCCTTACGAGTGCAGCAAGCTACCCGCCAATCCCAGAAGCGAGGCAATCCCAATCAATAAAGTGAATGGGCCACCCAGCGCTTCACGGAATTCGGTAACTTATGTAACCCATCATGGGTCATCCTATATCCCCTACGAGTGTGGCCAGTAGCCCGCCAATTCTAAAGTAAGGCACCTTGGTCTCAACGCCATGAGATAGGGCCCTATTGCCCTCTAGATTCCGGCTACTCGAGCACACCTCTGCGGGGCAATCCTAGTACAGAAAAAGAAAAATATATACAACGGTGACATCGACCTCAACCCGGCCGTTCCCCGATAAAAGAATATACAAACGGACGGAAACGGCAGTCCACATATCGGACGCTCGCTCTGCAATAATGAATATACATATGAATCAACACTGTACTACAACCATTGCACAATAGGCCATCCACCACGACAAATTATCCATAACAGCAGCGCAACACAGAACATCAAGGCGAATATCATGTTTGTAAACCCATCTGATTGTACATATAGCAACCAGTCGGGTTATACTGCTCAATGATATTCACGGCCGCAAAAAAAATACACGGATAATCAAGAATTTAGAATTTCAATCGATTAAAACTTTTCGCATTTACCCCATGTACAAACCAGTATACAAACAAATTTGGGCAAAAACCAAATGTACTAAAACTCACATTTTCATGAACCTGAACCCCAGAAAAACTTTGGAGCACCTTAGCCACAATTAGGCCACGGATCCGCTGCCAAATGACCTATCTGACCGTGGATTAGCGGTCTAATTAGGAGCTCATGTGCTCAAATTTTTTTCTTGGTTCTAGATAATCCTGCATATAATTTTAAGGTCATTGAAAATATTTTTTGAACAACTTTAAAAATCAAACATCAAGCTAGTAATGAAGATGCAAGTCGGATAATTTCTGTTGATCGAAATTCTAAATACGTGCTAACTATCTAGTTAAGGTTTACTGACCGGCTCTTATACCATGTAAATCGATGTCACACACCACAAGGTTTGTGGAGAGGCGGAATTTACAAAAAACGATTTTAAGACAAGTAACATCGACTAAACTTCCAAGATCATTCAGAAATCTTAACTAGCTAAACTAAAAGAGGTTCTAAACTACTGTGACAGTGGTTTATACCTCCAAGATACAAGTCCTTCAGGTCTTCTTCTCCTCTTCTTGAGCTCCTAGAAGTTGCGGATCAAGCTCGGTCGTTGGCCTCCTCGTATCGAAGACGATCCACCCGAGAGTGTAACAACCCTAAACTTTCCGTACAACTTTCTGTACAAATTTTTTCAAAATACAGAAAGATATTCTTTTGCCTGAGCACAGGTTATAAGTTTGATTTGCTTTTGAATAGTTAGAAGGAACTTGTAGCTCAGTGGTAAGACCTTGCACTGATGAACCGAAGCATCAAAGTTCAAATCCCATCACCCATATTATTTTTAATATTAATTTCTTTTTAAATTTTTAGAAGTCCAAGGGTCTACACGTGCATAACTTGTAAAACTCAAAAGTCATATGTAAAACAAACTGACATAGGAGTATCACCATACGACATTGGACACGTGGCAGCGAGCCCCGGCCCGACTCGGGCCGGCGACTCGGCCGGCGGGGCCAGGTGAACTCGGCCAAAATCCGAGTTGGCCTTCATGACTCTTGTGCCTCTTGGTCTTCTTAAAGCCTCTGTATACTTTAATTTCTCTCCACAATAACAGAGACATTAAAAACCCCCATTAACCTTTTACAATTTTTAATACATTTTCAATACAACTTTTCATCTATCCTAAACCCTAAATTACCCAATAAATACCACCCCTAAACACACACCCCTCAGTCACAAATTTTTTCCAAACTCTCAAGAAAACTCTATAGAAATTTTGTGTACAAGTGGAGTTAGCGAAGGGCGAACTTCCGACGACGACTCTAGGAGCTCCCGGCGACGAAACGACTCACCGACAACTCCTACGTCATCCTCTCCCTCTTCTCTTGAATCTAATCTCATAAGTCCCACCTCCCTCTTCTCTATTCCATTCTAAACATTTGTAAAACTAAAACCCGACGGAAGCGGAGTTAAATCCGACTTTCGATTCGGTTTTCTTTGTAAAATTCAATTTTCCTTAACACAACCATACAAAACTCTTACATCTTGACTATTAATCATTAATAAAACATATGAAACAAATTCCATTTCAAAAGAATGTATATTTCAATTTTTATCATATTTTTTCAGTAAAATACCATGTAATTTAGTTTCAACTTTAAAACATCATATTTTTTGCTATACATTTAAATAGATCACGAGGTAATGACCTGCCTCTTCACAACACTCATATGCAACATAGCACAATACCTTTCGGGAATATAGAATACGGGAATACGAATTTACAATTAAATACCTTTTACTATTAAAACTGTTTTCTACAAGATTACGTATTTTTACAAATCTTTTCAAAGCGCCGCTACAACCCATTTTGGGGAACCCGTCTGGGATGGTGCGGATTATTGCACATCCCTGGGCTTAGTAGTGCGAGATTCAGACCTCCGCAAGGAGCATTCGAACTCGGAAGATTTAGAAATACAAATATCTTAAGAAAATGAGATTTCTAGAAAAAATAATAAATTAAAATTATTTTATATAAACATATATATATATATATATATGTATTATCAAAATATCTATTTTTGATATAATATAAATATTCTAACTTTTCCAAATCAAAACAATCACTTTACATAAAAATACCATAAAATTCTATACAAGTTCAATACTTTACAACTAAATACCATGTATTATTAAAAATAGGTTTATCTCACTAGAAATGTCACATATATAAAATCTACATTTATGAAAACCCTAAAGACGATAATTAAATACTTGAGCTGTATTTTGTAAATTATACAAAATTATTTTACATAAAACCCCCTCAAGTTTTATAAATTACAATAAGGACCCTAGTAAATATAGGTTTAAACGGGACCGGTCTCTTAAGCCTCAGGGAGCCGGAGATATGGGTGCTTGCCTATTTTAGGTAGACAACTTAACAAATGGTGTTATCAATACGGTAATCGTCTTTGAAAAAGACACAAATCCTGCAGCCAATGTGCAGCGGTTACCGATAACATCAAAACAATCAGGATTCAATTTCTTTTGTAATTGTCTGACTCAGACTGAGTCTTACTATAATCAACCTGACTTGAATGAGATTCAAGTATCAAACTACAATTCAACATGAATCCATAAATCCATATATTCAATCTATTCAATCTGTATTGATTGAACCGAACCATGGATATACATCCATCTACATGATTCATACATCTACATGATTCTACAGTTATATCCATTTACTGATATCATAGTTTCGGTAAGTCATCCATCTATACAATTCAAGACAATACAATACAATACAATACCATCAGTACAATCATTACTATCAATATATACAAGGGGTATTGGGGTAGTTCATGCATGAATCCAACAAAATCTCAAGAGTCCTCCTAGATCATGGATCCATGTCTACTAACACAAGCAAGCTATCATGAGGGCCTGTGTTTCCTTGCTCCTGGATTACAGCCTGTTGAGTTTGGAATACTTCAACACTAGGTTGAAGTCCTGTTACTAACAATTGATTCGGGCCCGTGGTTCCCTATCCCTGGATTACAACCTTTTGGGTTTGAGAACACTCTTGAGATTGGTTGACATTCACCCTTGAACTTATACGTTAATACTAAATATAACATTATAACAATATCATACCATTTAAAAGTTACACACTCTCTCTCCTTCTCTCTCTCTGTCTATTATACTTCTCCTCCATCTTTGGGACTTACCAAGCGATTTGTTCGCTGACGACATTCCTTCTCTTTCTTCTTTGGAATGTTGTCAGGTGGATCGGACGCACTAGAGCACGAGACCATTCAGGAGCATTCGGAACAGGCCCTTGAGCAGTACACCGAAGACCCAGAGCTATAGCCACTTGTACCTATTTCATTTCAGTACTTTCCATTTCTGTTATGCCACTGTTTAGGCATCGCTTTCCTTCACATGTATTTACTTTCCATGCATTGTACAAAAGAATGTTAATAAATAAAGTTGATGTTTCATTACATTTGTCTCTTGTGTATATTTCTTTTATATTGCTTAGTTACGCTTAGCGTATTTACTTCTGAGTAAATACGTAGCGGCCTCATCGCGTCCTCCGCCCGTATACTGGGAAGCGGGGTTGTTCCCCTCCGAAAGATGGAGACGCGACCGCGCAGGTCCGTCTTGCCTGAAATTCGGGGCAGATGATAGTTGGTGCTATCCGTCCACCTCTCCGAAGATGCCAAGTTGATTTATGGCACCATGTATCGAAGGTTTAAACGGATGCGGCCGATATAACAGACTTCGTCAGATTTCCCCTCATTTGAGGGGTTTTTGATTGTGGGGACGCTCTTCCCTGCAGGCACAAGCCCCTGCAGTTAATTACGCTATCGCATCGCGGTAACAACTTTCTCCTTCTCCAGATGGTCACTTCGTGTCGTGGGTGTTTGTTTTGTGTTTGGTTGCTCGTGGATTGTATACAGAGACTAATTTATGTCTTCGCCCGTAGCGCGTGGACTAGTCCAAATCCGTATCTTTCTTAGATTTGAGTTTGGGGGGTTGGGTTTAAGGATACGTTAGCCTCATTTGAGACTAAGATCTACTTAAACATTTGTTAAGGATAAGTTAGCCTCATTTTAGACTAAGATCAACTTAACAGGACCATTTAGATCCAACAAGAGAGAGCATTTGAACTCTATTGTTTAGTTTAGGGACATTGCGGTCGATTACCAGTTTAAGGACATGGTGGTCCAACGTTAGTTTAAGGACATTAAGGTCCATTGTTAGTTTAAAGACATCACAGTCGAGGTTAAGGACATCATAGTCCATGGGTTTAAGGACCCCACAGTCCAATGTTAGTTTAAAGACATCACGGTCGAGGTTAAGGACATCATAGTCCATGAGTTTAAGGACCCCACGGTCCAATGTTAGTTTAAAGACATCACGGTCGAGGTTAAGGACATCATAGTCCATGAGTTTAAGGACCCCACAGTCCAATATTAGTTTAAAGATATCACGGTCGAGGTTAAGGACATCATAGCCCATGAGTTTAAGGACCCTACAGTCCAATGTTAGTTTAAAGATATCATGGTCGAGGTTAAGGACATCATAGTCCATGAGTTTAAGGACCCCACAGTCCAGTGTTAGTTTAAAGACATCACGGTCGAGGTTAAGGATATCTTGGTCCATGGGTTTAAGGACCCCACAGTCCGATGTTAGT
Source organism: Agapanthus africanus (assembly GCA_030015575.1). NCBI lineage: Eukaryota > Viridiplantae > Streptophyta > Magnoliopsida > Asparagales > Amaryllidaceae > Agapanthus > Agapanthus africanus. Next base: position 102,620,062 of record JASDDO010000028.1, on the reverse strand, counting down.
TTAAAGACATCACGGCCGAGGTTAAAGATATCATGGTCCATGGGTTTAAGGACCCCACAATCCGATGTTAGTTTAAAGACATTAGGGTCGAGGTTAAGGACATCATAGTCCATGAGTTTAAGGACCCCACAGTCTAATATTTAGAGACGTCATAGTCTATGAAATGTGTGGTCGTCGGGACCCGTCACCTCTTTGAAGACGTTGAGGAATTACAACGACAAATATCAAAGGAGTGAAGAGATGTACCCTTGAACCAAGGTGAGTTGATTGAAAGAGCAGATGTGCTCAGTTCAAGATAAGTTGAGGACTTATGGCCAGAATTGGTCTAAGTCCAAATAAAATGTTTAATATTTTTTTTTGTTCTGGCTATTAAGCCTTTATTTGGGCTCGGCCCTTTTAATAATGCTAAGTATTGGGTTCTGACATCTTTTGTCTTCATAAGAACAAATTGTGTTTTGACAATGCGCCACGTGGCGCGCCAGGCGCTTTGCGCCAGTTAAAGAGCGCATTGCGCTTCTATCAGGTAGCGCATACGAAGAGGACATGTGTCGCGTTAAGCGCTAAGCGCTAGTTTATTAGCGCGTTGCGCTTTTAATTTATGAGCGCTTTGTGCTAGTCTGTTGGCGCGCCAGTGAGTGACACGTGGCGCGCTTGGCACTGAGCGCCAGCCCATGAGCGCATTGCGCTGTTTCAGAAGCGCAAACCGCAGATTGTGTTTTTAGTTGACACATGGCAGGTTTTGGCGCTGAGCGCCGGTCCAAGAAGCGCAAAAGCGTAATTCATGAGTGCAAAGCACTTTCTAATAGCGCAAAGCGCATTTGACCAGATTTAAGATCAAAGAACAAATTTATGTTCTTCTTAAAGGAGGCATTGCCTCAAAGTCCAAGAACAAAAGTTCTTATTTTTATAAAAGGGCTCTGCCTTTATAGATCAAAGATCTGTGAATGAAGTAAAATACTTCTTTTATTTATTTTATGATTAGATCTTTTGATCTTTTTCTTTTTATTAAAGACCTTGGTCTTTTGTAGATCTATGATGTTTTTAGAAGATGGTTCTTGTTTTTACGAGATGATTTCATCTCTGTGGTTCAAGAACTAGTTCTTTACTTTGAAGATGAAGAAATGATCTTCTTTTCCTATAGGCTTGCCTTTCTTTCTCTTTGAGTTTTCTCAAAGTTTGCAGAGTGTTTTCTCTCTCTTTCTGTATATTTTAGACTTGAAGTCTAGGGGCCTTTATATAGGGCCAATTGATTTGTTGAATCAGTTTTAAGAGATTTTTCTTTGATTGATTTTGGAATATTTCCCACCATTGGATCTTTGATCCTAAGGCTTCTGTTTTACAGAAGATAATCTTCTTGTTTCAATAAGATTGAAAAATATTTCCATAACAGAATTTTAGTTCTGATTAATTAATAATTTATTATTAGTAGATCTTTTGATCTAACGGTGGGGAATTTTTAATTCCAGCGCTGACGCACCTTGCGCTAGCGCACCTACGTTCGATACGTGGCGCGCAGCGCAGAGCGCAGCACAACTGCGCTAGCGCACCCGTATTTGACACGTGGCACGTAGCGTGCCTGGTGCTGGATTTGAAGCGTTGCTTCAATTTTTGAGTTTAGAATTTCAATACAGAGCTTTGCTCTGATTGGGGAAAGGAAGCGTCGCTTTATTCCAAATCTTAAAATTTGAACAGAGCTTTGCTCTGATTGGGGAAACAAATGCCCCCCACCATTGCGCTTATGTGGCCCATACATGAGCGCAGCGGTGGCAACATCTGAGCCCTTGGATCCACTCAGAAATTGAAGAGGCAGCTTAATGCCTATAAATAGGACCTTTGGTTCTCTGGATGATTATCATCTTCTTAGAAGAATTTTGTTCAAAGCATAGCTCTCTTGTTTAAGAATTTCTTAAGAGCAAAAACTCTTTCCAAATTTAGGTAAAATTTTAATAAATTTTAATAAGTTAGGGCTTTACTTATTAACAGAGCCTTGCTCTTTGTAGATCTTTGATCTACAGAAAACCCATTTAGGGTTTTATTGGCGGAGCTTTGCTCTCATGAACCCATAGATCTAAAGAGATCTTTTGGGGTTTCTCAGCCCCTGAACAGAGCCTTGCTCTTCTGAATCTTGTGTAGATTTCTTAATCTTTGATAAAGAACTCTTAAGAGTTTTCTCATGGATCTTGAAGATCACAGAATTTTTAATTCATAAAAAAATAATTTTAATCAATCCTTGATGGATTTTTCTATCATCATTACAGAGCCAGGCTCCAAACCTTCTCGGGGAATCTTCTCAAATTCTTTTCATAATTGACTTTGACATGTGTCATTCCTGTCTATAGAGCGTTGCTCTCGAAGAGTTTAACTTCTTGACCCGAGGGGTCGCTTGTTAAATGAGATTCCCTTTTTAGGATTCCTCACAAATTCGAGTTTATTAGGTGTCATAATTAGAATTCGTTTTCTCCATAGGGATATCAAGATCCGTTTAAATTCCTGTGCCTGTTTTTAATAAGAATTCGCTTAATCAGTTTGTCTGCTAATTCTTGTTGATTTTCTTTTTTCAGGAGTAATGGATGCTCATATGTATGACCTCGACGAGATTATCTCTTACGGAGACATCCGCTCACTTGGCCGTTCTCAAAATTGAGAATTCACAAACACTGAGTTTGCCGAAATCATGAGTCGCTTTGACGTATAGAATGGCCGCCTGCTTCCTCGACGTTCCTCTCTCCTGAAGCTTATTGTGGGAGCGATCTGAGAAGCGCTTTCTTTATTCTGTACCGGCGTGCCGCTTAGGGCATTGGATGCCGCCGAGGATAAGGTGCACTCAGTGTATCTGATGAGCCTAATCTCAAAGAGAAGGCGAGACAATCTTGTCGATCTCCTGCATCAGGATTTTCAACAGTCGGCCATACTTGCTGCCTATCGGAGGGTGGAGGACATCCGTGGGGATCCCGACGCTTGTGATAGCGAAAGAAAGCACACTAGGATGGTTCGAAAGGCCTGGAAAATTCTGGACAAAGTCACTTTTGAGTTCCTCAATCCATGCCCTAGATCTGAGGTTTTTCCATTGTAATCATCTTGATAATGTTTTTATTTTCCGCTTTCATAATTGTAAGAACTTTTTCGCAGTATGAATGGCAAATTTCTTATTTCAGCGTATTTTATATACTAAATCTTTTGCGCATGCATGAATGGGTATGCCTCGTACGCTTAATTAAATGCAGATCAGATGTGCTTTCTTCTTCTTGCTGTGTTGTTGCCATGTGATTTTAACAAGTGCGGTCTATGGATAGTATATAGCTGTCAATCTTGGGCTCTTTGTAGGGTGGTGATGGCTTAGAAAACAGGGTTAGGATCTTTCACTTAAGACTTTTCAACTTTATGAGCCGTGAGAGTCTCAAAAAGAAATTTCTCCCTACAGGTCGAGAGGATCCCATAGGTGTAATTTCTCCTAAAGATTCGTGAGGATTCCTAAGTGTGTTTTCTCTTGAAAGTCGTAAGGATCTCACAAGCGAATTTACTCCCTTACGAGTCGTGAGGACCCGCAAGTGATGGGTCAAGTTGTCCTTATCCACATTTCACGGAGTCAGGAGTTGCTCTGGATGCTTCCCACGGGTTCACCGCCGTATTCTGCGAGGACCAGGCTCCGCTCTGGACGTTTCCCACGGGGTCAAGGTTGACATTATCCGCGTTCCACGTGACCAGGAATTTTTCTCTGGATGCTTCCTACGGGTTCACTGCCGTGTTCGGTGAGGACCAGGCTCCGCTCTGGATGCTTCACACGGGGTCATTGCCGTGCTTTGCGAGGACCAGGATCCGCTCTGGACGTTTCCCACGGGGTCAGGATTGACATAAGCCGCGTTCCACGTAGCCAGGAATTTTGCTCTGGATGCTTCCCACGGGTTCACTGCCGTGTTCGGCGAGGACTAGGCTCCACTCTGGATGCTTTACACGGGGTCATTGTCGTGCTCTACGACGACCAGGATCCACTCTGGACGTTTCCCACGGGTCAGGATTGACATAAGCCGCGTTCCACGTAGCCAGGAATTTTGCTCTGGATGCTTCCCACGGGTTCACTTCCATGTTCGGTGAGGACCAGGCTCCGCTCTGGATGCTTCACACGGGGTCATTGCCATGCTCTGTGAGGACCAGGATCCGCCCTGGACGTTTTCCACGGGATCAGGATTGACATAAGCCGCGTTCCACGTAGCCAGGAATTTTACTCTGGATGCTTCCCATGGGTTCACTGCCGTGTTCGGCGAGGACCAGGCTCCACTCTGGATGCTTCATACGGGATCATTGCCGTGCTCTGCGAGGGCCAGGATCCGCTCTGGACGTTTCCCACGGGGTCAGGATTGACATAAGCCGCGTTCCATGTAGCCAGGAATTTTGCTCTGGATGCTTCCCACGGGTTCACTGCCGTGTTAGGCGAGGACCAGGCTCTGCTCTGGATGCTTCACACGGGTCATTGCTGTGCTCTGCGAGGACCAGGATCCGATCTGGACGTTTCCTACGGGGTCAGAATTGACATAAGCCGCGTTCCACGTAGCCAGGAATTTTTCTCTGGATGCTTCTCACGGGTTCACTGCCGTGTTCGGCGAGGACCAAGCTCCACTCTGGATGCTTCACACGGGGTCATTGCCGTGCTCTATGAGGATCAAGATCCGCTCTGGACGTTTCCCATGGGGTCAGGATTGACATAAGCCGCGTTCCACGTAGCCAGGAATTTTGCTCTGGATGCTTCCCACGGGTTCACTGCCGTGTTCGGCGAGGACCAGGCTCCGCTCTGGATGCTTCGCACGGGGTCATTACCGTGCTCTACGAGGACCAGGATCCGCTCTGGACGTTTCCCACGGGGTTAGGATTGACATAAGCCGAGTTCCACGTAGCCAGGAATTTTGCTCTGGATGCTTCTTATGGGTTCACTGCCGTGTTCGGCGAGGATCAGGCTCCGCTCTGGATGCTTCACACGGGATCATTGCCATACTCTGTGAGGACCAGGATCCTCTCTGGACGTTTCCCACGGGGTCAGGATTGACATAAGCCGCGTTCCACGTAGCCAAGAATTTTGCTCTGGATGCTTCCCATGGGTTCACTGCCGTGTTCGGCGAGGACCAGGCTCCGCTCTGGATGCTTCGCACGGGGTCATTGCCGTGCTCTGCGAGGACCAGGATCCGCTCTGGACGTTTCCCACGGGGTCGGGATTTGACATAAGCCGCGTTCCACGTGACTAGGAAGGGTTGACTTTATCCGCATTTCACGGAGTCGGCGTTTGACTTTCGGTCATCTGTGCAACTGGGAGTTGCCGCTGTCCGCTTTGTTTGATGTTGTGTCTGTTGTAATGAGACGAATGTTGAGATGATCTCCAGGCTATCTGTGAACCGTTGAGATTTGGTTTCTTCTTCTGATGAAACCTGGGGAGAAAATGTGTGATTCCCTCTTTGTTTGCGTCTCTGGATTGTATACAGGGATTGACGTGATATCACCTGTAGGGCATAAATTTTATTTTTTTATATATATTTTTTATTTCTTTCCACGATACTCTATCATTTCAGCTTTTATATCACGAAGGTCGCGATTGCCGAATCATTTCGGCTATTTTTCGCGTTGCCCAATCATTTCGGCTATTTGTCTTATTTTTACTCGCTGCTTTTTATTGCGAGTTGCCCAATCATTTCGGCTATTTTGTATGCATATATTTTTACTTGCTGCTTTTTATTTGCATGTTGCCCCATCATTTCGGCTATTTCATATGCATTTTTGGCTCGATGGCTTTTTGCCATAAGCTTGGATTTAGACATCGATCTCGGCATCAGCATCGCTACAACTGGGATATGGCCAGGAGCGAATCATCATTTGCCTCTGTCGATGTCGAACAAAGGTGGCTTAGCAAACAGGGTTAAGATCCTGTTGACTAAGGTTTTTGACTTCATGAGCCGTAAGGGTCTCATAAAGGTATTTCTCCCTGCGAGTCGTGAGGATCTCGTAGGTGTATTTTCTCCTTAGGAATCGTGAGGATTCCTAAGTGCATGGTCTCTTATAAGTCGTAAGGATCTTATAAGAGTGCTTTCTCCTTATAAGTCGAGAAGACTTACAAGGGCTGTTCACCGTGTAGACATATCCCTAGTCACGGATGGGACTTTGTTAAGGAAATGTTAATTCGCGTCCATGGATTGTATACAAGGGTCAGCGTTGAGCTGCTTGTAGGGCAGTATTGGAGGTTGTGAGGGCTGCTTAAGAACAGGTTCAGATCCCTGTAGCTTAAGACTTTTGAATCTTATGAGCCATGAGGGTCCCATAAGAGGATTCTCCTTACGAGTCGTGAGGATCTCGTAAGTGTAATTTCTCCTTAGGAATTGTGGGGATCCCTAAGTGTGTTACTCCCTTGTGAGTCGTAAGGATCTCACGAAGATGGTTTCTCCTTACAAAGTCGAGAGGACCTTGAAAGTGTCTTTTAACGAGATTGCGCCTTTTCGGGTTTTCACAAAACTCGCCGGTAGCCCTGCCATTTTTACTCACGGAGCCCTTTTGGGTTTTCATCCGTGCCTTTTTTGCTTGTGGACATACCGTTTTTTTTCTCTCTTTTTATATTCTTTCTTTCTTTTATTCTAACGAGGTTGCGCCCTTTCAGGTTTTCACAAAACTCACCGGTAGCCCTGCTGTTTTTACTCACGGAGCCCTTTCGGGTTTTCATCCGTTCCCATTTTGCTTATGGACATACCGTTTTCTTTTTTTTATCTTTTTTTTATTCTCTTTTTTTTTGTTGTATCAACTTTAGGATGCTGCAATCCACCATAGTTTATCGACATCTCAGTCAGCGGCTAGTTTTAGGACATAGTGGTACGTTGTTAGTTTAAGGACGTTTTAGTCCGTCGTTAGTTTAAGGACGTTTCGGTACGTCGTTAGTTTAAGGACGTTTCGGTCCGCTGTTAATTTAAGGACGTTTCGGTCCGTTGTTAGTTTAAAGACGTTTTGGTCCGCTGTTAGTTTAAAGACGTTTCGGTCCATAGTAAAGGAAGCCGGCTACTACTTACAGAGTTTAGGCTTAGGAAGATAGCGAGCGGACATGGGCGTCGTCATCTATCGTTGACCTAGGCCGTGACTCGTTAAGTGTAGTACTTCTTCAGGAAGTGACCGTTTATTGGCCTGAAAGGTCTTTCACCATGCATGTGTATGAGTAGATAGGCCCCACCCTGGTAGACCTTGTCTATGATATACGGGCCTTTATAGTTCGGCTCGAATTTCCCCCGTTTGGCACGATTGGGGATCATAGGTCTTTTGACTGCTAGCACGAGTTCACCTTGGCGGAATGTTCTCGGCCTAGTCAATCTTTCGTATGAGCGCGTCATCTTTGCTTTATAAGCTTCCAGATTTTGCTGTGCTATAAGCCGGGTTTCATCAAGGGCGTCGAGCTCCTCAAGCGGAAGGTGAGCATTCTCTTCGTCCGTTAGCTCGTAATGAACTGCCACTCGTAGAGAGGGTAGCTCTATCTCGAGGGTGAGTACCGCCTCTGTACCAAATACCAATGCGTACGGCATTGTGTTCATGGCCGTTTTGAACGTAGTTCGATACGTCAGAGAGCTTCATGTAGTCTCTCGTGCCAGTCCCTCTTATTTCGGACACCGTCTTTTTCACGATCTTTATCAAATTCTTGTTGAAAGTCTCAGCTAGACCGTTAGCCCGGGGATTATAAACTGAGGAGTATCTCCAGTCTATGTTGTGCTGTTGTGTGAAGCTGCTGATCTTGTGGCTTCTGTAGGCTGGCCCATTATCGGAGATGATTCGTCTCGGAGTGCCAAACCGATAAATGATGTGTGTCTTGAAGAAATGGAGGATATTTTCCGTCTTCACTTCCCTCAGCGGTATTGCTTCTGCCCATTTGGAGAAGTAATCAGTTGTCGCCAAAATATATTGATGTCCTTTGGACGATGCTGGCTCGATGGGGCCGATTATGTCAGTTCCCCACATTTCGAACGGCCAGCTAGCCACTTTCGGGTGTAACGGATTCGGATGCTGATGGATAAAGTCGCCATGGATCTGGCACGAGTGGCATTGCTTCGCATACTCGAGGCAGTCCTGGATCATCGTGGGCCAATAATAACCCATCTGCTTGATCTTCAGCTTCATCTTCGGCCCGGCTTGGTGAGAACCACAGAGTCCATCGTGATTTTCTTGGATGACTCTTTTTGCTTCTTTAGGTCCCAGGCATCTTAGCCATAGAGAATCAAATGACCTCTTGTAAAGAGTATCATTGACGAAGGCAAAAGATAGAGCTCGCTTCATGAGCTGATGTTTTAAGGACGCATCTTCAGGTGTTCGACGGGATTTGAAGTAGTCTATAAAGATTTCTCTCCAATCCTCAACCTTTTCCTGGTCTTTTACTTGCAGAGCCATTTGCTCGGTCGCTCCCTTTTCTTCGGACGACTCCGGAGATATTTCTGCCGGTGCAAGAACCCGACGGCTCTGTACAATGATCCTCACGTCATCGAGGTTCTCGTCAGCCAGTTCCTTAGCGAGCTTGGCTAATGCATCCGCCTTGCTATTTTCCGCACGCGGTATGCTTTCCAAGGTGTAGGAAGGAATTTGAGTCAGCAGCTACTGTACTCTCTCGCCGTACTTTACCAACTCTGGTTTGCACGTTTGATAGTTGCCGTTTACTTGACTAACGACCAGTTGGGAGTCTCCGTATATCAAGATGTTTTCAATTCCCATGTTGATGGCGATCTCGAGACCTGCTATGAAAGCTTCATACTCGGCTTCATTGTTTGTCCTTGGCTCTGTTAAGGAGAAGGTAAAGCGCATTATCCCTCCTTGTGGAGTTACGAAGATGAGGCCTACCCCTGATTTGATTATGGGCGTGCTTTATTTGTGCTTCTTCATAGAAGATGCTCCATCGAAGTAAAGCTCCAACTGGGTATCACCCCCATCAATCGCGTCAAACACATGTTCGTCTGGCAATTCGCAGTTCAAGGGAGAATCGGTAGGTATCGGATGCTCGGTGAGGAAGTTGGCGATGGCCTGGCCTTTCACTGCCTTGAGGGGACGATAGGTTATCGAGAATTCCATCAAGAGCAGGGCCCATTTAGCGAGCCGCCCCGTCAATATGGCCTTTGACATCAAGTACTTAAGGGGATCTACCTTCGATATGAGACGGACTTCATGCGCCAACGCATAGTGCCTGAGCTTCGTTATCGCGAAGATCAATGCCAAGTAGTGTTTTTCTATGGGAGAATAATTGCTTTCTGCCCCCAGTAGAACTCGACTCAAATAGTAGAGAGCTCTTTCTTTCCCTTGGTCGTTCTCTTGTGCCCACAGCGAGTCTAAAGAACCTTCGAAAGCAGTTGTATACAGAATGAGAGGCTTTCCTTTGACGGGAGCGGTCAGCATCGACGGATTCTGCAGATACTGCTTAATTTCGTCCAGTGCGCCTTGGCATTTACAGTCCCAAACTAAAGGGGTCCCTTTCTTCATTAGGTGACTGTACGGACAGCACTTGCCGGAGAGATTGGCTATAAACCGCCGAATATACGCGAGCTTCCCTTGGAGAAACCGCAATTGCTTGAGAGTCCTTGGCGGGGGCATTTCCATAATCGCCTTGATCTTTGACGGATCTATTTCGATGCCTCGGTGTCGGACAATGAATCCTAGGAATTTGCCCGAGTAAACTCCGAATGCGCATTTGAAAGGGTTCATCTTCAAGTTGTATTGCCGGAGGCGTTGAAACACGATCTTCAGATGCTTTAAATGCTCCTCGTATGATTTGCTCTTAACCACGAGGTCGTCGATATAGAATTCGACGATTTCATGTATGAAGTCATCGAAGATCTTCGTCATGGCCCTCTGATAGGTGGCACCGGCGTTCTTTAGACCGAAAGGCATCACCTTGTAGCAGAATATGCCCAAGGGGGTCTGGAAAGCGGTGTGCTTTTGGTCCTCAGGGTGCATCTTTATCTGATTGTTTCCTGATGATCCATCCATGAAGGAGAAAACCTCATGAGTGGTTATATTGTCTACCATTAGCTCGGTGACCGGTACTGGGAAATCGTTCTTCGGGCAAGCTTTGTTGAGATCCCGAAAGTCTACACATATGCACACCATTACATTTTTCTTCATCACTGGTATGATGTTGGCAATCCAATCTAGATATTGAACCTCTTGGATGAAGCCGGATAGATTAGTTTCTTGACCTCGGCATTGATACTCATCTCAAGCTCGAGCCGCATTCTTCTCGGTGCTTGTTTGATCGGCTTGATGTCCGGAGATATCGCCAATTTATGTACAGCAATCTCTGGATCTAATCCTGGCATTTCGGAATAGTTCCATACGAAGCAATCTTTATGCTGCATGAGCACGTCTTTTAGCGCAGCCACCCTTTCTTCAGATAGCAACTCACTGACGAATGTCGGTCGCGGGTCACTTGCCGTTCCCAAATCAATTTTCTTGAGGTTATCTGCAGTGGTATGTATTCCATCTTCCAGCTCTTTTGGTGCCGGTGGAAACTCTGAGATCACTTCGTCATCATTGTTTTCGAAGCACCAGGGGAGGTCATCCCTATCCTCAGGCCCTTCTTTTGATAGTGTTATCATATGACAGGTATGAGCTCGCTTCCAAGACCGATGTTGATCTGGTTCTATTCTCGCTGTATGCATGGTTTTTGGTTCATGCTTCTGCGGCGGAGTTATCCTCCAATTGTCGGATAGAGCGAACTTACCGAGCTGATATTGGTCTTCGACCCAGTTCTTAAAGGTGAAGCAGTCTTCGAGAGGATGTCCTATTGTTCGGTGATAAGAGCAATAGTCTGGGTGAGAGACCACGTTAGCTTGCTCGGGGTGTTTGGACTCCGGAAGTGTAATCATCCGATGTTTTATGGCGAGATCAAGTATCGTCCGTGTTTTATTCTGAGGAAAAGAGTATGCTCGACCCATCTTCTTTATAAGAGACGAATCCGGATTGCTCGATTTTCGATCGTGTGGCTTCTTGGTCTCGCTTTGTCGCTGTCGAACGCTTTTCCTGCTTTTTGATTTATTTTTGCCGCTGCGTCGGGCCTTTTGTATGACGGGTTGATAAGGAAGAGCATTGTCATTTTCTGCGGCCTGCTGAAGGAGGCGCTGCGTCCTGGCTTTCTCGTAAATGGCCATTTCACGGTTATGGTCATCCCGAACCTTTCGACTCGCTTCCCTTACTAGCTTGTCCATCCGTTCTTCAAATGATGGACTCGGCGTTTTGATGACAGGACCTTGTTTTGGTTCAGGGTTAGCATTTTCTAACAGGGCGTCTCCTTCTTCATCGAAGTCATGTATGACATAGCTACCATGGACTTGTTCATGTTTCTTGGATTGGACATATCCAAGCCCGATCGTTTCCATTCTCCCATTGGGTAACTTGTGCTGAGTTCCAGGGACATCCCAAATCCTGTTGTAGAATCGAGCTTGTTGAGTAGTCTGTCTGAAGGGTACCTCTTGACGCTTCAATAGCCTTTTCAAGCCTTCCGTGTAATATCTAGGCAGACGGATGGGTTGGAGCCTGTCGAGCGTAGAATCGGCGCCGTGCCATATTTCTTTATCCACCTTAGTTTCCCCAGATCGGTAGAATAGGATCGCCTCTTCACCCTTTCTCCTGGGAGGGACGTAAAATGTCTGCAGCTCTTGCACACTATAAACTTCAAGTGCATCGAGCTCTTTGTAATGCTCCTGTGGGACCATGGTAATTTGCAAACTCTGATTATTGTCAGCAAAGGCTTGTATTGATGGCCGAACGGAAAATATAGCGTTAACCTCGTCTTCCGAGTCGCTGCCGAAAATCAACATAGGGGCGGATGGTCCCGGGTTGTTGCGTTGTGGAGGTCCTGAATAAACTATCACTTCTTCCTCCTCGGTATCACTCCTGAAGACTGGAATAGTGGTGATAGCTTTGTCCTTCAGTTTGTGACATCTTTCCGTGTCCTCGAAATCTGGTAAGAAGTATTTTGCATCTTCGTACTTTCGGACCTCATTCACGGAGAATGGGTTCAGCTCTCCTGTTACGGTATACTCGAGACCATCCTTGAAGTATTGCATACACTGATGTTGTGTAGAAGAGATGATGTTGTACTTGTGTAATCAAGGACGGCCGAGAAAATCATTGTAACATGTCCTGGCGTCAATGACGTGGAATTTAATATCCGTGACAAGTAGCCCGAAGCGCAACGATAGTATCACGGACCCGAGAGTCCGTGATGACTGGGAGTCGAAACCGGAGATGGTGATTTTATCACGAGCGAGGTGTTGTACGCTCATGCAGATTTCCTTCAACACTCGCACGTTGAAGAGATTGACGGAGGACCCATTGTCGACCAGGATTTTGCCTATCTTGACATCATGACAGTATCCGGAGACATATAGGGGACGGTTGTGCTTGCACATCCCAAGGAGGAGATCTTTATCGCCGAAGGTGATATCGGCTGTGTGTACTTCTTCCAGCTCATCTTTCATTCTTACTTTGGCGAGGAAAGCTTGGAATTGCTTTGGCTCTTGTAGCGCCTTGATCAATGAATCTCTCGCCTCTTTTGATAGTAAAAGGGCGTCGAGAACGCTGAGCTGCGAGGGTAGCTTCTTCAAATGTGCCAGAATGTTGTAGTCCACCTTACTTTTCTTCGGCGGGTCCTTGGCTGTCAGCTTTTCAACGACTTGGTCATCAAGGATGATATCCTCAGAGACCTTTTCTTTTCCCTTATCTTTTCTATTTGTGGGTCCGAGATTCTTTTCTGGAAATGTACGATTGCGCAGCTGAATATTTTCACAGGTCTTCGGTTCTTCCTCTTTTCCCGAAGTGGATTCTTTGAAGAGAGGGCCAAGAGTCATCTCTTCGTCGGAGTCGCTCCCGAAGGTGAGAACCTGCGATCCTCTGGCGTTGACCGTGCGACAGTTGCTGGTAGTTCTTTTATGCTCCTTGGTCGTACTTCTCTTCTCCCAACGAATTTTGCGTTTCATCCGCTTGAAATTTTGTCGGTGATTAACATAACCCTGCCACCATCTTTTAAAAGCGTTGCACTCCTCGGTAGGGTGTGCAATCTTTCGATGATATAAGCAGTAGCTAGTATGCATTTGCGCTTTACCAAGAATGTTTCCTTCGGAGGATGGCAGTTTCATTCCCATTGATATGGCTTTGGAAAATCTCTTCCTCGTCTTGAACATGCTTTTATTCGTGGCAGATGTATTTTGATCTGGCGGGGGTATTTCAGCCCTTTCGTCCAGTCGCCGACGTTTGTCCTTTTCAAATATGGACATCTCACGCCCCCGATCAGCTTTGCTTTTAAGAAGAGCTGTGTTTAGGAATGCATCAATTATTTCATCTGATGGCCACAGGAGTTCTAGATCAGAACCTGCCCCCGGTTCCTTTGTGCAAGGAGCCTCTTCATTGTTTAGCGATGAATGAAAGACCACATGGCAACTTGCCACGTAATCTTCAGATTCATCCGATGAGTCTTCTCCATCATTTCCATCCTCAAGGACGTGGCTGAGAAACTCTTGGAGCGTGATTGGAGTCCGCGCCTTCTGGTTATATTCTTCCCACATGTCAATCTGCTTTTGCAGGTCCGTGCGCTTGTCATTAGACTGCGCAGGCTTTTTGGTCTTTTTCTTTTTCTTCGAAGACTGTGACGGCTGGGCCTGAATGTTTTGTCCACCATCACTATTAACTCCCAATGTTGAGCGTGGTTTTAGCATCCCCTCAATGATCTCCGGCTCTAGCGGGCTATTCCACCTGATCGCCGGGCATGTTTAAAGATCTTTCAGCATTTTTTTAGTTTTTGCTGAAAGAACAACTTCCCATGGAGCTTCCTCTATGAATGAGCATGATGCCCCCGGCATGTCCATCTTTTTCGGAGCATGTGGTTGTGGCGGGTTCACCTTCCAATTTTCGGACAGCGCGAACTTGCCCTGCCGGTATTGGTCTTCAACCCAATTTTTGAAGACGTAGCAATCATCGAGTGTATGGCCCAATACTCGATGGTAGGGGCAGTAATTAGGATCGTTGACATCGTTTGGTTGTAGTGGGTATCTCGGCTCCGGTAGACTGATGAGCCCGTTGCACACTGCTAGTTCGAACAGTCTCCTTGTTTTGTCCCGGGGAAATGAGTAAGGATATCTCAATTTCTCATCGAGGGATTGCCGCTTGTTGCTTTGGCGAACAACCGGTCTCGGGCCACTCGGTTGTTGTTGAGCGTTGGCGACGAAGGTTACTTTCCCTTTCCCCTTCTCGTTCTGAGGATCCGTCTTTAAGGAGGGCGGTTTATGGCCCATCTGGTCTATTTGGGCCAACTTGTCAATCAAGGCCTGGAAAGTGATCGGCTTGAAAAACATCATAAACTGGGAGATGGTCGCCTGAGGATCAAGAGTACCCATGAACATAACTACTGCAGGCGCCTCTTCGATGCGCTGTTCACACTTCGACCATAGATTCCGCCATCGTATCGCGTACTGGACCCATGTTTCAGCTGGCTTCACTCTGGCGTTGATCAATGCCGTTATTGGGGTGCGTTCACTAGCACTCGCGAAACGCTGGGTGAATAGTAGCTCCATCTCTGCAAAGGTTTTGACGGAGTCATTGGGAAGCTCCGAATACCACTCGAACGCTATCTCTGACAAGCTACCAACGAATTGGCGAAGCAATAGTTTGTCGTCACCTCCAGTGTTGCCGCATAAGGCTCTGAATTGAGCGACGTGCTGATGCGGATTTCCCGCCCCCTTATATACGTAGAATTTAGGGATCGTGTATCCCAGTGGGTACTATATTTGGTCATACCAACCCAGATAGGGTCATCCAGTTTTAACAATTTGCCCGGCCGCTTCATTCCCCTGGTGAGCTCGTATCTACTGAGCGATATAGTCGTCCAAGGCGGCTTTAGAAATGGTCTCCCCTTTAGCTGCTGAATAAGCCGGAAGTGTGTTCGATGTCTCTCCCCTATCGTCTTCAAGGATAATCGGAGGGTCTTCAGATGGAGGATCCGGCTGGATCATCATGCTCACCGTATCCTGAAATAGAAGGGCCATTTGTTTTATATTGGCCGCTTGTTCTGCGGTCTCTTTGTCCTTCTTCTCAAGCATTCTCCGAAGGAATTCGGTATCAGTTTCCTGCTCACGGCGCTGCTCCGAGAATGCCTCTGGGCTTGCTTTTGGTCCTGTGAGTGCAGCCATGGCTGTTAACATCTCTTGGAGCTTTTGTTGTTGTTGCTCCTAAGCCTTAGTCACTGATCGCCTAAGCGGTCGATGACCTTTGGAGATACGGCTATCCTCTTTTCCGGATGCCATATAGATGGTATGCACCACCATGCCACCAGATTTGGGGCATTTAGGCTCAGTGCCTTTGACATTTGTCACAGACACGGGGATTTTCTCCGGCCTTCTCCTCTTATGACAGTTGATGTTGAGGGGGCCGTTGCAATGGGCACCCAAGTAGCCATCGCCTTCTGTGGCTTAACAGGACGGTTTTCTTCCTGTCGGACCTTCAGCTTCTTCTACCAGCGAGGATAGTCTTGATCGACCACCGACTCTCGGACTTGTCACCAGATTTTGTAAACTTTGGAGGACAGCCGTTGAGGGGACTGATCCGGCTTTATTTCAGTGACAGTCTCCACCGGTGGCGGAGATCTTTTCAGTACGGAGATAGGCGAGTTCCTGCGCACCTTGTTCAGCAGCTCAAAGCTGTTCCCTGTTGGAACAGCAGCATTAACTTCCACCGTTGGAGCTGGTGGAGTTAACCCAGAGAGGGAGTTGCCCCTAGCCTTCCTTACTCGGCACCAGTGGCGACGTTGAGCGTGTCGAGCTATTGGGGTTAGTTCAGCGATGGGGATGGCTTTTTCTTGCCCCTATCCAGGTGAGGGGCTGTTGCTGGTGTCAGCCTCTTAAAGACTGATGTCCGTTGAGAAGCGGAATCCAACCGGTCAAAAACAGACTACTGAGCAAGGACAGGAACCAGAGCGGGAGCTGAAATAGTCAGTCTTGTAAAGACCAACCCTTTGGTAGGCGAAGCCGCCTTGACGACTTCGGGAGCAGGGTTGGTTACTCTTTTCGGGATAACCTTCTCTTGAATTGCGGGCTTCATCTTGGGCCCAAAGGAACTTTGGCCCAATCTGGCGAAGACCGAAGCGCTGGAGCTGGACGACCCGTTAAGAGGGGCCGCAGTAGTTGTAAGCCGGTCAAAGACTCTTGGGAGCTTCCAGTGTTGGTATAGGAGCGCTGAAGCTCATTGGCGGGAGCATGGTCCCGAAAAACAATCCAGTAGTGGCCTGAGTGACCTGTTCCACTGGCATCGTGAATAGGGAAGCCGCTTGGGGCCCGTAAGCTATGCCTCCAGATGAGGCGGAGCGTGGGTTGCAATTGCAGTTAGAACACTTTGCACAAGTGGACGCCATTGCTATTTCGCTTTCTGCGCCAAGCAAGAAACCAAATCTTAGTACCTCGAACCCAAGGGAAACCATTAAAAAACCGCGATTCGTTCACGAATACGACACACGAAGTGTGGAGTGGAAAGAGGAAAAGGTCCCACCGGGTGTGCCAGAATCTGTTCTCCTCCGAAAGACGGAGACGCGACCGCGCAGGTCCGTCTTGCCTGAAATTCAGGGCAGATGCTAATTGGTGCTATCCGTCCACCTCTCTGAAGATGCCAAGTTGATTTATGGCACCATGTATCGAAGGTTTAAACGGATGCGGCCGATGTAGCAGACTTCGTCAGATTCCCCCTCGTTTGAGGGGTTTTTGATTGTGGGGACGCTCTTCCCTGCAAGCGCAAGCCCCTGCAATTAATTACGCTACCGCATCGTGGTAACAACTTTCTCCTTCTCCAGATGGTCACTTCGTGTCGTGGGTGTTTGTTTTGTGTTTGGTTGCCCGTGGATTGTATACGAAGACTAATTTATGTCATCACCCGTAGGGCGTGGACTAGTCCAAATCCGTATCTTTCTTAGATTTGGGTTTAGGGGGTTGGGTTTAAGGATACATTAGCCTCATTTGAGACTAAGATCAACTTAAATGTTTGTTAAGGATACGTTAGCCTCATTTTAGACTAAGATCAACTTAACAGGACCATTTAGATCCAACAAGAGAAAGCATTTGAACTCTATTGTTTAGTTTAGGGACATTGCGGTCGATTACTAGTTTAAGGATATGGTGGTCCAACGTTAGTTTAAGGACATTACGGTCTATTGTTAGTTTAAAGACATTGCGGTCGAGGTTAAGGACATCATAGTCCATGGGTTTAAGGACCCCACAGTCCAATGTTAGTTTAAAGACATCACGGTTGAGGTTAAGGACATCATAGTCCATAAGTTTAAGGACCCCACAGTCCAATGTTAGTTTAAAGACATCACGGTCGAGGTTAAGGACATCATAGTCTATGAGTTTAAGGACCCCACAGTCCAGTGTTAGTTTAAAGACATCACGGTCGAGGTTAAGGATATCATAGTTCATGAGTTTTAGGACCCCACAGTCCAGTGTTAGTTTAAAGACATCACGGTCGAGGTTAAGGACATCATAGTCCATGAGTTCAAGGATCTCACAGTCCAGTGTTAGTTTAAAGACATCACGGTCGAGATTAAGGACATCATAGTCCATGAGTTTAAAGATCCCACAGTCCGATGTTAGTTTAAAGACATCACGGTCGAGGTTAAGGACATCATAGTCCATGAGTTTAAGGACCATACAGTCCAATGTTTTGAGACATCATAGTCTATGAAATGTGTAGTCGTCGGGACCCGTCACCTCTTTGAAGACGTTGAGGAATTACAACGACAAATATCAAAGGAGTGAAGAAATATACCCTTGAACCAAGGTGAGTTGGTTGAAAGAGAAGATGTGCTCAGTTCAAGATAAGTTGATGATTTATGGCCAGAATTGGGCTAAGTCCAAATAAAATGTTTAACATTTTTTTTGTTCTGGCTATTAAGCCTTTATTTGGGCTCGGCCCTTTTAATAATGTTATGTATTGGGTTCTGACATCTTTTGTCTTCATCAGAACAAATTGTGTTCTGACAATGCGCCATGTGGCGCGCCAGGCACTTTGCGCCAGTTAAAGAGCGCATTGCGCTTCTATCAGGCAGCGCACACGAAGAGGACACGTGTCGCGTTTAGCGCTAAGCGCTAGTTTATTAGCGCATCTGCGCTTTTAATTTATGAGCGCTTTGCGCTAGTCTGTTGGCACGCCAGTGAGTGACACGTGGTGCGCTTGGCGTTGAGTGCCAGCCCATGAGCGCAGTGCGCTGTTTCAGAAGCACAAAGCACAGTTGTGTCTTTGGTTGACACGTGGCAGGTTTTGACGCTGAGCGCCGGTCCAAGAAGCGCAAAAGCGCAATTCATGAGTGCAAGGCACTTTCTAATAGCGTAAAGCGCATTTGATCAGATTTAAGATCAAAGAACAAATTTATGTTCTTCTTAAAAGAGGCCTTGCCTCAAAATCCAAGAACAAAAGTTCTTATTTTTATAAAAAGGCTCTGTCTTTATAGATCAAAGATCTGTGAATGATGTAAAATACTTCTTTTATTTTTTTATGATTAGATCTTTTGATCTTTTTCTTTTTATTAAAGACCTTGGTCTTTTGTAGATCTATGATCTTTTTAGAAGATGGTTCTTCTTTTTACGAGATGATTTCATCTCTGTGGTTCAAGAACTAGTTCTTTACCTTGAAGATGAAGAAATGATCTTCTTTTCCTAAAGGCTTACCTTTCTTTCTCTTTGAGTTTTCTCAAAGTTTGCAGAGTGTTTTCTCTCTCTTTCTGTATATTTTAGACTTGAAGTCTTGGGGCCTTTATATAGGGCCAATTGATTTGTTGAATTAGTTTTAAGATATCTTTTTCTGATTGATTTGGGAATATTTCCCACCGTTGGATCTTTGATTCTAAGGCTTCTGTTTTACAGAAGATAATTTTCTTATTTCAATAAGATTGAAAAATCTTTCCATAGCAGAATTTTAGTTCTGATTAACTAATAATTTATTATTAGTAGATCTTTTGATCTAACGGTGGGGAATTTTTAATTCCAGCGCTGGCGCACCTTGTGCTAGCGCATCTATGTTCGACACGTAGCGCGCAGCGTAACTGCGCTAGCGCACCTACGTTCGACACGTGGCGCGGAGCGCAGAGCGCAGCGCAACTGCGCTAGCGCACCCGTGTTTGACACGTGGCGCGCAGCGCGCCTGGCGCTGGATTTGAAGCGTTGCTTCAATTTTTGAGTTTAGAATTTCAATACAGAGCTTTGCTCTGATTGGGGAAAGGAAGCGTCGCTTCATTTCAAATCTTGGAATTTGAACAGAGCTTTGCTCTGATTGGGGAAACAGGGGCGTGATAGAGAGTCTATGGTTCAACCTCCAACCTTAGGAATGAGGTAACTAAAGTACCTATTTTGCTAATCTAGGTAGTTTAGGAGATGCAGAGAGTTAATTGGACTAATTTATCTCAAAAAACCCTAGAATTCACAACATACGTGAGGGTTAGGGTTTGAGGAAGAAGAAGGAGAAGAATGGAGAGAGAGTGCAAAAACTTGAATGATGATAGAATGAGAGTAAATGAAGAATGGCCAAGTCTTTTTCTAAATCAAGCATGAAATATTTTCCTATAGAAAAATGTAACCATGCTTGAATAGTAAGGTCAAATGAATAAACTAAAAAAATGGCCATGCTTCAAACCATGCCATAATTATCTTCATTTTCCAACTCGTTATCTATTTTAGCAAAAATAGATATAACCAAAATGAGGTTTCTCCTTCTTGAAGCATATCTCGTAAAATTACAAGAATGCCCTCATCCGTATTTGTACTGCAAAAAATACGAATATCAAGAGATAAAAATAAACCAATAATATAATACTAGAACGCGGCTTAATCCTAAGCCCACTAGTATTATCCGTCCGAACAACATCCGTGTAGCTAGTACATGTATATGATCGGAACCCTGCACGTAAAAACCATATGGCCTCTACATCGTTTTTCCTCAACGAGCGAAACCCTCTGTGTGGAACTCTAAAGACTCGACAGTACGCTGGCAGTGGGTTTAACCACAAGTCCATCAGTGGAACTAGCTGTACGTAACGGCTACCCAGGTACCTGTCGAAAAGAAGGCCAACGAGCAAACTAATCCAAACCCCTACTGAGCCTGTCCGTGACAATCTCCGTACAGTTCGTTCTGTTCGTCAGAGAGTATCGCATGCCGGGTCTAGGCGGTGGAAAACTTCAGACCCCTAATAACCTAACAAGTCGTGCTGATGTGGCTCAAGACCATCGAGAATCTACTGGTCTAACTACCAGTAATTCTCAATCCGCCATGTCCAGGGACTTATGGTATTGTCCAACCGAACACAGTGCGACATCGACTCCCTATACCAGGAGAGACTAATACCCAACAATCGCTCATTGCCTCCATGTGGGTCAGGACTGTACCCAACTAAAAGCTGTTTGCACGACTCAGTAGAGCCATGGTAGGGTAGTAATCAAAGCACGGTGGGAACTCACATGAGATAATTGACAACCTCTGGTCGACAGACTACCCGCACTCATGTCACCAGAGAACTGCTATCTGACGTTAGGTATAATACCATCTAGTCAGTTCTCGACGAGTCCTTCTAGTGTACTCACCCCTAGTGAGCACCTGTATACAATCTTAGGTCCACCACACCAATGGCCGCGGGACCAACCATCGCCCCTCGTTAGGGTCTAGATATGTATACACTAGTCTACTCTGGAGTATCGGTGCCTAGTCTCGATACTCCCACGACTAGGGACATTTTAAGGATGTGCTTATCGACTACCCAGCTCCCATAAGTATAATTTCTATCACAACGCTGGTAGTCAAGCAAGGATCCTACGGGCTTTATCAATATGCATACAAGATATGAAATAACAAGTAAAACATATCACATGTTAAGATAAAGACAAACCAAATAGCATACTATTATATCGAGCAAGATTGCCATGTACATACATATCCCTAGCATCCTATACAATGAAGGCCTCTAGGGCATACATATCCAACAGCAGAGCTCCTTACGGAGAATTCGGTCTTAAAAGGAATGAAAATACGATTTAAATGAAATACGATTCTTTAAAACAAGTTAAACTTTGGAAATTATATAAAAATTATGAAAACTGTATTTTCAAATAAAACAAATTGTAACACTATATTTTAAAATGAAAGATTAAAATTTTAATAAAATACCATCGAACTTCCAAATGTAGTAGTTTTCATAAAAATACCATAAAATTTTAAAAGTTAGGTTTTATCACTAAAATACCATTGAAATTAAAATACATGTTCATCAAAACTCTAAATATTATAAATCACCCTCGAGTTTTATTTTTTAAACAATATTAAAATATTTTCATAAAACCCCCCGAGAAATGTAAACAATATAAATACAATGTAAACAACAATAATAAATATTTAAAGACTCTTGATTAATATAGGTTTAAGCGGTATCACTTCTCTTGATCCCCAGAGTGCCAGAGAAAGTGATTGCTTGCCTATTCAGGTTAGATAACTTAGCGGAGTTATCAATAGCAATTTTTGTCTTGGAAAAAAACACAAATCCTGCCATCCATGTGCAGCAGTTGCCCGATTTCTTCTGAACTTAAGATTTCAATAGTTAAATCCATTCACAAAAAATATCTATAACTCGAATCCAAATTTGAATCTAAACTCAAAATCGAACTCGAACTCTAATCCAATTCGAACCCAAACTCAAACTCAATCTACTCGACTAACTTGACTTGACCCAAGATTGTAATTGACATGACTCGCATTCTACCCGACTTACTCAACTTCATTTTCCAACCTTTGCAATCTATGGTTTCGATCAAGACATGTTTTAAACAGCCAAATTAAATATAGATATCTTACTGTTATAATATATATTATACTCGGAGTGTTTGGGATAGTTCCTTGTGTGAATCCAACAGAGCTTCATGAGTCCCGTATTAACCTATATTTTTCATTTACTCGAATCTCAGTCGGGTCGACTCCTCTACAGCTAGGAGTCTCAATGCTAACACATGAAATGGGCCCGTGTTTCCTTGCTCATGAGACCCCACTCTTGAGCTCATGAATACTTCTACGGCTGCGTTGACATTCATACTTGGAACTTAACGTTAACATAATGACCATATAAAAACTTATTGATACATATACCCATATTCAGATCTCCACACTTTTACTGGTCATTTATATTATTTCTGTTATTATATACATGTCACTTTTCACTCTTATCCTACTTTTGGGACTGACCAAGCGCTAGTTCGCTGACGAGCATTCTACCCATCTTTATTTTCTTGGAATGTTCATTAGATATTGTCAAGACGGGGGAAGTGGAGGCTACAGAGAAAGATTACGACCAGATAGCTACTCGGGATTAGCTTAACTTCCTTTTTCTTTCAGCTTATGCATGTCACATATTTAGGTATTTTCTTTTATTGTATTTACTTTCCAGTTGAAACTCATGTACCTGTAAATATTTCAAGTTGTATATAAATAAAGATGTTTGTTGAAAATTTTACAGTCTCCATTTATTCTTGCATTGTGTATTATTTTTTCAATGCGTTTAGTATATTTATCTAGGGAATGATCTTCTCTGAATAAATATGCCACGGGTTTGCCACGTCATCGTTTCCGTCTACTGGGAAGCGGGGCGTGACAGCATCGATGGCCTTTTCGATCAGCTGAGTGGATCTTGTGTCTTCTCCAAGTTAGATCTTCATTCAGGTTATCATCAAGTGAAGGTCAATGAGTTCAACATTCCGAAGACGGCGTTCAAGACCTGATATGGACATTATGAATATCTGGTAATTCCATTCGGAGTAACCAATGCACCAGCTATATTTATGAACCTGATGAACTAAGTCTTTTGCGAGTACTTAGACAAGTTTGTAGTCATCTTCATAGATGACATCTTGGTCTATTCGAAGACTCGGAAAGAACATGCCGATCACCTACGCATAGTTCTGGAGACACTACGACTACATCAACTCTATGCAAAGTACAGCAAGTGGGAGTTTTGGTTAGACAAAGTCGGTTTTCTTGAGCACATCGTTTCTGGAGAAGGAATTTCAGTAGACCTCACGAAAGTGTCACCCATCATGGAATGGCCGATACTAAAATTAGTCAAAGACATCAAAGGTTTCTTAAACCTGGATACTATCGATGCTTTATTGAAGGATTCTCGAAGATTGCAGTACCTTTGACAAAGCTTACTCATAAGGATGAAGGCTTCGTATAGTCGGAAGCATGTGAAAAAGCTTTTGTGGAACTGAAGACAAGGCTAACTTTTGCACCTGTTCTTACTGTACTAGACAAGTCCGGCGGTTTTGAAGTTCACTGTGATGCTTCAAGGAAATGATTGGGATGTGTGCTGCATCAACATAGCAAAGTTGTAGCTTGCGTCAAGGCAGCTAAATACGCATGAGCGCAATTATCCCACCATGATCTAGAATTGGCAGCGGTTATTTTCGCTATCAAAATCCGGTAGCATTATTTGTTGGGTGAGCGAGTTAATATCTACACTGACCACAAGAGTTTGCAGTATATATTTACTCAGAAGGAGCTTAACATGCGGCAAAGAAGATGGTTAGAACTCATGGCAGATTTCGACATCAATTTTTAGTACCATCCAGGGAAGGTAAACGTAGTTCTAGATGCCTTGAGTCGGCAGTCTTCCGTAATGAATCTCACCTTACAGTGGAAATTACAACAGGAGCTTCATGGATTGGAGATTGAAGTGTGCTAGGATTACATCATCCTTGATGAATCTTCATGTTCAGTCTACACTTGTTGATCAAATCAAAGCAGCTCAAGAAGACGATGCCAAGTTGTAGAAAATCAGAGAATAAGTAGAGAGTGGACTTCGAACTGACTTCATAATTCATGAGGATGGATCCTTACGATATGGGAGTCGTTTATGCGTGCCGGTCGACCTTGTTTGAGAAGAGTTGATGAAAGAAGCTCACAGCTCTCCGTATGCTATATACCTCGGCGGCACAAAGATGTACAAGGATCTAAACCAGTATTACTGGTGGTATGGAATGAAGCGAGAAGTAGCTCGGAGCGTAGCTGAGCGCTTAGTCTGTCAGCAAGTGAAGGCTGAGCATCACAGAACTGCTGATCTATTTTAACCGTTACTTATCCCAGAATGGAAATGGCAGTACATTACCATGGACTTCATAACTGCACTTCCTCACAGCATGAAGGGTAATGACGCAGTTTGGGTTATTGTGGATCGACTCACCAAATTGGCTCACTTTATTCTATTCTGAGTTGGCCAGTCAAATGAAGTTTTAGCAAGTAAGTACATGGAGGTAAATCATATCTAAAATAAGATTTAAACCTTCAGATTGTACCCACTTTTTTGATACTCATGAATCATGCAGGAGATCGTGAGACTTCATGGAGTACCAGTTTGCATTGTCTCCGACTGGGACACTAGATTTCGATCTCAGTTTTAGCTGAGTCTTCAAGCCAGCCTAGGCACGAGTCTGAGTTTCAGCACCGCATACCATCCCCAAACTGACGGACAGTCCGAATGAATAATTCAAATCCTAGAGGACATGCTAAGGGCTTGTATGCTTGACTTTGGAGGATCGCGGGAAGATCATCTGCATCTTGTGGAGTTTGCATACAACAACAGTTGCCAATCTAGCATTGGGATGACACTGTTTGCCGCACCTACGGTCGAAAGTGTCGTTCTCTTATGAGTTGGGATGATGATGGAGATCGAGAAATCCTTGGTCAAGAGATGATCGTGGCAACAGTCGATGTAGTTTGCACGACCAGGGAAAAGATGCGCATAGCCCTAGACAAACAGAAGCATTAGGCAGATGCAAAGCGCCAATCCTTAGAGTTTCAACCCGGAGATCACGTATTCCTCAAGATATCACTAAACATAGGAGTTATTCATTTTGGACGACGAAAGAAGCTTAGCCTAAGATATATCGGTCCATTCGATATTTTGGAATGGGTAGGAGAAGTGGTGTATCGTTTGGCACTACCACTCTCATCGGAAAGAATGCATAACATATTCCATATATCTCAACTATGCCATTATGTGCATGACTCCAGCCACATACTTGATCACTTGGAGATCACTGTGCAGACCGATCTGACTTGCTAGCAACAGTCAGTCGAGATACTAGATTGGAAGGAGAAAACTTTACGGAAAAAGGCGGTCAAGTTAGCCCGGGTGATGTGGAGAAGGGATTTACCAGGGTAATCAACCTAGGAACGAGAAGATGATATGCATACACGATACCCTCATCTATTTGAAATTTAGTCCTTTGCGTAAATTTCGAGGACGAAATTTTTATAAGGAGGATATGTAACGACCCTGAAATTCCTGTACAATTGTAACACATTCAATATGTATAAAGGTGTATTTTAACCTGACTATAAGTTATAAGTTAATTTTGTTAAATAAAAGAAAGAAACGACTTGTAGATCACTGGTTAAGACTTTTCACTATATTTATTTAGCCTGCGTGTTCGGATACCATCAGCCCCAATTATTTTTATTATTTATTCTTTTTGACATTTTGGAAGCTCAGGAGTTTGCACATGTATTAACGGTGATACGAAAAGTTGCGATATAGAAGAGGTATATAATTGAGGTAATTAAACCTAACTGAGACCCTGGCATGAATTACGAGACCAACACCCTCACCTTGGCCGAGTTTTGGTCGAGTTTAGCGGCCTGGCTGACTCCAAGTGGGTCCGTTTTAGGCATGTGCGCTCTTTGGCTTCTCGACTGTTCATTTCTATACCCAAACGTCCCCATTCAACCCGAGACTGCTCAATCTTTTCATTTCTCCATTAAACTACTTTTTAATATAAATTTATCACAATTCTTTACACCCTTTTGTTCCCGCCTAAAATATATGCGCAAAAGAGCCCAAAGTATCAAATGGCAGCAATACGCTTAAGAAAATGCAAACCAGTATTTTCTAGGTCATATTTTTCCAAACTCCCGACCTAGAATCAGAAAAATGCTGATGACGTCAAAAGCTGATTGAAAAGACCTTCGATTTGATATATTACGGGCCTCATAACTCCTTCGGAATCAAAAGTTATGAGCAAACGTGCTATGTACGTATGGTCCGAACAATGCTCTACTATATGAAGGGATGAAATTTTAGTCCCATATCGGCTACAAGAGAGAGACCTTCTTTACTCATTCCCCTATAAATAAGAGGGAATACCTCTTAGAAAAAGAAAGGATTCGATCCTCAAAGTATTTTAGTTCTCCAAAGAAGCTTAATTTTCCAAGTTAGAGCCTTAGCTGCCCCCTATAATGCGCATATGCGCAAGCGCCATGTGCGGAATGTGCAACGCACGTGCGCCTGTGCCGTGCGCAACACGTGCGACAAAGTACACGAGCGCAAAGAAGCCTTTTCGACAGTTAGGAGTTTAAGCTCCAACATGTTCTCTACCTTCATGAATAGGACGTGGTTCAAAGGGTATATCCCTCCACACATTTGATACGGCGTTATAATCTCTCAATGTCTTCGGAGAGGTGGTGAATCTCGACAACCAATGATTCCCCCTTCCATATAAACAGACCTCTCTCAAATAAGAAGCTTAGTCTTCAAAGAGGAGCTTATTCTCCAAAGAGCATTCAATCCTTATGAAAGTATAGGCTTTAAAGTATAAGTATGCCAGTGTCATGTGCACCATGTGCAGCGCATATGCATCGGCACCTAGTGAAACAAGTGTGATGCACGTGCGCTACAGCCAAAAGAACCACATGCAACGCACGTGCACCAGCTCAAATAGGCATTTTTAGCAATTCAGTGCTTAAATATGCTCTTCTCTCACATGAATGGGACGTGGTTCAAAGCGTGCATCCTTCCATACGTCTGATATACGGCACTATAATCTTTCGGCGTTTTCGGAGAGGTGGTAGGTCCCAACGAACAACAATCCCTCCTTCATCTTCCCTTTGAAGCCTGGTCTTCACCAAATAGAAGTATACGCTTCACTTGAAAGCTTAAACTTTCATCAATGGGTGCATCTTATGCAATTGCGCAAGGGGACAAATGCCAGTGGTGCTCTCCAGATGCGCACGTGAGATACACGTGCATCCAAAAAGAATGAAAGATATGAGTTTGAAGTTTTTGCTTCATTGAAAGTCTTTGCTTTCTTGAAAGTCAACAACTTTCCCATACAAATGCACACCTTAGCTTTCTGACGAACGATGCGCATTTGACCTTAAGTCGCATTTAAAAAGAAGTTTGCCCATACAGAAGCGTGCACATAAGCACTTATATAAAATAATGCTTCTAATAACAAGTGTGCAACCATGTGATATACACGTGCACAATCCCCGTGATTGATAACAAGTGTTCAACTACATGATATGCACGTGCGCAGCTCCCCAACTATAAGAGATGTGCATCATGTGATATGCACATGCGAGGTCCCCGATCACAAGCAAGTGCGCAACCCATGTGATATGCACATGTGAACCATCATTAAGGATGATACATGTACATGCGCCTGAGACTCAGCGCCTCACGTGATATCCACGTGAGCACCAGAAACTCAGCGCCTCATGTGATTGAATGCTTAGCATTGCTGGGTGATATAGAATCCCAATCTTAGCCCCAAATTGGCTAAGTCTATGAAGTTTAAGCTTTTTCTTTGATTTTAAATCAACCGAGCCTATAAGCTCATCAATGTTTAAGTTGATCTTAATATAAAATGAGATTAATGATCCTTAAACCATATCTTCTAAAGTTGATCGCCGTCTCATTTACGACTAATGATCTTTCATCGATGTCTTAAGTTGATTTTAGTCACATACATGACTAATGATGCTCAACCCATGATACCTAAGTTGATCTTAGTCTCGTATAAGACTAACGAATCTTAGATCCAACATGCTTTTTTCCCTCATATACGGGATTTGGTTCAAGGGTATATCTTTCCACATCTCTGATATATGTCATTGTAATTCTTCAACGTCTTCAGAGAGTTGGCGGGTCCCAACAGCCAACAACTCCTTCCTTGTCCTTACTTGATGAAAGATATGAAATTTCATTAAGACAGGAAATGCCTTACGCATCTCATATAGATGTGCATCCTTATATCGATACACTCCATATTGATGCACTTTCATATTGATGTGTATACCTCATAATGACACGCATCCCATATAGATGCGCATCTCATATTGAGCTCCGACTTTTTACATATATGTATATGAATATATTTGAAGGAAACATAAATGCCTTCAAATTGGATCTCACCTCAATATTATATGCATCTCATGTCACCATCGTTCATTTCGCCATGTAACATATGCACGTGCGTGCAAGATGAAAGATAGACCGAAATGTTTCTAAACTAATATGTTTGGCCCTACGGTATGGGTCATATAAACGGCCGTATACAATCCACGGGTATAAACAATCCATATTTCATTTATGTCTCCTATGGACCACGATGTCCTTAAACTAATATGTTTGGCCCTACAGACTGTCTCCATATTGACTACCATTTACTATTCATTGGCTATTCTTATATGATCTGATGATCGGTTGAGCCCATATGCTTACTATTTTTAAGTCGATCTTAGTCTGATATACGACTAATGATCCTTAGATCAAACCCATATATTCCATAAGCTGATGGACTTCATTTATATGAGATCTGTGTCCTAAGTTTAAAACCCTAAAATAAACAATATAACACGGCACAGAGTGATGCAAATGGAGAAGGTAAAAGTTGTTATCGCGTTGCGATAACGTAATTAACTACAGGGGCTTTCTCCTGCAGAAAAGAGCGTCCCCACAATCAAAAAACCCTCACAAATGAGGGGGAATCTGATAAGTCATGCTACATATGCCGCATCTATCCAAACCTCTGATATACAGTGTTATAAATCAACTTAGCATCTTCGGAGAGGTGGATGGCTATATTCCAAATAGCATTTCCTTCTCTCGAAGTTTGAATTGGGAAAAATGTCATTTCATGGTTCAAGAAGGTATTGTCATAGAGCATATCATTTCATGAAAAGGTTTTGAGATGGACAAAGCTAAAATAGATGTCATTTCCAACCTTCCTCCTCCGAAATGTGTCAAAAACATACGATCATTTCGTGGTCATGCCAGATTTTATAAACGATTCATTAAGGACTTTAGCAAGATTACTAGACCCTTAACTCTTCTCTTGGCCAAGAATACAACATTTCACTTCGATTCGGATTGCGTGGCTTCTTTTGAATCGCTTAAACATTCCCTCTGTACAGCCCCCGTTCTATCATTTACAGATTGGAATCAGCCTTTTGAGCTTATGCGTGATGCATCCGATTTTTCTATTGGTGAAGTCCTTGGATAGCACCACGATAAGATGCCACATGTAATTTATTATGCGAGTAGGACCTTGAATGATGACCAAATGAACTATACAACCACCGAGAAAGAACTCTTGGTAGTTGTAATTGCATTAGACAAATTCAGGCCCTACCTAATTGGCTCTCCGGTTGTAGTTTACACCAATCATTCCGCCTTAAGACATCTTTTATCGAAGAAGGATACTAAATCCAGGCTAATACGTTGGATCTTTTTGTTATAAGAATTTGACTTTGTCATAAGAGATAAAGGTGGATGTAAAAACGTTATAGCCGACCATCTTTCATAACTTTCTTCTTCGCCAACGTTGACCGTTCCAATAAAAGACTCTTTTCTAAACGAACATCTCTTGACCATATCTTGCGAACCTTAGTTTGCTGATATTGTTAATTATTTAGCAACGGAACTTCTATCCAGCGAATGGTCAAATCAAGATAATCACAGATTTTTATCCCAGGTAAAACACTTTACTGGGACGAACCCTATTTGTTCAAGTATTGTCACGATCAGATCATTCTCCGATGTGTCCCTAATAATGAGTTCAAGATTGTATTGTCCTTCTGCTATGATCAAGCATATGGTGGTCACTTTGGTCCAAGAAAAACGACGGAGAAAGTTTTGCAATGTGGCTTTTATTGGCCAACGTTATTCAAAAATGCATATGATTATTGCAAAACTTGTTCACAGTGTCAACACATGGGTCAGATTTCACGGAGAAACGAGATGCCACTCCAACAATTTTAGTTGTGGAGATATTTGATGTATAGGGAATTGACTTCGTGGGCCCGTTTCCCAACTCTTTTGGGAACTTATACATTTTATTAGCGGTTGATTATGTCTTTAAATGGGTTGAAGCAATACCGTGCCATACTAATGACAACAAGGTTGTCGTTAAGTTCCATAAAGAAAATATCTTTTCTCGGTTCAGGCACCCTTGCGCTATCATTAGCGACAATGGGACGTATTTCTGCAATCGGTTTTTCGAGATTTTGATGCGGAAATATTCAATCAACCACAAGCTTTTTATGCCCTATCATGCTCAAACGAGCGGGCAAGCTGAGATCTCTAATAGACAGATCAAGAAAATTTTGGAGAAAATGGTTTCTAAGAACTATAAAAATTGGTCCACAAAGGTGACTAATACTCTTTGGGCATTTCGTACCATCACGCCCCGCTTCCCAGTAGACGGAAACGATAACGTGGTAGGCTGCAACGTATTTACTAAGAAATAAATACGTTAAGCGTAATTAAGCAATATATAAAATGAACAAGAATGACAAGAGTATTAAAATAAAACAGCAACTTTATTTACATAATATTTACATACAAATGTTTGAAAATAAAAAGATACAATGATATAAAGCAGTGCCTAAATAATGGCATACAGGAAATGAAAGTACAAGGAACTAGAAGTCAGGCTATGCCGCAAGTTGGTCAAAGTCCTCCTGGCTAGGCTTGACCTCCTGAGAGTCCTGTCCTTGTGATGAACATTCCAAAGAAAGAAATAGAAAGAAATGTCATCAGCGAACTAGCGCTCGGTAAGTCCCAAAAGAAGAAATAGAATATAACAAGTACTGTGAAATGAATAGGTGAGTTGTGTATGATTGATTACGGATATATGATAGTTATTATAACGAGGTTGTTTGTATCTTGATACAGAAGGTATTCATATATACGAGAGGAGTCCATCTTACCCCGTGGACTATGGTAACATGTAGTACAGGGCCCCGTCATAACCCACGGGACAACGGCACGAGAATTCATATAGGTGTATTTTAAGTGACCTCTCGTGCCACGATATACATTCCGTACCAATATACCCCTTTATCCCCGCGTAATGTATTATATAGATTATAATTATCAGACTTGCTGAAACCATGAATACAAATTGTTCAAATATTCATGTTTAGGATGCAGTAAAGTATTCAAATAGTCATGTCAAGTTATAACCATGGTTCGGTCAAGTCAAGTCAAGTATACATGTTTGATATTGATGTTTGATTTCAAGTATTCATGTTCTTGATCAAGTATTCGGGTTTGATTTTGGATTCAGGTTTGAATTGAACTCAGACTGGGCCAGACACTTGTAAACTGATTTAGCTCTTGAATCAGGTTCGAGAGTCATCGGTAACTGCTGCACATGGACGGCAGGATTTGTGTCTTTTTCCAAGACAATTACTATTGATAACTCCATTAAGTTGTCTACCTTAAATAGGCAAGCACTCACTTTCTTCGGCTCTGTGGAGCTCAAGAGAATTGATCCCGTTTAAACCTATATTTACTAAAGTCCTTAAATAGTGTTTTTATATAACTCGAAGGGGTTTTATGAAAAATATTTTAATATAGTTTAAAAGTAAACCTCGAAGGTGATTAATATTATTTAGGTTTGTCATGATCAAGGCTTTTAAAATATTAGGTTATTTTAGTGATAAATACTTAGCATTGGAAAGTTCATGGTACTTTATTGTAAAACTTTCTTTTTTGATATCTTGATGGTATTTTATTGTCATTTGTTAAAATTTTCATTTTAGAAAAATATAGATTTATTATATTTTGAAAATATTGATTTATAATTCTATATAATTTTAATTTTTTTTAAAAAAAATATTTTATTTAGCAAATTCGTATTTCTTAAAAACCATATTTAAATCCTTTCGAGATCAAATACTCCATGAGGAAGTCTGCATATCGTTCTACTAGCCCAAGGATCTGTGATAATCCGCACCATCCATTAGCGGGTCCCCTAAAGAGGGTTGTAGATGCGTATTCGTAAAGGATATGAAATATCGATTTCATAGAAATCCGGTTTTTAAAGCTATGTGATATTTTATCGTAATATTATTCTTCGAAATGAAAAATACATACAATGAGAATCGTGCTATGAAACCAAGTGTGCGTATGGGGTAGGTCGTTACCCCATGAAGTTTTCCTAAGGTATTGTTTTAACAAATACCAAAAGAGGTGATATCAAAGTTCATGGTATTTTAATGAAAAATTTCAAGTATGGAATTTTTACATGAGATTCTTGGTTAAAATTAATTCTAAACATTAGTATTTAGGGTTACAAGTATTATGTAAAAGTGGTTTGACCCAAATGATAAAAGGAAATGGAGTTATAGGTTTTATAAAAGAAGATATCGGTATAACTCCACTTTTACCGATATTGGATTTAAAGTGAAAAGCAATGAAAAAGGAGGAGGATTGGGAGGGACTTACGGTTTAGAGAGTTTAAAAAAGGGTTGAAGAAGAGGGGGTGAGTTTCGTATCGTCGTGGGAGCGCCGGAATTGACTTCGATTTTCGCCGGATGTTGCTTGCTCGCTAACTCCTCTTTACTCCACCTGTACTTAGGAACTTTTTGAGAGAATTTTGTTATTATTTTCAGAATGGTGCCGAGCCAAGGTAGGGGAGAATTATGGTTTTGTAATTAAAATGGTGGATTAAAAAGCATTAAAATATGGTTTAATTGTGAAATGAAGGGTCTCTGTTTGATTGCAGGGAAATCAAACAGTGCAAGGGAGTTAGGGGTAGCTGAAGGGGTGTGTATGCAAAGCCCGGGGTAATTTGGCTCCATCAGAACCGTCGGCGCCAGCTATAAAGGAAGATCCGACGGTCGATCTAGGGCTTCAGGCCTCGAGATTTTTTCCACGTGTATTATTTTGACTCCATTTTATGCCTGTTTGATTTTTCTGAACTTTTCATTTCCCTGTGTATTGCACGTACAAATCTTTTGGGCTTCCAAAAAGTAAAAAGAAAAACTCAGAAAAAAAATAATGTGTCTGATAAGAGTCGAATATAGGGGCTATGTCACAGCAATGCAAGGCTTTACCAGTTAGCTACATGTTGTTTTTCTGTTATTTAATAAAATTGACTTGTAACTCAAACTCAGGCTGTAAACTCATTTATGTATATTAAAATAGAAAATTCAGTACAGTTGATTCAGAGTTGTTACATTCTACCCTCCTTATAAAAATTTCTTCCTCGAAATTTGTAATTACATATGGATTAATTTTCAAATAGATAAGAGTATCTTGCACGCATGTCTTCTTCTCGTTCCCATGTTGATTCTCCCGGCGATTCATTTCTCTACATCACTCGGACCAAGTTTACGTCCTTATTCCGTAGTGTATTCACTTTTCAGTCCAGGATCTCAATGGGTTGTTGCTCACAAGTTAAGTACGTCTGTACTGTGAGCTCTGAGTGATCGAGTATGTGGCTGAGGTCACTCACATATCGTCGTAGTTGGGATATGTGGAACACGTTGTGCACTCCTTCCAATGAGGGTGGAAGTGATAAACGGTATGCCACTTCTCTAACTCGTTCGAGTATGTCGAACGGTCCTATGTATCTCGGACTTAGCTTACCCTTTTTTCCAAAGTGGATCACTCCTCTGTTTGGAGAGATCTATAAGAAAACATGGTCTCCAGGTTGGAACTCCAGATGTCACCGCTTTGCATCTGCCCAATGTTTCTGTCTGTCTTGGGCTATGCGCATTCTTTCCCTGATCGTGTGAACTATGTCCACAGTTGTCATGATCATCTCTGGTCCAAGGAGTTCATGATCTCCGATGACGTCCCAACTTAGCGGTGAACAACACTTCCGTCCGTAGAATGCAGCGAATGGTGCCATTCCAATGCTTCCCTGATAGCTGTTGTTGTTTGAAAACTCCATAAGGTGTAGTTGATCTTCCCACGAACCTCCGAAGTCTAACATATAAGCTCTTAGCATGTCTTCTAGAATCTGAATTGTTCTCCCGGATTGTCCATCCATTTATAGATGATAACTCATGCTGAAATTCTGACTCATTCCCAGGCTAGCTTACAGACTCTGCCAAAACTGTGATCGGAATCTGGTATCACGATCGGAGACGATGCAAACAAGTACTCCATGTAATCTCACAATCTCCTGTATGAGTTCATGGATATCAAATATAGTACACTTTGAAGGTTTAAATTTTACTTTAGATTTATGCTTACCTCTATGTACTTCTTTGCAAACGTCTCAGTTGATTGGCCAACTCGAAATGGAATAAAGTGAGCCGACATGGTGAGTCGATCTACAATAACCCATACTGCGTTGTTACCCTTCGTGCTGCGAGGAAGGGAAGTCACGAAGTCCATGGTAATGTGCTGTCATTTCTATTCTGGGATTGGTAACGGCTGAAATAGACCAGCAGTTCTGTGATGTTCAGCCTTCACTTACTGACACACCAAACACTTGGCTATGCTTCTGGTTACTTCACGTTTCATTCCATGCCACCAGTAGTGTTGTCGTAGGTCCTTGTACATCTTTGTACCACCGGGATGTACAGAATAAGGAGAGCTATAAGTTTCTTTCATCAACTCTTCTCGAACAGAGCCGATAGGTACAAATAATTGACTTCCATATCTCAAGGATCCATCTTCGTGGATGATGAAGTCAGTTCAAAGTCCACTTTCTACATTTTATCGGATCTTTTGTAGCTTAGAATCATTTGCTTGAGCTGCCTTGATCTGATTGAAAAGAGTGGACTGGACTTGTAAGTTCATCAAATATAAAGCGTTACCTGACATAACTACTTCGATCGTCAATCCGTACAATTCTTGTTGTAGCTACCACTAAGCGGTGAGATTCATTGCTAATGGCTGGTGGCTAAGTGCATCAGGAACTACGTTCACCTTCTCAGGATGATACTGTAGGATGATGTCGAAGTCCACCATGAGTTCTAGCCATCTTCTCCGCCGCATGTTTAATTCCTTCTGAGTAAATACTGTTAGTTATATGTATGCCCTAGAGGCCATTACTGTACATAAGATGTATATTGTAGTGGATGCTTGGACATATATAGGGAGGACTTTCTTGCTCGACATGATAGTATACTATCTGGTTACTCTTTATCTTAACATGTACACTGATTGTCTTTCTGTTACATGTTGGTAAGCCCTTAGGATGTGTACTTGACTACCTGGATTATGATGCGGATCATACTAGTAGGACAAAGGTAGTCGGTAAGTACATCCTTTAATTTTCCTAGTCGTGGGTGTATTGAGACGGGGCATCGATATACTAGAGTAGACTAGCGTATAGCTTCTCGACCCATGTAAATGGGCAATGGATGATCCCATATTTATTGGTGTTTGACATCAGAAATGGTATACGGGTGCTCAGTGGAGACTAGGTATACTGGACGGACTCACCTAGAACTCCTAGATGGTATTATACCTCACGTTAGATGGCACTTCTCTGGTGACACCGGTACAGGTTAGTCTGTCGACCCGAGATCGTCATAGAGTCTTGTGTGATTCCCACTGTGCTTTGATTTCCAACTTACCACGTTCAAGAGAATGTGCAAAACGGTGGTTCTTGGGTACAGTCCCGAGTCACATGGAGGCAATGAGCGATAGGAGGGGAATCGTCTCGCCCGGTATTGGGGTTGATGTTGCGTTGTGCTCGATTGGCTATAACAGGAAGTCCCTGGCCAGGGCTGATTCTGAGATTTACTGGTAAGTGTTATCAGTAGTTTCTCGACCCGTTATGAGCCTCACATCGGCATGACTTATTAAGCTATTGGGGTTTGACGTTTACCACCCCCATGCGAGATATGCGACATATTAGACGAAGAGACCGGACTGTACGGTAGTGTTCCTGATTGGATTCGTAGGAGTATGAGCAGGCTTGTTTGTTGATCTTCTGATCGCTCAATACCTGGGTGGCCGTTACGTTTAGCAGACCGCTTGCGGCTTATGGGTGTTTGATATGATCATCACCTACTGCCAGCGTATTGACGAGTCTTTAGAGTCCAGCACAGAGATTTCCTGGTTCATGCGAAACGAAGTAGGAGCACATATGAGATATGTGCAGGACCGAGAATAATACATGTATGTGATACCGCATTCTATTCTCGTGATATGTGATATCGGTCAGTTATATGTGATATAGACGGGTATCGGATCAAGTGTAGATTCGATAGATTGTTACATTAGATATTAGTCGGTTATATGTGATATAGCCGGATTATTAAATCAAGTGTTGATTTAATAATTTAATGTATAATTATATATGTGATATATTAATTTACATTAATTAATATTAGCTCACTTAAACTTTTCTTTTTCTCACAAGTGTGCATTAGTATATATGTGATATATATTAATGTACATCTTTTGTGTCATACTAGATCCCACATACTACATGGGTGTATGAGACTTACACCATGCTTATAATAATGGAATGATTTTATTTATTTAAAGTTAATCAAAATTAATGGTAATTAGTCGCATGCTTGGAAGCTTGGAGAAGCTTGTAGCATCTTTGACTTAGTCCACTAATTTTGTTTTACTTGTAGTTATTTATTGACCTAACCATTATTGTTAGCCATGGTTTATTCTCTACATGGGTTAATGTATGACACTAACCCACCCATGGTTGCTATTCTCACCTCATTAATTCATTCTCTTCTCTTCTCTTCATCTTCTTCATCCTTGAGAAAAAACTTTCTAGCTTTTGGAAAAGTGAGAAAATATTGTGGAAAAATAAAGCTAAAGTGAGCTCATTTTCT
This sequence comes from Agapanthus africanus, assembly GCA_030015575.1. Lineage (NCBI taxonomy): Eukaryota > Viridiplantae > Streptophyta > Magnoliopsida > Asparagales > Amaryllidaceae > Agapanthus > Agapanthus africanus. The sequence continues at coordinate 102,583,177 of JASDDO010000028.1, read as the reverse complement.
ACTTCATCATTCTCTATTACTTGCCATTTAGTTTAGGGTGTTTGCTTCACTAATTTCACAATTAGTGAAGAGATAGCATGAGCTTGAGTCTCCTCGATGTAAATCATCTTCGGCCTCGAAGACTTCGAGCAAGCCTGTTCATTTCTCCGGGAGAACCCTTTCTAAAGTTCGGGTGTTCATGACTTGCAGCGAAGGGACTACTACACAGAGCATTAGAAGTGAAGGACCGGTCTACAAAGGTTGTATTCCTCATTCACTTAGATGTAAAGTTATTTACATGTTATTTTGTCGCAATTTCTAGTAAAGATTCTATGGTTAGGGTTAACTAGAACGGCAATTTTTGAAATTGGCATGGATGATGCCTCCCGAAATCTTGTTGCCGTGCTAGGCAACCCTGCAGTGGTATCAGAGCCATGCTAGAAAATTAGACGATATTTGTTAGATTACGAAACCGAAATGACTCCAAAACTTGAAATACAAGAACGTAGTTTCTGTCGAATTTAAAAGGTGTTCTAAAAACTTTTTAAACAACTGCAGAATATTGTATGAGATGCAACATGAACACACAAGAAATTTCACCCCCCTCGCTGGAATTGGGCCGGCCACATCTATGGAAAATCCGGTGACCTCGGCCAAATGGTAGGATTTTGGGCTGAAATTTTTTGTGTGTTCCAGGCACTGGGTTTTGGTGTTTCAGGTGTTGTTTATGTTTTCGAAAAATTGCATGTGATGCAGTCTCACCGGATAAGCAATTCGAAGTGTTTCGTATTCGTAGTTTTAACATTATTTCGGATATTCACATGTTGTCTAGGCGAAGTTAAAAAGTTCGATCGAATGTCAAAAACCCATTTTCCCAAGTTTATGGTATTCGGAAAAATATGCAAGTAATTCTGTGGACCCTCTAGAAGAATGAAACCCTAACTCGACATAATGACCATGGAACGCTTTCGAACCTTAGGGTTTGCGGCAGTTCCACGGTGCCATTAATGAGGCTTGGGTTTGCCCTTCTACGGCTGGTCCATAGGTGTGGCATGTTCTAGGTATTTGTGAACAATACTCAAGTGTTGAGCTGTTGGGAAATTGTGGAATTTTGATGAATCGATCGAAAAGTTTAACGTCGTCCGGATATCATGTGATGGGATACAATACTTGGAATCCACACTAATTTGAATTTTATAAATCCAGCAATTTAGTCTCATTTGATCGGTTGCCACGGAATTTTGATGTGATCAAAAGTCCGTCGCAATCACGTAGCATACGCGGATACTCGCCGGGTAATATTATTAGATAGCCACGCCCCATAGCCCCAACCAAGTGACTGTAGAAGAACCCCGTTGCTTAAAGCATCCGTTCGGGTGCTCGCGGTCGCTGTGTTCCGCCTAAGTGCACTTCGTCGACGGTGTCAGGGGGTGTGGCCGTCTACTAAAATTTCTGACGAGCATTCTATCAGGTTGTCAGGAATCTTGTTGAATTACCCGACTAGTTATTGGAAAGTGTTTTCAATATCGAGACTAAAATGCGGGGTTTATAATTGTTAGGCATGTGATGTCTAAGGAATTCATTTGGTTGGGCATGAAATCCAAAGTATGTGATACATTGGGTTTATGATGTCCAAGGTGGTTGCGGATTCCAATTGTTGTAGTTTTTCACTTTCTTTTCAGCGACCGTAAGTGTAATATGTGGTGTATCGCCGGTTTCGTTGCTATATGTCAAGTACAATTGGGATACGCATATTTACTTACGTTGATGACATGTGATGTTGTGTGTTGCTGGGATATGTTATATTGGATCGTCATGTTTAAATTGCCGGGGGTTATTACGTGAGATGAGATTTTTTCATTTTTATTCATGTAAGAAAAACTTGTATGTAATATTCTTTTATTGGGGCACTTTCGGGTTGAGGATGATGTCACCATTGATGTATATTATTTACTTTTCCGCGTTAGGATAGACCCAAGGAGGGGAGCACAAGTAACCGGGTTCTATAGTCCAGTGGGAGATCATCTCGAGGAGTTGAGTCCGGGTCTCCTAACTCTAGAATTGGTAGGGTTGCTTGCCGCTCTCGTAGGGGTCTAGAGATGTGGGTTTGGCTATTCATCACGACCATGGAATCCGTGTTTTATACAGGCTTAATACAAAATCCGAAAATCCTAGTATATCCAATATTTCATATGTTATTTTTTGCTGTGATATTCTGTGATGTGATCACTTTATATGATGAGATAGATACTGTATATAGTATATGTGATATATTATATAGACGTTGCTTATGTTTTACACCCGCGCTAGCCCTGCCTAGCTCTGTCGTTAGTTACCTAACCTAACGGTGCATGACGGGACATCGAGACGAATGCGGATGGCATAAGCGTTCATTGTATTTATCTGTGATGCTTAGGTAACTTAAATGATAGGACTTCATTAATGAGATTAATGAAAGAAAAGAAACCTAAAGATGTTGTAGAAATTTGTTTTAAAAACTGCTAGCTCTAGTTCTTGCTTTGCATAGCGGTATTCCTTGTAGAATATCCAGCACCTTATTCGATAAGAAAAGAGCCGAGATCCTTTCACCGGGAGTGACCTCTTTAGCGAAACTAGCAGATGCTACAACTGTCGGTTTGTCTTTTGATTGCTTCTATAGTTTTTGTTTTGCATAGTGGTATTTGTGAAATATCCTGCACCTCATTAAATGAGGAAAGAGCCGAGATCCCTTCACTGGGAGTGACCTCTTTAGCAAAACTACTAAAAGCCTTAAAAACACTCCTTTTCAAAATCACTCGATTCTACAACGATATCAAGTTCATTACGCAAAGGGTTTTCTTAAAAACCTGTCGTAGCCCTCCGTCATTTCAGATAAGTACTACTTAGTATTCGTGCTACAGTAGTTTGGCCTCCATCAAGGCGTAGTGTGCGGTATCTAACTATTGCTTATCTGTAGCATAAGATGCGATTGGATTAGGGTATTCGTACGGCGTAGTTTGGCCTCCGTCAAGGGTTGTGCGGGTAGGTCTAATTCAATCAAGAAATGAACGGGTTGAACTTGACTAGCGCCCTATAGGTAGTTTGGCCTCCGTTAAGGTCATAGGACGCTAGGGGTAAAATATTATCGGGAAGTTCAAGTGTTGAAATTTGCAATGAGATTGCATACCTTCTATGAGATAGTTGGATCCCGATACCCATTGCGAGTAATTGTTACTCCTGGGAGAATTTTGCACTTTACAATTTGCTGATCAAGTAGGTGTCTAGAAAGGTGTCAATGGAGTTACACCTCTGGGAAATGGGGTTTATTTTAATTAGGTCCGTGCAAAAGCATGGGAAACCTCCCTCAAAGTACCGGCACTTACCTGGCTGAAAGATTGGCGAACTTGTAGGGTGTAATTAATCCCGGCTAGTCTTTCCTTTTAGGGTTTGGAGGAAGATTTGATAAAAAAAAGTGGGAGCCATCCTGATTAGATAAAATAATAACCAATCTGATCTTGCAAGAGCATACGCTGACTGTTTTCTTCTCTCTCTCTTCAGCTAGCGACCATGTCACACCTTAATCAAGATAATAATATGGATGTATTGACCAAACCTGCTTGTTATACTGAGCTGGGGGATGTTGGTCCCGCTCCAACTTATAATTGTTATAAGACCGAGCAGGAAATAGGGGATTACCAGGATTCCCGTGCCGCCTAAACGAAAAAGGTGCATGTTGATGCATCTTCTTCGGGTGTGTTCATTATAAAGAACTGTTTCTCAGTATTCTCTACATCCTGGGTATGAGATACCGGATCAGGATCCCATATATGTAATCTGTTACATGGGCTACAGATAGGTAGAGAACTGAGAATGGGTGATAAAGTTTTAAGAGTTAGAAACAGTGCAATTGTTACAGCCAAGATGTTGGCAGTTATCACCCTGTATTACCAAATACATTGATTCTGAATGAATGTTATTAGATACCGAACCTGATATACAACATTATATCAGTCTCTTTATTTAGTAAAGAAGGATATAATTTTGTATTGTTGGATAATGTTTTGAACATTTCCTATATCAAGAGTTGATCGGTTCAGGCATGTTATCTAAAAGCATATACGTTCTAAATCAAACCACAGTTCTTAACATACAGAACACACACAAGTGGAAGAGTTCAGAAATGAACGAATCCTTCTTGAGGCATTGTAAACTAGGTCATATCAATGCGACCCAACTAGATAAATTACATTAAGATGCATATTTAAATCAGTTTGAATTTATATCTTGTGAAACTTGCCAGTCATGTCACAAAGATAAAATGACCACAGCTCTGTTTACTGGAAATAGAGAAAGAGTTAATGAACTCTTGGGATTGATACATGATGATGTATGTAGGTCCCCTGTCTACACATGCCAGGACTAGTTCTTTTTACTTCATTGCATTCACTGATGATCTCTCAAGATTCGTACATGTATTCCTGTTGAAACAAAAGTCTGAGGCTTTTGAGAAATTCAATGAATATAAGTGTGAAGTAGAGAACCAAAACGGGTATAAGTATTATGCCCCTTGATGTGATCAGGGAGGAGAATACTTGAGCATGGAATTCCTGGACTATTCTAAAGGAGAATGAGATTCTCTCTCAGCATTACTCCTCCGTATACACCACAGCACATTGGTATATCGGGATGGAGCAATCGTACCCTATTAGATATGGTGCGTTCTATGATGAGTACTGCTGAGTTTCCTATTTCCTTTTTGGGGTTATGCACTTGTGAAGCTGCATACCTATTGAATAGGGTTCCAACCAAATCAGGTGCCTACCACTCCATATGTGATATGGTATGGGAAGAGCCCATCTCTTAAGTAAATTAAGATTTGGGATTGTCTGGCCTATGTCTAAAAGCAAAATCCGGACAAGCTCGAGGCAAGATCAGTTCTGTGGAAGTTTGTTGGATATCCCAAGTATTCGCAAGGGAATATCTTCTACCTCACCGAGGAACAAAAGGTGTTTTGTTTCTCGACATGCTACCTTTTTAGAAAAGAATTTTCTTGTGAAGAAATTAGTGGTCATGAGGTAGAACTAAAAGGAGTTCCAGCTATACAAACTACAGCTGATGATTTGGTAGAACCGGAAGATTCAATAGTTCCCAACGGACCTCAGCCACTCCGCCGATCTGGTAAGGTTCCCCATCCACCTGGGAGATACTACGATTTTCTCGATGACAGTGGGAGCGAGGAATGCATCATGAGATGATGACCCAACTAGTTCCGAGCAGGCCATCGAGAGTGGGGACTCTGTAAGAATGGCTGGATGCTAAGTGATCTGAGATGGAATCCATATACGAAAACAAAGTATGGACTTTGGTTGCTATATCTGAAGGGTTAAATCCCCATCAGAAGCAAGTATATCTTGAGAAGATTACTTGGTGTAGATGAAAAAGTTGAGACTTTTGAAGCTAGACATGTTGTAAAAGGTTCTCGTCATCGACCAGGTATGGATTATGATGAAACCTTTTATAGTACCTATGCTTAAGTCCATCCGGATCCTACTTGCCATTGCTACATACCATGACTACGATATCAGGCGGTTGGGTGTCATGACTGCTTTTCTAAATACTGATTTTGAAGAAAGAGTCTATAGGTACACAGTCAGAGAGCTTCGTAGACAGTGGGAACAGCGGAAACATGTGCAAGTTGTTTTACAGGTTAAAGCAGGCATCGCGGAGTTGGAACATCTGTTTTGATGTGGTAGTCAAAGCGTTTGATTTCATCAAAATGGTAGATGAACCTTGTATATGCAAAAAGGTAGTAGAGAGTATGGTGGTCTTCCTCGTATTGTATGTGGATGACATACCCTTGATAGGAAAGGAGTTTCCTATACTACACTCGGTCAATCTCCTCTTATCATATTGATTCTCCATATAGGATCAAGGTGATACCTCCTAAGTCCAGGGTTTTGGATCTATGAGATATATCTAAGTGGATGTTAGGATTCTCACTAGGTGTAGTGAGATGGTATCAATAGATCCTGGGGAGAATCACTGGATAGCTTCCAGGGCGGTAAGGTCGACTAAATGTCAGTGACAGGCATTGTCTTTACCCTCAGTAGAGGGACGGTACGTTGGAAAAGTTCCAAGATAGATACCGTGGCAAACTAGACGATAAAGGCTGGATACATCGCTACCAAAAATGCTACCAAAGAGGCAGTCTGGGTGTATATTAGTTCATGAGATGAACTTTGTTCCTACCATTGTGTGACAATGGAGTTGTGGCTTATGCCTAGAAACCCCCGTCCCATCAGTGATCCAGACATATTCTAAGGCAGTATCACCTGATCATGGAGATGGTTGATCTCCAGGAAGATTGAGGTTAGGAGAGTAGACTCAGAGGACAACACGGTGGATCCACTCACAAAGGCCTTTTCCCAAAGAGAAACTTTTATGGGATGGTTGAGTATGAGATACTACAACCACTGCTATATGATGGCCCTAGTGCAAGTGGGAGATTGTTAGTTATATGTATACCCTAGAGGCCATTACTGTACATGAGATGTATATTGTAGTAGAGACTTGGACATATATAAGGAGGAATTTCTTGCTCGACATGATAGTATGCTATCTGATTACTCTTTATCTTAACATGTACATTGATTTTCTCTCTGTTACATGTTGGTAAAGCCTTTAGGATGTGTACTTGACTACCTGGATTATAATGCGGATCATACTAGTGGGACAAAGGTAGTCGGTAAGTATATCCTTTAATGTCCCTAGTCGTGGGTGTATCGAGACGGGGCATCGATATACCAAAGTAGACTAGCGTATAACTTCTCAACCCATGTAGATAAACGATGGATGATCCCATATCCATTGGTGTTTGACATCAAAGATGGTATACGGGTGCTCAGTGGAGACTAGGTATACTGGACGGACTCACCGAGAACTCTTAAATGGTATTATACCTCACGTCAGATAGCAGTTCTTTGGTGACACTGGTACAGGTTAGTCTGTCGACCCGAGATCGTCATAGAGTCTTGTGTGATTCCCACTGTGCTTTGATTTCCACTTACCACGTTCAAGAGAACGTGCAAAACGGTGGTTTTTAGGTACAGTCCCGAGTCGCATGGAGGCAATGAGCGATAGGAGGGGATTCGTCTCTTCCAGTATTGGGGGTTGATGTTGCGCTGTGCTTGATTGGCTATAACAGGAAGTCCCTGGCCAAGGCTGATTCTGAGATTTACTGGTAAGTGTTATCAGTAGTTTCTCGACCCGTTATGGGCCTCACATCGGCTTGACTTATCAAGCTATTGGGGTCTGACGTTTACCACCCCCAGGCGAGATATGCGACATATCAGACGAAGAGACCGGACTGTACAGTAGTGTTACTGATTGGCTTCGCAGGAGTATGAGCAGGCTTTCTTGTTGATTTTCTGATCGCTCAATACCTGGGTGGCCGTTACGTTTAGCGGACCGCTTGCGGCTTGTGGGTGTTTGATAAGATCATCACCTACTGCCGGCGTATTGACGAGTCTTTAGAGTCCTACACAGAAATTTCCTAGTTCATGCGAAACGAAGTAGGAGCACATATGAAATATGTGAGGGACCGAGAATAATGCGCGTATTTGATACCGCATTCTATTCTCGCGATATGTGATATTGGTCGGTTATATGTGATATAGCCGGGTTATCAGATCAAGTATTGATTCGATAGATTGCTACATTTGATATTAGTCGGTTATCTGTGATATAGCCGGATTATTAAATCAAGTTTTGATTTAATAATTTAATGTATAATTATATATGTGATATATTAATTTACATTAACTAACATTAGCTCACTTAAACTTTTATTTTTCTCACAAGTGTGCAATAGTATATATGTGATATATATTAATGTACATCTTTTATGTCATGCTAGATACCACATGCTACATAGGTGTATGAGACTTACACCATACTTATAATAATGGAATGGTTTTATTTATTTAAAGTTAATCAAAATTAATGGTAATTAGTCACATGCTTGGAAGCTTGGAGAAGCTTGTAGCATCTTTGACTTAGTCCACTAATTTTGTTTTACTTGTAAATATTTATTAACCTAACCATTATTGTTAGCCATGGTTTATTCTCTACATGGGTTAGTGTATGACACTAACTCACCCATGGTTGCTATTCTCACCTCATTAATTCATTCTCATCTCTTCTCTTCATCTTCTTCATCCTTGAGAAAAAGCTTTCTAGCTTTTGGAAAAGTGAGAAAATATTGTGAGAAAAATACAACTAAAGTGAGCCCATTTTCTACTTCATCATCCTCTACTACTTGCCATTTAGTTTAGGGTGTTTGCTTCACTAATTTCACAATTAGTGAAGAGATAGCATGATCTTGAGTCTCCTCGACGTAAATCATCTTCGGCCTCGAGAATTTCGAGCAAGCTTGTTCATTTCTCCGGGAGAACCCTTTCTAGAGTTCAGGTGTTCATGACTTGCAGCGAAGGGACTGCTACACGGAGCATTAGATGTGAAGGACCGGTCTACAAAGGTTGTATTCCTCATTCACATAGATGTAAAGTTATTTACATGTTGTTTCGTCGCATTTTCTAGTAAAGATTCTATGGTTAGGGTTAACTAGAACGGAAATTTTTGAAATTGGCATGGATGATGCCTCCCGAAACCTTGCTGCCGTGCTAGGCAACCCAGTAAATACATACTTCAGACTCTTGTGGTCAGTGTATATATCTACTTGTTCTCCCAAGAGGTAGTGGTGCCAAATCTTAAGTGTGAATATTATGGCTACTAACTCCAAATCATGTGTTGGATAGTTGCGCTCATGAACCTTCAGCTGTCTTGATGCAAAAGCCACAACCTTTCCTTGCTGGTGTAGAACACATCCTAATCTCTTACTAAATGCATCGCAGTGCACAAAAAACCCTCCAAATTGATCCGGTATTACGAGAATATGAGCGAAATTTAATCTTGATTTGAGTTCTACAAAAGCGTTTTCACATGCTTCTGACCATACGAATGCTTCATCTTTACGTATGAGCTTGGTCAGAGGTGGTGCAATCTTTGAAATGCCTTCAATGAATCGTCGGTAGTATCCTGCTAATCCCATGAAACTTCGTATATCCTTCACCGTCTTTGGTATCGACTATTCGCTGACAACTGACACCTTAGCTAGATCTACTGAGATTCTTTCGCCTGAAACAATGTGTCTGAGAAATCCGACTTGATCTAGCCAAAATTCACACTTGCTGTACTTGGCGTAGAGCTGATGTTGTCGCAATGTCTCCAGGATAATCCGTAAGTGCTCGGTGTGGGCTTTCTGATTCTTTGAATACACCAGAATGTTGTCGATGAAGATGACAATGAACCTATCTAAGTACTCTCAGAAAACTTGATTCATCAGGTTCATAAAAATGGCCGGTGCATTGGTCACTCCAAATGGCATTAAAAGATACTCATAATGACCATATCGAGTCCTAAACGCCGTCTTCGGAATATCAGACTCTTTGACATTCACCTAATGATAACACAAATAAAGATCTAGCTTCGAAAATACACAATACCCACTTAGCTGATCGAAAAGATCATCGATGCACGACATTGGATACTTTTTCTTGATCGTCACTTCGTTCAGAGCTCTATAATCTACACAAATCCTATATGACCTTTCTTTCTTCTTCACAAGTAACATTAGAGATCCCCATCTTGAATTACTGGGACGAATCCAACCTTTCTTCAGGAGTTCGTCCAACTGAATACGGATCTCCTTCAATCCTTCTGGACTTAGCCGGTATGGAGCTTTGATTACAGGTTGCGCACCAGGTAGTAAATCAATACTGAATAAATGAGCCCGATCGGGAGGCAAACCTAATATATCTTCAGGGAATACATCCTCGAACTCTCGAACTACCTCTGGTTTCGATTCTTCCGCTTCCAATGCTGCAACCACTGCCTTCTTTGGTTTTGCCTTGTAGACGCTGGGTTCCAATGTTCGGTCTCCACTCTTTAAATAGAACACTGGATGATCTGGTATTTTGAACACTACCCTATTTTGGCGACAGTCGATGATAGCGAAGAAAGTTCCCAGCCAGTCCATTCCCAAGACTACGTCGAAGTTCGGTTTGTCCAGCACCTTGAAGTCCGCATAAAATTCTCTACTGCAGACAACCACTGGACATAGATCATATCCCAGAGTTACTTTTAGAACGCCATTCCCTGAACTGACATTCCAGCTGGATACGAGCGGTTTAACTGGAATCGCATGAGTTCGGACGAACCGTTGCGACATAAAGCAATGTGATGCTCCAATGTCGAAGAGTGCTAAAGCAGGTAGGGAGGCTACTAAGATTTACCTAAGTTGTGTGAGTTTGGGTTTAGATATAGGAAAAGTATAGTGATATATAAGGATTGAAAAGGTTTGAAAGGATTGGGAATTACCAGTGATTACTTGACCTGTGGCTTCGGCCTCCTCGACCGTCATTGTGAAAGCCTGACGTCATGGTACATTCCTCCTTACTGGAGGCACATTCCTCTGTCCTTACGGCATGTTTCTCTGCTCTTGCGGTATGTTTCTCTATGCCTGATGGAACTGACGTTGAGGCTGTGCAGGAGGTCCACGTGGAGATGGTGCAGGTAGAGCTAGTCGTGGTGCAGGTGCCTGAATGGCTGGCTGCTGCGGGATTATGATTGTGGGTCTGGGTGCTGGAGCTGTGTTGAAACGGTATGGACATGCTCCTATTGCATGAGTGGATGTGCCACAAACCAATCACAAGCCATTTGCACACCTGCAGTTCTTCGCCAAGTATCCCGTCCTTTTGCAGTAAAAACAAAAGTCTGGACTGGGCCGATTAAATGATCCTCCCGGTTTCCTGGGTGCAAAAGTTAGCCTATAAGAGGTTCCTCATGTCATCTGGGTGGCAGGGCATTTCATATCGGCGGTCTGTGGTGTGCCCTTCTTCTTCACCACTACCTCATAGCGTCGTGCAGCCTTCAAAGCAAGCTCATAGGTTGGGAAATCCCCTGTAGCGAGTGCAGCATGGATTTTCGGGTTCAACCCTTACTGAAATCGTTGTGCCCGGATCTCAGCAGTAGGAATCAGGTGTGCAACGATCCTATTACGACCTTGTGTTAGCAGTGTAATGAGTGAAATTAGGAATTTGAATATTGAGACAATTTCTTACCTACTAAACATGGTAAACTCAGTATCGTATTCATCCACAGACTTGACCCATAACGAGCCTTGTTGTAGATGGATGAACTGCTATACTCCATGTCAAAACGGGTAGTCTCAGCAAAGTACTTCTCATCGAACAGATCACGAAACGTCTTCCACTCGATAGGTTGGGTGAAATGGCTTTCTTCAGCTTTCTACCAGATTCTGACATTGTCTGTCAGTTGCAACTTTGCAACTCTCCCCAGGCAATATCTAGCACTTGAGCTGCTGCCATATCATTTTCTATCGATTGAGCCCATTCTTCCACCTCCAGTGGGCTTTCTTTTCCTGAGAAGTGCTTTGGATGCAGTGCTCGGAATTGTTTGACTCCGGGTGCCTCGGCTTTTGGGCGGTGCATGAGGATAGCAGTCGCTGCTGCTGACCCTCCAGGGGGCTCTTGATCGCCTCGAGCAGTACCGTTTGCTCATTGATAGGATCGGCAACGGTAGGAGGTAGGGTAGAGTAGGAGGTGGGGTGTCTCCATTGACGTCCGTGCTGGTGTTATTGGGAGAATCCATGACCTTGATAGAAAAATGAATGGTTATGATAAATTCAAGAAATTAAAAATATAAGGAACGTATAGTTGCTGATTCTTATAATTATTGTGATATATTGCTTAAGACTTCATGCAGAACTGGCCTGCACGGGCCTCCAACAAAACCTGTCACGCCCCGCTTCCCAGTAGACGGAAACAATGACGTTGTAGGCCGCAACGTATTTACTAAGAAATAAATACGTTAAGCGTAATTAAGCAATATATAAAATGAACAAGAATGACAAGAGTATTAAAATAAAACAACAAGTTTATTTACATTCAATTTTACATACAAATGTTTGAAAATGAAAAGATACAATGTTATAAAGCAGTGCCTAAACAATGGCATACAGGAAATGAAAGTACAAGGAACTAGAACTCAGGCTGTGCCGCAAGCTGGTCCAAGTCCTCCTGGCTAGGCTCGAACTCCTGAGAGTCCTGTCCTCTGATGAACATTTCAAAGAAAGAAAAAGAAAGGAATATCGTCAGCGAACTAGCGCTCGGTAAGTCCCAAAAGAAGAAATAGAATATAACAAGTACTGTGAAATGAATAGGTGAGTTGTGTATGATTGGTTATAGATATGTGATAGTTATTATAACGCGGTTGTTTGTAGCTTGATACATAAGGTATTCATGTATACGAGAGGAGTCCATCTTACCCCGTGGACTATGGTAACATGTAGTACAAGTCCCCGTCATAACCCATGGGACAACGGCACGAGAATTCATGTAGGTGTCTTTTAAATGACCTCTCGTGCCATGATATATGTTCCGTACCAATCTACCCCTTTATCCCTGTACAATATATTATATAGATTATAATTATCAGACTTGCTGAAACCATGAATATAAATTGTTTAAGTATTCATGTTCAGGATGTAGTCAAGTATTCAAGTCAAGTTATAACCATGGTTCGGTCTCAAGTATACATGTTTGATATTGATGTTTGATTTCAAGTATTCATGTTCTTGATCAAGTATCGGGTTTGATTTTGGATTCAAGTTTGAAATGGACTCAGACTGAGTCAGACACTTGTAAACTGATTTAGCTCTTGAATTAGGTTCGGGAGTCATCGGTAACTGCTGCACATGGACGGCAGGATTTGTGTATTTTTCCAAGAAAATTAACCTTAATAACTCCGTTAAGTTGTCTACCTTAAATAGGTAAGCACTCACTTTCTCTGGCTCCTTGGGGCTCAAGAGAATTGATCCCGCTTAAATCTATATTTACTAAAGTCCTTAAATAGTGTTTTTATATAACTCGAGGGGGTTTTATGAAATATATTTTAATATAGTTTAAAAGCAAACCTCGAGGGTGATTAATATTATTTAGGGTTGTCATGAGCAAGGCTTTTAAAATATTGGGGTATTTTAGTGATAAATACTTAGCCTTGGAAAGTTCATAGATTTTATTGTAAAACTTTCCTTTTTCATATCTTGATGGTATTTTATTTTCATTTTAGAAAAATATAGATTTATTATATTTTGAAAATATTGATTCATAATTTTATATAATTTTAATTTTAAAAAAATAATTTTTTTTATTTAGAAAATTCGTATTTCTTGAAAACCGTATTTATCGAATACTCTGTGAGGAGGTCTGCATCTCGCTCTACTAGCCTAAGAATGTGCGATAATCTGCACCATTCATTAGCGGGTCCCGTAAAAAGGGTTGTAGATGCGTATTTGCAAAGGATATTAAATATCGATTTAAAAGAAATCCGGTTTTTAAAGTTATGTGGTATTTTAACGTAATATTATTCTTTAAAACGAAAAATACATACAATGAGAATCGTGCTATGAAACCAGATGTGCGTGTGGTGTAGGTCGTTACCCCGTGAAGTTTTTCTAAGGTATTGTTTTAACAAATACTAAAAGAGGTGATATCAAAGTTCATGGTATTTTAATGAAAAAGTTCAAGTATGGATTTTTCACATAAGATTCTTGGTTAAAATTATTTCTAAATATTAGTATTTAGGTTTACAAGTATTTTGTAAAATTGGTTTGACCCAAATGATAAAGGAAATGGAGTTATAGGTTTTATAAAAGAAGATATCGATATAACTCCACTTTTACCGATATTGGATTTAAAGTGAAAAGCAATGAAAAAGGAGGAGGATTGGGAGGGACTTACGGTTTAGAAAGTTTAAAGATGGGTTGAAGAAGAGGGGGTGAGCTTCGTATCATCGCGGGAGCACCGAAATTGACTTCGATTTTCACCAGAAGTTGCTTGCTCGCTAGCTCCTCTTTACTCCATTTGTACTTAGAAACTTTTTGAGAGAATTTTGCTATAATTTTCAGAATGGTGCTAAGCTAAGGAAGGAGATGGAATTTATAATGAAGAATTAAGGTTTTGGAATTAAAATGATGGATTAAAAAGTATTAAAATGTGGTTTAATTATGAAATGAAGGGTCTATGTTTGATTGCAGGGAAATCAAACAGTGCAGGAGAGTTAGTGGTAGCTGAAGGGATGTGTGTGCAAAGCCCACGGTAATTTTGCTCCATCAGAACCGTCGATGCTGGCTATAAAGGAAGATCTGTGGGTCGATCTAAGGCTTCAGGTCTCAAGATTTGTGCCACGTGTATTATTTTGTGTTTACTCCATTTTGTGCCCGTTTGATTTTTCTGAACTTTTCATTTCCCTGTGTATTGCACGTGCAATCTTTTTGGCTTCCAAAAAATAAAAAGAAAAATTCAGAAAAAAAAATAATGTGTCTGATGGGAACCGAACACAGGGGCTACGTCACAGCAGTGTAAGGCTTTACCAGTGAGCTACAAGTTATTCCTTGCTGTTATTTAACAAAATTGACTTATAACTCAAACTCAGGTTGTAAACTCATTTCTGTACATTAAAATAGAAAATTCAGTACAGTATATTCGGAGTCGTTACACGTAACACATATAAGACCGATTTTGGTATATCTCCTTATCGATTGGTGTTTAGGAAGGCTTGCCACCTTACTGTCGAGATTGAACATAAAGAAATATGGGCAATTAAAGAGCTTAACTTCGATTTTAACCAAGCAGGCAGCTATCGGAAGTGTTCATCGCCGAAAGACCAGACTAAGACGTTGGGACGTCTAGCCTGAATTTGTGGGCAGATACTATTTGGACTTCTCCATCCACCTCTCCGAAGATACCCAGTTGATTTATGGTACCATATATCAGAGGTTTGGACAGATGCGACTATTGTAGAAAACTTTATCGGATTCCCCTTGATGATGCTCAAAAGTGGGGACTCCCCAGATCATGACACGTAGTAGATGATGTATCCCGGGGCTCACGTAAATAGGGCAAGCACTATGCGTTGGAGGCTCTTCCCGGGCTATCGTCCCAGGGTGTATCCCGACCTTCTATAGGCCCCTAAACGCTCTTATGCACACCTTACAAATGGCCGAGGGCTCGTCTCCGAGGCCCCCTACGCGCTGAGCTTCCTCAACCCTCCCAGCTCGCCTCTGAGCTATCATAGAACCGAGCGACCTCGGCCTCCCGCTCATCTCCGAGCCTCCCGCCGAGCTAAGCCTCCCCAGTTCTACCGAGCAACCAAGGATGCAGAGCCGAAGCACCTCCACCACGGCTCCACGTATCTCTCTAGAAGTGAGATATCCGCCACCCAACATCCCGCGTTCCACGCCGTCTGTTCATACCATAATTTTGCATTATTTTATTTCCCATTCTTATTCATTTTATAAATAAACAGGTGCTTTTGACCTATGTCTGCTACTTAGTTGCAGGTTACAGGTTCTTGGAATAAAAACAGTGAAATTGATGAAAAAAATGATACAAAGTGAGACTACGAATGATAAATGGTGAAATCTTGATCGTGCCTGCATTTTGAGGGACAATGAAGATCAATGAACAAAAGTTCACAAAGCACAAAGGCAACGACACGAAGAAACAGTAAAAGTCCACTACATTATTCACTGTAGAGATCTGCAAGAGAACCAGAAGACATCCTGAAGAAAAAACTAAAGAAACAAGAAGCCCAAAGAATCAGAAAGAAACCCAGAAAAAGTTGTGCAGCAAACCACTTGTTTGGCCACGGAACCGCGGCTAAACCATGCTTTCGACCGCGGTTCCGCGGCCGTTCTATGCCAGTGTCAGTGGAAATTCTGTGGCGGTGCGCGGAGCGTTGACTAGGTCTTTTTCTTAAGGGGTATTTTTGTAATAGCAGATATGACACGATTGTAACCTAGGGTTTCTATGAATCTATAAATAGAACCCTAAAACCCTGATTTAGGTCATGCCTCTTTTCATTTCATAAATTCAGATCTGTAATTCCTGTGTTGATGTTTGGAGAGAGTCATCAATAAAGTAAGATTTCTATTTCATTGCCTTAGTTTACTTTTAATTATTTGCCCTAATTAGATAGTTAGAATGTTATTCAATTCCCAAATGAGCGAGTAGTCTCCTCGCTTGTTAGGGTTAGCTTTAGGGAAAGGCTTGGGAGATCAAATCTCTCACCCCTTTCTTGCCCCATCACACATAATAATTAGGACTCCATGCATACATACATACACCGTTCCCTGCGGCACCTTACCCCTCAAGGTAACGGTGATACCGTAGTATAAAGGACTGGTTGTGTATGTTTTCTATGGAGGTTAGGGTAATAATTAAGAAAGGAAGGACAAGAACCTAGAGGAAGAAATACCGTTTCTTCCCGATGGTACTAATCCCCTTTATTAATTATTACCATAACTCCTAATAGATCTAAAATAGGGCATTGAAAGCGGTGAGGAAACATTCAATTTCCCAACTTACCCTAAACCTAACCCTAGCAAGATTCTAGTTTTAATATAAATTTAGGTTTTAGAGATAATCCATTCACAACGTTTAGAATTAACTCGTTTGAGCAAATTAGAAAAGACACAACATCCTTGTGGACCAACCCATACTCACTGGCTAGCTACCAAGCGACGCCGTTCTTGATTGCGGTTAACAAATATTTTTGATCTAAAAATCCATACGAATCAAATGGCGCCGTTGCCGGGGATGGCGTGTTATTTTCTTTTTGCAATTTCGGGTTAATATAAAATTAAAAAATCATAAAAAACTGAAAAATTAAAAATATAAAAATTTATCATTTTGTTATTTTGTGAAGGGTATTTTTATTTGAATTTTACAGGATCTACAATCGAGTTCGGATCTGGAAAAATCCAGAAATCAAAACAGAAAAACATAGATCTGAACAGCAGAGGATTTCAACAACAGAACAAATCTGGAGAACTGAACCGATCAACCCACCACGCTTCCGCCACCAGAAGACCATTCCTGCCGCGCAACCGCGGTCTTTAGGTGACGTCAGCACCTGCAAATTTTTCTCGGGACTCAATTCGCCGATCCGACCGCGGAACCGCCGCCAGATCCCACTTCCCGCCGCGGAAACGCGGTCTGCTGACGTCATCAGTTGACAAAAATCCCTCGGTTTGTTTTCTTTCTCTCTCCTCTGCAACCTCAAATATCTTCTCTGTAGATTTTCCTGCAGGATTCTTTGCGCTTAAAAATCTCTCCCCTTCCAATAATTGATCTTGTGCAGGATTCTTTGCGCCGCGCTAAAAATAAAAAAATTGTTTTGCAAGTGATTGTTACTGCTTTGCATATTTTTAATCAGACTTTAAGGGGCTTGAAACCAATCCATATTGGATGGGGATTTCATCACCCTTCCCAGGACCCCAGAAATCACATAAGGCATTTTGCATTGACCATTATTTAATTAAAAAATACTAGACTCGGCCCTAAGGACTTCACGCTCAATAGGACAGAGGACCAGTTATAGACATCGGCCGTTGATCCTAACCTGACTTTGCGGTGTCTAGGCAAGTGTGTCTAAGGCGAGTGGTTACTTAATTAGGGCCACTACTTGTAGTGGAGAGCCTCCCACTCACCTGGCACTTACCTGGCCGCAATTGGCGGTGAAGAGGCGGTTTGAGGTCTTATTTCTAGCCCTTTGGAACAGTTAGGAGCTGTCTAGCTGACCTAGGTGACCCTAGATCTAGGCCTGATTGTGCATTTGTGGTTGATTGAACATGTGTCTAAGCCTTTTATCGAAAATCTTTTTGCAAAGAGCACCATATAAGAAAAAAATAATTTTTTTTTATAAAAACTTGCAACTTGTCGCTTAAGATCCGTGCACCGCACTACCACCCACTTTCTTCTCATTGACATTTTCTTACCCCCACATTCTGTTTTTCACCTTTTTGACTACACTACCTCTTTAGTGTATGTCCGTTTGGACTAGGGACACTGGCGCCCGATTAGTCCGTGTTTCGTTGGTACCGACCGACGAAGCTTTCGACTCCGAAGTCGAAATTCCTTCCACTTCCTTACCTCCACCTTCAAATTCTTCTTCCGAAGGTATGTCGGGATATAATCCCAACAACACCTTACCCACGGGACTGATTCCACATCCGTTAGGTGAGAATAACCCGAATCACCCTCCTGTTGAAGCGCCCCAACGAATCGCACTCCAGGATCTCTTCTACCCTGTCCGCACCGCCTTACCTACCTGTCTTTCACTCCCACCGGCAAATGGGGACAATTTTGAGATAAAACTCCACTTCATCAATATGCTGCTAAAATTTCACTGATTGGAATCCGAAGATTCCTATATCTTTATCAACAAATTCCAAAACGTTTGCGCCATGATGAAGACAACCCAATTATCAGATGATGCTATAAGGCTAAGGGTCATTTCTTTCACCTTATGTGACTTAGCCGAGAAGTGGTTATACAGCACGGCATCACATTCAATTAGAAATTGGGACGATTTTGTTAAAGCTTTTCTTAAAAAGTTTTATCCTCATCATAAGACCGCGAGAATTCGCAATGAGATTATACAATTTTCGCAGCTTCCTTCCGAACCATTTTGGAAGTGTTTTGAAAGATTCAAAGATCTACTTGTTCAATGCCCTCACCATGGGATCGAAAATTGGCAACTTTGCCAAACATTATACGAGGGATTGAACCCAGTAACGAAGCAGTTGCTAGAAACCATTTGTCAATGTCACTTTCTAACCAAATCTAGTGAGGAAGCGTGGCAGTTTCTCGAGGATCTTGCTGAACAAACACTTCAGTGGGAAAGCACCAAGACCACCTCATCTTCTTCTATTGGTCAGTCTAGGGTAGGCATACAACAATTAGATATGTCGATTGCTATGAAGGCCGAGATGGCCGCACTTACGAAAAAGCTAGAAGCCATTGAGACCAAAATCTCATCGCCTTCTCTTGCCCCTGCTTTACCCCCATGAACTGTTTGTGCTTATTGTTCAGATCCATCACATCTGACCGAAGAGTGTCCTTACAATCCACCTGTTCAAGGACAAGATCAAGTCAATGCTGCCTTTCAGCAATGACAAAGAAATGATCCTTACTCTTCGACCTATAATCCGGGTTGGAGGAGTCACCCAAATTTTGCTTGGAATTAAAATCAACAATTCCAAGGAAACAACAACTTTCAAAGGCCTCCTCCTCCACAACAACAAGCACCCCAACAAACTCAATACCGGCAACCTTTCCAACCACAACCTTATCCAAATCAAACGAACAATTTTGTGCCTAACAACTTTTACCCTCAAAACAATTTTGTTCAACCAAATGAAGATAAGGTTATCTCGCTAAAAAAAATCTAGATGCGTTTCTCAAACAATCTACACAATCCGCAGCATGGTTGGAGACTTCCATCCAGTCTTTGGTGCACAACAATGCTTCACACGATCAAAGCATCAAATCTATTAAGGCACAAATTGCACAACTAACTGCTGCGTTGAGCGAGAGAGAAAAGGGAAAGCTTCCATCTCAACCATTGCTAAATCCTGGTCACACACACAACGCACATGTCGCATATGATTATCAAAATCATAATGTAAATGCGGTGACCACGTTGAGATCCGGAAGAGTGTTGCAAAATAATGTGGGTATTAGTGATGACACCCCTACCGGTGGTTCTTCTTCTTCTTCATCTTCTTCTTCTTCTTCTTCTCCATCCTCTTCTTCTTCACATTCATCTTCTTCGTTAGAGCCTATTCTTCATTCTTCAAAAGGCTCTTTTTCTTCTAATCCGAACGGACCCACTTCCCATTTCACGAACACACCCTCACTGGGATCCGTTCCAACTCCACATTCCACTCCACAAACATTGGACTCAACAGATTTTCAAAATGCTCCATTTCCAAACAGGTTGAGTCCCAATAAACCAACTCCACAAATGGAGAAGATTGTGAAGTTATTTAAACAAGTTAGCATAAATATACCTCTCTTGGATGCAATCCAACAAGTCCCTTCGTACGCAAAAATCTTAAAGGGCTTATGCTCCTCGAAGAGAAAGTCTTAAATACCCAAGAAAGTGCTAGTGGCTAGTGCAGTGAGCAATGCTATTAACCAACCTCAACCCTTACCCCAAAAACGAAAGGACCCTGGTTGTCCTACAATTTCAATAACAATTGGGGATAAGAACATCAATCGAGCACTTTTAGATCTTGGGTCTAGTGTTAACCTGCTTCTCTACTCCGTATACGAGCAATTAGGGGTTGGAAAGTTGAAACCCACTCGTTGTACTCTCCAAATGGCTGATCGATCGATCACCCATCTTAGGGGTGAGTTAGAGGATGTGTTGATCAAAGTAGGGGATTTCATATTCCCCGTTGATTTTATTGTTATGGACACACAACCTGTTGCTAACCCACGGAACCAAATTCCGGTGATTCTCGGTCGACCATTTTTGGCCACTTCCAATGCCGTAATAAATTGTCGCAATGGCTCCATGACTCTATCCTTCGGGAAAATGTCTAGTGAGTTCAATATTTACAAGATAGGAAGTCTTCCCCCCGTGCCTAAAACTAGTACACGAGATGTTTGCTCTATTCATGAAATCACGCAGGAGGACTGCGAGCTTGAAAGATTTCTGTTTGATGACAACAGTTTTGACACCACTAGTGCGTCCCTCCTTGAATCTACCACAGTTGACACAACCGATATTGATTATGAATGTTTCACTTTTTCGGATGATTTTGACGACTCACCACCCGAATATGAGTCTTTTGAATTTTTGGATGAGTTAGTTGAACCATCCGAATCGGTTGTTTGCAGTGATTTCGAACCAGTGTTGGAGTCCTTTGAGTTCGAGGTAGATTCCCCAATTTTACTTTTGATTGTTTCGCCTCCGAAACTCAAACTAAAGCCATTGCCGTCTCACCTTAAATATGCTTATCTAGGTGAGAATGAGACCTTTCCCGTTATCATATCGGCCTCTCTTGCCCTCGATCAAGAGAAAGCCCTTCTAATGGTCTTACAAGATAAGCGGCAAGCTTTCGGCTGGACTATGGCGGACATCGAGGAGATTAGTTCCCACATAATTGAATATCATATGCATATGATGGATGATGCCAAGTCGATAAAATATCAACAGAAATATCTTGGGGATAGTGTGGATAGTCAACCTCCTTTAGAAGTTGAACCACCCCTTTTCTTTTAATAAGCTACGAGAATGCCAATATTCCAATGATTGCTGATCATTCACATTCTCGTTTTGATTCATCATCACCTCCTATCTATTCACTTCCACACTTTCCATACCACCACTTATATCTTCTCCATTTCTTTTTGGATCGGTACAACATGTTCTTCCACCGACCGATACTCTACGCAGATAAACTTTTCAACTGGTTGGTGTTGACGTTTGGTCTTTGCAAAGTTTGGCAATGACGTTTAACATTGTTCAATGAAGTTTGGGGGGCCTTTTTGTATATATTTTTGTTTTTCTTTTAACAATAAAATAAAAAAATAATAAATAAATAAACAGGGGAGTGCCGACATTTTCAACCCTCTTGGTATAGCATGACAGTGAGGACACTGTCAAGTTTAAGTTTGGGGGTATGGTCGGTAAGCCTTCTTCCTTCGCATTCATGTGTATATGCTTGCATTTGCATCCTTATTTTAAAACCCATAAAAATTGAAAAATTTCAAAAATTATAAAAATTAAAGTATTCAATTTTGGCCATAATTGACTTGAGTTTGACAAACAGGTTAACGAGCTAGGAACAACTAGATACTAGACTTAGTAAATTAAAAACCCTAAAAATAACCTTTCTTAAAAATTTAACAGTAGAAAGTATATGTCTTTGTAGTTTATTTAGAAATAGGCAAATTTTGAGTTCACTTCTTGGGCTAAGTTAAAACAAGGGAAGAGTATTGATATTTTTATTAAAGTATAAATTTGAAAAATAATTCCTAGCTTAAGTCTAAATTCTGAAAATATATACCGTACAATTTGCACAAACACGCAACTTGAAACTTGGAATAGTAGAGGAGACCTTGAAATGCTCTTGTCTAAAGTCCTTAGTATGAAAATAAAATGAAAATACAAGTGTGAATAAAGAGATAAAAAAATGAACACTGGTTTTTGTAATTACTTAAGGCTGCAAAAATAGAAAAATATTTAGCAAGGGTGCTTCATCACCTAGTGCCTTAGACCAACTAGTTTGGGAGTCATTGCTAAAGCCTTAGGTGTTACAAGACTAGGAATTACGCTTTAATGTGCAAACACATCTTGTAATCGGTTGTTGGTACCTCAAGAAGTATTAACAGTCGCATGAAGAATGTGTGTGAGCGAAATTCATCTAAAAATTCACCAATTAAGAAGTGCTTTGGACGACGGACAAGAGTATGATAGCTTGATTTGAATTTCCAAGTGTAGGGGTGATATATACACACACGTAGGGGTATGTGATTGGGGTTTAGATAAGAGATAGGAATGAAGAATGGGACTTATATCTTTAATAGAGATGATAAAAATTCCTAAGTTGAGATAGAACCCTTGAAGGAAAACTTAAAAGATACCGAAAGCTAAGTAAATTCACAAGGATATATATAATCTCTATGTTGATGAGGAAGCATAAAGAATATGGGTGGATGATTTATGAGTCGAAAATAATAGAATTCCTTGTTGGAAAACCTAATTGGAGAATAAAAGTCAATGGGCCTAATTGATAGGATTTTATGGGTAGTATCCGCTGAAAACCCTCAGGAGACAACACTCCTCCTACTAGGGACACCTAGGGGTTTAACGGCTTGTTGCACGAGCTCAGTGCAATCGCGATTCCTTACGAAAGTGAGATTAGGTTTTTGTTGAGAATAAAACTAGGTTTGCTCGAGGACGAGCAAAAGCTAAGTTTGGGGGTATTTGTTCATACCATAATTTTGCATTATTTTTTTCCCCATTCTTATGCATTTTACAAATAAACAGGTGCTTTTGACCCATGTCTGCTACTTAGTTGCAGGTTACAGGTTCTTGGAATAAAAACAGTAAAATTGATGAAAAAGATGATACAAAGTGAGACTACGAATGATAAATGGTGAAATCTTGATCATGCCTGCATTTTGAGGGACAATGAAGATCAATGAACAAAAATTCACAAAGCACAAAGGCAGCGACACGAAGAAACGGTAAAAGTCCACTACATTATTCACTGTAGAGATCTGGAAGAGAACCAGAAGACATCCTGAAGAAAAAACTAAAGAAACAAGAAGCCCAAAGAATCAGAAAGAAGCCCAGAAAAAATTATGCAGCAAACCACTTGTTTGGCCGCGGAACCGCGGCCAAACCATGCTTTTGACCGCGGTTCCGCGGCCGTTCTATGCCCATGTCGGTGGAAATTCTGTGGCGGTGCGCGGAGCGTTAACTGGGTCTTTTTCTTAAGGGGTATTTTTGTAATAGCAGATATGACGCGATTGTAACCTAGGGTTTCTATGAATCTATAAATAGAACCCTAAAAACCTGATTTAGGTCATGCCTCTTTTCATTTCATAAATTCAGATCTGTAATTCCTGTGTTGATGTTTGGAGAGAGCCATCAATAAAGTAAGATTTCTATTTCATTGCCTTAGTTTACTTTTAATTATTTGCCCTAGTTAGATAGTTAGAATGTCATTCAATTCCCTAATGAGCGAGTAGTCTCCTCGTTTGTTAGGGTTAGCTTTAGGGAAAGGCTTGAGAGATGAAATCTCTCACCTCTTTCTTTCCCCATCACACATAATAATTAGGACTCCATGCATACATACATACACCGTTCCCTGCGGCACCTTACCCCTCAAGGGAACGGTGATACCGTAGTATAAAGGACCGGTTGTATATGTTTTCTATGGAGGTTAGGGTAATAATTAAGAAAGGAAGGACAAGAACCTAGAGGAAGAAACACCGTTTCTTTCCAATGGTACTAATCCCCTTTATTAATTATTACCATAACTCCTAATAGATCTAAAATAGGGCATTGAAAGCGGTGAGGAAACATTCAATTTCCCAACTTACCCTAAACCTAACTCTAGCAAGATTCTAGTTTTAATATAAATTTAAGTTTTAGAGATAATCCATTCACAACGTTTAGAATTAATTCGTTTGAGCAAATTAGAAAAGACACAACATCCCTGTGGACCGACCCGTACTCACCGGCTAGCTACCAAGCGACGCCGTTCTTGATTGCGGTTAACAAATATTTTTGATCTAAAAATCCATACGAATCACCGTCGTATCCCCTATTAACGAGCGTATCTCGTCATTAATGGGGGATCCCACCATTCACGCAGGCGTAACGCCAGGGATGTAACGGCCGGCGAAGATCTCGTGCCAGCTCGCTCCAAGCGACCACTATAAAAACCCCTCTCCCAAATGACTCAGGTAAGGAAATTTTAACCTAATAAGCCGCTACTCTGCCCAAATTCCTCGGCTAACTTGATCGTCAGAGGGTCCACGGTAGCACAACCACCCCGGGACTTCTTTTGCAGATAGCTCGACTTAACCTCAAAATAAGCCCACTGAGATCCACAAGCTCAAGAAGGAAACCCTCAACACCAATCTCAGCCATCCACCAACGCTCGTGACGGATCGACGGAGAACAACATCTGAAGGAGATCGGAACCTCCATCAGTTGGCGCCGTCTGTAGGAACCTAAAATTCCACTCATCGAAAGTTGATCTTCCGATCTCGAACTCATGGCGAGTGAACACCGTAACGATCCAAGCATAAGCCGCTTCCTTCCCCACAATAGAGGCATGGACGGATCCACTCCTCCCCCTAATGCTATTCATGCCCTCTCTGCACGGATCGATATGCTCGCATCTATAGTGGATGCCTTTTCCACGTCCAAACGACGGGACAAGCCCCCCAGGTCGCCGTTCTCCCTACCCGGGATCATGACCTACGAAGAGGGGGAGATGAAGTCGCCCATGCTGGCAGCACTGAATAGTGTCTTGCTATCTCCGGCGGCCATAAGTCCCTCGCGGTGACCGATTCAATGACCCGCTGGGCGCCTCACAGCTCCACGCCAAGGTCTCATGAAAGAGCCCCCCGCCCCGAGGCCTATCGCGCTCCTGTCCCTCCCAAGAAGGTGTCGGTCAGCTCTCCTGCTTCCAGGCATGGCCGGCACCCTCACCCTCGACGGGGTTGGACGGGCGGCACTCACTGCGATGACTCAAGAATGACCTCACCAGGGGGCCTGAGGAACCTGATAGAACAGAACCGGAACCGGAGCCGCAGCTAGATGCAGGTCGCCAGCGGGAAGGGCCATAACTCCGACTACACTGAATCGTCAGGGTACCACGACTGTCTCGACGCCCTCGAAAAGAAAATCGAGGGTATACATCAGGAAGGTCATCCTTCAAATGAGGGGGCCAGCTATGCCGCCGACTCGCTTACGAAGCCCTTCACTGAAGAGATGCTCGATGTCCGCGTCTCATCCAGAAACAAGCCTCCAAAAGTGGCCCTCTTTGACGGGAAGTCTAACCCAGAAGACCATCTGAACGCGTTTTCGGCGGGCATGAGCTTCCAGGACAAATCCGACGCTACCCAGTGCCGAGCGTTCCCCGCCACTCTCATCCGGGATAGATGAGACTGGTTCCGAGGACTTACGCCATGCTTTATCTCTACCTTTGATGAGCTGGCCGCCCAGTTCTTCGGACATTTCGTCGAAAACAGACGACAGAAGCGGACCATCGATTACCTCTTTACTATAAAGAGTGGGGATAAGGAATCCTTTAAAGGATATGTCACTCACTTCTACAATGCTCTTCTTAAGGTTCCCGAGCACCGGGACGAGACTGTCATCATATCTCTAAGGTCCGGTCTTAGGCACAAGGAGTGTCTCCGCTCATTTGCATTAGCGCAACCTAAGACCATGGCCGAGGTAAAAGGTTAGACCGAGCGGGAAATCCAACTCGAGCCCGAGGTAAATGCAAACCTACCCTAGGGCGACCAGGCCGACCAAAGGAAAAGGGGCAGAGAAGAGAAGAAGAAGGTCGACCGGCCAAAGCCATACTCCCCGAAGTTCCAGGAGTATACTCCGCTCAACATCTCTCAGACTGATCTGCTGGAGAAAGCGAAGGGCGAACGATTCTTCAAGCTCCTTCCAGTTACCAATAGAGCATCCAAACGGACTCGAGGCCCATACTGCGCCTTCCATAGGTCGCAGGGACATCCGACCGAGAACTATAAACAGCTCCGCAACTACATCGAGGAGTTCATTCGCTCAGGCCATCTGGCGAAGTACCTATGGGAAAAGCGACAGGCAGACCGGGATAAAGAAAACCATTCCCCTCCTACCGAATTAACGATCGGCCAAATCATGGTCTTCTCTTCGGGGGGGTCCGCATGGAGCCGGCGAGATTCACCGCCTCCTACCGGTCGAGGGAACTAGCGACCAGCCCCGGAAGAAAAACAAAGCAGCCGAGCCCATCACTTTCACTGACGAAGACCTCCATGGAATATCCTTGCCTCACAATGACCCCCTTGTGATTACGGCATGGGTCAAAGATACTGGTTGACTCAGGAAGCTCGGCGGACATCCTTTTCTATGACTGCTTTCTGTGTATGGGGCTCGGCCCGTCAGACCTGCGGCCAACCACCCACATTCTGTCGGGGTTTACTAACCACTCCATCTCGGCAGAGGAAGTAGTTACCCTCCTCCTTAACATTGGGGAGGCGGGCTGTACGAGAACCGTACCGGTGGAGTTCATCGTCGCCAGGATTCCCTCGTCCTACAATATCCTCCTAGGACACCCGACGCTAAACTCCCTTCGGGCCCAAATCTCGACCAACCACCTCATGGTCAAGTTTCCCTTGGATCAAGGGGGAATAGTCCGGGCCTACGAGAACCAGCAAATCGCCAAGATTTTCTTCACAGCGACATCCACCTCCGAGGAGCAAAGCGATGACCTTGGAAGCGCGAGTGATTTCCACAGGTCCTTAGATACTCGTGACGAACAAAAAGAAATCTGAGGGGCCCTAGTGGAGGCGCTAACAGCGGCCTCCTCGTCGAGGGGAACAATGAACGAACTGTCCAGATTGGATACCTCTTAACGGGATCCCAGCGCGAAGACTTGATCCATTTTCTCCGAGGAAACTCGGACGTGTTCACCTGGGCGATTGCCGACATGCTTGGATGTGTTCGCCTAGGAACCTGAGGACATGCCCGGGATCGACCTTAAAGTAATCTCGCACAAGCTCGGGGTCGACCCGACGGCCCGACCTGTCAGGCAAAAGAAACAAAGCTTCGCTCCGATCAAACAAAAGGCAATAGAAGACGAAGTCAATAGGTTGCTTGCAGCCAACTTCATTCGAAATATGGCCTACTAGGAATGGCTAGCGAATGTGGTTATGGTTAAAAAGGCAAGCGGGAAGTGGCGCATATGCATCGACTTCACAGATCTCAATAAGGCCTGCCCGAAAGACAACTATCCCCTCTCTCGGATAGATCAGCTTATCGACAGCTCGACATGCCACGAATTGCTTAGCTTCATGGATGCTTTCTCCGGCTACAACCAGATCCGTATGAACCGGGCAGATGAAGAGCTTACTGCGTTCACAATGGATAGGGGGTACTGCTACAAAGTGATGCCCTTCAGTCTCAAAAATGCCGGAGCTACATACCAGCGCCTGGTCAACAGAATGTTCAAACCACAGATCGGGAGGAACAAGGTGGTTTACGTCGACGACATGCTCGTAAAATCAACCTCGTTGGAATGCACACACCAAAGATCTTGGCGAGACATTCGACATCCTCTGCAAGTACAAAATGAAGCTGAATCCTGCCAAGTGCACGTTCGGGGTCACTAGCGGGAAATTCCTCGGGTTCATGGTTACCAACCGAGGAATTGAGGCTAACCCGGAGAAGATCAGCGCCATCCTCAACATGGCTATGCCAAAGAGCAACATGGAGATCATGCAACTCACGGGGAGAGTTGCTACCCTTAGTCGCTTCATGTCGAAGTACGGGGAAAAGTGTCTCCCGTTCTTCAAAGCCCTGAGGAAAATCCTAAAGTTCGAATGGTCGGAGGATTGTCATAACGCTTTCGAGCAACTCAAGGTGCACCTGGCAACTCCCCCACTGCTCCCCCGGCCTGTCGAGGGAGACGAGCTGCTGCTGTACCTTACGGTGTCCGATCATGCTACTGGCTCGGTGCTCGTCCGAGAAGTCGAAGGAGTACAGAAGACGGTCTACTACGTGAGCATCTTCTTTAAGGATGCAGAAACAAGGTACCCGGCCATAGAAAAGATTGTCTTGGCGCTTATCGTGGCCTTAAGGAAGCTGCGGCACTACTTCTAGGCGCACACCATCCTCGTCCTCACCGAGCGTCCCCTAGGGGCTATTCTCGCCTCCCCTGAGTCATCTTGTCATCTGGAGAAATGGAGGTGGGAGTTATCTCAATTTGACATCAAATACAGCCCAAGGCAAGCTATCAAAGCATAAGTCCTGGCAGACTTCGTTGTCGAATGTACTATCGCCAACAAGGAGGAAGTGTCGACACCCGTCCCCGGGTGCCAACTCTCGGTTGAGGAAGGGCCCGACTCCGTCCCCGATTGGGTCCTTTACATCTATGGATCCTTTACCGAGGAGGGGAGCGGTGCCGGCCTTATCATTCGAAGCCCAAACGAGACAGAGATGGAGTTCTCTTTGAAGCTCGGGTTCAGAGCTTCAAACAATGCCGTAGGGTACGAGGCCTTGCTAGCTGAACTACGAATCGCCTCCAGAGTGTGGCTGAAGACGATCCGAATTTGTAGCAACTCTACCCTATTCGTAGGCCAAGTGACCGGCCGTTTCGAGGCCCAGGAGCCGCTAATGGTGAAGTACTTAGCCGATGTAAAGAGACTACGAAAAGACTTCGACGAAGTTCAAGTGGAGCAGATTCCTCGGCACCTAAATGCCCAGGCCGACGCCCTGAGCAAGCTAGCTTCTTCCTATACGGCTAACAATAAAAGAAATATCCTCTTCAAAGTTTTGCCATGGCCCAGCGTGGAAGATAGGGAGGCAACACTTCAAGTATACACTACTCAGGAGGAAGGTCAGGATTGGAGGAAGCCCCTCATAGAGTTCCTGAAGGAAGGTACACTCCCAGAAGATCGAGGGGAAGCACGCCGCCTTCGAGCCAAAGCCCGCCTTTTCATCTGGAGCAAGGGAAACCTCTAAAAGAAGTCGTACACACAACCTATACTTCGGTATGTCGACCCCCATGAAACCGACTACGTCCTGTGTGAGATTCATGAAGGGGTCGTTGGAGCGCATCAAGAGGCCCGCACCTTAGTCCAGAAGACGCTACTCCAAGGATACTATTGGCCGACGATTCATCAAGACGCTCAGAAGCTCGTCAGAAGATATAAAAACTGTCAACTCCATGGCAGCATACCCCGTTTTCCGGCTACCGAGCTAACAGCCCTGACCTCCTCCTGGCCGTTTGCCCTGTGGGGGATGGACATGGTGGGACAACTCCCAACTGGCACAGGCGGGCATAAATACATCCTCGTCGTGGTAGACTATTTTACGAAATGGATCGAGGCTGTCCCCATCAAAAAACCGGACGCCACCACGACTATCAAATTCCTGCAGAACAACATAATATCCCAATTTGGGATCCCGAGGTGTATTGTTACCGACCACAGGATGAATTTTGAAAACGACAAAGTCAAAGGATTCTGCAACGAGCACCACATACTAATGAAGTTTTCCGCGGTCGCGCATCCTCAATGAAACGGGTAGGCCAAGGTCGCTAACTGAGATGTCATTCGAGGTCTTCGAAATCGTTTAGAAGGCAGACAGGGAAGCTGAGTCGAGGAACTACCCCGTGTTTTATGGGCCTTACGCACATCAAAGAAGACCCCCACTGGAGAGACCCCCTTCAGCCTCTGCTACGGCACCGAGGCGATGGTCCCAGCAAAGATTAGACTACCCAGTTACAGAGTCGAGCACTTCGACGATGAAGAAAACACCTCGGTGCTCCAGACTAATTTGGAAATCTTGCTAGAGAAGCCGGACCGGATACAGATCAAAGCCGCTGCTTATCAACAGCAAACTGCTTGCTACTACAACGCATGAGTTAAGCATCGTGCCTTTTAGATAGGAAACATGGTCATAAGGCGGAACGAATTCATAGACCCAGGCAAGTTACACAAGTTCTCCCCAAAGTGGGACGGCCCATTCCTCGTCTCTGAAGTATTGCCCGGAGGAGCCTATCGCTTGCAAGACACGGGAGGACGCAAGCTTCTGCGACCTTACAACGCCAAAAAGCTCAAATTGTACAAGTGAATATATTTTTGAAATTTGTATCAGTGAATATGTTTTTTAAGTCTTCTGAATTAGAAGAAACTTCTTCGATATGTTTCCCTCTTCCTTGGTTCAAAGGTCCCTGGTTTCGTTTTATGTACATACTCAAACACACAAAGAGGATAAAAAGGAGACAATAGCTCGTCACAAAAGAAGAATTTTATTCATCAAGGGTATTATGGGCTCCCCAGCCTTACAAAAAAGAAAATATATACAAAAATATTACAACAGAAGGGGTAGGGGTGGAGAAAGCACTGCTGGTGGTACTCCGAGGAGATCGCCGCCAGCCGAGCCCTCGCTTCCTCAGCCCACTCCCTCTGATGTTGCCCGCGGACCCGCAATGCCACGGAAGGGCCAGAGACCATTCCTATCGGGCAGCCATCGGTGATCTGCCTTTGCTGAAAGCACTCCTAAACGAGTGTCACTGAGCGATCCCGCCTGCTTTTCGAGATCAGGCTGTGGTGGTGGAGCGAGTGCAACTTGTCAACCGCCTCATCCTTAAGCTCCTCGGCCAGGGAATTGTGCAGTCCTGGCGACATCCTCCAAATTGCATACATGAGCAATGAAAGGAGGGATGATTGGCGGGGAAGCAGATGGCCGAAGTGTTCCTCCACACGCTAGACCACTGCCAGGTACGTCTCCTCGGTGCTGGCAAGATCGTACAAGTAGACATCATCATGAAGATGATCTACGCAAAGCTAAAAATAACCAACACGCCTTCGCTATTTATAGCCCCAACAGAATCCCAAAAGGCCGAAGTTTGCGCTTGCGGCGGCGCAATTCACGGGGCCCTTTCAAAGTCCCCAATGCAAAGCTGCCGCGTGGCGACCATGCCCTCAAGCGGCCAAATAGAAGTTAGAACGGCACGCCCTATGGAGAGTTACGCCCAGCCCGTGCATTTCTGCCACGTGTTGTCTTCGACGGTCTCTCTCCCCAGATTTTACGAGTCAAGGGAGACTGACCGACACTAAAGAAGCCTCGTTACGAGGCCACCGAGCAGCTTCCCTGCTCGGTCAATCCGGGCATATCCTTCCCACCTACGCTAAGGAACAAAGCCCTCCTCATGAGGCCACCAACCAGCTTCTCTGCTCGGTCAATCTTTAGCGGGCACATCCTGCCCACCTACGCTAAGGAACAAAGCCTTCCTCACGAGGCCACTGAGCAGCTTCCCTACTCGGTCAATCCCTGGCGGGTAGCTCCTACCCATCCACGCCAACGATCTAAAGACCTCCTCACGAGGCCACCGATCAGCTTCCCTGCTTGGTCAATCCTTAGCGGGTAACTTCCTACCCATCCACGCCAAGGATTAAAAGCCTTCACCAAGAGGCCACCGAGCAGCTTCCCTGCCCAGTCAATCCTTAGCGGATAACTCCCTACCCATCTACGCCAAGGATCGAAGCCCTCACCAAGAGGCCACCGAGCAGCTTCCCAGCTCGGTCAATCCTTAGTGGGTAACTCCCTACCCATCTACGCCAAGGATCGAAGCCCTCAGCAAGAGGCCACCGAGCAGCTTCCCTGCTCGGTCAATCCTTAGCGGGTAACTTCCTACACATCTACGCTAAGGATCGAAGCCTTCATCAAGAGGCCACCGAGCAGCTTCCCTACTCGGTCAATCCCTGGCTGGTAGTCTCCTACCCACCGACGCCAAGGATCAAAAGCCCTCCTCAAGAGGCCACCGGGAAGCTTCCCTGCTCGGTCAATTCTTAGCGGGTAACTTCCTACCCATCTACGCTAAGGGTTGAAGCCCTCATCAAGAGGCTTCCCAGCAGCTTCCCAGCCCGATCGATCTTTTGCGGGTAACTTCCTACCCACCTACACTAAGGATCCAAAGCCCCCATTCAGATGCCACCGAGAAGCTTCACTGCTCAGAAAACGCCGACCAATTCTAACTTGGTTGTTATTTAACTTACGCTTAGGGAAGTGGTCACCGGTCCGACTTAAAGGAATGGGCAAATCTCGACCTACCTACGCTGAAGGATCTTCCGGTAAGTGAACGATCGCCACCTCGACTCTAAGGGCAGGAGGGAACCGACCTTCCTGCACTTAGAAATTAACTGGCTTAAACTCGACGGGCAATCTCCATCTAAAAGACCAGTCATCGACCTACGGCCTGACTCTCGAGATGAGGAAAATGCTAACAAGCTCAAGTGCTCGAACAAGAAAACATTGCTATGAAGAAAAATTAAAAACAATTTTATTTACGATCTGAGAGTCTTTACAAGGTACTATGGGCTCCTCAGCCATACAAAAAGCACCCGGAGGCTTACAAAATTTATAAAAGAGAGAATAAGGCAGGAAGGCTCGGGCATCGGGACCGGGGAGGATCTTGACCTGCTCAACGCTGGTGTCGGGAGCCGGGGTGACGGTTTTTGGGTCGGTGGCCCCACCAGAAGCCTCAACTCCGGCGGCACTCCCGGCGGCCTCCCTCTGCGGCTCATCCTCGGAGAGGGAGTACTGAGCCAAAGCTCGCCATCAGCAAACCCCGGCATCAACGCCTTGACAACGTCGAGAGCCTGGTGCTAAACGATGGCCGAGGCATCGGCAAAGTCAGCATAGAACTGATCCGACATCTTGTACCTCCACCGACTTCACATCCCGGAGGTCGGCAAGATTCACCGCGTCAAGCGCCTCCTGGGTTTCCCTCTTGCAGGTGTCCCGCAACTTCTTCATCGTTGCGTTAAGCACCTTGGCCTCCTCCAACTTAGTCTGAACGACCTTGTTGGATTCACTCAGAAGTCGAATGGACTCCTTGCATTTAGAGTTCGTCACCTCCTCGAGAACCACCCGGGTTTCGAGGGCGGCTATCCTCTCCTTCGCCTGTTGTAACTCCAGGCACAGTTCCTCCTCCCGCGAGGATGACTCGCCCGCCTTCCGCATCGCCGGGGCAATCTCCTCGGACTCCATGTTAAAGATAAGGGCGCAGTGCTGGAGGACCTAAGGAAAGTAATGGACGGGGTTAAAAGCATCTAATCCGAGAAAAAAATAATTAACGAAAACCTCAACAGAAAGCAGATACTAACCTGGACAGCCTTCTGAGTGATGGTGGCCACTTGGGCCTTAAGGGTCTCTCAGGGAATTCTGCACCCGGCTGATCATTCCATATCCGAAAGCAAGCTATTAGCAACAGAAAGCCCCGATGGCACCTTGAAACTGATGTCCCCCTCTTGCACGGGGATCGGGGAGGCCGAAGATTGAGAAACCGTCCTCTTGTACCTCTTGAGGGGGGCCTGGGGGGTCGGCTTCATCCTCTACCTCCCTCGCCCGGGGCTCCGGTTCCCGAGCTTGCTTATGGCTCTCCCCACAGCTGGGTTCCGAAGCTCGGGGCGCAGCGAAAGGCTTAGCCGGTGAGGCTGGCTTCAGGGCCGTGCTCGAACCGGGGAGGGACGAGCTAGCTCCCCCGGTCTTCCTCCCCTTTTTTGTGGCTATAGCAGCCAAGAATTTGGATCGGTCCATTGGCTCTGCAGAAAGAAGAATAGACAAAGGGAGTTAGCGACGATGAAAATAGAAAAAGAAAAATATTCAAGTCTAAACAGATCGTCCAAGCTCCTAACTCACCCACGAATCGAGCGGGGCTGAGCCCGGCCTAGCTAAAGGCCTGCTCGGAAAGCAAAACGTCGGCCTGCTGGATTGGCACCCACATGGACAACGCCCTCGCCTCGAGAGAGGATGACCGCTTCACCCACGGGCAGTCGGCTCTATGCCACTGTACAGGCATAGGCCAATCATCAGCCTCGGGTGGCCCGACAAATACAAACTTCTCCTTGCATTCGTAAATGGAAAAAGGAACAACAACTACCCCTGACCTGGCCGCCCCTCCCTTGTGTTTTTTGAAGAAAATGTACACCCAGCTTGGCTCGTCCTTACGGGTGTCGGGATGATTTTTGTAACAAAGAAAGGAAGTGAGAAGGGTCAGGCTGAAAGGGATTTCTTCAAGTCTCAACCGGACCAGGAACCTAAGGAGAATTCTGTACGAGTTTGGCACTAGCTGGCCCGGGGCAAGTTGGAAGCAACGTAGTACCCCGCATACTTGGGAGGAAAAGGGAAGACGCATCCCAGCCCAGAATGCATCCAAGTACAAGGCAATCTCCTTGCCCTACACCTGATCCTCCCTTTCATCCTCCCTAGCTAAACGTAGCGAATAGCTAGGGAGAATGTGGAAACGAGCCCGAATCTCAGTGAGCTCGTCCACATTTCTTAGGAGGGAAGGGGCATCACGAGCATTCCCAATACGCACTTTGGGGACCCTTACCATCGTCTGACGACGAGCAGCGCGGGTGGCCCTACCTCTATGAGGGGAACCCAACTCGGATGGGGCAGAGAAAGAAGCAGGAGAAGACACCCTGGACTCGACTCCAACAACTAGAACCTCATCGCCTGACTCTACCCTAACAACTTCAATAGACTCCTCAGAGGAAGACATCTAACCTGATTCGAAAGAAAGAGTCCTCCGAGGAAAAAGCGCAAGAGATCCGATCTAAAAGACGGAGCGCCGTGCTATCTCTCGCAGTAAAAGGAAAATAATGGCGAAAGTGTGGACCCTGGGGGGATCCCACCCCTATTTATACTACTTGGGCGATGCATCCAACGGCTCAGATCGTTTCCCGCCAAAATGAAGCTTCGCACCTACTAGCCGTCGACGCCCCACGTGTCAAACGACCATTGGAGACATCCCTTCGGGTGCAGGCAACAGCGACAGCCCGTCACGTCCGCCAATCCGCGTCGGATACATGGCCTCCTGTAACAACCCTAAATTTCCTATATAAGTATTTACAAAAAAATTTCAAAAATCCATAAAGGGGTATTTATTGCCTGAGCACAAGACTTAAGTAATTAATTAGCAATTTAATTACAAGAAGGAGCTTGTAGCTTATTGATAATACCTTGCATTGCTGAACCAAGCCACCAGAGTTCAAATCCCATGTCCTACATTATTTTTAATATTTATTTTGTTTTAAATTTTATAGAAGCCCAACAGTCCACACGAGATAACTCCCAAACTTTCTACTGAACCTAAAAAACTGAGTATACCAGAGCCTTACTCAGGCGACCCCCCACCTACCGAGTCGTCAACTACAATATTATGCCTCTTTGCATGCCCCACTCCCCTGCATACTTCAATTTCTGATATCAATTCCAGAGAGCCCATTAACTCTCATTTACTTCATTTTTAATACATTTTTCACACATTTTTACATTTTTAAAAATTAAAACCCTACATCTACCCTAACCCTAACCTAACCCTATAAATATCACCCCTACCCTCTACCCTCTCACCCCAAACTCTGAGCCAACTCTCTTAAATTCTCAAGAACTCTTGTGTGCAATCGAATTGAGCGAAAGGCGAAGCTCCGGCGAATTCTTCGGCGGAATTTCCGGCAACGACCGTAGGAACTCCCGAAGACGAAACAACGCACCGGCAACTCCTACCGATCCACCTTCCTCTTATCTTTGATCGAATCCCGTAAGTACCCATTTCTATCTTCCTTTTTCTTTCTAAAAATACGGATTTACAAAACCCGACGGAATCAGAACAAATCCGATTTCCGATTCGGTTTCTTTATAAAACTTCACTTCTCGTTAATACAGTTACGCTTAAACTCTCTGGTGTTGACTATTAAACACTAATCAACCAAATTGATCAAGTTTCATATCATAAAATAATGGCTATTTCATTTTACCATATTTTCATTTAAATACCACATAGTTTCGATTCTACATTCAATATCACAAAACATGTTATACCTTTAAGTAGATCACAAGGTAACGACCTACCTTCTCACACACTCATATGCAACATAGCACGATATCCTCGGGAATTTAGAATACGGGAAAACAACATTTTTCATTTAAATACCATTTACTTAATAAAACCGTTTTCTAATGATTAGTATTTATATAAATCTTTGCAAAGCGCCTCTACAACCCATTTTGGGGAACCCGTTCGGGATGGTGTAGATTATCGCACATTCTCGGGCTTAGTAGTGCGAGATTCAGACCTCCGCAAGGAGCATTCGGTCTCGAAAGATTTAAATACGACATCTTAAGAAAAACGAGATTTCTAGAATATAATAAATATATTAAAATTTATTTTCATATAAATATATGTATATGTAATTCAAAAATATCTAATTTGAATTATTATAAATATTCTATCTTTTTCTAAAAATGTCACAAGAATCAGTTTAAACTAAAATACCATGAATTCCATATAATGAATATTACAAATAAATACCATTTATTATGGAATTAGGATATTTTCACTAGAAATATCACAATATAAAATATACATTCATTACAACTCTAAAGAAGATTAATAAATACTTGGGGTGTATTTTGAAAACTATACAAAAGTATTTTTACATAAAACCCCCTCAAGTTCTATAAATTACCCTAAGGACCCTAGTAAATATAAGTTTAAGCGGGACCAATCTCTTGAGCCTCAGGGAGCCAGAGATGTGGGTGCTTGCTTATCTAAGGTATACAACTTAACAACGGTGTTATCAATACGGTAATCGTCTTTGAAAAAGACACAAATCCTGCCGCCCATGTGCAGCGGTTACCAATAACATCAAAACAATCAGGACTTCAATTTACTTTTCTAATTGTCTGACTCGGTTTGAGTCTCATTATAATCTGATTTGAATAGAATTCAAGTACAATCTACAATCTACAATTTACAATCTACAAATTACAATCTACAATATTACAATTCAACATGAATCCATAAATCCAATTATCAATTTATACAACTTGATTGAACCAAACCATGGATATACATTCCATTTACATGCTTCTCCAGTTATTCCATTTACATGATTCTACGGTTACATCCATTTACAGATATCATGGTTTTGGTCAGTCATCCAAATATACAATCAATACAAGCTATAATACAATACAATACAATCAAAACACCATGGGGTTAAAGGGGTAGACTGGTACGGAAGGTGTGAAAAGTGGCATGAGACTGCAAGATTTACGACACCTAACCGTATTCAATTGCCGTTGTTCCGAGTTGTATAACGGAGCCTTATACTCTATATTCCGTTTGCCCTGGTCTCTAGCATACTAAGACCCCTCTCGTATACACTGGCATTCTTCTGTACCAAGCTGCAAAGAACAGCGTTAACACAATATTATAACCATATAATACAACTTTAAAAGCTATCTTCTTATTCTGTCTATTCTATTTCTCCCTTCTCTTTAGGACTTACCGAGCGACCTGTTCGCTGACGACATTCTCTTTCTTTCTTCTTTGAATGTCGTCAGGTGATCTGGACATTCCTGAGATCGAGCCCACTGCAGAAAACTTAGACCAGTTCAGTGAAGACCTGAGCTCTAGTCATTGTACACTTTCCACTCAGTACTTTTCATTTCTGTTATGCTATTGTTTAAGCATTGCTTTATTTCAGCTGTATTTACCTTCCATGCATTGTACAGAAAGGATGTGAATAAATTAAATTGATGTTTTTATTATATCTTGTCTCTTGTGCTTTATTTTTATATTGCTTAGATACGCTTAGCATATTTACTTCACAGTAATACATAGCGGACCAGTTGCGTCCCCTTCACCGTATACCGGGAAGCGCGGGGCGTGACAGGTTTTGTTGGTGGCCCATGCAGGTCAGAGCTGTATGAAACCCTATCATGCAGTTCTGTTCTGCGTGAACAACCTAAGCAATATAACATAAGAACCAGCAACTAAAACATTCTTTGCAATTCATGTTCCTTGAATCTTACAATTTCATATTCCTTGAATCTTATCATTTCATGTACTTGAATCTATCCTAACCTAAATTTTTCTTCAAGGTTATGGATTCCCCAAACAACACCAGCGCTAACTTCAACAACACTCTACCTCCACTACCAATCGTACATACCATTCCTGCTCCATCCATTGAGCAAACGGTTCTGCTTGAGGCAATCCGCAGCCTCTTAGAGGGACAACAACAGCTCTTGAACCGTCCCGAGACTGAAGCACCTGGGGTGAAGCAATTCAGAGCTTTGCATCCCAAACAATTCTCAGGAAAGGGAAGCCCACTTGAAGCTGAGGAATGGGCACAAAGTATAGAAGATGATCTGGCAGTAGCACAAGTACCAGAAATAGCTTGGGTCCGAGTTGCAAAGCTGCAATTCACGAACAATGCACGAGTTTGGTGGAAGGCGGAAGAAAGCCGTCTTCATCAGCCTATTGAATGGAAGACTTTCCGCGATAAGTTCGACACGAAGTACTTCCCTGTGACTGCTAAGTTCGACATGGAACAGCAGTTCATACATCTATAACAAGGTTCGATGTGGATTAAATCGGTAGATGAGTATGACGCTGAGTTCACCATGCTCAGTCGGTAAGATATGTCACAGTATTTCAAATTTTTAATATCACATACTACACAGCTAACACAAGACCATAACAGATTCGCGGCACACTTGATACCGACGGACGAGATCAGAGCCCGTCGATTTCAACAGGGTTTGAACACGGAAATGCAGGCTATACTAGCCACAGGGAAATTTCTGACTCATAAAGAGGCTTTAGAAGCTGCCCACAGTTATGAGGTAGTGATAAAGGCGAGGGGCAGACCCCAAGCTGCCGGTTTGAAACGCCCTGCCAATCAAATGGTAGGAGGAGCCTCTTCCAGGCCATCGTTTAAACCCAGGAGAACTGAAGAAATTTACCACTACTGCCATAGAAAGGGATACTTGTGGAAGGACTGTAGGTGCGTAAAAGGCCCGTGTCTAATTTGTGGCGCATCCAACCACGGAATTGGGAATTGTCCTTATAATAGCAAACCAACTCACACACCTACCAACTACCCGCAGCGGCCAGCTATCCAGGCTCCTACAACTCATCCTGCACTCCCAGCACCACCTCCACATAGAACTCCTGCACAGCCTACTCGCCAATTCCAAAAGGCAATGAGGAACATGCCTCGAGGGCGGAGAAACAGGCCCCAAGAACAGAATGTGCCTCTAGCTAGAAGGAATGTACCACGGCGACAGACTTTCACATTAGCAGCCGTAGAAGCCAAGACAGTTGACCAAGGCAACACCGGTAAGCCTTTTTCACATTTTTAAACCCTTGCACCACTTTGTTATTAGTCATGCACTATCAGTACTTCAGATACCAAACTTTCCTTGAATCTGTTACACATTCCCCTTACAAATTTCGAGGACGAAATTTTTTTAAGGAGGGTAGAATGTAACAACCCTAAATTTGCTATACAAGTTTTTACAAAAAAAAAATTCAAAAATTCAGAAAGGGGTATTTATTGCCTAAGCACAAGACTTAAGTAATTAATTAGCAATTTAATTACAAGAAAGAGCTTGTAGCTCATTGGTAATACCTTGCATTGCTGAACCAAGCCACCAGAGTTCAAATCCCAAGCCCCACATTATTTTTAATATTTATTTTGTTTTAAATTTTATAAAAGCCCAACAGTTCACACGAGATAACTCCCAAACTTTCCACTGAACCTGAAAAACTGGGTATAGCAGAGCCTTACTCAGGCGACCCCCCACCTATCGAGTCGTCAACGACAATATTGTGCCTCTTTGCATGCCCCACTCCCCTACATACTTCAATTTCTGATATCAATTCCAGAGAACCCATTAACTCTCATTTACTTCATTTTTAATACATTTTTCACACATTTTTACATTTTTAAAAATTCAAACCCTACATCTACCCTAACCCTAACCTAACCCTATAAATACCACCCCTACCCTCTACCCTCTCACCCCAAACTCTGAGCCAACTCTCTAAAATTCTCAAGAACTCTTGTGTGCAATCGAATTGAGCGAAAGGCGAAGCTCCGGCGAATTCTTCGGCGGAATTTCTGGTAACGACCGTAAGAACTCCCGGAGATGAAACGACGCACCGGCGACTCCTCCCGATCCGCCTTCCTCTTATCTTTGATCGAAACCCTTAAGTCCACATTTCTATCTTCCTTTTTCTTTCTAAAAATACGGATTTACAAAACCCGACGGAATCGGAACAAATCTGATTTCCGATTCGGTTTCTTTATAAAACTTCACTTCTCGTTAATACAGTTATGTTTAAACTCTCTCATGTTGACTATTAAACACTAATCAACCAAATTGATCAAGTTTCATATCATAAAATAATGGCTATTTCATTTTACCGTATTTTCATTTAAATACCACATAGTTTCTATTCTACATTCAATATCACAAAACATGCTATACCTTTAAGTAGATCATGAGCTAATGACCTACCTCCTCACACACTCATATGCAACTTAGCACGATATCCTTGGGAATTTAGAATACAGGAAAATGACATTTTTCATTTAAATACCATTTACTTAATAAAACCGCTTTCTAATGATTAGTATTTATACAAATCTTTGCAAAGCGCTGCTACTACCCATTTTAGGGAACCCGTTTAGGATGGTGCGGATTATCGCACATCCTCGGGCTTAGTAGTGTGAGATTCAGATCTCCGCAAGGAGCATTCAAAAATATAATAAATATATTAAAATACGACATCTTAAGAAAAACGAGATTTCTAGAATATAATAAATATATTAAAATTTATTTTCATATAAATATATGTATATGTAATTCAAAAATATCTAATTTGAATTATTATAAATATTCTATTTTTTTCTAAAAATGCCACAAGAATCTAAAATACCATGAATTCCATATAATCAATATTACAAATAAATACCATTTATTATGGAATTTGGATATTTTCACTAGAAATATCACGATATAAAATCTACATTCATTACAACTCTAAAAACGATTAATAAATACTTGGGGTGTATTTTGAAAACTATACAAAAGTATTTTTACATAAAACCCTCTCAAGTTCTATAAATTACCCTAAGGACCCTAGTAAATATAGGTTTAAGCGGGATCAATCTCTTGAGCCTCAGGGAGCCGGAGAAGTAGGTGCTTGCCTATCTAAGGTAGACAACTTAACAACGGTGTTATCAATATGGTAATCGTCTTTGAAAAAGACACAAATCCTGCCGCCCATGTGCAGCGGTTACCGATAACATCAAAACAATCAGGACTTCAATTTACTTTTCTAATTGTCTGACTCGGTTTGAGTCTCATTATAATCTGATTTGAATAGAATTCAAGTACAATCTACAATCTATAATTTACAATCTACAAATTACAATCTACAATATTACAATTCAACATGAATCTATGAATCCATAAATCTAATTATCAGTCTATACAATTTGACTGAACCAAACCATGGATATACATTCCATTTACATGCTTCTCCAATTATTCCATTTACATGATTCTACGGTTACATCCGTTTACAGATATCATGGTTTTGGTCAGTCATCCAAATATACAATCAGTACAAGCTATAATACAATACAATACAATCAAAACACTACGGGGTTAAAGGGGTAGACTGGTACGGAAGGTGTTAAAAGTGGCACGAGACTGCAAGATTTACGACACCTAACCGTATTCAATTGCCGTTGTTCCGGGTTATATAACGGAGCCTTGTACTCTATATTCCGTTTGCCCTGGTCTCTAACATACTGAGACCTCTCTCGTATACACTGGCATCCTTCTGTACCAAGCTACAAACAACAGCGTTAA
Organism: Agapanthus africanus; assembly: GCA_030015575.1. Classification (NCBI taxonomy): domain Eukaryota; kingdom Viridiplantae; phylum Streptophyta; class Magnoliopsida; order Asparagales; family Amaryllidaceae; genus Agapanthus; species Agapanthus africanus. The sequence continues at coordinate 102,541,294 of JASDDO010000028.1, read as the reverse complement.
CACAATATTATAACAATATAATACAACTTTAAAAGCTATCTTCTTATTTTGTTTATTCTATTTCTCCCTTCTCTTTGGGACTTACCGAGCGACCTGTTCGCTGACGACATTCTCTTTATTTCTTCTTTGAATGTCGTCAGGTGATCTGGACATTCCTGAGATCGAGCCCACTGCAGAAGACTTGGACCAGTTTAGTGAAGACCCCGAGCTCTAGTCATTGTACACTTTCCATTCAGTACTTTGCATTTCTGTTATGCCATTGTTTAAGCATTGCTTTATTTCAGTTGTATTTACTTTCCATGCATTGTACAGAAAGAATGTGAATAAATAAAGTTGCTGTTTTTATTATATCTTGTCTCTTGTACTTTATTTTTATATTGCTTAGATACGCTTAGCATATCTACTTCACAGTAAATACGTAGTGGACCAGTCGCGTCCCCTTCGCAGTATACCGGGAAGCGGGGCGTGACACCTGCACCTCAATTGACGTACAAGCAAATCGGTGCTCCCTCTTTAATACACTATCTCTTCCCTGATCTGCTGACGTCATCGAAGATACGTCCAGCCGCCTCAGAGATCCGTGCTGATAGATTCTTGACTACAGGCTAAGCCCGGGAGACCGGTCAAACCATGCTCAACCCGACCCATAAATAGGTCGGGACAAGAGTAGGGAGCTAATGATGATGCTCAAAAGTGGGGACTCCCCAGATCATGACACGTGGCAGATGACGTGTCCCGGGGCTCATGCAAATAGGGCAAGCACTATGAGTTGGAGGCTCTTCCCGGGCTATCGTCTCGGGGTGTATCCCGACCTTCTATGAGCCCCCGAATGCTCTTATGCACACCTTACAAATGGCCGAGGGCTCGTCTCCGAGCCTCCCTACACGCTGAGCTTCCTCAACCCTCCCAGCTCGCCTCCGAGCTATGACAGAACCGAGTGACCTCGGCCTCCCGCTTGTCTCCGAGCCACCCGCAGAGCTAAGCCTCCCCGGTTCTACCGAGAAACCAAGGACGCAAAGCCTAAGCTCCTCCGCTACGCTCCGCGTATCTCTCAAGAAGCGAGATATCCGCACCTAACATCCCACATTCCACGCCGCCATATTCCCCCATTAACTAGCGTATCTCGTCATTAATGAAGGGATCCCGCCATTCATGTAGGTGTAACGCCAGGGGCTTAACAGCCGGAGAAGATCTCACTCCAAGCGACAACTATAAAAAAAACCCTCTCCCAGACAACTCAGGTAAGGCAATTTTAACCCAATAAGCCGCTACTCTGTCCAAATTCCTATGCTAACTTGATCGTCGGAGGGTCCACGGTGGCACAACCACTCCGGGACTTCTTTTGCAGATAGCTCGGCTTAACCTCAAAACAAGCCCACTGAGATCCACACGCTCAAGAAGGCAACCCTCAACACCAATCTTAGCCTTCCACCAACGCTCGCGACAGATCGACGGAGGACAACATCTGAAGGAGATCGGAACCTCCATCACCCTTTGTTTGTTTGGGGTTTTTGATTGTGGGGACGCTCTTCCCTGCAGGCGTAAGCCCCTGCAGTTAATTACGTTATTGCGTTGCGATAACCACTTTATCCTTCTCCGGTAGTTCACTTCATGTCGTGTTGTGTTTGTTTTATTTTGGGTTTCCCGTGGATTGTATATGGAGACTATTTCATGTCGTCACCCGTAGGACGCGGATTAGTCCAAATTCGTATATTTGAGATTTGGGTTTGGGTCAAGGATTTGCTTGACGGGGTCCACGTTGATAGCTTGGTTTGCCAATGGGAATGAACTTAGGACGCATTTCTCATATTTGTAAGGTCCATTCATTCATAAGATATTTGAGTTTGATCTAAGGATCGTTAGTCATATTTGAGACAAAAATCAACTTACAAACAAGTGAGCATATGAGCTCAATTATATTAGTTTAAGGACATCATGGTCCAACATCGCCATGTTTGGAGCGAATATTAGTTTAAGAACATTTTGGTCCATTATCGCTGTGTTTGGGGTGAATATTAATTTAAGGACGTTTCGGTCGAACATTCCTGTTTTGGAGACGAATGTTAGTTTAAGGACATTTTGGTCCAACATTCCCATTTTGGGGACGAATGTTAGTTTAAGGACATTTCGGTCCAACATTCATCTTGCGCGCACGTGTATTTCTTACGTGGAAAAGTGAACGATAATGACATGGGATGCGCTCAATTTGGGGTGTGACCCAATTTGATGTATGCACGTCAATTTGGAAGTGCATCAATGTGGGAAGTATCATTCCCTGTCTTGATGAAATTTTATATCAAGTTGGGACAGGAAAGAAGTTGTTGGTTGTCGGGACCCGCCACCTCTCTGAAGACGACATTTATCAGAGGTGTAGAGAGATATACCCTTGAACCAAATCCCATGTTTGAGGGAAAGATTATGGTGGATCATCTAAGAATCATTAGGCTTATTTGAGACTAAGATTATCTTAGGAGATATGGGATGAATATCATTTTGGATATCATCAATGAGAGATCATCAGTCATATTTGAGACTAAGATCAGTTTGGATATCAGTTTGGATACCACGAGCATAAGCTTAGCCAATTTGGGCTATGATTGGGTTTTTGTATCACCCAGCAGTGCTAAGCACTCACGTGTGTTTCATGTGAGATGCTGAAATAGTGCTAAGCACTAGTTTTTTATGGCGCCTGTCATGCCCCGCTACCCAGTGTACGGTGGAGGGGACGCGACTGGCCGCTACGTATTCACTCTGAAGTAAATACGCTAAATGTAACTAAGCAATATAAAAGAAATATACACAAGAGACAAATGTAATGAACAACTTTATTTATTAAAATTCTTTTGTACAATGCATCTGAAAAGTAAATACATGGAATCAAAAAACAATACCTAAACAATGGCATAACAGAAATGAAAAAAATACAGAATGTAAATGTGTACAAGAATCTAAAGCTCTAGGTCGTAAGCTAGCTGGTCCAAATCCTCGCTGGTGGGCTCGATCTCCGGAAGGTCTGAGTCACCTGACAACATTCCAAAGAAGAAAGAGAAGGAATGTCGTCGGCGAACAAACGCTCGGTAAGTCCCAAAGATGAGGGAGAAGTAGAATAGACAGAGAGAGTGTGTAACTTTTAAAGTTGTATTATATTGTTATAATGTTATATTTAGTGTTAACGTTGTTGTTTGTAGCTTGGTACAGAAGAGGCCAGTGTATATGAGAGGAGTCTCACTTGCCCCGAAGACTAAGGTATCAGGAACACAAGGAACCGTTTATGCCACGGTACAACAGCAATAGAATACAGGTTAGGTGTCTTAATGGTTACAGTCTCGTGCTACTTCTAACACCTTCTGTACCAATCTATCCCTTAAAATCTGTAACACCCTAGTTCATTTATACCAATTCCAGTTCCCGTATTTACTTATCTGTGGTATTTTCCTGATTTATCGTGTTTTGGGTGCGAATAGTATGTTACATTTTATATTGCATTCGACCCGACCCGCTTACTTGAACCTGTTTGATTCATGTTTATGAATTATCTTGACTTGTAACATAGACATGTGCATTTTCATGTATACTGCATACTGGCATTTTATCTGACATTGCATCTTTTACCAGATAACATTTTAAGTCACATAAAATAATTTAAAATTACATAACATGGCCTGCATGATACCCCTAACCCCGTGGTAGCATCCGCGCATCTTGTTCTCGTCCCGTTCAGTGAAATGAACGTGTTTGGATGGCTACGCGCACGTACGTGCATCCGTTCTTGGGGGTATGCATTTTCGTTATCTGAACATTCATTTTGAATTTTGAAAGTCACATATATTTTCATATTTTAAATCTGAATTTTTAGACCCGACCCGGACGTGTTTTGGAATATTTTTGTATCCCGCCAAAATTCAAATTTAATATAATATCTTTAAATTAAAAATTGAGAGCTTTAAAATTTAATTAACTAACTAAAATATTTTACAAAATAAAATCCTAACTCCTAAACTAACAGCACACTTCACACACTCTCTCTAAAACCCTGGCCCCACCTTTCTCTCTCCCTCTCTCAGCCTCTCTCTTTCTCTCTCCCCACTAAATCCAAACTTATCTCTCCTCACTGTTCATTCTCTCTCTCTCTCTCCTCTCGCTCTCTCTCTATCTCTCTCCTATCGCGATTCTCTCTCTCTCCTCTCGCGATCCTGTAGCAGATCCGCGCACCTCCCTTCTATTAAAGTCACATCCCTTCTATCCCCATCTTCCTCTTCTCTTTAAAAACCCCGAGAGCTTCCTCCATCGACCCATCATCTTTTCTCAAACCCTAACCCTAAAGCCCATCACCTCAACTCCCTCAACCGAGCCTCCTCCTCCTCGTCACCTCCTCTTCACCAACTCAGCCACCTTCCTCCTTCTCCCCGAAGCACCCTGCACCCTCAAAACCCATCACCCATCTACACCTCGCCGACGACCCCAACCTCACACCACCATCATCACTATCTTCTTTCTCTCCCTATCTCCTATGTTCTTCCTCCTATAACCCAGCAACACCCTTGCACTCACCCAAACCCCAGCAAACAAAACCCTAGCTAACCATAACCGAAACCCTAGCAACCAACCCCTTCGCCGGAGCTCCGTTCATCACCGTCGACACCACCACCTCTCTCTGCGAACCTAGTGCACAAACTTCAGTGAGCAATCTCTTCCTCTCTTCCTCTTTCTTTTCTTTTCTTTTCTTTTTCGATTCTTGATCTTTGTATTCTCGTAGTTCGCCGGAGCCGGGATCGTCGTCGACGATCCAAACGACCCAGAGGAAGTGCCTTGCTTGCGTGATCACCCTCGTGCGTTTTGGAACCGTTCCGTGTGCCGTACGTGCGTCGCGACATTTTGCCGACGTCGGACGTACCGTACACATCCGTTTCTTGATCCGTCGAGGCAAGTTAATCTTGCTACATGCTATATAACTCATTATATACCTATTTAAATAAATATCACACCTGTATTTTAAATCAAGCATCCCATGTTTCATATTAGAGCTTTTAGATGTTCCGTTTGCATCCATTCATATCATTTCAGATCTAGGTCATGAAAACTTATCTTGTTACATACCATATTACAAAATACTGCACCCAATAGAATATTTACATCACATATTGCTTAGTTGTACATCCCACATTACCATTTTATAGTTTTACTGATTTCGGATACCCATTTGCATCCATCTCATTTAAAATATATAACTGCATCCATAGATCACATTAATACATAACACTGTGATATTAACACCCTATGTTTAATAAAGTGCATCCTAATTAGTATTGGAACTATAAATGTAACCCTAATCGATAATTGTACATCCATATCATTGATTTTATATCTATTTGCATACCATATCACATTATTTCATTTTATTGTTATATTAGTACTCTATACTTAATTTTGTGCACCCATACTTGTTACGGTTTGATTATAAGCACCCACTCGATACCTATGCACTACTTGACATGACTTGATACATGTACACCACCTGATATGACCTGATATACCACAGCTTGACACATTACCTGATTTTGTTACTAATGCTGACAATCTTGACCTGTTGTCCCTACGGACATATCCCGTTGTCTATGCAGACAAACCTGTACCTGCTTGATCCTGTGTTGGCATTAGCTCCAGATTTACCAATACCTGACTTGAACACATAACCTTGGAGGTATGGGGAAATCAAAAGTTTAAACTAAAGTGTAGCTTACAAGGGTATTACTTGATCTGTGGTCCCGAGGGATAACGGGACAGAATCATTCGTGATTCTTACTTGATCCGTGGTCCCGGGAGATAACGAGACAGAGTCATTCATGACTCCCACTACCTGATCCGTGGTCCCGGAGGATAACGGGACATATCCTTTGAGTTACATGGAGAATTACTTTAATTGATTTCAATAATTTTAGAGTAGATAACCCTATGTCACAGTTTAGACTACTCACTGCACTTCACCTACATATATTCTGTCCACTGATCTATATTCATGTTACTGTTACTGTTTATACTTCATGCCTGCATATTTCTTCGCATCCTGCTTGCTTAGAGTTATTTTTATTATGACGCACTGACGTCTGGGTTTTGCATGGCTCAGATCCCTTATCCTTATCGCAGGCTGTTCAGGAGTACTTTGATCAACAGGCCGAGCAGTGATGACCTGTTATTAGTCGGTTTAGTTTCCTTTCAGTATTTTCATTCCTGATGTGAGCCCGCATTATGGGACGTACATTCCAGATTATTATTGTATTGGATCTTTTGCTTCCACATTATTTTTATTCTTGACTCATTATTCTGGCTCATGGACATGTATTAGATAGTTGTTTATTATTTTACTGTCCTTAATATCTCTACAACCATAATGTGACTGTGGGGGGATATTTCCTATCCACAGGTAGCATGGTTGGCTCTGTCACGTGCCTATCTTAGCGCACTCTGGGAAGCAGGGCGTGACAAAATCCCCGCGATGTCTTGATTATATTGTTTGTATTGTTTGAATTGTAAACCCACCGTTGCCGGTCCCAAGTCCGGATGAGAAAGGGTGAGGGTTGTGGTAGGCTTGTGACAGCCAACGTAAAACTTTGTCACATTCTATGACATGAACCATAATAAGAATATCGTTGGGGCGTCCCCTACTCAGCGACGCGCTACATCGGATCCCGGGTGTAGTGTTAAATATGCAAGGGCTTGGTCGTCGTCCAGATGCGGCGCGCTACATCGGACCCCAGGTGTAGTGACAAATAAGCAAGGGTCGTCGTCCAGAGACGGCGCGCTACATCGGGCCCCGGGTGTAGTGACAAATAAGCAAGGGTCGTCGTCTACAGACGGCGCGCTACATCGGACCCCGGGTGTAGTGACAAATAAGCAAGGGTCGTCGTCCAGAGACGGCGCGCTACATCGGACCCCGGGTGTAGTGACAAATAAGCAAGGGTTTTATAGGATCCGTCTAGCTTCCTGGAACATAGGTTCCCTTACGGGTAGACTAATAGAATTAGTGGAGGTGATGATTAGGAGGAGAGTTGGTATTATGTGTTTGCAAGAAACTAAGTGGGTAGGTGAAAAGAGTAGAGTTATAGAGCCTTGGGGTTATAAGCTTTGGTATACGGGTAGAGATAAAAATCGTAATGGGGTAGGTATAATCATAGATAGACGGTTGCTTGAGGATGTAGTTGAGATTAGGAGAAAAGGTGATAGAATTTTACTGGTTAAGCTTATTCTAGGTGGAGAGATCTTTAATGTTATTAGTGCTTATGCACCACAGATAGGTCTTGATAACGCTAGTAAGCATCTATTCTGGGAGGATTTAGACGAGATGGTGCAAAGTATACCTAGTGGAGAGAAGTTATTTATTAGTGGTGATCTTAATGGACATTGAGGTACTAGTCGTAGTGGGTTTAATACTATCCATGGAGGTTTTGGTTTCGGATAAAGGAATGAAGTAGGTGATTCGATTCTAGATTTTGCTTTATCTTATGACTTGATCTTAGCAAACACCTGGTTTAGGAAAAGAGAGTCCCACCTTATCACTTTTAGGAGCGGATCAAATGCTAGTCAAATAGACTTTTTTCTGACGAGAAGAATAGATAGAGGTTGTTGTATCGACTGTAAGGTAGTGCCAGGTGAGAGTGTAACTACTCAACATAGACTTTTAGTTCTAGATTTTCGATTTAGAAGAGAACCTAGGAAGATTAGACGTAAGGTAGAGCCTAAAATTAAATGGTGGCGATTGAAAGAAGGTAATCAAAAGGCTTTTATAGATCGTGTAGTATATGAAGCGGATTGGCAGTCGGAAGATGATCCAGACAAAACATGGAACAAAATGGCTAGTTGTATCAAGAAAGTAGCTAGAGATCTACTTGGTGAGTCGAGAGGTGGTGCTCCACCATCTAAGGACATATCATGGTGGAATGAAGATGTAAAGGCTGCTATTAAAATTAAAAGAGATTCTTATAAAGATTTGAAGAAAAGTAGAGATGTGGAGAGATTTGAGAAGTACAAAATGGCTAAAAAGGAAGTTAAGAAAGCTGTTCGGGAAGCTAAATCTAAGGTCTACAAGGAGGTGTACGAGAAATTAGACACTAAAGAGGCTGCAAATGATATGTACCGGATTGCTCGAATGCGGGAAAGGAAGACTAGAGACTTATGTGCGGTGAAGTGTGTCAAAAATGAAAATCAGAAGGTTTTAGTTCGAGATGAGGATATCAAGGAAAGATGGAGAGATTATTTTGACAAATTGTTCAATGAGAGCTTTACTAAGAATTTGGATGGACTTGTCATTCAATCTCAAGATATAAATCGTGATTTCATGCGTAAAATAAGACTTACTGAGGTTAAAGAAGCTTTGAACAGAATGGGTTTAAGAAAAGCGGTTGGTCCTGACGGGATTCCTATCAAGATTTGGAGATGCTTAGGAGAAATAGGCGTTAAATGGCTGACAGATCTGTTTAATAAGATTTGGCAGACAAAAAAGATGCCAAATGAATGGAGGAAAAGTATCCTTGTACCTATCTACAAGAATAAGGGTGACATTTAAAGTTGCTCAAACTACCGTGGAATAAAACTAATGTGTCACACCATGAAACTTTGGGAGAGAGTGATTGAACACAGGCTAAGGAAGGATATTAAGATAACAGAGAACCAATTTGGATTCATGCCTGGACGATCGACGACAGAGGCGATTCATCTGCTTCGTCAACTTGTCGAGCGCTTTCGAGAGAGGAGAAGAGATTTGCATAAGATATTTATTGATTTAGAAAAAGCATACGACAAGGTACCTAGAGAGGTATTATGGGGGACAATGATGAAAAAGGGGGTCCCCGTCAAGTATATTGACATAATCAAGGATATGTACGACGGAGTAGTGGCAAATGTCAGAACTTGCGGTGGCTTAACAAGTGATTTTCCGATTACAATTGGTTTACATCAAGGATCTGCATTAAGTCCTTTCCTGTTTACCATCGTGATGGATGAGCTTACTAGAACTATCCAAGATGAGGTCCCTTGGTGTATGCTATTCGCTGATGATATTGTTCTAGTAAATGAGATGAAAGCAGGGGTTAATGCCAAATTGGAATTATGGAGACAAACATTGGAATCTCGGGGATTCAGATTGAGCAGGTCCAAGACAGCATATATGCACTGCAAATTTAGTAGCCACAGAAGTCAAAACCATATTGGTATAACATTGGAAGGGCAAGAGATATCACCGAGCGACCAGTTTAGATATCTAGGTTCCATCATCCAAAGGAATGGGGAGATCGATAGTGATGTTAATCAAAGGATCCAAGCTGGTTGGTTGAAATGGAGGAGTGCAACAGGGATTTTGTGTGATCGTAACTTTCCGTTAAAATTGAAAGGGAAGTTTTATCGGAGCGCTATTCGGCCTGCCTTATTATATGGTACAGAATGCTGGGCTCCTAAGAAGCATCATACACAGAAGATGCACGTAGCGGAGATGCGCATGCTTCGTTGGATGTGCGGTAACACTAGAAAAGACAAGGTGCGAAATGAGGATATTCGTGCAAAAGTTGGTGTAGCACCCATGGAGGAGAAGATGCGGGAAAACCGGCTTAGATGGTTTGGTCATGTGCGACGCAGACCTATGGAAGCACCGGTTCGACGAATAGATACTCTCGATATGGGTAATGGCAAAAGGGCAAAAGGGAGACCGAAGAAAACATGGATGGAGGTGATACGAAACGATATGGTTGCCAAAGGACTCAATGAAAGTATATTGTTCGATAGAAGTGAGTGGAGACAGAGGATTCATGTGCTGGACCCGGCGTGATTCTCATGTTGGTTCATGTAGCCTACCCCATATGCTTGGGATAAAAGGCTCAGTTGTTGTTGTTGTTGTATTGTTTGAATTGTAAATGTGTTGTTTATACTATTTTGTAAATGTAAACGGAAGACCTGTATTGTAAATGGAAGACTTGCCGAAACCATGATATCGTATAAATGGAAATGGATGTATTGGATAATCATGTAAATGGAATATATCCATGGTTCGGTTCGGTCAAGTTGTATAGATTGATAGATTGAACAGATTGAATATATGGATTCATATTGAATTGTTATATATACTTGAATCTCATTCAAGTCAGATTGATTATATTGAGACTCAGTCTGAGTCAGACAATTAGAAAAGAAATTGAATCTTGAATTAAGTTTTGATGTTATCGGTAACCGCTGCACATGGACGGCGGGATTTGTGTCTTTTTCAAAGACGATTACCGTGTTGTAACACCGTTTGTTAAGTTGTTTATCTTAAATAGGCAAGCACCCACTTCTCCGGCTCCTTGAGGCTCAAGAGATTGGTCCCGCTTAAACCTATGTTTAATAGGGTCCTTAGTGTAATTTAGTATAACTTTAGGGGGTTTTGTGTAAAAATAATTTTATATAATTTTCAAAATACACCTTAAGTAATTAATTATAGTCTTTAGAGTTTTCATACATATAGATTTTATATATGTGACATTTCTAGTGAGTAAAACCTAATTTCATAATATATGGTATTTATTTGCAATATTGAACTTGTATGGAATTGCATGGTATTTTCTTGTAAATGAGTTGTTTTTCTTGAAATTTGGAAATGTGGAATATTATAAATACTAAAAATAGATATTTTGATATTAATTAAATATATATTTATATATTAAAAATATGAGTTTTATTTATAATAGAAATCACATTTTCTAAAGAAAATTGTATTTTAAATCTTTCGAGACCAAATGCTCCTTGCGGAGGTCTGTATCTCGCACTACTAAGCCTGAGGATATGCGATAATCCGTACCATCCAGAACAGGTTTCCCAAATGGGTTGTAGTGGCGCTTTGCAATGATTTGTTTAAAATACATAATCTTGTAGAAAAAGGTTTTAATAGTAAAAGGTATTTATGTGTAAAATTGCATTTTCCCGTATTCTATGTTTCCGAAAGGTATCATGCTATATTGCATATGAGTGTTGTGAGGATGTAGGTCATTACCTCATGATCTATTTAAAGGTATAGCAAGGGGTAATGATATTTATGTCGAAACTAAACTATATGGTATTTTTTTGAAAAAGTGCGATAAAATTACAAAATGAATTCTTTTGAAATGGAACTTGTTCAAGATGTTTTGTTAATGTTTAATAGTCATGATGTGAGAATTTGGTATTGTTGTGTTTAACAAAAATTGAACTTTTTAAAGAAAACCGAATCGGAAGTCGGATTAACTCTGCTTCCGTCGGGCTTTAGAAATACGAGTTTTTAGAATAACAAAGTGAAGAGGGAGGAGGGACTTACTTGATTGTAGATTAGAGAAGAGGAAGAGGGAGTGGTAGGAGGTGCCGGTGCGTTGTTTCGTCGCCGGGAGCTCCTAAGGTCGTCGTCGAAAGTTCGTCGAAGTTTCGCACTTCGCTAACTCCACTTGTACACAAAAGTTTTAGGGATTTTTCTTGAAAGTTTGGACAGAGTTTGTAAGTGAGGGGGCGTGAAATAGAGTGGTATTTATAGGTAAAACTTAGGGTTAGGGTTTGATACAAAATGCATTAAAAATTATGCATTAAAATAGTTTTAATTGGTTTTAATTGGCTCTGGAATAATGCGGGTAAAATAAATATAACAGGGGTTAAGGGGAGGCAAAGTGGCATAGGAGTTAAGAAGAAAAATTCGAGTTGGCTCCGAGTCGGCCGGCTGCGCCGGCCGATCCAAGCATCCCGCCGGCCGAGTCGGGGTCCGCCTCGCCGCCACGTCTCCCTTGCCTCTTGGTCTATCATTGAATACGATTTCGGATTGTGTATGTATGAAAATTGTAAAGAAATCACAACCAAAAATTATTTGACCGCAATCAATAACGGTGTCGAATGTAGCGCGTTAGTAAGTGCGGATCGTCCACAGGGAAAGTGTAATCGTTCGTGTTTCGATTTAGATGAGTTGAAACTTTAAAGAAAAGAAAACAAACAATTCATGATTTGTAAATTGAAGTTCAAGAATTAGGAAAATCTAGTCTAAATCAAGAAACAATAAAATCAAGAATTGAGAATTTGTGATGATTTCCAAATCAAATATCAAGATTCGAAATGAAGCTCGTAGGAATCAATCGGATCTATAGATGTGATGAAATCTAGCGATTACATATTCTTATCCATCGATGAATTATTACTAGATCGATGATGATCAACGAGAATTAGGGATTTCGTGTAAAACTAGGGTTTCATCATCTATCCCTTGTTCCTTCGTTGATATCATTCACATTCTAGCCTCTAGTAAATTCAAGAATCGATCGTGGATCCCTAATTTCGAGCGATCACAATCAAGAAAGCATCGCAACAAAACTAGGTCGTCGATTCTTCAATTTGCTAGGGTTTACAAACTCGTAGGACTTATGAATTGTTTCAAGATTTGTTACATCATCATTCTATTGATCGTCTCGACTCCTTTACGAGCGGAGTTTTACTCAAACATCACAACAAGAACTACAATCACACATTGAGATCGAATCATGATGAAAGAATTTAAAGAAAGCAAGATTAAAGAATTTCACCTTTTATTTATATCAACAATTCCGTTACAATCACTCAAGAACTACAAGAGGAAGAACTCGATCGTCGATTTGGCTTCGCTCGTCTCCTTGAGTCGCGGATCGGCTTGGATCACTTGCTCGGTTGAAGATCGGCTCCGCTCTTAAAAGGTTGAAGGCTTCTTGCTTGAATGGTACTCGGGATCTTGAATTTGGCTTGGATTTAGAATTAGGGCTACAATATGTGTCACTCAACTTGTAGATGGAAGAATTGGGGAAGATGAAGATTCAAGAAGAAAAAGAAACCCTAGATCTAGGCTCTCTTTTATAGACCATCCAAAACCCGAGATCTAGGATTTCAAATTTGAATTTCCCTCCAAAAGTTTGTTATAGGGAGAGGCTTCTAGAAATAGTTAGTTAGGAGGGAGCTTCTAGAAATAGTTTGGTAGGAGCTTAATTAAGATTAGCTTGCTTAATGATCTTTGCTGATCTGGAAAAAGCTTCGAGAGTAATCTGGAATTTGACGTGTCTTGATGAGGTGTACCCACTGAGAGAAGAATATTGCAGCAAATTTTAGGAGGTGACGTGGCAAGGCCGCCGCGGAACCGCGGCGCAAGCCGGCTCCGGCCGCGGTTCCGCGGCTCTGTTGAAGCCTTAGGGCTTGTGTCTTCTGTTGCTGCTTTGGGCTGATGTTTGGACCTTTTTATGATATGTTGAATTTTATTTGTCTTTCTGCATCACTACCAGATCTCAAATCTTGGAGTTGGTGTAATTTTGATCAGCTCTTTTCCCATTTTTGGCTCTGTTCCTCTGGAATTTCCTGCACAGACTTCGAAACAAGTGTTGCGCAATACAGGGATGATGCGATGCCATGAAAAACAGTCAATTTCCCTCGAAATGCCGGTTTTAGAGTCTAACACATGCAATCTGGTATTTCAGAGATGTTTTGCTAATATGCGCAATATGAATACCGAACACTTCTAGATGAGTGCAAAAGATAGGGAAATTGCCGTGTTAAAAATGCAGTATTTTCGACTGATCAGTCTACCTCCTGAACTCGTTTATTTTTAGTGTAACCTTTCAGTTTACGGGTTAAGCACGTGTAGACTCTTGGGCTTCTAAAAAGATTAAAAGAAATCAATATAAAAAATAATGTGGCTGATGGGATTTGAACTCTGGTGCTTTGGTTCAGCAGTGTAAGATCTTACCAGTGAGCTACAAGCTCTTTCTTGCTATTAAAAAGAAAAACAAATTTATAACTTGTGCTCAGGCTCAAATACCTTTTTCTGTATTTTTGAAAAAAAATTGTACAGAAAGTTTTGGGATGTTACATCCTACCATTCTTATAAAAATTTCGTCCTCGAAATTTGTAAAAGGAAAGTGTAACAGATTCAAGGAATGTTTGGTGACTGAAATACTGATAGTGGATGAAAAATAACAAAGTGGTACAAGGGTTTTAAAAATGTGAAAGAGACTTACTAGTGTTACCTTGGTCAACTATCTCGGCTTCTACGGCTGCTAAGGTGTAAGCCTGTCGCCTTGGTACATTCCTCCTGGTTGGAGGCATATTTCTCTGTCCTCGAGGCATGTTCCTCACTGCCTGATGGAATTGGCGATTTGGCTGTGCAGGAGATCCACGTGGAGGTGGTGATGGGAGAGCAGGACGAGTTGCAAGAGCTTGGATAGCTGGCCGCTGCGGGTAGTTGGTGTGTGTGTGAGCTGAGTTGTATCTATAAGGACGGGTTTCAATTCTGTGATTGGACGCGCCATAAACTAGGCACAAGCCTTTTGCATGCCTATAGTCCTTCACCAAATGTCCATCTCTCTTGCAATGGAAGCAAAAATCTGGTCTTGGCTGGTTATTGGGTTCTTCAGTTCTCCTGGGTTCGAACGATGGCCTGGTAGAGGCTCCTCTTGCCATTTGAGTGGCAGGGCACTTCAAACCGGCAGATTGAGGTCTGCCCCTCATCTTCACCACTGCCTCATATCGACGGGCAGCTTTCAAAGCCAAATCATGGGTTGGGAAATCCCCTGTGGCTAGAGCAACTTAGATTTCCGGGTCCAACCCTTGCTGAAATCTTCTAGCTCTGATCTCAGCAGTCGGTATGAGATGGGCCGCAAACCTGTTACGATCTTGTGTTAGCTGTGTAGTATGTGATATAAAATTGAACATTGAGACATAACTTACCTGCTGTGCATGGTAAACTCAGCATCATACTCATCTACTGATTTGGTCCACATTGAACCTTGTAGCAGATGTATGAATTGTTGCTCCATATCAAAGCGGACAGTCTCAGGGAAGTACTTTGCATCAAACATGTCACGGAAAGTCTTCCATTCGATGGGTTGATCAAGATGGCTTTCTTCCGCCTTCCACAAAACCCGTGCATTATCAGTGAGCTGCAGCTTTGCAACTCGTACCCAAGCGACCTCTGGCACTTGTGCTGCAGCCAGGGCATCTTCAACGCTTTGAGATCATTCCTCTGCTTCTAGAGGGCTCTCTTTGCCTGAGAATTGTTTTGGGTGTAAAGCTCTGAATTGCTTCACCCCAGGTGCTTCCGCCTCTGGTCGGTTCATCAGGATAGCAGTCTGCTGCTGCTGTCCTTTCAGGAGGCTGCGAATTGCCTCAAGCAGAACCGTCTGCTCGTTGATCAAAGCAACGACGACAGTTATGAGTGGTAGTGGAGGAGGTGTGCATCTCGCACTACTAAGCCAGAGGATGTGCGATAATCCGCACCATCCAGAACGGGTTCCCCAAATGGGTTGTAGCAACGCTTTGCAATGATTTGTTTAAAATACATAATCTTATAGAAAAAGGTTTTAATAGTAAAAGGTATTTATGTGTAAAATTACATTTTCCCGTATTCTATGTTCCCGAAAGGCAGCGTGCTATGTTGCACATGAGTGTTGTGAGGAGGTAGGTCATTACCTCGTGATCTATTTAAAGGTATAGCAAGGGGTAATGATGTTTATGTCGAAACTAAACTATATGGTATTTTTCTGAAAAAGTGCGATAAAATTACAAAATGAATTCTTCTGAAATGGAACTTGTTAAGATGTTTTGTTAATGTTTAATAGTCATAATGTGAGAGTTTGGTATTGTTGTGTTTAAGAAAAATTGAACTTTTTAAAGAAAACCGAATCGGAAGTCGGATTAACTCCGCTTCCGTCGGGTTTTAGAAATACGAGTTTTAGAATAGCAAAGTGAAGAGGGAGGAGGAACTTAATTGATTGTAGAATAGAGAAGAGGAAGAGGGAGTGGTAGGAGGTGCCGGTGCATCGTTTCGTCGCCGGGAGCTCCTAAGGTCGTCGTCGGAAGTTCGTCGAAGTTTCGCCATTTACTAACTCCACTTGTACACAAAAGTTCTAGGGATTTTTCTTGAGATTTTGGACAGAGTTTATGAGTGAGGGGGTGTGAAATGGAGTGGTATTTATAGGTAAAACTTAGGGTTAGGGTTTGATACAAAATGCATTAAAATGGTTTTAATTGGTTTTAATTGGCTCTGGAATAATGCAGGTAAAATAAATATAACAGGGGTTAAGGGAGGCAAAGAGGCACAGGAGTTAAGAAGAAAAATCCGAGTAGGCTCCGAGTCGGCCGGCGGCGCCGGCCGATCCAAACCACCCGCCGGCCGAGTCGGGGTCCGCCTCGCCGCCACGTCTCCCTTGCCTCTTGATCTACTTCCTAAACTCGTTTATTTTTAGTGTGACCTTTGGGTTTACGGGTTATGCATGTGTAGACTCTTGGGCTTCTAAAAATATTTAAAGAGATCAATATAAAAATAATGTGGCTAATGGGATTTGAACTCTGGTGTTTTGGTTCAGCAGTGCAAGATCTTACCAGTGAGGTACAAGCTCTTTCTTGCTATTAAAAAGCAAAAAAAATTTATAATTTTTTCTCAGGCTCAAATACCCCTTTCTGTATTTTTGGAAAAAAATTATACAGAAAGTTTATGGATGTTACAGCGCCCACGTGTGTTTCGCGTGAGGCACTGCACAAGTGCTAAGCACTAGCTTTTTGTGACGCCCACATGTGTTTCATGTGAGGCACTGCACTAGTGCTAAGCACTAGCTTTTTCAGGCGTTCACGTGTGTTTCACGTGAGGCGCTATGTAAGTTGCCTTTGAGCGCTCACGTGCTTTTCACGTGAGGCGCTGAGTTCTTTAGGAGATTTAATTTCTGTTGTTATTTTTAGAGAACTTAAATCTCTGTTAATGTTATTTTGACCATTAACGATCACCAAAATTATTATTTTGAGGATCCGGGATCATATTCTTTAAGAACTAAGTTCTTGATTTGAAGGAACTAGGTTCCTGAAGTATTATGAACTCCATGTTTTCCATGTTCATGTTTTCAGAGAGGTTAAACCTCTTTTAAAGATGTTTTAACCATTAAGGGTCACCAAAATCACTATTTTGAGGATCTTGGATCGGATTTTTTAAAGAACTAAGTTATTGATTTGAAGAAACTAAGTTCCCGGAGTATTATGAACTCCAACTTCTTTCTTTTCAATTTTTTCCCTTGAATTTTTGATTTTTAAGAACAAGATCTTCCCGATGAGAATTAAATTCTCAACTTGTGGGAAATTTGTCTTGCGGATCTCAGATCCATAGAAAGAACTAAGTTCTTTGAGAAGGGTTAAACCCTTATATATGATATGATAGGTAAAGGAGATGTTTTGATATCGATATTTTCTTTACCTAGGGTTTTGAGGAAGAAGATCTTGTTTGAGAATTAAATTCTCTGTTGTTTTGTGGGAGCTTTTGGGAGCCTACTGTATTTTTTTTTTACAGAAGCTTATAGGGTGGGCTCTTTTTTTCAGATTTAATTTCCTTGCTTCTATTTATAGGAGAAGAGAAAAAATCGATTTGTTGAGAAAATCTCTCATTGAGAGATCATGATTGATTTCATAATCAATCAAAATGATTTTTTAGATCAATCGGTGAATTTTATTCACCGTTGAATTTTTAATCAAGGCTTTCTATTTAACAGAGAATATTTCTTATTTGTTTAACAAGATTAGGAAATATTTTCCTAAAATAGAATTTTCTTCCATCATATGAATATCTTGTTAGTTTAACAAGATTAGAATTTTATTCTATCATATGAATATCTTTTTAGTTGAACAAGATCAGGAAGATATTTTCCTAACATAGAATTTTATTCTATCACAAGATCAGGAAGATATTTTCCTAATATAGAATTTTATTATATCGAATAAAGAAGATCATTCTTGTTTGTTTATCAAGATCAAGATATATTTTTCTAAGATAGAATTTTATTCTATTATGAATATCTTGTTAGTTTAAAAGATTAGAAAATATTTTCCTAACCTTAGAATTTAATTCTGTTTAACAGAGAATATCTCTCTTATTTTAAGAAGATCAGGAAAATATTTCCTACATAGAATTTAATTCTATCATTGGCTCTTTGATCCAACAGAAAATATCTTCTTTATTTATAAAGATCAGGGGAATATTTTCCCCTAATAGAATTTAATTCTATTATTTGATGATTTACTATCACCATTGGATCTTTGATCTAACGGCTCTATTTAACAAAGAATATCCCAGATTTTAGGAAAATATCCCCCATGTAGAATTTAATTCTACCCTCTTTAATTTGGGCGCTGACGCTCACGTACTATGCACGTGGACGCCGTCTATGAATTTAATTCTTCTATAAATAGCCACTCTCGTGCTTTACACACTGGTGCTCACGTGTGTTCCACGTGAGGCGCCATTATAGGATTTAATCCTAACAGAAGCTGGCATTGGCGCTGATCATGTGGGAAACACGTGAGGCGCTCAAGGATTTAATTCTATCTGAGGCGGTACCTACATGCTTTGCATGTGTGTGCACTGTTTAACACGTGGAGATTTTCCTTTATTTTTTTATAAGGGAACAGCAAGTTTTGAGCCAAAATTTTTGGCGGGAACAAATGCCCCCGACTACTTTGCCTACGTAAGTATGTACGTGGGTTAAGTAGTGCAATATTATGCATGACCATAAAATTGATGGCTTAGAAGACAAGTTTAGGATCCTTGTAGCGTAAGGTTTTTTTCATTTTCATGAACCGTAAGGGTCTTAAGAAGGTTTTTCTCCTTATAAGTCATGAGGATCTTATAGGTGCATATTCTCTCTAGAAATCATGAGGATTTCTAAGTGTTCATCACTTCCGTGAGTTGTAAGGATCTCACTCGGGTATTTTTTCCTTACGAGTCGTAAGGACCCGTAAGTAGCTTTTTGATTTCAGTGGCATGTAACTTTGGCAAACGTGGCCCGTAGATAGTATACAAGAGTCACTTTGGACCTACTTGTAGGGCAGCGATGGCTTAGGAAACAGTGTTTAGATCTGTTGCATAAGGCTTTTCAACTTTATGAGCCTTGAGGGTCTCATAAAGATTTTTCTCCTTACGAGTCGAGAGGATCTCGTAGGTGTCTTTTCTCCTTAGAAATCGTGAGGACTCCTAAGTGTGTTTTCTCTTGAGAGTCGTAAGGATCTCACAAGAGAATTTTCCCCTTATGAGTCGAAAGGACTCGTAAGTGGTTTCTCCTTGTCGGTATGAAATTTTGGAGAATGTGGCCCGTGGATAGTATACAAGAGTCAATTTGTACTTACTTGTAAGGCCACAGTGCTTAGGAAACAGGTTGATATCCCCGTCGCCTAAGGCTTTTCACCCTCATGAGCCGTGATGGTCTCATAAAGATGTTTTTTCCTACGAGTCGAGACGAGTCTAGAAGATCTCGCGGGTGTATCCTAACATGAAATATAGATAACCCCTTTTTTGATAGGGGTCCGTTAGGTTTGTGGTACTAGGGTTTTAGTTCATGGTACCATCGCGTTGGCTGATGTATTCCTCGATATGCTGTCTTTAAGCCGCTGTTCGAGTAGCCCCGCAACTGTCGTGTTTCTGATCCCTTCTGAGGCTGGACAAGAAGTCTTCAAGTAATCTTCTTAGCTGATATTACCGTTGGAAGAACAAGCGTTAGGTATTTGCCATGACGCTTCTTACTTGAGGTTAGGCTCAATTTGGAGTCTCGATGAGTCATAACCGCACCCTTCTAGGGTGGGATGATCTCCAACGGTATTTAGGCTTTATATGAGTTGTCGTAAAGACCCGAAGCTTGGAATATGCCATCATTTCGTTTTTGATTTGACGATGTCACGCCGATTCTTTATTGAAGTAGGGTAGACATCTGTATGACCTCTATACTGTATGTATTGCCATCGAGATCTGGAGATTGGGATATGCTGTCACTCCTCTTTTGTTCGACCTTTGGGTCTTTGTTGACGTCATGTCTACACCCTGCTGGCATGAGAAGCACGTCGAGTCGATCTCTAGGCTGTAGATGTCGCCATCAAGATCTGGAGCTAGGAATATGCCATCGCTCCACTTTGATTTGATCCTTGGATCCTTGTTGACATTGCGTCTGCATCCTGCTTACATAAGAAGCACGTCGAGCTGGAGTTAGGATTTTGCCGTCACTCCTTTTTGATTTGGCTCCTTGAAGCCTTTGTTGAGGCGCATCTGCACTGAGAAGGATCATCGAACTGGAGCTGGGATTTTTCCATTTCTCCTTTTTAGTTCGGCCCTTGGGTCTTTGATGACGTTACGTCTACATCCTGCTGGCATAAGAAGCACATCGAGCTGGAGTTAGGATTTTTCCGTCACTCCTTTTTGATTTAGCTCCTTAGAGCCTTTGTTGATGTACCGAGAAGGAACGTCGAGCTGGAGATGGGATTTTTCCATTACTCCTTTTTTGTTTGACCCTTGGGTCTTTGATGACGTTGCGTCTACATCTTGCTGGCATGAGAAGCACATCGAGCTGGAGTTAGGATTTTGCCGTCACTCCTTTTTTATTCGGCTCCTTAGAGCCTTTGTTGACGTCGTGTTTGCACCGAGAAGGAACGTCGAGCTGGAGCTGGGATTTTGCCATTACTCCTTTTTTGTTTGACCCTTGGGTCTTTGATGACGTTGTGTCTACATCCTGCTAGTATGAGAAGCACGTCGAGCTAGAGTTAGGATTTTTCCATCACTCTTTTTTGTTTTGGCTCCTTGGAGCTTTATTGACATTGCATCTGCATCCTGTCGGAATGAGAAGAACGTCGGAATGACCTCTAGGCTGTAGATGTTGCCATTAAGATCTGGCTCTCCCTTTGAGGGAGCCTGGTGGGAAAATATGGTATCCTTTCTTTCATTTGTGTCCATGAATTGTATACAGGAGTTGGTGTGGACATACCTGCAGGGCAGAAAAGTTTCATTTTCATTTTTTTAATTTCTTTCCGTGATGCTCTATTTTTTCAGTTTTTATGTCGCGAAAGTCGTGATTGCCAAATCATTTCGGCTATTTATCATGGTGCCCAATCATTCGGCTATATCTTTTTTTTTACTCGCTATTTTTTATCGCGAGTTGCCCAAACATTTTGGCTGTTTTATATGCATATATTTTTTGCTCGCTGATTTTTATTGCGAGTTGCCTCATCATTTCGGCTATTTCATATGCATTTTTTTTTGCTCGCTGATTCTGTTGCGAGTCGGGGACTTGGGTCCTGATACCATTGTGGCATCAGCATCGCTACAATTGGAATATTGCCATGAGTGAATTATCATTTGCCGTGAGAGGACTTGGAGTTTGACACTTGTTTAGGCATCTGCATCATTGCAACTGGAATATTGCCAGGAGCGAATCATCATTTACCTTTGTCGATTTGAACAAAGATGGCTTAGTAGATAGGGTTAGGATCCTGTTGACTAAGGCTTTTGACTTCATGAGCCGTAAGAGTCTCATAAAGGTATTTCTCCCTATGAGTCGTGAGGATCTCATAGGTGTATTTTCTCCTTAGGAGTCGTGAGGATTCCTAAGTGCGTTTTCTCTTGTAAGTCGTAAGGATCTTACAAAAGTGTTTTCTCCTTATAAGTCGAGAGGACTTACAAGTGTCACTCAACATATGGGGACATTTCTCTCCATTGTTGGAACTTGGTGAGAGAATATTTATTTATACCCGTGGATTGTATACAAGGGTCAATATTGAACCGCATGTAGAGCAACATTAAGGGAATATGACGGCTTAAGAACGGGTTTAGATCCCTGTAGCTTAAGGATTTCGAATCCTACGAGCCGTGAGGGTCTTATAGGGGGAATTCTCCTTAAAAGTCGTGAGGATCTCGCAAGTGTAATTTCTCCATTGGAATCGTGGGGATTCCTAAGAGTGTTGCTCCTTTATGAGTCATAAGGATCTCACGCAGGTATTTTCTCCTCACAAGGTCGATAGGATCCTGCAAGTGCATGATTGAAATTTATTTTCCGTTGTGTATGTAGAAAATAGAATAGAAATTCACAACCAAAAATTAATTGACCGCAATCAACTACGGTGTCGGATGTAGTTTGTATGTGAGTGCGGATCGTCCACAGGGAAAGTGTAATCGTTCGTCTTTCGATTTAGGTGAGTTGAAACTTTAAGGAAAAGAAAACAAACAATTCAAGATTTAAAGTTGAAGTTCAAGAATGAGAAAAATCTAGATCTAAGAAAGCATTAAAAGATAGAATCAAGAATTGATCGTTTGTTGATTTTTCCAAACCAAATCTCAAGAATCGAAATGAGGCTCGTAGGAATCGATCGGATCTATAGATGTGATGTAATCTTACAATTACGTATTCTTATCTTTCGATGAATTGATACTAGATCGATGATGATCGATGAGAATTAGAGACTTCTTGTGAAACTAGGATTTCATCTTATCTCTTGTTCTTTCATTGATATCATTCATATTCTAGCCTCTAGTAACTTCAAGAAACGATCGTAGATCCCTAATTTCGAGCGATCACAATCAAGAAAGCATCGCAACGAAACTAGGTCATCGATTCTTGAACTTGCTAGGGTTTACAAAACTCGTAGGACTTAAAAATAGTATTAAGATTTGTTACATCATCATTCTACAATCGTCTCGACTCCTTTACGAGCGGAGTTTTACTCAAACATCACAACAAGAACAACAATTACAAATTGAGATCTAATCATGATGCAAGAATTAAAAGAAAGCAAGATTAAAGAAATTCACCTTTTATTTATATCAACAATTTAGTTACATTCGCTCAAGAACTACAAGAGGAAGAACTTGATCGTCGACTTGGCTTCGCTCGTCTCCGTGGATCGCGGATCGGCTTGGATCACTTGCCCGATTGAAGATCGGCTCGGCTCCTAAAAGGTTGAAGGCTTCTCGCTTGATTTGGTACTCAAGATCTTGGATTTGGAGTGGAATTAGGGTTAGGGTTTCGCACAAGCCTTGTCACGAGACTTGTGGAAGAAGATGATGAAAGAGGGATTATTTAACTAATGAAGATTAACAACTCATGAACCCCTCAACCCTTAGATCTAGGCTCTATTTATAGATAACTAACCCTAGATCTCGGATTTCAAATTCTAACTTTCCCTCCTAAAGTTTGTTGAAGAAATTCAAATTTCCCTCCAAAAGTTAGTTAGGGGAGAAGCTTCTAGATGTAATTAGTTAAGAGGAGCTTCTAGAAGAGGATTAATTAGGAGCTTAATTAGGATTAGCCTTCTTTAATTTTCTTTGCTGATCTGGCAGTAGCTTCGAGGGTATTCTGGAACTTTACATATCATAAAGCAATGTGGGCCCAGAGAAAGAGATTCTACACTGAAAATTCCATGCTGACGTGGCAAACTAGGCGCGGATCCGCGGCGCATGCAGGTTCCTGCCGCGGATCCGCGGCTACATGTGGGCTTTGGGCTTCCATTCTTCTGGTACAGTCTTGGGATGATTGTTGGGCCTTCTTTTGATATATATAATTGTATAATTCCTTCTGAATTGCTACCAGATCTGAAATGATTTAGTTGGTGTATTTTTTATCAGCTCTTTTGCTTTTCTTCCGTATTTCCTGCACAGACTCAAGACAAGTGTTGCGCAAATACAGAAATGATGCGATGCCATGAAATGCGGTTAATTTCCTTTAAAGTGTCGGTTTAAAAGTCTAACACATGCAATCTCATATTTTGTGACAGATTTGCTAATATGTAGAATATGAATGCCGAACACTTCTAAATGTATGCAAATGTTAAGAAAATTGCCGGCTAAAATATACAATATTTTCGACTGATCAAATACCCCCAAACTTAATTTCGATCGTCTCGAGCGAATGTTTTATTAAAAAGAGAAGGAGAAAATAAAGAAAGAGAAAAACTAACTAGCACACTTTCGTAGGCAACACGATTGCACTGAGCACGTGCAACAAGCCTTTAAACCTCTAGGTGTCCCTAGTAGGAGGAGTGTTGTCTCCTGAGGGTTTTCAGCGGATTGCACCCACAAAATCCAATAATAAAAGTAAGATCATGAATATTACATTTAAAGAAAAGAATTGTAAAAGAAAGACTTCGAAAACTAGGGTTTCCAACTAAGCTAGCTTTTCGGTTGTCATGAGCCCTATCTTAATGGTCATGAAAAGATGTCAGAAATCACGTCCTCCCTCAATAAAACATCATCTTATTCTTCATTCCTATCTTTCTTCCAAAAATCGATCATATAACCCTGCGTGTGTGTAAAGACATCCCTACACCTGGAGAATTCAATTCAAGCTATCATACTCTTGCCCATCAGCCTCAGTATTTTTTTTTTCGATGAGCTCACACACTTTCATGCGACCGTTAATACTTCTTGAGGTACTAACCGACCGATTACTCATGTGCTTGCTTATTTGGTGTATTTTCCTAATCTTGCACCACCTTAGGTATAGCAGTGACTCCCAGACCAGTTGGCCTTAGGGCACTAGGTGAAGAAGCACCCTTGCTATATATATTTTTTTATTTCCCTCGGTGATAACAAAACCAGTGTCCATTTTTCTCACCATTTTTTTTTTTTACTTTTGGCTTTAAGACAAGAGCATTTCAAGGTATTCTCTACTATCCCAGGCTTTAAGATGTGTGTAAGTGCGAATAGCAGGGTATCAACGTTCAAAATGTTTGGCTTCCAGAATAGAAACTATTTTTCAGACTTATTTTTATCCTCTGATTAGTGACGTCCTTCATCTTACTAACCCTTGGGACAACGGCTCATAACTACTTATTACTAGTTCGTATAAGAAAACTTCTAATTTTCTTAGTTTTCTTAAATTTTTCTAATCTCATGGATGTAATTTTTCACTATCTAAACTTTTATTATCTTATTTATGTACAAAAATTATTTTTATAATTTTGAAAAAAAAATTAAATTTTTATAGGTTTTCGAAAAAATGTTTTGTGCTTATGCAAATGATATGCAAATGATGCGAAAATAAGCACAAACCTCCCCCAAACTTGTTTTCAACAGTGTCCTCACTGTTGCTCTCTGCTAAATCTGAAAACCTGTAAGCTTGGGAGGAATTTATTAGTGGGGGCAAAATATTTAAGTGAAGATCCTCCCCCAAACTTATTTTTGGCTCTCATTTATTGAGGACAACAGTTATTTCAAGAGCCAAAAAATATACCCCCCCTCAAACATGAGTTAGACAATTAGAAGAATTTTAAGAGGGGGTGAGTCATTTGGTCAAATAAGACTTTACAAAGACCAAAAGTTAACACCAACCATTCAAAGATTTTATCGATAAAGCGTATAGGTTGGTGGAAGAATGTGTTGTATCGTGTCAAGAAAAAGTGGGGAAGGGATAAGAGATGATCTGTAAAGGTTTTGAATTTTAAATTAGAGAAAAGAAAGAATGAGGATGAATGTGAATGATTAGGAAGAAGGAATGGTGCTGGTTCATCTTCTATAGGTTGAGGTTGATCAATCACAAAATCCGTGTTGTTTAAAAATTCCAGTTCGTCAGCAAAAAGTTCTTCAAAACTTTTATCAATAGTGTGATCAAACATTTTGCTGTCAAAAAGTTTTGTGCCAGAATTTATCTTACTTGATTTGTCAATATATGTGGAGGTGAAAAACTCATCTACCTCATTTTCAAAAATATCCAAATCAAGTTGGCTTCCTGGCCTTGTCGAACTTAAACTATCGGATTGTGATTCATCAACACTCACTATCATTTCAAGGACAGAAGAAGAACCAGAGGGAGTGGAAAATGAAATGGGTGAACGTATCGATGTGTCGAGTGTCGGTAAACCAGATGTGGGAGATGAAGGCTGAGTTTTGGTCTGATCTTCGGGTATACAAATTTCAAGACGTATTTGGAGTTCGGGAAGAATTAAAGGCTCAAGATGATGACCACAAGGAAGTGAAAGGATTTGATAAATTGGTAGAACAAAATCATCCACAATTTCGGGTTCATCAATTAATATATCCCCAACGTCAATCACCTCATTCAAGTGAAGGTTAAAATCCTCAAACACCTCATCAAAAGCACAGTTTTCAATTAGTTTTGGTTCAATAGTGGAAGTGTAGAGATCATACGGTTTTGGCATGGTTTCACTTGGAATGGACCCATCACAGTCGGGTAAATCAAACATCGCATTATTACACAACTTGTCATATATTCTATCGTCAATAGGTGTATCCTTTGGTGCACTCAATGAATCTGTGAAACTAGAGTTGTGGATTTCAGTTTGGAAAGGGGATGTTTGATTAGGAAAGGTGTACATCTCTCTCTCACTACCCAAATTCTCATTTTGTTCCATACCCGAATTATATACTGGAAAATTTTGGGCTGGTTCGGGATCATTTGCTTGTATCCATGCTGTTAACTTCCTAAATTGGTTTGTCAATTCCACATATTGCTCTAATGTCTCCTCAAGATTAGACTTTGGTCGATAAGGAGTTTTAGGATAAGGTTGAAATTCTTGTGGACAGTTAAAACTTCCAAATGACTGATCAGAAGGATTATATAGAGAAG
The DNA here is from genome assembly GCA_030015575.1 of Agapanthus africanus. NCBI lineage: Eukaryota > Viridiplantae > Streptophyta > Magnoliopsida > Asparagales > Amaryllidaceae > Agapanthus > Agapanthus africanus. The sequence goes on along the minus strand of JASDDO010000028.1, from coordinate 102,514,931 downwards.
GTGGAAAAATTGGATTTGATTGATAGGAACAGAATGGTTGTGAAAATTGGGTAGGAGTAGGGTCAGCATTATGATAAGAAGAATTTTGATATTGGTTTGTTGGTTGGTCATTGGACATCCTACATGCTTCAAACCGTCTATCAAACTCTTCTTGGAAAAGTGGAGGTGATGGTTGATATTGGTCCGGGTTGAAACTTTGGCCTCTAGCCCTAGCTATATGCTCAGCAATGGAAATTCGTCTCGGGGCTTCCTCACTCGGGATATCAACGGGAACAGATGTGAAATTGGGATACGGTTGATAGGACCTAGACTGAGGTGGCCAACTGTTTCTTCCTGCTTGTTCTGTATGATCTTTTATGGACATGGAAGATCCGGACGGTATACCGAAGGGATTACGAAAACATTTAATATCTGGTTCTGGACACCAATGCTAGGAAAAATATTTTCTATTTGGGTCACCCATTGTAAGAAGGGAGGAGTGGGAAAGGGTAAAAAGGGTAAAAAGAAAGAAAAAGAAAAAGGGGGGGAGAAATTAATTGGTTTGTTTGAAAAAGAAACGGAGTTTTGAAAATATGATGCAATCACAACAAATGCAACACACAACCCTAGAATCTAGTGGTCACCTAGGTCCGGCTCTAGACCGCTCCTAACTGCCAAAAGACAAGTCGCAAGATCAATCCTCCACTGCCTCATTGTCCCCCTGTGGCCGGATAAGTGACAGGTAAGTGGGAAGGTACTCCACTACGTAAGTAGTGGGCCTAATTAAAAACCACTAGCCTTAGACACACTCGCCTTAGGCACCACAAGAAAACGCGGATAAGCAATGAATTACCCACGGCCCTCTTCTGTCCTAATTGAGCGCGACGGTCCTTAGAGTCATCTCTAGATTTCTTTTAATTAATGAGGGTCAATGCGGATGCAAGTTTTGCGATTTTCGGGGCCTAGGAAGGGTAATGAAATCCCCACCTAATTTGAATTTGGTCGTGCCCCTTAAATTCCGTATTAATATGCAAACAACCAAAAGAATCAAAACACGCACAAATTTTATTTTGCTTTTGCGGCGCTGCGATTTATTTGCAAAGAAACCTGCAGCAAAGTGTTAATTGGAGCAGACAGAGGAGAAGATAAGAAAGATAGAGACTTACAGAGCAAAATTGGTGCAGAGAAGCTTCTACAGAGGCGCGGATCCGCCGCGGATGAGCCTCTAATGCCGCGGATGGGCGGTCAAAATGACTGTTCACTGCACCAAAATTCTTGACACTGTTCAACTTGAACTCTTCAGCTCTCTGGAAAATTCAGAAAAAATTTTCTCCAGCTCCAATGATTCCAGATTTTCTCGCAACAAATCACAAAACACGTATTAGGGTTTGTACGAGTTTAGATCTAAAAATTATGATGGAATAAATTGTTCAACTCAAATTTCAAAATACGAACTATTAGCGCACTATCCCCGGCAACGGCGCCATTTGATTGAAATTTATTTTCCGTTGTGTATGTAGAAAATAGAATAGAAATTCACAACCAAAAATTAATTGACCGCAATCAACTACGGTGTCGGATGTAGTTTGTATGTGAGTGCGGATCGTCCACAGGGAAAGTGTAATCGTTCGTCTTTCGATTTAGGTGAGTTGAAACTTTAAGGAAAAGAAAACAAACAATTCAAGATTTAAAGTTGAAGTTCAAGAATGAGAAAAATCTAGATCTAAGAAAGCATTAAAAGATAGAATCAAGAATTGATCGTTTGTTGATTTTTCCAAACCAAATCTCAAGAATCGAAATGAGGCTCGTAGGAATCGATCGGATCTATAGATGTGATGTAATCTTACAATTACGTATTCTTATCCTTCGATGAATTGATACTAGATCGATGATGATCGATGAGAATTAGAGACTTCTTGTGAAACTAGGATTTCATCTTATCTCTTGTTCTTTCATTGATATCATTCATATTCTAGCCTCTAGTAACTTCAAGAAACGATCGTAGATCCCTAATTTCGAGCGATCACAATCAAGAAAGCATCGCAACGAAACTAGGTCATCGATTCTTGAACTTGCTAGGGTTTACAAAACTCGTAGGACTTAAAAATAGTATTAAGATTTGTTACATCATCATTCTACAATCGTCTCGACTCCTTTACGAGCGGAGTTTTACTCAAACATCACAACAAGAACAACAATTACAAATTGAGATCTAATCATGATGCAAGAATTAAAAGAAAGCAAGATTAAAGAAATTCACCTTTTATTTATATCAACAATTTAGTTACATTCGCTCAAGAACTACAAGAGGAAGAACTTGATTGTCGACTTGGCTTCGCTCGTCTCCGTGGATCGCGGATCGGCTTGGATCACTTGCCCGATTGAAGATCGGCTCGGCTCCTAAAAGGTTGAAGGCTTCTCGCTTGATTTGGTACTCAAGATCTTGGATTTGGAGTGGAATTAGGGTTAGGGTTTCGCACAAGCCTTGTCACGAGACTTGTGGAAGAAGATGATGAAAGAGGGATTATTTAACTAATGAAGATTAACAACTCATGAACCCCTCAACCCTTAGATCTAGGCTCTATTTATAGATAACTAACCCTAGATCTCGGATTTCAAATTCTAACTTTCCCTCCTAAAGTTTGTTGAAGAAATTCAAATTTCCCTCCAAAAGTTAGTTAGGGGAGAAGCTTCTAGATGTAATTAGTTAAGAGGAGCTTCTAGAAGAGGATTAATTAGGAGCTTAATTAGGATTAGCCTTCTTTAATTTTCTTTGCTGATCTGGCAGTAGCTTCGAGGGTATTCTGGAACTTTACATATCATAAAGCAATGTGGGCCCAGAGAAAGAGATTCTACACTGAAAATTCCATGCTGACGTGGCAAACTAGGCGCGGATCCGCGGCGCATGCAGGTTCCTGCCGCGGATCCGCGGCTACATGTGGGCTTTGGGCTTCCATTCTTCTGGTACAGTCTTGGGATGATTGTTGGGCCTTCTTTTGATATATATAATTGTATAATTCCTTCTGAATTGCTACCAGATCTGAAATGATTTAGTTGGTGTATTTTTTATCAGCTCTTTTGCTTTTCTTCCGTATTTCCTGCACAGACTCAAGACAAGTGTTGCGCAAATACAGAAATGATGCGATGCCATGAAATGCGGTTAATTTCCTTTAAAGTGTCGGTTTAAAAGTCTAACACATGCAATCTCATATTTTGTGACAGATTTGCTAATATGTAGAATATGAATGCCGAACACTTCTAAATGTATGCAAATGTTAAGGAAATTGCCGGCTAAAATATACAATATTTTCGACTGATCAGTGCATATGAAAAAAAATTATGAGTTTGCGCCCTTTTCAGGTTTTCACAACTCACCGGCAGTCCTGCTGTTTTTACTCACGGCGCCCTTTCGGGTTTTCATCCGTGCACATTTCGCTTGTGGGCATACCTTTTTTTATTATGAGTTTGCGCCCTTTTCGGGTTTTCACAACTCGCCGGTAGTCCTGCTGTTTTTACTCACGACGCCCTTTCGGGTTTTCATCCGTGCCCATTTCGCTTGTAGACATACCTTTTTTCCTTCGCGAACGGTGAAACTCTCGAAAGTAGCTTCGTCACAGGTGATCCATCTATTTGCCGGTGGGATTTGGGGGTGGCTTCATCACTGGAGTAGCTGTGTAGCCAGTGGGACTTGAGTTGCAATTCTCACCGTTAGAACTTCGATTGCAATATAGATCTCAAGGGAGCATATCGCCATATTTGGGGCGATGCGCTAGTTTAGGGATGTTCCGGTCCAACATTCCCATTTTGGGTACGCAATTTAGTTTAAGAACATTTCGGTTCATTAGTGTCATATCTGGAGCGACGCGCCGTGTTTGAGACGACGCACTGGTTTAGAGACGTTTCGGTCCAATATCTCCATGTTTGAGGCGACGCTCTAGTTTAGGGACATTTCGAAACATTATCGCCGTATTTAGGACGACGCGCCATGTTTGAGGCAACGTACGAGTTTAGGGACGTCTCGGTCCAACATTCCCATTTTGAGGACGAATGTTGTATGCCCTTTGTATGCATAGACACTTCACGCCTTAGGCTATCTTCACCCTCTTGGACTGCTTGTTTTACCATTGCAGCAATCGGGTTGTTTTGCGGGAAATACCAAGCATTTTACATAGCACCCGCCCCCTGCTCATCAATGTCTCTTTCCGATACCGATGGAGCATCTTCTTCATATACAAAGGAACGAGATATCACATCATTCTTTCTGCCGAGTCTTCCTCTTTCTTGGAAGAATGAACTTGACATGGGGGTTTTCCCCTCATCGTTTTATTCAGAGTGGGACATGGATTTCACATCCCTTCCATGGTTTATTTTTTGTTTAAGCGGGATATTCCACTTGATTGTAGGATCCGTTTGGAAGGTCCCTTAATATCCTTCCTGTTTGTTTTTTTTTTGAAAAAAGAACCATCTGGCGTAGAGATTATTTCGCCAGTGAGCAATATGCCCCCTGCATATATCCCAGGGGAGCGAGTATTCGCGTCCCAATCTTTCGAAGGGTAGAACACATGTTGTCGCTATTTTGGCGACAGGTTGCTTTGGGGTCGCTTATTCTTTGTTGAGCGTTAGCGAAAAATGCCACCTTGCCTTTGCTTTTCATACATCTTCAACAGATGAGGAAGAGTCTTGACTCATCTGATCCAATTGAGCCATTGTATCCATGAGTTCTTGGAAGGTCGTTGGCTTGAAGAGGGTCATATATAGGAACACCTTTGAATTTGGGTCAAGGGTGGCTATGAACAATCCCACGGCTGCAACTTTGTCGATACTTTGCTCGTATTTTGACCAGAGATTTCGCCATCGAGTAGCATATTGAACTCAGGTCTCATTCGGTCTAACCTTTTCATTGACCAATGTCGTTACGGTAGTGTGTTTATTCATTCTAGCGAATCTCTGACAGAAGAGCGTCTCCATCTCGTCGAAGGTATTCACGGAGTCATTTGGGAGTTCCGCATACCATTCGAACGCAGTGCCTGCCAGACTGCTGATGAACTGTCGAAGGAGCAATATATCATTTCCCCTAGTATTGCCGCACATGGATTTAAATCGTGCGATGTGCTGGTGAGGGTTCCCGGTTCCTTTGTATATGTGGAATGTCGGAAGTATATATTCTGGCGGGTACTGTATTTGATCGTAGCACACTGGATACGGTCGACCAGGCTTGATTGACCTATTTGCGGCTTCACAAGCATAATGAGCTTTGATTTGATGAGTGATATATGTGTCCAGTTTTACTTTTTGGTATCATTTCCTCCTCAGCCATTGATGAGGCTCGCAGAGGCTTTGAAATGTCACTCTTGTCTTTAAAAGAGACTACCGGTGTTTCATCTGCTAGTGGTTCCGAATGGACCATCATTCCAACCATATTCTGGATCAGAAGGGCCATCTGGTTAATTTTAGTGGACATTTCTACCACTTCTTCATCTCTCTTTTTGAGAGCGCGTTTTAGGAAATCAATATCCGACTCCTTCTTTACTCTTTCTTCGGGTGCGTCCTCGGGATTTTCCTTAGGCGATGGATTAGAGAGTGCTGCCGCCTGAGCAAGTATCTCCTACAGCTTTTCACGTTGCAGTTGAGCCTTTGTCAGGGACCAAGTATGCGTTCTGTGACTAGTATAAGTGTGACATTCGTCTTTGGAGTTCACCATGTAGACTGTGTGAACTACTATGGCCCCAGGATTGGGGCATTTGGAGCTTTGACCCTAGGAGTTTGCCTCGGGCACTTGGGCTTTATCAGGCCTCTCTTTTTTATGAGAAGTTGCTTTAGGAGGAACCATTGTATCAGGATCCGTCTTGGGATGAGTCCCTTTGTATTTGACAGGAGATTTGTCAGAATTTGGCTGACGTTTAGGGTAAGAGTCACGGTTGATGACTGAGTCCTTCACCTGCTTCCACACCTTATATATAGATGAAGAAAGTTCTTTTAGGGAGCGAACTGGTTTCTGCTCGTGGGATCTCCATGGGATGCAGATATTTTTTCAATATTGTGGTGGGAGAATTTTGTCTGACCCTTTGAAATGGTTCACGGTTAGAACAACAGCATTCACCACTGGGGTTGGAACATGACCATATGGAGAACTGCCCCCAGCTTGTCTTATTTGATGCTGATATCGACGTCGGTGATGTCTTGCGACCGGAATTTGATTAGCCTCAGGATTTTGCTGAGCTTTCCCTATGTTTTCTTTGAGAACTAGAGTATTCTGCCCCCTGCGTCGACCTTGGCCTTTGGAAGGTACTAGTTGTTTAGAAACCGATTCCGTCGGCAAAGCAGAAACTTAAGGAGCCAGCCTATGGAAGACAGACTTCTTCTGGGCTTCCTCCTTCGGTGTTGAGGCACCGAGGGTGGGAGGTGGGAGTATAGACCGAAAGATAAACCCATTGATTTCTTGAAGAGCTGGATTGCAGAGATTTGAGACTGCAAGCGGCCCATATTTGACTCCACCAGATATGACAGAGCCTGAGTTGCTGTGGGTGGAAGCAAACGCCATTCTAGGAAGAGACGAACCACCAGATTCAGTATCCCATCACCCAAGGAAAACTATAAACATATATAGTGATTATTTGATCGCGGAAAAACACGACACACGAAGTGTAGAGTAGAAAGAGAAAGAGGTCCCACCGGACGTGCCAAAACCTGTTCACCGCTGAAAGACCGGACTGAGACTTTGGGACGTCTAGCCTGTATTTGGGGGCAGATTCTATTTGGACTTCTCCAAAGCTACCAAGTTGATTTATGGCACCATATATCGGTGGTTTGGATAGATGCGACCGTTGTAGCAGACTTTATCAAATTACCCCTCATTTGTGAGGGGGTTTTTATTGTGGGGACACTTTTCCCTGCAGGCGTAAGCCCCTGGAGTTAGTTATGTTATCGCGTTACGATAACCACTTTCTCCTTCTCCGGTAGTTCACTTTATGTCGTGTTGTGTTTGTTTTATTTTGGGTTGCCTGTGGATTGTATACGGAGACTAATTCATGTTGTCGCCCGTAGGGCGTGGATTAGTCCAAATCCATATATTTGAGATTTGGGTTTGGGTCAAGGATTTGCTTGACGGGGTCCACGTTGGTAGCTTTGTTTGCCAACGGGAATGAACTTAGGATGTATTTCTCATATTTGTGAGGTCTATCCGTTCATAAAATATTTTTGTTTGATCTAAGAATCGTTAGTCATATTTGAGACTAAAATCAATTTAGAAATAAGTGAGCATATGAGCTCAATTATATTAGTTTAAGGACATCACGGTCCAACATCGCCATGTTTGGAGCGAATATTAGTTTAAGGACGTTTCGGTCCAACATTCCCTTTTTTAGGACGAATGTTAGTTTAAGGACATTTCGGTCCAACATTCATCTTACGCGCACGTGTATTTGTTACACAGCAAAGTGAACGATGGTGACATGGGATGAGCTCAATTTAGGGTGCGACCCAATTTGAGGTGTGCACGTCAATTTGGAAGTGCATCAATGTGGGATGTATCATTCCCTGTCTTGATGAAATTTTATATCAAGTTGGGACGGGAAAAGAGTTGTTGGTTGTCGGGACCCGCTACCTCTCTGAAGACGACATATATCAGAGGTGTAAAGAGATGTACCCTTGAACCAAATCCCATGTTTGAGGGAAAGATCATAGTGGATCATCTAAGAATCAGTACCCTTATTTGAGACTAAGATTGCCTTAGGAGATATGGGATGAATATAATTTTAGATATCATCAATGAGAGATCATCAGTCATGTTTAAGACTAAGATTAGTTTAGATATCACGAGCATAAGCTTAGCCAATTTAGGTTAAGATTGGGTTTCTGTATTACCCAGCAGTGCTAAGCACTCAGTTATACAGCACTCATGTGTATTTCATGTGAGGCGCTATACTGGTGCTAAGCACTAGTTTTTTGTGGCGCCCACGTGTGTTTCACGTGATGTGCTGCACTAGTGCTAAGCACTAGCTTTTTCTGGTGCTCACGTGCATTTCACGTGAGGCGCTATATAAGTTGGCTTTGAGCGCTCACGTGCTTTTCACATGAGACGTTGAGTTCTTTTGGAGATTTAATTTCTGTTAATATTTTTAGAGAACTTAAATCTCTGTTAATGGTATTTTGACCATTAACGATCACCAAGATCATTATTTTGAGGATCTGGGATCATGTTCTTCAAAAACTAAGTTCTTGATTTGAAGGAACTAAGTTCCTGGAGTATTATGAACTCCATATTTTCCATGTTCATGTTTTTAGAGAGGTTACACCTTTTTTAATATTGTTTTGACCATTAAAGATCACCAAGATCACTATTTTGAGGATCTTGGCGACATTCTTTAAAGAACTAAGTTCTTGATTTGAATGAACTAAGTTCCTGGAGTATTATGAACTCCATCTTCTTTCTTTTCAATTTTGTTCTTTCCCGAATCTTTGATTCTTAAGAACAAGATATTCCCGATGAGAATTAAATTCTCAACTTGTAGGAGATTTGTCTTGCGGATCTCAGATCCATAGAAAGAACTAAGTTCTTTGAGAAGGGTTAAACCCTTATATATGATATGATAGGTAAAGAAGATGTTTTGATCTCAATATTTTCTTTACCTAGGGTTTTAAGAAAGAAAATTCTATTTGAGAATTAAATTCTCTGTTGTTTTGTGGGAGCTTTTGGGAGACTTCTGTATTATTTTTTTTACAGAAGCTTATGGGGTGGTCTCCTTTTTCAGATTTAATTTCCTTGCTCCTATTTATAGCAGAAAAGAAAAATCAATTTGTTGAGAAAATTTTTCAATGAGAGATCATGATTGATTTCATAATCAATCAAAATGATCTTTTAGGTCAATCGGTGAATTTTATTTACCGTTGGATTTTTAATCCAAAGGCTCTCTGTTTAACAGAGAAAATTTCTTGTTTGTTTAATAAGATTAGGAATTATTTTCCTAAGATAGAATTTTATTCTCATATGAATATCTTGTTAGTTTAACAAGATCGAGAAAATATTTTCTTAACATAGAATTTTATTCTATCACAAGATTAGGAAGATATTTTCCTAATATAGAATTTTATTCTATCTAATAGAGAAGATCATTCTTGTTTGTTTATCAAGATTAGGAAATATTTTCCTAAGATAGAATTTTATTCTATCATATGAATATCTTGTTAGTTTAACAAAATTAGGAAATATTTTCCTAACCATATAATTTAATTCTGTTTAACAGAGAAAATCTCTCTTATTTTAGGAAAATCAGGAAAATATTTCTCACGTAGAATTTAATTCTATCATTAGATCTTTGATCCAACAGAAAATATTTTCTTTATTTATAAAGATCAGGGGAATATTTTCTCCTAATAGAATTTAATTCTATCATTTGATGATTTATTATCACCATTGGTGTCACGCCCCGCTTTCCGAAATGCGCAGACTACGGCATGTGACAGAGCCAACCATACTACATGTGGCTAGGAATCATCCCTCCACAATTGTATTACGGCTGTCTATCGGATATCAAGAACAGAAATATATAATTTATCTATTACATGTCCATTTGTCACAGTAAAACAAATCTAGAAAATGCATATAGCGGAAACGAATCAAATCCAATAAACAATATCTGAATCATGTCCCAATATGGGCTCACATCAAAAGAAATAAAACTACAGAAATAACAACTAAACATCTCTAATAATACATGTTCAATTCCTCATTGCTCGGCTTGATTGCTAAAATATTCCCGATCTGCCTGCGATAAAGGTAGAGGAACTGAGCCATGCAAAACTTAGATGTCAATGCGTCATAAATATCAAAATAACAGTGATAAGTAGGATATAACGATATAAGTAAATATGAATATAAATAAATAACAGAGTTATGAAACAGTGAGGTATGTGTATGTATGGGTGTTGTTCCCCTCCGAAAGACGCGGTGGAGACGCGATAGACGTCTCGCCTGAAATTCAGGGCAGATGCTAATTAGTGCTATCCGTCCACCTCTCCGAAGATGCCAAGTTGATTTATGGAACCATGTATCGAAGGTTTAAACGGATGCGGCCGATGTAGTAGACTTCGTCAGATTCCCCCTCGTCTGAGGGGTTTTTTTATTGTGGGGACGCTCTTCCCTGCAGGCGCAAGCCCCTGCAGTTAATTACGCTACCGCATCGCGGTAACCACTTTCTCCATCTCCAGATGGTCACTTTGTGTCGTGGGTGTTTGTTTTGTTTGTAGTTGCCCGTGGATTGTATACGGAGACTAATTTGTGTTGTCGCCCGTAGGACGTGGATTAGTCCAAATCCGTATCTTCTTAGATTTGGATTTGGGGGTTTGGTTAAGGATACGTTAGCCTCATTTGAGACTAAGATCAACTTAAACGTTTGTTAAGGATACGTTAGTCTAATTTCTAGACTAAGATCAACTTAACAGGATCATTTAGATCTAACAAAAGAGCATTTAGACTCTATTGTTTAGTTTACGGACATTTCGGTCGATTACCAGTTTAAGGACATGGTGGTCCAATGTTAGTTTAAAGACATCCCGGTCAAGGTTAAGGACATCATAGTCCATGAATTTAAGGATCCCACAGTCCAGTTTAAAGACGTCATAGTCTATGAAATATATGGTTGTCGGGACCCGTCATCTCTCTGAAGACGTTGAAAGATTACAACGACAAATATCAGAGGAGTTCAGAGATGTACCCTTGAACTAAAGTTGGCTGGGAAATCTATAGTCCAATTTTGGACTAAAGTCTGTTTAAAGGTTTATGAGCATATGGGCTCAGTTGACATGAGTTGAACACTTTATTGTTCTGGCTATTGAGCCTTTATTTGGGCTCGGCCCTTTTAATAATGCATAGCATTTATCAGAACAAAGTATGTTCTGACAGTGCGCCACGTGGCGCGTCAGGCGCTTTGCGCCAAGGAAAGAGCGCATTGCGCTTCTGTTGGATAGCGCACATTAGGAGAACACGTGTCGCGCTTAGCGCTGAGCGCTAGTTTATTGGTGCATTGCGCTTTTAATGTATGAGCGCGTTGCGCTAGTCTGTTGGCACACCAGTGAATGACACGTGGCACGCTTGGCGCTGAGCGTTAGCCCATGAGCGCAGTGCTCTGTTTTTAGAAGCGCAAAGCGCAGATTGTGTCTCTGGTTGACACGTGGAAGGGTTTGGCGCTGAGCGCTGGTCCAAGGAGCGCAAGGGTGCAATTCATGAGTGCAAGGCATTTTTTAATAGCGCAAAGCACTTCTGATCGGTTTTAAGATTAAAGAACAGATTTATGTTCTTCAAAGGAGGCTTTGCCTCAAGATCAAAGAACAAAAGTTCTTGTTTTTTTATAAAAAGCTTTGCCTTTATAAATCAAAAGATCTGTGAATGAAGTAAAATACTTCTTTTAGTCTTTTTATGATTAGATCTTTTTGATCTTTTCTTTTAAATCAAAAGAGCTTGGTCTTTTTATAGATCTAAGATCTTTTTAGAAGATGGTTCTTCTTTTTTATGAGATGGATTCATCTCTATTATTCAAGAACATAGTTCTTTACCTTTAAGATGAAGAAAAATCTTCTTTTTCTTAAGAGTTTGCTCCTTTTTTTTTGCAGAGGGTTTTTTCTCTCTTTTTTGTATGTTCTATGTCTCTGTGTCTTTTAGACTTGAAGTCTAGGGTCCTTTATATAGGGCCAAATGATTTGTTAAATCAGTTTTAAGAGATCTTTCTCTGATTGATTTGGGAATATTTTCCACCGTTGGATCTTTGATCCTAAGGCTTCTATTTCACAGAAGATAATCTTCTTGTTTTTAACAAGATTGAAAAGATCTTTCCATAACAGAATTTTAATTCTGATTAATTAATAATTTATTTTTAATAGATCTTTTGATCTGACGGTGGGGAATTTTTAATTCCAGCGCTGGCACACCTTGCGCTAGCGTACCTACGCTCGACACATGGCGCGCAGCGCAGAGCGCAGCGCAACTGTGCTAGCGCGTCCGTATTTGACACGTGTCACGCAGCGCAGAGCGCAGCGCAACTGTGCTAGCGCGTCCGTGTTTGACACGTGGCACGCAGCGCAGAGCGCAGCGCAGAGCGCTGGATCTGAAGCATTGCTTCAATTTAAATTTTGAATTTTGGAGCAGAGCTTTGCTCTGATTGGGGGTACGCTGCTTAGGGCGCAGCGCTCCTGGCGCTGGCGTGTCTGCTTTTGACACGTGGCGCGCAGCGCACAGAATCTGAAGCGTTGCTTCAATTTTTACTTTAGATTTTTAATACAGAGCTTTGCTCTTATTGGGAAAAGGAAGCGTCGCTTCATTTCAAATCTTGGAATTTGAACAATAGCTTTGCTCTGATTGGGGAAACAAATGCCCCCCCACCGTTGCACTTACGTGGCCCAAGCGTGAGTGCAACAGTGGTTGGATCAACTTTTTAGAAGTTGAAACGGCTCTGAATGTCTATAAATAGGACCTTTGGTCCCTTAGATGATTTCCACCTTCTTTCTTGAGAATTTTCTCTTATTCAGAGCATTGCTCTTCAATTTAAGAACTTTTCAAGAGTAAAACTCTGTCAAAACTTAGGTAAAGTTTAAAAACTTTTAATAAACTAGGGTTTTACCCATTAACAGAGCTTTGCTCTTCATAGATTTTTGATCTAAAGAGAACCCTTTTAGGGTTCCATTAATAGAGCTTTGCCCTCTAAAAGGCTTTTATTTATGATTTCTTAATTCATTAATGGAGCTTTACTCCTTTCAAATCATATAGAAGAACTCTTAAGAGTTTGTTCATGGATCTTGAAGATCAAAAATGAAATTTTATTTTTGATGGGTTATATCTTCTTAGAGCAAGGCTCTTAGCGTTCTCGGGGAATTTCTTTAAATTCCCCTCATAACTGATTTTGACAGGTATCACTCCTGTCTGCAGAGCATTGCTCTCGAGGAGTTTAACTCCCTGTGTCTGTTTTTCCTCATTGCTAATCTTCTAATGATGTTTCTTTCAGGCACTATGGCTGTTCATTTATACAGTCTGAACGAGTTCATTACTTATGAGGATATCCGCGTACAGGGCCGTCATCAAAACCAAGAGTTTACAGATGCCCAGTGTGCAGAGATTATGGGTCGTCTGTATGCACGCGTTGGTTGGTTGCTTCCTCGTCGTTCTGCTCTCTTGAAAGTCGTACTGGGAGCAATTTGGATAGCACTTCCAGGTTTTCACGAGGCCATGCCGCTTAATGCGCTGGATAATACCGAAGACAAGGTGCATTCAGTGTACCTGTCGAGGCTGATCTCGAAGAAACGGCGAGAGAGCCCCATTGACATTCTGCATCAAATTTTTCAACAGACGACGATAGTTGTTGCTTATCAAAGGATGGGGGGCCTTGCCGAAGATCTTGACACACGTGAGCACGAGAAGATGCACACGAGAATGGTAAGAAAGGCTAGAAAGACTGTAGACGGCCTTACTTTCAATTTCCTCAATCCATGCCCTGGATCCGAGGTTATACCCTTGTAAACATTTCAATAATGCTGCTTTTGTTCATTGTCTTTATTGATGTAAGAATTTTCCGAGTATGAATGACAAATCTTTTGCCTCCTTCCTTTTATTTTCTGCTTTGTTATTGGCATATTCCTTAAGTAAGCGTAGCCTGTAAGTGATATAGAACATTCCGTCTTGAATACTTGGAGGAGTAGTGATGGCTTAGGAAGTAGGTTCAGATCTGCTACCTAAGGCTTTTCAACTTTATGAGCCGTGAGGGTCTCATAAAGACTTTTCTCCCCACGAGTCGAGAGGATCTCGTAGGTGTATTTTCTCCTTAGGGGTTGTGAGGACTCCTAAGTGCGTTTTCTCTTGAGAGTCGTAAGGATCTCACAAGAGAATTTTCTTCCTTACAAGTCGAGAGGACTCATAAGTGATTGTTTCCCTCCTTGTCGATGTTCAACTTCGGAGAGTGTGGCCTGCAAATAGTCTATCTTGACCTCCTTGTAGGGCACCGATGGCTTAGGAAATAGGGTTAGGATCTGCCACCTAAGACTTTTCAAATTTATGAGCCGTGAGGGTCTCATAAAGACCTTTCTCCCTACGAGTCAAGAGGATCTCGTAGGTGTATTTTCTCCTTAGGGTCGTGAGGACTCCTAAGTGCGTTTTCTCTTGAGAGTCTTAAGGATCTCACTAGAGAATTTTCCCTCTTACAAGTCGAGAGGACTAGTAAGTGGTTGTTTCCCTCCTTATCGAGATTCGACTTTAGAGAGTGTGGTCCGTGAATAGTATGCAAGAGTCCGTTTTGGACCGACTTGCAGGGCCCCAGTGCTTAGGAAATAGGTTTTTTAATCCCCGCTGCCTAAGACTTTTCCTCACGAGTTAAGACGAATCGAGCATTTCTCGCAAGAATATCCTAACGTCACAGTTAACCTCTGCTCTTTACGAAAGAGGCCCGTTAGGGTCTGTGGTACTAGGGTTTTGTCCATCATACCGTCGCATTGGCTGATGTATTCCTCGATAGGCAACCTTGCTGTTCGAGTAGCCTTGCGACTGTCATGTCTCTGATCCCTTCGGAGGCTGGACAAGACGTCTTCAAGCAATCCTCCAAGGAAGTTTGACCGTCGGAAGAGCAAGCGTTAGGAATTTTGCCATTCCACTTTTTACTTGAGGTTAGGCTCATTTTGGAGAGCCCCGATGAGTCATAACCACTCCGCGCTAGTGTGGGATGATCTCCGATAGTCTTTCAAGTTTTATATGAGTTGCCATCAAGACCCTGAAGCTAGAAATTTGGCCTTCGCTTCGTTTGCTGGCATTGCATCTGCTGTATCGAGACGAATGTCGCGGTTGTCTCTAGGTTGCTGGTGAACCGTCGAGGTTTGGAACTAAGGATTTTGCCGTGGCTCCGTTGTTTGATTGTCGCGTCTGAATCCTGCTGGATAAAGAACGCTGTAGTGACATCTCGTCTGCTGTATCGAGACGAACGTCAAGGTGGTGACCACTCCGCGCTGGTGTGGGATGATCTCCGATAGTCTTTCAAGTTTTATATAAGTTGCCATCAAGACCCTGAAGCTAGGAATTTTTCCTTTGCTTCGTTTGCTTTTGCGTGTCCGAATCCTGTTGGAGGAAGGACGCTGTAGTGACACCTCGTCTCCTGTATTGAGACGAACGTCGAGATGGTGACCACTTCGCGCTGGTGTGGGATGATCTCCGATAGTCTTTCAGGTTTTATATAAGTTGCCGTCAAAACCCTGAAGCTAGGAATTTGGCCTTCGCTTCGTTTGCTTTGGCGTGTCCGAATCCTGTTGGAGGAAGGACGCTGTAGTGACATCTCGTCTGCTGTATCGAGACGAACGTCGAGGTGGTGACCACTCCGTGCTGGTGTGGGATGATCTCCGATAGTCCTTCAGGTTTTATATGAGTTGCTGCCAAGACCCTGAAGCTAGGAATTTTTCCTTTGCTTCGTTTGCTTTGGCGTGTCCGAATCCTGTTGGAGGAAGGACGATGTAGTGACATCTCGTCTGCTGTATCAAGACGAACGTCGAGGTGATGACCACTCTGCGCTGGTGTGGGGTGATCTCTGGTGGTCTTTCAGGTTTTATATGAGTTACCGTCAAGACCCTGAAGCTAGGAATTTTGCCTTTGCTTCGTTTGCTTTGGCGTGTCCAAATCCTGTTGGAGGAAGGACGATGTAGTGACATCTCGTCTGCTGTATCGAGAAGAACGTCGAGGTGGTGACCACTCTGCGTTGGTGTGGGGTGATCTCTGGTGGTCTTTCAGGTTTTATATGAGTTATCGTCAAGACCCTGAAGCTAGGAATTTGGCCTTCGCTTCGTTTTCTTTGGCGTGTAAGAATCCTGTTGGAGGAAGGACGCTGTAGTGACATCTCGTCTGCTGTATCGAGATGAACGTCGAGGTGGTGACCACTCGATGATCTCCGATAGTCTTTCAGGTTTTATATGAGTTGCCGTCAAGACTCTGAAGCTAGGAATTTGGCCTTCGCTTTGTTTGCTTTGGCGTGTCCGAATCCTGTTGGAGGAAGGACGTTGTAGTGACATCTCGTCTGCTGTATCGAGACGAACGTCGAGGTGGTGACCACTCGATGATCTCCGATAGTCTTTCAGGTTTTATATGAGTTGTCGTCAAGACTCTGAAGCTAGGAATTTGGCCTTCGCTTTGTTTGCTTTGGCGTGTCCGAATCCTGTTGGAGGAAGGACGTTGTAGTGACATCTCGTCTGCTGTATCGAGACGAACGTCGAGGTGGTGACCACTCCGCGCTGGTGTGGGATGATCTCAGATAGTCCTTCAGGTTTTATATGAGTTGCCGTCAAGACTCTGAAGCTAGGAATTTGGCATTTGCTTCGTTTGCTGGCATTGCGTCTGCTGTATCGAGACGAATGTCGTGGTTGTCTCTAGGTTATTGGTGAACCGTCGAGACTTGGAACTAGGGATTTTGCCGTGGCTCCGTTTGGTGATGTTGCGTCTGCTGTAACGAGACGAATGTCGAGGTGGAGCTGGGATTTTGCCGTCACTCCGCTTTGATTCGACCGTGAGGTCTTTTGTTGGTGCTGCATCTGCATCCTGCTGGACTGCAGAGAAACCCGTTGTTGACATCGCGTCTGGTGTAGCGAAACGGATGCTAAGGTGGAGTTGGGATTTTGCCGTCACTCCGCTTTGATTCGACCGTGAGGTCTTTTGTTGGCACTGCATCTGCATCCTACTGGACTGTGAAGGAACGCCGTTGTTGATATTGCGTCTGGTGTAACGAGACGAATGCTGAGGTGGAGTTAGGATTTTGCCATCACTCCGTGAGGTCTTTCGTTGACGTTGCATCCGCCTCCTACTCGACTGCAAAGGAACGCCATTGTAGACATTGCATCTGGGGTAACAAGACGAATGCTGAGGTGGAGTTGGAATTTTGCCGTCACTCCGCTTGGTGATGTTGCGTCCGAGTCCTGTTGGAATGAGGAGGATCACCGTTGCTGATTTTTAGGCTGCAAATATTGCCGTTAAGATTTGGAACTGGGGACTATGTCGTGACTCCTTGCTGGTATAAGGAGGAATGCTGTTGTTGGTCTTCTGGGATGCAGATGTGACCGTCGAGACTTGACTCTCTTTCTGATGGAGCTTGGGGAGGGAAGGTCTGTTTCCTTCTTTATTTGTGCCCCTGGATTGTATACAAGGATTGATGTGAATCGCCTGTAGGGCATAAATTTTATTTTTCTTTATTTCTTTCTGTGATGCTCTATCATTTCCGCCTTTATATCGCAAAGGTCGCGATTGCCCAATCATTTCGGCTATTTTTCGCGGTGCCCAATCATTTCGGCTGTTTATTTCATTTTTACTCGCTGCTTTTATTGCGAGTTGCCCAACCATTTCGGCTATTTGGCATGCATACATTTTTACTTGCTGATTTTGTTTGCAAGTTGCCCCATCATTTCGGCTGTTTCATACGCATGTGTGGCTTGCTATCTTCTTACTGCAAGCTTAGAATTAGACACCGATTTCGGCATCGGCACCGCTACAACTGGGATATTGCCAGGAGCGAATCATCATTTGCCTCTGTCGATGTCGAACAAAGGTAGCTTAGCAAACAGGGTTAAGATTCTGTCGACTAAGGCTTTTGACTGTACGAGCCGTAAGGGTCTCATAAAGGTATTTCTCTCTACAAGTCGTGAGCATTTCGTAGGTGCGTTTTCTCCTTAGGAATCGTGAGGACTCCTAAGTGTATGTTCTCTTATAAGTCGTAAGGATCTTACAAGAGTGTTTTCTCCTTATAAGTCGAGAGAACTCACAAGGGTTGTTCACCGTGCAAACATATCCCTAGTCGCGGATGGGACTTTGTTAGGGAAATGTTTATTCGCGCCTGTGGATTGTATACAAGGGTCAATATTGAGCCGCTTGTAGGGCAGAATCAGGCGGTATGACTGCTTAAGAATAGGTTTAGATCCCTGTAACTTAAGACTTTTAAATATTATGAGCCGTGAGGGTCCCATAAGAGGGTTCTCCTTACGGGTCGTGAGGATCTCACAAGTGTAATTTCTCCCTAAGGATCGTGGGGATCCCTAAGTGTGTTGCTCCCTTGTGAGTCGTAAGGATCTCACGCAGGCGGTTTCTCCTTACAAAGTTGAGAGGACCTTGCAAGTGTCTTTTAACGAGATTGCGCCCTTTCGGGTTTTCACAAAACGCGCCGGTAGCCCTGCTGTTTTTACTTACGGAGCCCTTTCGGGTTTTCATCCGTGCCCATTTCGCTTATGGACATACCATTTTTTTTATTTTAACGAGATTGCGCCCTTTCGGGTTTTCACAAAACTTGCCAGTAGCCCTACTGTTTTTACTTACGGAGCCTTTTCGGGTTTTCATCCGTGCCCATTTTGCTTATGAACATACCGTTTTTTTACCACGTCAGCCTGAGGATGCCGCGGGTTGGTAGTAGTTTAACGGCGTTTCGGTCATTTGCAAGTTTTAGGACATTGCGGTCCGTGGGGCTTTCTCTATGAATGAACATGATGCCCCCGGCATATCCATATTTTTCGGAGCATATGGTTGCGGCGGGTTCATCTTCCAGTTTTCGGACAACGCGAACTTGCCCTGTTGGTATTGGTCTTCAACCCAGTTTTTGAAGACGTAGCAGTTTTCGATCAGATGGCCCAATACTCGGTGGTAAGGGCAGTAATTAGGATTGTTGACATCGTTCAGTTGTAGTGAGTGTTTCGGCTCCGGTAGAGTGATAAGCCTGTTGCGCACTGCTAGTTCGAACAGTCTCCTTGTTTCATCTCGGGGAAATGAGTAAGGACATTTCAACTTCTCATAGAGGGGTTGCCGCTTGTTGCTTTGGCGGAGTCTTGAGGAAGAAGGAGAGAAAATGGAGAGAGAAAGTGAAAATGCAAATGAGCAAGTGAGAAGGCAAGTGAAGAATGGCTCCTACACTCATCTCACTCAAGCATGCAATATTTTCTAATTGAAAATATCAACCATGCTTGAATAGTGAGTCCAAACCAATAAAATAAACCAATGAGCCATGCTTCACTCCATGCCACAAATATCTCCATTTTTCACCTCATTAATCTATTTCTCAAAATAGATAAATCCAAATAATGAGGTGTCCCCTTCTAGAAGCACGTCTTATGAAATTACAAGAATGCCTTCACTGTATATACATACCCGTATTCGTATTCCGAAAAATACGAATACAATAAGATAATAATATTCCAATAATATAATACTAGAATCCGGCTTAAACCAAAGCCCACTAGTATTATCCGTCCGAACAATATCCGTGTAGCTAGTACACGTATGTGATTGGAACCCTGCTGTAAAACCATACAGCCTTTACATCATTTCGTCCGAAGCAGGGAAAACCCTCTGTGTAGGACTCTAAAGACTCGAAAGTACGCTGGCAGTGGGTTTAACTACAAGTCCGTCAGCGGTACTAGCTGCACTTAACGGCTACCCAGGTATCTGTCGATAAGAAGGCCAATGAGCAAACTCATCCGAACTCCTACTGAGCCTATCTGTGACAATCTCCATAAAGTCCGGTCTGTTCATCTAAGATACTTGCATATCGGGCCTAGGGGGATGGTAACCGTTCGACCCCTAATAGCGCAATAAGTCGTGCCTGGTAGAGCCCAATACACCCTGAGAAACTACTGGAGTATCTATCAGTAAATCTCACTTGCCTTGGCCAGGGACTTTGTGTAATGGCTTTCCGAACAAAGCGCGATATCAACCCCCAATACCGGGAAAGACGGATCCTATCTAACCGCTACTGCCTCCAAGTGCTTCGGAACTGCACCCAACTACTACCTGTTTGCACGACTCCTTTGAGCCATGGTAGGGTAGTAATCTAAGTACAGTGGGAACACACTCGAGACGAATAGTGATATCAAGTCAACGAACTAACCTGTACTCATGCCACCCGGGAACTGCAACCTGACGATAGGTATAATACCAACCAGCAGTTCCTAACAAGTCCGTCCAGTGTAATCATAACCCAATGAGCACCTGTATACTATCTCCAGTACGACATACCAATGGTTGTGAGAAAGACCATCTCCCCTGCTAGGATGAGAAGAGTATACACTAGTCTAATCTGGAGTATCGATGCCCCGTCTCGATAATCCTATGACTAGGGACCTTTATAATGATGTGCTTATAGACTACCCAGCCCCCACTAGTGTGACTGTCATCACAACGCTGCTAGTCAAGCAAAGATCCTAATGGCTCTACCAATATATATTAGCGATATGCTAAAAGAAACATATATACATATTGAGGTAGAATCAAACCAAGTAGCATACTACCATTTTGAGCAAGACTGTTATTATATCTGTGAATATCCCAAGCTTCCAAAATATAATATACAATCCAGTACTTTGCAATAATGGACTCTAGGGCATATATCACTAACAATCTCCTATTTGCACTAAGGCTATGTATTGGAATATCGCAGACCTATCATCTCGATTAGCCTCTCGAACTGTGTCTGAGGGATGGCCTTTGTGAGTGGATCTGCAGTGTTGTTCTATGTCATTATTCTCCGCATGTCGATCTCCCGGCGATCAACGATCTCCCTGATTAGGTGGTACCGCCTCAAGATATGTCTGGACTTTTGATGGGACCTTGGTTCCTTCGCTAAAAATATAGCCCCGATGTTGTCACAATACAGAGGTATTGGATCAACAATGGACGGAACCACCTGAAGTTCTGTAATGAACTTCTTCATCCAGACTGCTTCCTTCGCGGCATCACTGCAGCGATATACTCCGCTTCCATCATCGAGTCAGCAACGGTGTCCTACTTGGAGCTCTTCCAGCAGACCGTCCCTCCGTTGAGGATAAAGACATAACCTTACATGGACCTGGAGTCATCCTGTCACTCTGGAAGCTGGAGTCGGCGAAGGTCTCGATCTGGAGGTCTTCACTGCCGTACACCAAGAATATCTCCTTAGTCCTTCTCAGCTACTTGAGAATGTTCTTTACCGATGTCCAGTGCCTCTCCGCTGGGTTTGACTGATACCTATTTACAACGCTCAGTGCGTAAGCTACATCTGGTCTGGTACACAACATCGCATAAATTATAGAGCCTACTGCAGAAGTGTAGGGTATAATACTCATGTGATCCCTTTCCAAATCAGTCTTGGGAGACATCTCTTTGGAGAGGGTGATTCCGTGACAAGCCGGTAGATTACAGCGCTTTGAATCTTCTATACTAAATCTTTTCAGTATGGTGTCGATGTACCTTTACTGTTAAAGTCCCAATATCCTTTTAGATCTATCACGGTAGATCTGAATCCCCAGAATGTGGGAGGCATCACCCAGGTCCTTCATGGAGAACCTTTGTGACAAGAATCCTTTGACTGATTGTAGCATAGGAATATTATTTCCTATCAGGAGAATGTCATCCGCGTATAAGACGAGGAATACCACAGTTCTCGCTATAATTTTACTATAAATGCATGGTTCATCTGGATTTTTGATAAAGTCGAATTCCTTGACCGTCTCATCAAAACAGATGTTCCAACTCCGCGATACTTGCTTTAATCTATAAATGGATTTAAGAAATTTGCACACTCTTCCGTTACTCTTACTCTTTATGAAACCCTCCGACTGATCCACATAAACACACTCTTCCAAATTTCCATTCAGAAAAGCGGTCTTTACGTCCATCTGCCAAATTTCATAATCGTGGAAGGCAGCAATAGCAAGAAGGATCCGAATGGATTTGAGCATAGCCACTGGACAAAATGTTTCATCATAGTCCAAACCAGGTCTTTGATGAAAACCTTTTGCAATAAGTCTAGCCTTATAGGTTTCAACATGTCCATCTACACCAATCTTCTTTTTGAAGATCCATTTGCAGCCTACGGGTTTTACTCCTTCTGGAGCAATGTCCAAAGTCCATACTTTGTTGGTGTTCATGGACTCCATTTCGGTCCGCATTGCATCCAGCCATTTTACCGATTCTCTGCTCCTAATGGCTTGCTGGAAACTAGTTGGCTCATCATCGTCGATGATGTAATCCTCTATATCCCCGTCTTTGAGAAAACTGTAGTATCTTTCGGGCGGATGAGACTGTCTACTAGTCCTGCGGAGTGGCGCAGAGATGTCCAGTTCTTTCGAAACTTCTGGTTCCACCATGCTTTCATTAATAGCTTGTGGTTCTGGAATTTCTTCTAGTTCTATTACGCTCCCACTTATTTTTTTTCAAGAAATTGAGTTTCCAAAAAGTGGGCATGCCGAGAAACAAAGACCTTTTGTTCCTTCGCGTAATAAAAAAGATACCCTGTGGAGTTCTTTGGGTATCCCATAAATTTACACAGTACTGAGCGTGCCTCGAGCTTGTCCGCATGCTGCTTTTTTACAAAAGCTGGACATCCCCATATCTTTAGATATTTAAGATAGGGTTTCTTCCCACTCTACTCTGATATGGTGTGGAAGGCACTAACTTAGTAGGAACCTTGTTCAAAAGATATGCAGCTGATTCTAGTGCATAACCCAGAAGGATCGCGGTAACTCAGCGTTACTTATCATGGAATGTACTATATCTAATAAGGTTCGGTTCCGCCTTTCCGATACACCGTTGTGTTAAGGTGTGTATAGAGAAGTAGGCTGAGAGAGAATTCCATTCTCTTTTAAGTAATTCAGGAACCTAACACTTAAGTATTCTCCACCTCGATCAGATCTAAGTGTCTTGATACTTTTGCCGGTTTGTTTTTTATTTCATTCTTGTATTCCCGAAATTTCTCAGAGGCCTCGGATTTATATTTCATCAAGAATATATGTCTGTACCTTGAGGAATCATCCGTAAAAGTAATGAAGTAGGAATAAACACTTCTTACATGTGTAGACATTGGACTACACACGTCGCTGTATATGAGTCCTAAGATCTCGCTGGCTCTTACTCCATATCCAGTGAACGGAGTTTTTGTCATCTTTCCTTTGAGACATGATTGACAAGTTACATAAGACTGATATTCAAACAGATCCAAATATCACTCTTTATGTAACTTCGTCAACCGTATTTCATTGATGTGACCCGGTCTACAATGCCATAAGAAAGCCTGATTTAATTCCGGAGACTTTCTTTTAAGTGTGTTCTGGACATTGAAAACCTAAGCTTGATTTTATACGTATATACCGTTATCTAGTGTACTTGACCCAATCAAAGCATGATTGAGGTGGATATGGACGACATCACTTACAAATGTAAAATCATAATCTTCTTTAGATAGTAAAGATACAGAAATGATATTACATGCCAAACTAGGTACACACAAACAGTTACGTAAAATCAAAATCTGCCCACTTGTCAATCCTAGGTGATATTCCCTACGGATACAGCATCTAGCTCATTCTGTTAGCAACCCTGAGAGTTATATCACCTGCCTTGATAACTCTACGGTTTCTCAGAGCCTGCAATGAATTACAGATATGAGATCCTGATCCAATATCTAGTACCCAAGAATTAGGGTTAATTGACAGACAGTTTTCAATCAAAAGCACACCTGAAGCCGAAGCCATAACGTGCTTCGAATCCTGGTTTCTGGCTTTCCAAGCCCTGAAATCCTTCTTCCAATGCCCTTTCCCGTGATAATAGAAACATTCCTCCTTCCCTACTCTCAGCACCGAAACTTTTGCCCTGCCCTTTCCCTCTACCTTACTGACACCGCATTTCGGCTTGGTGGATGCCTTCTTCTTCTTCCCCTTGGCTTTCGCCTTGGATCTAAAAGAGGAAGATTCCCCAATAAGCAGAGCAGATATCTTCCTGGATTTCTACAGGGTGCCCTCAGCGCTCCTCAACATGTTGAGGAGTTCTGGAAGTGAAACTTCCTTCCCTTGAATGTTGAAATTCAAGATAAACTGGGCGTAGCTAGAGGGGAGGGACTGTAGAATCAAGTCAGTATATAACTCGTTCTCCTATGTGATCCCAAGGTCCGCGGGTTCTTTAATATAGCTAATTATCTTAAGGACATGGTCCCCTACATATGACCCGACAACCAATCTCGCCTGAAATAATTTCTTCGAGGTCTCATATCTTGCGATACGAGATTGCTCTCCATATAAATCCTTGGTATGAAGGAAGATGGAAGCTAAGTACATCTTCTCGTGCTGCCTCTGATGTTCATTATCCATTGAGGCCAACACAAGGCACTTGGCTTTCGCACTATCTATTTCCTATATCTTACGGATTTCAACATCCGCGACGGTGGAATCTGGACCTGTGACGGCGGGGGATTTAGTAGTAAAGAGGTAGCCCAGCTTGACATAGGTAATGGCCATCTGGACATTTTTTAGCCAATCTTTATAGTTTGGCCTCGTCAATTTATTTTTATCTAACTTAAGCCCGGTCATTTTGGTCGCTGCTGTCAGGAGAGAAAGAGAAGAAACACTCAGCATGATGCTCTTGCAAGTTTAGATTGGTTATTAGTTTTTCTAAACAGGATGGCTCCCACTATTCCTCGAATCCTCCTTCAAACCATAAAAGAAGAATTAGTCAGGATTAATCTCACCCTGCAATTCTTGCTTAACCTTTCGGCCATACTAGTGTTGGTACTTCGAGGAAGGTTTTTCAACGCTTTCGCGAAATTCCTTAATTACATAACATCTTTTCCTTGGAGGCATAGCCCTACTAACAACATTCTCGGCACCTACTTGGTTTATAGTATTGATTGTTTAGTGAAAAATTATCCCAAAGAGTAGCGGATACTCACAGTAGGATCGGGATTCAAATATCATCGTATAACAACCTTGATGGAATCCTACCAAAATCATCAAACTCCGAATGGTATGCAACACTAGCAGGTTTCATTTTCCTTTGAAACTCCCGATGTGGATTTTTTGCCCCAGGCGGTTAAGACCTTGACGAAGGCCAACATATCATAAGAAGCGAGTCAAGTTCTACCCATTATTATCCAAGTTAATTTGAAACCATCCGTACAAACTCTTGACAAAGGCCAAAATAGTTGTACGACTGTCCCAAATCAACGCATCTATTTATGCTACAGATGAATACCCAACAGCTACCAATCACTATGCCTTGTGAAGGTCAAAACACATAGCTTGAATACTACTGAATACCCATCTGAAATGACAAAGGGCTATGGATGGTTTTGGCAAAACCGTGAACGTAATGAACTTGATATAGTCGAAGGAACCATGATAGCTTTTAAAAGGAGTGGTTTAGGCTCCGCATTTAAAAGTTGTTTTTCAAGAAAACCGAATGGTTTCGAAATTGTTCCAACGATTTAAACTTTGGTTTGTTTTCCTTGAATTAATCAATATTAATCAGGTCCCATCATTTAACCCTATCATTGCAGAAAAGAAACGAAAATAGAACGTACGCTTATGACATTCGCATTCGCCACGGGGCCCCGTCATACACCGTTAGGTTACTTAACTAACGGCAGAGCGGAGGCTGGACTAGCTCGGGTGAAAAACATAAGCAACGTTATATATATATGTATGCCCTAGAGGCCATTATTGTACATGATTGTATATTATAGTGGATACTTGGACATATATAGAGAGGACTTTCTTGCTCGACATGATAGTATGCTATCCGGTTGCTCTTTATCTTAACATGTACACTTGTATCATTATACTGTCTCTTCGTTACATGTTGATAAAGCCCTTAGGATGTGTACTTGACTACTAGGACTATGATGCAGATCATACTAGTGGGGCCAGGGTAGTCCACAAGTTCATCCTTTAATTGTTCCTAGTCGAGAGAGTATCGAGACAGGACATCGATATTTCAGAGTAGACTGGTGTGTACGTTTCTTAACCCTTTATGGGGCGATGGTTGATCTCACAGCCATTGGTGTTTGACATCAAAGATTATACACAAGTGCTCATTGGAGAATGGGTACACCGAACAGGACTCGCCGAGAACTCCTAGATGGTATTATACCTATTGTCAGATAGCAGTTCTGTGGTGATAATGGTACAGGTTAGTCTGTAAACACGAGATCGTCATAGATTCTTGTGTGATTCCCATTGTGCTTTGATTTCCTCCCTACCATGCTCAAGAGAGCGTGCAAACAGGTGGATTTTGGATACATTCCCGAGTCACATGGAGGCAATGAGCGATAAGAGGGGTTTCGTCTCTCCCGGTATTGGGAGTTGATGTTGCACTATACTCGATTGGCTATAACAGTAAGTCCCTGGCCAGGGCTGATGATGAGATTTACTGGTAAGTGTTATCAGTAGTTTCTTGACCCGTTGTGAGCCTCACATCGGCATGACTTATCAAGTTATTAGGGTCTGACGTTTACCACCCCCAGACTCGATATGCGACATATCAGACGAAGAGACCGGACTATACGGTAGTGTTACTTACTGGATTCACGGAAGTTTGGACAAGCTTGCTTGTTGATTTTCTGATCGCTCAATACCTGGGTAGCCATTACGTCCATCTAGTACCGCTGACGGCTTGTGGGTGACTGATATGATCATTACCTACTGTTGGCGTATTGACGAGTCTTTAAAGTCCTACACAAAGGTTTCCTAGCTCAAGCAAAACGAAGTAGGGTACATATGTGATATGTGCGGGACCGAGATTAATACGTGTATGTGATACAGTATTCTAATCTCGCGATATACGTTATATATGATATAACAGCATGATTGAATTAAGTGTTGATTCAATAATTTGTTATGTGTATATTTGATATACATATAAATGATATTAGTCGGTTGTATGTGATATAGCCGGATTATTAAATCAAGTGTTGATTTAATAATTTAATATATAATTGTATATTTGATATATTAATATATATTAACTAATATTAGCTCACTTAAGAATTTATTTTCTATAAATACATATAAATATATATGAGATATATATTAATATATTTATTTTTGTGTCATGTTAGATGATACATTGGACATGGGTATATGAAACTCATACCAAACTAAAGATAATTTGGGTGATTAATAATTAAGAGATAAATCAAAATTAGGTGGAAAATGCCATGGCTTAAGATGCTTGTGGAAGCATGTAGAAGCCTTAATTTAGTCCACTAATTTTATTTTACTCTAGATATTTATTAACCCAACCATTATTTTTAGCCATGGTTAAGTCTCTACAAATATCAATTGAGATATTTTTACACCATGGTTCATCATTTGATCATCTTCTTCATCTCATTTTTCTTTTCTAGTTTTTGATGAGGTGAAGAAAGAAAGAGAGAAAAATAATTCTAAAGTGGGCAAAAATTCCTACTTCATCAATCTATACTAAACTAGCCATTTAGAATAGCTTGTTTGCTTCACTAATTTCTCAATTAGTGAAGAGATGGCTTGAGTTAGAGATTCCTCAAGGTAGATCATCTTCGGCCTCGAATATTTTTAAGCAAGCTCGTTCCTTTCGCCTAGTGGAGCCTAAGAAGAGTTCGGGGGACTACTACTTGGAGCTAAGGGACTACTATACGGATCTTTAGAAATGAAGGACCGGTCTACAAAGGTTGTATTCTCTATTCACTTAGTGTAAAGTTGTTTACATGCTTTATAAACCCTAATTCTCTAGTTCGATTCTAGGTTTGTGTTCCTTAGCACTCTAGATTTAAATTGCATACTTGAGGCTTGCTAAAACCTAGTGGTCGTGCTATGAAACCCTAACATGGTATCAGAGCTACTAGGCAGTGGATGTCGACAGATTGATCTGTTTTAAATAAGTGTTTGTAGAATAACCGCAATCAATAACGGTGTCGCGTATAGCTAGACCGAGATGAGTACAGGTCGTCCTTAGAGAAACGTTGAATCTTTCAATCTTACTTTAGACGTGTTGAAAAAGAGGAAGAATGGAAGAATAAAGAATAGTGGAGAATAGTTTCTAGATCTACGTCAAAATATGTATGTAGAAAGTAGATCTAGTTTAAATAAAGATGTAGATTTTATATCATAAGAGGGCTTGTAGGGTTCGTTCGGATTTAGTAGTAATGGATGAGTAATAAAGATGACTCCTTTTATCTATTGATAGATTTAAAATTAGATTGATAGTGATGAATGAGGATTAGGGTTCTTCGAAGAAACTAATGTTTGCACACTATTGACTCTTGTCCCTTCATTCATCTCTATTCATCTCTAGTCTTTAACAAAACAATTGTTAATCTAATCTCAAATCGCGGTCAAGACTATCAATAAATTGATAGCGTGCCCGATAAGGATGTTAACGATTCTTTTGCTAAATTTTATAAACTTCATAAGAGTTAAAAGGAGTTAAGAAATTCTTCATCTTGCATTAATCTATCCTAATCCTATGAACCCTATCAAGCGGTGAATTACTCGCGCATGATAGAGATAGAAGAACGGATAGAGATCATGATTTAAATAAAAAAAATGCAATAAGAATAAAACAACTATCTTTATTAATCAACTTGAGCAATTAAGCTTTTTGTTCTTTAGAAAGTGGAATACAAAATCCTAGTTTGCTTCTCGATCTATCTTGAAGGAGGTAAATGAACAGCCGATTGATCAATCTGGATGCGTGAGTCAACTTGAACTTCGTGATCTCTTCAGTTTGATGATTTCTAGGTTTAGCGCTCGGTCCTTTAAATAGCCCTAAAGTCAGAAACTAAAGATCCCAAGAATCAGGGTTTGTTATTGCGAATCAAACCTAAAAATCCTAAACCCTAAATCTTCTTTCCTGCCACGGATCCGCCACATTATTGCTAGTTTGGCTGCGCAACCACGGCCGTTTGGTTGAATCTTGGCTTCATTTTTCTGGGGCTAAGGAATGTTGACACGTAGAGATTTTCTAGATATATGGAATTTTCATATCTTTTCTGAGTCTATGCCAGTATTGATTCTTCGATTATATCTAATTTTATCGGTAAATTTTTTATTCCCGACATCTCAACATCTCGATCTCCTGACCTGAACTAAACCTAGCACAATATCTCAATGAATAATGTTAGTAATATTGGTATTTTTTATATATTATTCTAACCATTTGATATGATATTATATTTTGAGAATATTGGTTGAGGATATTTGTTATGATATACATATTTAAATTATCAAAATATTATATAAATATTATAAGCATACATTTTCCTTCATAATGTTAATTATAATATATAAACATATGAAATAGATTTTTTGCAGATAAACCCTCATATGTTTAATATTTATAATAAACACATTTAAATATCTAAGAAAAGTAAGAAAAATGTTATATCAAATATGCAGTATTTTCGACTGAACAAATATCCCCAAACTTAACATTGATCGTCCCGAGAAAACTAGTTATTCAAGAGAGGGAGAAAAAGAAAAAGAAAAACATAAGTAGGAGGAGTGTTGTCTCCTGAGAGTTTTCAGCGGATTACACCCACAAAATCCCATAATAAAAGAAAGATGGTGAAAGTTACATATAAAAATAAAAACTATAAAAGAAATAACTTGAAAAGAAGAGTTTCCAACTATACCTGCTTTTCAGTTGCTATGAGCCTTATCTTAATGGTCATGAAAAGATATTAGAAATCACATCATCCCTCAATAAAACATCGTCTTTATTCTTCCTCCCTATATTTCATCCAAATATCGATCATATACCCCTACGTGTGTGTAAAAAACATCCCTACACTTAGAGAATTCAATTCAAGTTATCATACTCTTGTCCATCTTCCAAAATACTTTATAATTGGTGAATATTTTCGATAAAATTGCTCACACATTCTTCATGCGGCCGTTTATACTTCTTAAGGTACTAACCAACCGATTACAAAATGTGCTCGCGCATTTAAGCATAATTTTCTCGTCTTGCAACACCTAAGGCTTAGCAGTATCCCCCAAACCAGTTGATCTAAGGCACTAAGTGATAAAGTACTCTCGTTATATTTTTTTTATGCTGCCTTGGTAATTACAAAAACCAGTGTTCATTTTTTTCTTCACCACTTATATATATATATATATATATATATATATATATATATATATTCTTCATACTGAGTCTTTTAGACAAGAGTATTTCAAGGTATCATCTACTATCCCAAATTTCAGGATGTGTGCAAGTGCGTATAGTAGGGTATCAACATTTAGATGTTTGGCCTCAAGAATAAGGACTATTTTTCAGACTTATTTTTATCCTCAGATTAGTAATTTTCTTCATCTTACTAACCCTTGGGACAACGGCTCATAACTACTTATTACTAGTTTTGTTTAAGAAAGCATCTAACTTTCTTACTTTTCTTAAACTTTTTCTATCTTTCATATGTAATTTTTCACTTTCTAATCTTTTATTATCAAAAAAAAATTGTATAGTGCCATGTGCCAAAAGATAATTTAGTGAATACAAACCTCCCCCCAAACCTGTTTTCAGCAGTGTCCTCACTGATGTCATCTTTGAAAGCATAGACATGTAGACTTGGGGAGAGAAATTAAGAGGGGTAAAATAATAGTCAAATGAAAACTACCCCCAAACTTGTACTTTGGCACGCACAGATATTCAGTTAAGTACTTTTTCACTCACCTCCATTCTTAAAAAAAGAAAATGTTACCGAAATATGGAGGTAAGGCAGAGAAAATTTAGTTATAATAAAGCGGCTCCTGTAAAAATAGGAGCTCCTCCGCTGGGTCAGCAGAAAAATACGGTTTCAATTTATGCCCATTTATTTTAAAAATTGAACCGTTTTTAATATTTTCAACTTCTATTGCCCCGTGTGGGTATACATACCACACCCTAAAAGGTCCTTTCTAACAAGATTTTATCTTACCCGGATGAAGATGGAGACGGGAATCATAAAGGACTTGTTGTCCCGGTGTGAAGGTTTTTCTAAATAGGTTTTTATCGTGGAATACTTTAGTCCGGTTCTTTACTATAATTGCATTATCGTAAGCTTCATCGTGGAGTTCCCTTAGCTCATTTAATTGCAGCTTCCGATAACTGCAAGCTTGATCAAAATCGAAGTTGAGCTCTTTAATAGCCTACATTGCTTTATGTTCGATCTCGACAGGAAGGTGGTAAGACTTTCCAAACACTAGACGGTATGGAGACATACTAAGATCGGTCTTATAAGCGGTATGAAATGTCCAAAGAGCATCCATCAATTTGGTTGACTAATCTTTACGGTTTTTAGAAACCGTCTTCTCCAAAATTTGTTTGATCTGCCTATCGGAAATCTCAGCTTGCCCGCTCGTTTGGGGATGATAGGGCGTAGAAAGTTTGTGGTTGATTGAATATTTCCGCATCAAAGCCTCGAAAGACCGATTACAGAAATGTGTCCCATTGTCGCTAATTATAGCACGAGGGTGCCCGAATCGCGAAAAGATATTTTCTTTAAGAAACTTAATAACAACATTTTTTTCATTAGTGCGACACGGTATTGCTTCCACCTATTTTTAGATATAATCAACCGCTAACAAGATATATAAATTCCCAAAAGAGTTAGAAAAAGGGCCCATAAAATCAATACTCAAAACATCGAATATCTCTACAACCAAGATAGGTTGGAGCGGCATCTCATTTCTTCGTGAAATCCGACCCATATGTTAACACTGATGACAAGTTTTGCAATGATCATAAGCATCTTTAAATAATGTTGGCCAATAAAAACCATATTGCAAAACTTTCTCCGTCATTTTACGTGGACCAAAATGACCGCCACGTGCCTGATCATGACAAAAAGACAATACACTCTTGAATTCATCATTGGGAACACATCTACAAATGATTTGATCGGAACAATACTTAAACAAATAAGGTTCATCCCGATAAAAGTGTTTTACTTAGGATAGAAATCGAAAATTGTCTTGTTTCGACCAATCGCTAGGAATAAGTCCCGTCGCTAGATAATTCACAATATCCACGAACCAAGGTTCGCAGGTTACGGTCAAGAGCTATTCGTCAGGGAAGGAGTCGTTTATTGGCACGTCAACGTTGGTGAAGAATTGATGCGTGAAAGATGGTCGGCCACGACTTTTTCACATCCACTCTTGTCTCGTATGACAAGATCATATTCTTGTAACAACAGAATCCAACGTATTAGCCTGGCCTTAGCATCCTTCTTCGATAAAAGGTGTCGTAGGGCGGAGTGATCGGTGTAAACCACTATTGGCGAGCCAATCAAGTAGAGCCTGAATTTTTTGATGTAAATACAACTGCAAAGACTTCTTTCTCGGTAGTTGTGTAATTAATTTATGCATCGTTCAAGGTCCTACTTGCATAGTAAATTACATGTGGCATCTTATCAATGTGCTGTCCTAAAACTGCACCAATAGCAAAATCTGATGCATCACACATAAGCTCGAACGGGTGGTTCCAATCTGGAGATGATAGAATGGGGGCAGTAGTGAGAGATCTTTTAAGCGATTCAAAAGTAGCCTCACAATCCGAATCGAAGTGAAATGTTGTATTGTTGGCCAAGAGAAAAGTTAAGGGTCTAGCAATTTTGCTAAAGTCCTTAATGAATCTCCTATAAAATCCTGCATGACCAAGAAAAGATCGTATATCTTTGACGCATTTGGGAGGAGGAAGGTTATGGATGACATCAATTTTAGCTCTGTCAACCTCAATGCCTTTTCATAAAATGATATGTCCAAGGAAAATACCTTCTTGAACCATGAAATGGCATTTTTCCCAATTCAAACTTAAGTTCTTATCTTTACAGCGGGTAAGAACCGCGTCAAGATGACATAGGCATTCCTTAATGTAGAAGCCTTAATTTAGTACACTAATTTTATTTTACTCTAGATATTTATTAACCCAACCATTATTTTTAGCCATGGTTAAGTCTCTACAAATATCAATTGAGATATTTTTACACCATGGTTCATCATTTGATCATCTTCTTCATCTCATTTTTCTTTTCTAGTTTTTGATGAGGTGAAGAAAGAAAGAGAGAAAAATAATTCTAAAGTGGGCAAAAATTCCTACTTCATCAATCTATACTAAACTAGCCATTTAGAATAGCTTGTTTGCTTCACTAATTTCTCAATTAGTGAAGAGATGGCTTGAGTTAGAGATTCCTCAAGGTAGATCATCTTCGGCCTCGAATATTTTTAAGCAAGCTCGTTCCTTTCGCCTAGTGGAGCCTAAGAAGAGTTCGGGGGACTACTACTTGGAGCTAAGGGACTACTATACGGATCTTTAGAAATGAAGGACCGGTCTACAAAGGTTGTATTCTCTATTCACTTAGTGTAAAGTTGTTTACATGCTTTATAAACCCTAATTCTCTAGTTCGATTCTAGGTTTGTGTTCCTTAGCACTCTAGATTTAAATTGCATACTTGAGGCTTGCTAAAACCTAGTGGTCGTGCTATGAAACCCTAACATGGTATCAGAGCTACTAGGCAGTGGATGTCGACAGATTGATCTGTTTTAAATAAGTGTTTGTAGAATAACCGCAATCAATAACGGTGTCGCGTATAGCTAGACCGAGATGAGTACAGGTCGTCCTTAGAGAAACGTTGAATCTTTCAATCTTACTTTAGACGTGTTGAAAAAGAGGAAGAATGGAAGAATAAAGAATAGTGGAGAATAGTTTCTAGATCTACGTCAAAATATGTATGTAGAAAGTAGATCTAGTTTAAATAAAGATGTAGATTTTATATCATAAGAGGGCTTGTAGGGTTCGTTCGGATTTAGTAGTAATGGATGAGTAATAAAGATGACTCCTTTTATCTATTGATAGATTTAAAATTAGATTGATAGTGATGAATGAGGATTAGGGTTCTTCGAAGAAACTAATGTTTGCACACTATTGACTCTTGTCCCTTCATTCATCTCTATTCATCTCTAGTCTTTAACAAAACAATTGTTAATCTAATCTCAAATCGCGGTCAAGACTATCAATAAATTGATAGCGTGCCCGATAAGGATGTTAACGATTCTTTTGCTAAATTTTATAAACTTCATAAGAGTTAAAAGGAGTTAAGAAATTCTTCATCTTGCATTAATCTATCCTAATCCTATGAACCCTATCAAGCGGTGAATTACTCGCGCATGATAGAGATAGAAGAACGGATAGAGATCATGATTTAAATAAAAAAAATGCAATAAGAATAAAACAACTATCTTTATTAATCAACTTGAGCAATTAAGCTTTTTGTTCTTTAGAAAGTGGAATACAAAATCCTAGTTTGCTTCTCGATCTATCTTGAAGGAGGTAAATGAACAGCCGATTGATCAATCTGGATGCGTGAGTCAACTTGAACTTCGTGATCTCTTCAGTTTGATGATTTCTAGGTTTAGCGCTCGGTCCTTTAAATAGCCCTAAAGTCAGAAACTAAAGATCCCAAGAATCAGGGTTTGTTATTGCGAATCAAACCTAAAAATCCTAAACCCTAAATCTTCTTTCCTGCCACGGATCCGCCACATTATTGCTAGTTTGGCTGCGCAACCACGGCCGTTTGGTTGAATCTTGGCTTCATTTTTCTGGGGCTAAGGAATGTTGACACGTAGAGATTTTCTAGATATATGGAATTTTCATATCTTTTCTGAGTCTATGCCAGTATTGATTCTTCGATTATATCTAATTTTATCGGTAAATTTTTTATTCCCGACATCTCAACATCTCGATCTCCTGACCTGAACTAAACCTAGCACAATATCTCAATGAATAATGTTAGTAATATTGGTATTTTTTATATATTATTCTAACCATTTGATATGATATTATATTTTGAGAATATTGGTTGAGGATATTTGTTATGATATACATATTTAAATTATCAAAATATTATATAAATATTATAAGCATACATTTTCCTTCATAATGTTAATTATAATATATAAACATATGAAATAGATTTTTTGCAGATAAACCCTCATATGTTTAATATTTATAATAAACACATTTAAATATCTAAGAAAAGTAAGAAAAATGTTATATCAAATATGCAGTATTTTCGACTGAACAAATATCCCCAAACTTAACATTGATCGTCCCGAGAAAACTAGTTATTCAAGAGAGGGAGAAAAAGAAAAAGAAAAACATAAGTAGGAGGAGTGTTGTCTCCTGAGAGTTTTCAGCGGATTACACCCACAAAATCCCATAATAAAAGAAAGATGGTGAAAGTTACATATAAAAATAAAAACTATAAAAGAAATAACTTGAAAAGAAGAGTTTCCAACTATACCTGCTTTTCAGTTGCTATGAGCCTTATCTTAATGGTCATGAAAAGATATTAGAAATCACATCATCCCTCAATAAAACATCGTCTTTATTCTTCCTCCCTATATTTCATCCAAATATCGATCATATACCCCTACGTGTGTGTAAAAAACATCCCTACACTTAGAGAATTCAATTCAAGTTATCATACTCTTGTCCATCTTCCAAAATACTTTATAATTGGTGAATATTTTCGATAAAATTGCTCACACATTCTTCATGCGGCCGTTTATACTTCTTAAGGTACTAACCAACCGATTACAAAATGTGCTCGCGCATTTAAGCATAATTTTCTCGTCTTGCAACACCTAAGGCTTAGCAGTATCCCCCAAACCAGTTGATCTAAGGCACTAAGTGATAAAGTACTCTCGTTATATTTTTTTTATGCTGCCTTGGTAATTACAAAAACCAGTGTTCATTTTTTTCTTCACCACTTATATATATATATATATATATATATATATATATATATATATATTCTTCATACTGAGTCTTTTAGACAAGAGTATTTCAAGGTATCATCTACTATCCCAAATTTCAGGATGTGTGCAAGTGCGTATAGTAGGGTATCAACATTTAGATGTTTGGCCTCAAGAATAAGGACTATTTTTCAGACTTATTTTTATCCTCAGATTAGTAATTTTCTTCATCTTACTAACCCTTGGGACAACGGCTCATAACTACTTATTACTAGTTTTGTTTAAGAAAGCATCTAACTTTCTTACTTTTCTTAAACTTTTTCTATCTTTCATATGTAATTTTTCACTTTCTAATCTTTTATTATCAAAAAAAAATTGTATAGTGCCATGTGCCAAAAGATAATTTAGTGAATACAAACCTCCCCCCAAACCTGTTTTCAGCAGTGTCCTCACTGATGTCATCTTTGAAAGCATAGACATGTAGACTTGGGGAGAGAAATTAAGAGGGGTAAAATAATAGTCAAATGAAAACTACCCCCAAACTTGTACTTTGGCACGCACAGATATTCAGTTAAGTACTTTTTCACTCACCTCCATTCTTAAAAAAAGAAAATGTTACCGAAATATGGAGGTAAGGCAGAGAAAATTTAGTTATAATAAAGCGGCTCCTGTAAAAATAGGAGCTCCTCCGCTGGGTCAGCAGAAAAATACGGTTTCAATTTATGCCCATTTATTTTAAAAATTGAACCGTTTTTAATATTTTCAACTTCTATTGCCCCGTGTGGGTATACATACCACACCCTAAAAGGTCCTTTCTAACAAGATTTTATCTTACCCGGATGAAGATGGAGACGGGAATCGTAAAGGACTTGTTGTCCCGGTGTGAAGGTTTTTCTAAATAGGTTTTTATCGTCGAATACTTTAGTCCGGTTCTTTACTATAATTGCATTATCGTAAGCTTCATCGTGGAGTTCCCTTAGCTCATTTAATTGCAGCTTCCGATAACTGCAAGCTTGATCAAAATCGAAGTTGAGCTCTTTAATAGCCTACATTGCTTTATGTTCGATCTCGACAGGAAGGTGGTAAGACTTTCCAAACACTAGACGGTATGGAGACATACTAAGATCGGTCTTATAAGCGGTATGAAATGTCCAAAGAGCATCCATCAATTTGGTTGACTAATCTTTACTGTTTTTAGAAACCGTCTTCTCCAAAATTTGTTTGATCTGCCTATCGGAAATCTCAGCTTGCCCGCTCGTTTGGGGATGATAGGGCGTAGAAAGTTTGTGGTTGATTGAATATTTCCGCATCAAAGCCTCGAAAGACCGATTACAGAAATGTGTCCCATTGTCGCTAATTATAGCGCGAGGGTGCCCGAATCGCGAAAAGATATTTTCTTTAAGAAACTTAATAACAACATTTTTTTCATTAGTGCGACACGGTATTGCTTCCACCTATTTTTAGATATAATCAACCGCTAACAAGATATATAAATTCCCAAAAGAGTTAGAAAAAGGGCCCATAAAATCAATACTCAAAACATCGAATATCTCTACAACCAAGATAGGTTGGAGCGGCATCTCATTTCTTCGTGAAATCCGACCCATATGTTAACACTGATGACAAGTTTTGCAATGATCATAAGCATCTTTAAATAATGTTGGCCAATAAAAACCATATTGCAAAACTTTCTCCGTCATTTTACGTGGACCAAAATGACCGCCACGTGCCTGATCATGACAAAAAGACAATACACTCTTGAATTCATCATTGGGAACACATCTACAAATGATTTGATCGGAACAATACTTAAACAAATAAGGTTCATCCCGATAAAAGTGTTTTACTTAGGATAGAAATCGAAAATTGTCTTGTTTCGACCAATCGCTAGGAATAAGTCCCGTCGCTAGATAATTCACAATATCCACGAACCAAGGTTCGCAGGTTACGGTCAAGAGCTATTTGTCAGGGAAGGAGTCGTTTATTGGCACGTCAACGTTGGTGAAGAATTGATGCGTGAAAGATGGTCGGCCACGACTTTTTCACATCCACTCTTGTCTCGTATGACAAGATCATATTCTTGTAACAACAGAATCCAACGTATTAGCCTGGCCTTAGCATCCTTCTTCGATAAAAGGTGTCGTAGGGCGGAGTGATCGGTGTAAACCACTATTGGCGAGCCAATCAAGTAGAGCCTGAATTTTTTGATGTAAATACAACTGCAAAGACTTCTTTCTCGGTAGTTGTGTAATTAATTTATGCATCGTTCAAGGTCCTACTTGCATAGTAAATTACATGTGGCATCTTATCAATGTGCTGTCCTAAAACTGCACCAATAGCAAAATCTGATGCATCACACATAAGCTCGAACGGGTGGTTCCAATCTGGAGATGATAGAATGGGGGCAGTAGTGAGAGATCTTTTAAGCGATTCAAAAGTAGCCTCACAATCCGAATCGAAGTGAAATGTTGTATTGTTGGCCAAGAGAAAAGTTAAGGGTCTAGCAATTTTGCTAAAGTCCTTAATGAATCTCCTATAAAATCCTGCATGACCAAGAAAAGATCGTATATCTTTGACGCATTTGGGAGGAGGAAGGTTATGGATGACATCAATTTTAGCTCTGTCAACCTCAATGCCTTTTCATAAAATGATATGTCCAAGGAAAATACCTTCTTGAACCATGAAATGGCATTTTTCCCAATTCAAACTTAAGTTCTTATCTTTACAGCGGGTAAGAACCGCGTCAAGATGACATAGGCATTCCTCAAAGGAGTCCCCAAATATAGAGAAATTGTCCACAAATATCTCCAGAAAATTCTCAACCATGTCTGATAATATCCCCATCATACACTGCTGAAATATAGCGGGAGCGTTGCATACAAAGGGCATACGTTTATAAGAAAAAGTACCAAAATGACAAGTAAATGTTATTTTATCTTGATCCTTTTCGACGATGGGGATCTAGTTATAGCCAGAGTATCCGTCCAAGAAACAATAGTATTTATGTCCAGCTAATCATTCTAACATTTGGTCAATGAAAAGGTATAGGGAAGTGATCTTTTCTCGTTGCGGTATTGAGCTTCTTATAATCAATACATACGCGTCATCCAGTTTTGATGCGTGTTTGGATCAACTCATTAGCCTCATTAGTTATGACCATGATGCCAAACTTTTTAGGGACCATATGAATAGGACTTACCTATTAGCTATCAGATATTGGGTAAATTATACCACTATCTAGGCACTTGACGATTTCTTTCTTTACCGCCTCCTTCATAACGGGATTCAACCGTCTTTGTGGGTCTCGGGTTGGTTTGGCTTCATCTATCAAATTTCTATAATGTTCAACAATCAATGGACTAATCCCTTTGATGTCAGTCATTGTCCAACCAAATGCTTGCCGATTTGATCTCAATACCGTCAAAAGTGTGTTCTCTTGCTCTAAAACTAGAGAAGCGGATATGATCACGGGCAAAGACTCATTCTCATCTAAATATATATGTTTAAGATGAGAAGGTAGCGATCTAAGATCTAGTATTGGCGGAGAGACAATAGAAGGTGGGGTAAAGGAATGATACCCGGACTCCCTAAGAGGTTCATAACTTGCGTAGGATATTGACTCGGAAAGTGCTACTGACTTTGCGATGAGTCAAAGGATTCAAACTCGAGGATGGACTCATTGAAGATATACTCACTATAATAATTTACCAAATCAAACAATGTCACACTAGTGTTGTCGAGATCGTCATAGCAAAGTACTTCAGCTTCGCAGCTGTCGAAAGCTATCTCGTTGATAGAACAGACATCGATTAAATGAGCAGAAGATTCAGATGGTTGACTTCCTAACTTGTAAATATTAATCTCAATTGTCCTCTTCCCAAAGGATAAGTTCATAGAACCCTTACGACAATTAATGACAGCGTTGGAAGTTGTTAGGAAAGGTCGACCGAGTATCACCGGGATTTGGTTGCGTGGCTTCGCCATAGGCTGTGTATTTAGAACAATAAAGTCCACAGGGAATATGAATTTCCCAACTTTGATTAACACATCCTCTAGCTCACCCCTAAGTTGGGCGATAGATCGGTCAGCCATCTGGAAAGTGCAGTGGGCAGGTTTCAACTCTCCTATACCTAGCTGCTTATAGACGGAATATGGAAGTAAGTTAACACTAGCGCCGAGGTCAA
Organism: Agapanthus africanus; assembly: GCA_030015575.1. Classification (NCBI taxonomy): domain Eukaryota; kingdom Viridiplantae; phylum Streptophyta; class Magnoliopsida; order Asparagales; family Amaryllidaceae; genus Agapanthus; species Agapanthus africanus. The sequence goes on along the minus strand of JASDDO010000028.1, from coordinate 102,475,266 downwards.
GTAGAGCACGATTAATGCTTTACCCCCCAATAGTTATAGATATTGTAGGACAACCGAGCTCTTTACGTTTCTTAGGCAATTATTAGGTAAAAGCTGTGCTCACGTTACTTATCATGAATACCTTTTTCGGTACTTGAGTTTTTCTCTTCCTAGTGCACAAGTCCTTAAGGATTTTTGCATAAGATGGAACTTGTTGAATAGTATCTAGGAGAGGGATATTTATGTTAACTTGCTTAAATATTTCCACAATCTTCTCCATTTGTGCGTTAGGTTTGTTGGCCCTCAACCTGTTTGGAAATGGAGCTTTATCAATAAGTTTTAGGTCCAACATTTGTGGAGAAGTTTGTAGGGATGGAATCGATCCCGGAATTGGAGTTGGGATCGTTTTAGGTTGATTCGAAGAAGTGGGTGGATTGTTCGAGCCTTGGGGAAAACGGAGAATAAACTCGGAAGAAGGTGGGAGACAAGATGAAATAGGGAAAGAAGTGGAAGCCGGGGTTTCAATTGATTCCTCATCATCAATCTGTTCACCCACTTGGTTGTTCAACACTCTTCCTGATCTCAACGTGGTAACGACACTCACATTATGATTATGTGAGTGGCCAGGATTCGGTAGGGGTTGAGATGGAAGTTTCCCTTTTTCTCACGCACTCATCATAGCATTTATTTGTGCAAGTTGTGCTTCTATCGATTTTATACTTTCACCGTGGGAGGTGGTGGTCTGTGTTGATGCTCGGGAAGACTTTATTCCATCTGTCGATTGCATGGAATGTTTAATAAACATATCCATGCTTCGTTTGAGTGCAAATGAGTTTTCGTTACCGGTCGTTTGGAAAGAATTATTATAAGGTGTAGAATTGTTGGCCGGATTTTGAAAAGATTGAGATTGAAAGGGGTGTTGACTCTGTGAGTATGGTTGGTGCTGTTGTGGAGGAGGTCTTTGATAATTGCTTTGAAACCGATTTTGATTTTTGGTTTGGTTTTGCTTCCAAGCAAAATTAAGATGATTCCTCCATCCCTGATTGTACGTGGAAGAATAAGGATCATTTCTAGATCGCTGCTGAAAAGTAGCATCAGTGTGTTCTTGATCTTGAAATGGTGCATTCATAGGAAATTCTTCCGTCAGATGTGATGGATCGGAGTAGCAACCACATACGGTCTTGGGAAGCGTAATCTGGTTTAGGGAGATTGATGAGAATTTGTTCTTCATAGCGTCGAGTTTCTTTTGCATTGCTTCCATTTTGGCTTTTACTGCGATGGAAACATAGAGCTGATGGATACCTCCCCTAGATGATGGTCTAACGCTTTCCCACTGCAAAGTGTGTTCAGCAAGATCTTCCAGAAATTTCCATGCTTCACCGTCGTCTTTGGACATGAAATTGCATTGACACATGGTTTCAAGTATCTGCTTTGTCGCTGGAGTAATGCCCTCATATATAATTCGGCACAGATCCCATCTATTTATTCCGTGATGAGGACATTAAACAAGCATATCCTTAAATCGTTCAAAGCACTTCCAAAATGGTTCATTGGGAAGCTGGGTAAACTGGTTGATTTCGCTCCGAACACGGGCGGTTTATGATTGGGGTAAAATTTCTTAAGGAATGCTATCGCGAATTCATCCCAATTCGTAATAGAGTGTGCGGCAATATTATAAAGCCATTTTTCTGCTAAATCACACAAAGTGAAAGGGAGAAGACGCAAGCGCATAGCATCCACCGAAAGTTGTGACATATCCATCATTGCGCATACGTTTTCGAATTTCGTGATAAAAATGTATGCGTCTTCAGACTCAAGCCCGTGAAATTTGGGCAACAGGTTGATAAACTGGGGTTTAATTTCAAAATTATCCCCATTGGCTGGTGGAAGGGATAGACGGGTAGGAAGGGGACCACGTATAGGATAGCATCTCTCTTGGAAAGAGATGCGCGGTGGATTCTGCGCACCGACGGGTGGTGGCAGGGTGGTGTTATAATCTGATGGAGAACCATCCAGCTCGGTCGATGTGGTGGGTGGAGGGAAAAAAGATGAAGAAGTACCGACTTCGAAGTCGATAGCCAAAACGCGGACAAGACGGGCACTAGAATCCCATGTCCAGCCAAGCATGCACTAAACGGGTTTAGCGCAAGTGGTAGCGTGTGTGTGATTTAAAATTGGTTTGTTTTGAAAAGTGTCGGACGTGAGACAAATCACACAAAAATGCACAATCAACCCTAGAACTAAGGTTACCTAGGTCAAGTCTCTAGAGCGCTCCTAGACTTCCAAAGGACAAGCCGCAGGATCAATTTTCTACCATCTCTTTATCGCTCTTGTGGCCCGGTAAGTGGGAGGTATCCGCTATACGAATCACCGAAAATAAAGGGCCTAATTAAGTAACCACTTGCCTTAGACACACTTGTCTAGACACCACAAAAGAAATGCGGATAAGCGATAAATTACCTACGACCTTCCTTTGTCCTTATTGAGCACAACAGTCCTTAGAGTCTCGGTCTAGATATTTTTTAATTAATGTAGGGTGATGCGGATACTCGTTTTGTGATTTGTGGGGGCCTAGGAAAGGTGATGAAATCCCCACCTAATCTGAATTTGGTCTTTTCCCCTTAATGTCCGTATTAAATATGCACGAACCAATTACAAAACTCGCAAAAAGATTTTTTTTTTAGCGGCGATATTTTGCAAAGAATCTTGCAGAAAAATATATTATTGGATTTTTCATAGGAGAGAGAAAGTATAGAGGAAGTTACCAGAGAAGTTTGGATGCACGATCCCTCAAGACCGCCGCGGTTTCGCTGCCAAAATGCCCTTGTTGCCGCGGTTTCGCCACGACTTGGTGGGATCGTTTGAAAATAATTGCTCCTGTGCCCTCCTATGCTCCTCTGGACCTCTATGAAAGTCTCTGAATCTTGATTTCCTCGTTCTATTGTCTTTAGATTCCCTCGCAAAAATCGCACACTAATCGTTAAATACACAATTTGCTGATTTGTTTTATTTATGATATTGATCGAATAAGAATTCAATACGAATAGTAAGAAAAAAATATTACGCACGTATTCCCGGCAACGGCGCCATTTGATTGATATGTTTTAAAGAAGTGTTTGTAGAATAACCGCAATCAATAACGGTGTCACGTGTAGCTAGACCGAGATGAGTACGGGTCATCCTCAGGAAAACGTTGAATCTTTCAATCTTACTTTAGACGTGTTGAAAAAGAGGAAGAATAGAAGAATAAAGAATAGTTTCTAGATCTACGTCAAAATACGGATGTAGAAAGTAGATCTAGTTTAAATAAAGAAGTAGATTTTATATCAGAAGAGGGCTTGTAGGGTTCGTTCGGATTTAGTAGTAATGCATGACTAATAAAGATGACTCTTTTTATTTTGTCACGCCCCGCTTCCCAGTATACGGGCAGAGGACGCGACGAGACCGCTACGTATTTACTCTGAAGTAAACACGATAAGTGTATCTAAGCAATAAAAGTAAAATGCACAAGAGACAATGTCAATGAATATAATTGAACAGCAACTTTATTTATTAAACATTCTTTTTACAATACAACTGAAAAGTAAATACATGGAATGGAAAGCAATACCTAAACAGTGGCATAACAGAAATGGAAACTACAGAATGTAAATGTGTACAAGGAATCTAAAGCTCTGGGTCGAAAGCTGGCTGGTCCAAATCCTCGCTAGTGGGCTCGATCTCCAGTGAGTTCGAATCACCTAAAGACATTCCAAAGAAGAAGAAAGAGAATGTCGTCAACGAACAAATCGCTGGTAATTCCTGTAAATAGACAAGAATGGAATAGACAGAATAGAGTATATATTGTTATAATGTTGTATTTAGTGTTAACACTGTTGTTTGTAGCTTGGTACAGAAGAGTGCCAGTGTATACGAGAGGAGTCCCACTATTCCAGAGACTAAGGTATACGGAGCACAAGGAACCGTTCAGCCACGGTACAACGACAATTTAATTCAGGTTAGGTGTATTATGGTTACAGTCTCGTGCCACTTTTAACACCTTCCGTACCAGTCTACCCCTTAAACCCCGCGATGTATTGATTGTATTGTCTTGTATTATAATCGTATAGATGGATGACTTGCCAAAACCATGATATCAGTAATGGAACGGATATAATGGATGAACATGTAAATGGAATATATTCATGGTTCGGTTCGGTCAATATAGATTGATTAGATTGAACAGATTGAATATATAGATTCATGGATTCATGTTGAATTGTAATTTGATACTTGAATCATATTCAAGTCAGATTGATTATATTGAGACTCGGTCTGAGTCAGACAATTAGAAAAGAAATTGAATTCTGAATTATGTTTTTGGTGCTATCGGTAACTGCTGCATATGGACGGCAGGATTTGTGTCTTTTTCAAAGACAATTACCGTGTTGATAACACCGTTTGTTAAGTTGTCTACCTTAAATAGGCAAGCACCCATATCTCCGGCTCCCTGAGGCTCAAGAGACTGGTCCCTCTTAAACCTATGTTTACTAAGGTCCTTATTGTAATTTAGTATAACTTGAGAGGGTTTTATGTAAAAATAATTTTGTATAATTTTCAAAATACACCTCAAATATTTTATTATCGTCTTTAGAGTTTTCATGGATGTATATTTTATCAATGTGGCATTTCTAGTGAATAAAACCTAATTTCATAATATATGGTATTTATTTGTAATATTGGATTTGTATGGTATTTTCTTGTAAATGAGATATTTTTCTTGAATCTTGGAAATGTGGAATATTATAAATATTAAAAATAGATATTTTGATATTAATTACATATATATTTATTTATTAAAAATATAAGTTTTATTTATAATAGAAATCACATTTTCTAAAGAAAAATGTATTTTAAATCTTTCGAGATCGTATGCTCCTTACGGAGGTCTGCATCTCACTCTAGTAAGCCCGAGGATGTACGATAATCCGCACCATCCTGAACGGGTTTCCCGAAATGGGTTGTAAAGGCGCAATTGCAAAGATTTGTTAAAATACACATCTTGTAGAAAAAGGTTTTTATAAGTCGGAAGTAGTTATGTGTAAAATCGTATTTTCCCCAAAACTATGTTCCCAAATTTCATCGTGCCATGTTAGATATGTGTGTTGTTAGGAGGTAGGTCATTACCTCGTGAGTTTTCTAAGGTAATACGGTTGTAAAGTTCAAGCATGTCGAAATGAAACATGAAGGTATTTTAATGTAAAAGTGGAATAAAACTTGCTACGGTTATTATTTTGATATCAAACTCGTTCTATTGCCTTTGTTAATGTCTAATGGTCATGACATAAGAGTTTGGTATTATTATGTTTAAGAAAAATAGAACTTTTTAAGGAAAAACCGAATCAGAAGTCGGATTAACTCTGCTTCCGTCGAGTTTTAGTTTTGAATATTTTTAGAATAGAGAAAAGAGGAAGAAATAGGGACCTACAGGTTATTAGACTAGAAGAGAGAAGTATAAAGTGGTAGGAGGTGCCGGTGTGTCGTTTTGTCATCGGAATCTCCTCGGATCGTCGTCGGAAATTCATCAGAGTTTCGCCCCTTGCTAACTCCACTTGCACACAAAAAGTCTTGAGAATTTTCTTGAGAGTTTGGGCAGGGATTTGTGAGTGAGGGGGGTGATTTGAGGGGTGGTATTTATAGGAAAAATCTAGGGTTTAGGGTAGTGAAAGGGTGTGATAAAAATTGCATTTAAATTTGCATTAAAAAGTATTAAAGGGGGTATTTTAATTCTCTGGTTAATTGCAGAGAATTTAAACAGTGCAGAGGGAGTGGGGTAGGCCAAAGGGTGAAAGGGGTTAAAAAAATTCAGGGTTTCGGCCGAGTCAGACCGGCGGCGCCGACCGAGTCATGCGCTTCGCCGGCCCGAGTCGGGCGAGTCGAGGCTCGTGTCTTCGCCACGTGTCCCTGACGCTTGGTCTAGCCTCGTGGACCCGTTTATTTATTCTGTAACTTATCCTATTACGTATATTGCACGTGTAAACTCTTGGGCTTCTAAAAAATTAAAAGAATTTTAAATAAAAATAATGTGTAGCTGATGGGATTTGAACTCTGGTGCTTTGGTTCAGCAGTGCAAGCTCTTACCAATGAGCTACAAACTACTTCTTATTGTTAAAAAGCAAATCGAACTTATAACTTGTGCTCAGACTCAAGTACCCCTTTCTGTATTTTTGAAAAAATTGTACAGAAAGTTTATGGTTGTTACATATCTATTGATAGATTTAAAACTATATTGATAGTGATGAATGAGAATTAGGGTTCTTCGAAGAAACAAGTGTTTCCACACTATTGACCCTTGTCCCTTCATTAATCTCTATTCATGTCTAGCTTTAACAAAACAATTGTTAATCTAATCTCAAATCGCGGTCAAGACTATCAATAAATTGATAGCATGCCCGATGAGGATGTTAACGATTCTTTTGCTAAATTTTATAAACTTCATAAGACTTAAAAGGAGTTAAGAAATTCTTCATCTTCTATTGATCTACCCTAATCCTACGAACCCTATCAGGCGGTGAATTACTCACGCGTGATGGAGATAGAAGAACGGATAGAGATCATGATGTAATTAAGAAAAATGCAATAAGAATAAAACAACTAGTTTTATTAATCAACTTGATCAATTACACTTTTTGTTCGTTTAGAAAGTGGAATACAAAACCCTAGTTTGCTTCTCGGTCTATCTTGAAGGAGGTAAATGAACAGCCAATTGATCAACCTGGATGCGTGAGTCAACTTGAACATCGTGATCTCTTCGGTTTGATGATTTCTAGGTTTAGCCCTCGGTCCTTTAAATAGCCCTAAAGCCAGAAACTAAAGATCCCAAGAATCGGGGTTTGTTGTTGCAAATCAAACCTAAAAATCCCGAACCCTAAATCTTCTTTCCTGCCATGGATCCGCCGCATTATTGCTAGTTTGGCCACGCAGCCGCGGCTGTTTGGTTGAATCTTGGCTTCATTTTTCTGGGGCTAAGGAATGTTGACACGTGGAGATTTTCTAGATATCTGGAATTTTCATTTCTTTTCTGAGTCTCTGCCAGTATTGATTCTTCGATTTTATCTAATTTTATCGGCAGATTTTTTATTCCCGACATCTCAACATCTCGATCTCCTTGTTGAAGTCGAAAATTGCACCCCGGTTGACCAAGTCAAAGTCAAAGTCAACCCCAAGCCAAGTGGGCCCATGCCCAGGTCGAGTCCAAACATGAAGCGGCCGGCCCTCCCCCATGCCAAAATGAAATCATGTAATAAATAATTTTTATGTAATTTTTTATACATGAATGTAAACAAAATGGGCATAAAACCAAATTTTTGTAAGCCCATGGCTTATGTGCAAAAAGAAATAGCACATGAGACATGGGATGGGCAAAATGCCATTTTGTAAAACCCAAGGAGCTATATGTAAATATGTAAGCCTATATAAGGCAACATGATGATGAATAAAGCAAGACTCTTTTCATTCTCTCAAAAACCTAGAGTTTGTACCTCTTTCCCCTTTCTGAAGGTTCCAAACCTTCTTCTTTCTTTTGAATTAAATCAAGAGTTTTACTCTTCCTTTTCCCAAACTAAATAGTTTTTCACCACGAAACCCACAAAGAGAAACTTGGATCTGTCATTAGATCTCAAAAAGAAGAGATATTTAAAATCTCACATCTCTTGATCTTCAAGATCCGGCCAAACGACAGGAAGAAGAAGGAGACCCATCTCCAGAAACCCCACTTTGGGGAAGAACTAGGGCTCAAGGGGAGAAGCCCCTTCATCAGCTTCAAAACATCCTTGGAGTTTAACTCCTCATACACACACACACACATACACACACACACACACAAAATAATAAGTGCTCCTTTCTGGAAGTACAACTCCCATTGCAGGGACCAAGTCCCTTTTTGCGCTCGAGCGCCCACGTGCTGACACGTGGAGCGCTAGCGCTCTTGCGCTCAGGGCGCTAGCGCCCGAGCGCCCACGTGCTGACACGTGGGGCGCTAGCGCTCAAAGCACTAGCGTTCTTGCGCTCAGAGCGCTAGCGCCCAAAGCGCTAGTGCCCGAGCGCCCACGTGCTGACACGTGAGCGCTAGCGCTCTAGCGCCCAAAGCACTAGTGTGCTGATACGTGGAGCACTAGCGCTCAAAGCTCTAGCGCTCTTGCGCTCAGAGCGCTAGCGCCCAAAGCATTAGCGCCCGAGCGCCCACGTGCTGACACGTGGAGTGCTACCGATCAAAGCGCTAGCGCTCAGAGCGCTAGCCCCCAAAGCGCTGGCGCTTTTCCCCACGCATCTTCTGAATGCCCTTTCCCTTTATTTTTTACATATATTTATACACACACACATACACATACTCTACAAGACTGTCCTCCCCAAAAAAAATTTTTGGCCGGGGCGCTGCCCCACACCCCGTAAGGGGGTTACTAGCCCCCTTGACCCCCAGCCCGCTAACCGGGTAGCGGGACCACCGTAAAAACTCTGCGTGGCTCCCGATATATCCAAGCCCCCTAAAACAAAAACACACGTACACTACATGTTGAGTTCGCATGACCAGTTTAACCCGTCAATCGAAGGTTCTCTCGCTCTAAAGGCGAGGGGTAATTAACGACAGCTTAGTCCGCGGCTGCCGGAGATTCGGATCCCCACGATCAATAAACCCCAGCCTACCCTAGGCAGGGGGAATCTGTAATACGCCTGACAAGCGCGCGCGTATTCCCATCTCAATGGGGTGACGAAAAAAACCCTACAGATTCTGGCACGCCCGGTGGGACCAATCTCTCCTCCCATATTTCAGGTTAAATGTTCATGCGAACTCAATCAGTATACATATCTATATTTATACTAAAATAATGCTTTTTCATGCAGGTCTTCAAGCAATCACTTTTCAATAATGTCTCCAAAGACGATCTCAGCTCTCAGCATGACTCCCGTCTCCTACACGATGAAGATGGACTCTAGGACGGTCCTTCCGGCCAGTCTCGGGCGACAATGGGAGGAGGAGCCGCTACCATTCGGCTCTATCCTATTCATGTCAGCTAACGCCATCCCGGCTCCTCAAGCTCTAGCAACAGACAGACCAGTCTCGAAAGGCAGGAGACCAAATGTGGTGATCTCGAGGGCGCCCCAACCCAAACGCAAGTCGGTGTCTGAACGACTTTCCTTGGCCCCAGCTGGGGGCAAGGCCATCAACACCAACAAAACAACAAGGCGTCTCGAGCAAGCTCTGGCGGTGCCCCTAACAACTACTCGATCGGGTGTCTTCTCTAAGCTCCTCGCTAATCGACTCACGGTGGCTTCCCAGGAAACAGATGCCCGCCAAGCCCTCAAAATCAAGAAGCTAAGGCAGAAAAGGCTCAGATACAGAGCCAACAAAAAGGCTAAGGCTCCCGCTAGGCTGAGCTTCATGAGGCTCGAAGAACGGGGTTACCCCACCAAAGATGAGGAAATGGTTGGGTATGTGGTTCGCACTGTCTACATGGTCGGACATGAAGAAACAAATCCTCCTCTTCTTCACAGCCATGGTGATGATATGATTGACGCTACCCAGCATCGGCTCGATCTAAGTAATGAAGAGCCCGCTCAGGCCGATAAGCCAGAGGAGCCCATGGTTCCTGCGGAATTGAGCTCAAGCAATAAAGATGACCTGGTTGTCATAGCCGGAACTACAGAACAAGCGTTATTCCGATGGCTTCAGAGGCAGCTTCAGGACAGGGATGAGAAGTTAGCCAAGGTACAGTCCAAGGTCGATGAATTGGCAAACGTCGCGGCAGATCTTGCGACCCAAGTCGCCCGATTGCAATTACAGCAGAATCAAATTTTGGTTCATGAGCCAGGGATTGATACCCAGAGGCAGCCAATTGATACCCCCTTCAACCTAAGAGCGGAGCGCCTTTGCGAAAAACGGCCGCAATTAGCCTCCAATCCATCTGATACATACGCCCGGGGGAATCGCATCTGAAAGAGAAACTGGAAAAAGTCTATTCTTTCAAAAGGGAAAAAATCCACAAGATATTCAGGGACGCCCTAAGAAATGGTCTACAACTGCCAGAATCAAAGAGACCGCAAGAAGCGAATATGACCGACGATCCAGAATATTGCCCCTATCACAGGGTGATAGGTCATGCCATTGAGGACTGCTTCGTCTTCAAAGATTGGGTCGAAAGGCAATACAAGACGGGAAAGATAGAACTATCTAAAGGCGTGTTAGCAAACAGTCAACCTACGACCGCCGATTTCATACAAATAGAGACCGAAACCTTTCGAGGACCTAATCCTCCCAGACATGTGCCATTATCTGAAAAGGGCGAACCAAAGACTGATCGGCCTCGAGGACCAGTATCAGTAAAGGCACCTACTCCAATGGAGAGAAAGAAGAAGATATACTCCTTCAGGAGGGATGAAGTCCGCAAAATATTCGTGGACGCCTTGAACAACGGTCTGCAACTGCCTATTCCAAAGAGGCTACATGAAATGAACATGACCGATAATCCCATATACTGCTCATATCGTAGAATGGTGAGTCATACCATCAAAGACTGCTATATTTTCAAAGATTGGGTGGAGAACCAATACAAGCTTGGAAAAACCTCACAGTCCTCGGATGTATCGGCAAGCCACAGAGCTACGGTCATCAACACAGCTCCGCCAAGATCAAAGTTCAAAGGGCTAAGATAAGCAAAGAGGACCACCACGTCGTTAAACTGGGAACACCAGAGGACCACTACGTCATTAAACTGGGAACCATCGACCACCACGTCATTAAACTGGGAATAATCGACCTCTAAGTCGTTAAACTGGGAATGTAAATATATATATATATATATATATATATGTAAATAAACAAAAATTGTGTAAATAAAAGAGAAATAAAGAAAAGCCGAAATGATGGGGCAACTCGCAATAAAAATCAGCGAGTAAAATAAAGATGAAAATAAAGCCGAAATGATTGGGCAATCGCGAATAAAAGCCGAAATGATAGGGCAATCGCGATCTTCGCGATAAGAAAAGCTGAAATGATAGAGCAATCGCGGTAAAAAAAACAACAACAAAAACAAAAACAAAGCAAAAGAAAAACAACGGCGAATGATGAGTCGCTCCTGGTACCATATTCCAGTGCAGCGATGCAGACGCCAACCAAAATCCAATTTTCCAAAATTCTCCCAGCCCTACGATTAGTCCCCAAATTGACTACCGTATACAATCCACGGGCTCAAATAATTCTCGCCATGCCCCACTGCAATCACCAGTCCAGCGACTGGTCTCCGCCCTTGAAATTATGCTCCATTGGGAAGACCCACTCATGTGTCCTCACGATACATAAGGAGAACAAACCTTTGTGGGATTCTTACGACTCACAAAGGAAAAACACACTTGGGAGTCCCCACGACTCCTAAAGAGAAAATACACCTGCGGGATCCTTACGACTCGTAGGGAGAAAATGCTTTTATGGGACCCTCACGGCCCATAAAATTGAAAAGCCTTAGGTAACAGGGACCTAAACCTGTCTCCTAAGCCATCACTCCCCAATCCCCAAGTGGCGAATGATGAGTCGCTCCTGGTACCATATTCCAGTGCAGCGATGCAGACGCCAACAAAAATTCAAATTTTTAAAATTCTCCCAGCCCTACGGCCAGTCCCCAAATTGACTACCATATACAATCCACAGGCTCAAATAATTCTCATCATACCCATGCCCCACCGTAATCACCAGTTACGCGACTGGTCTCCGTCCTTGAAATTATGTTCCATTGAAAAGACCCACTCATGTGTCCTCACGATACATGAGGAGAACAAACCTTTGTGGGATCCTTACGACTCACAAAGGAAAAACACACTTAGGAGTCCCCACGACTCCTAAGGAGAAATTACACATGCGGGATCCTTACGACTCGTAGGGAGAGAATGCTTTTATGGGACCCTTACGGCCCATAAAATTGAAAAGCCTTAGGCGATAGGGATCTAAACCTGTCTCCTAAGCTGTCGCTCCTCAATAGGCAATGGTGAATGATGAGTCCCTCCTGGTACCATATTTCAGTGCAGCGATGCAGACGCCAGCCAAATTCCAAATCCTATACCCCAATGGCGAATGATGAGTCGCTTCTGGTACCATATTCCAGTGCAGCGATGCAAACACCAGCCAAATTCCAAATCCCATACCCCAATGGCGAATGATGAGTCGCTCCTGGTACCATATTCCAATGCAGCGATGCAGACGCCAACCAAATTCCAAATCCCATACCCCAATGGCGAATGATGAGTCGCTCCTGGTACCATATTCCAGTGCAGCGATGCAGACGCCCACAAAATCTCAAAATTTTTCCGGCCCAACGGTCTGGATCATACGTCCTGCAAAACCGTATACAATCCACCGGCGTAAAACGATCCCAATCTCTCCCAAGTCCTACCGGTGAGACCACATTCAAAGCCCCACCAAAAATAATAAAAATAATAATAAATAAAAAAAATGGTATGTCCACAAGCGAAATGGGCACGGATGAAAACCCGAAAGGGCGCCGTGAGTAAAAACAGCAGGACTGCCGGCGAGTTTGTGAAAACCCGAAAGGGCACAAACTCGTAAAAAAAGAGATGAAATGCACTCGCAAAGTCCTCTCGACTTTGTGGGGAGAACATTCCCGCATGAGATCCTTACGACTCACAAAGGAGCAACACACTTAGGAGACCCCACGACTCCTAAAGAGAAAAACACCTACAAGATCCTTTCGACTCGTAGGGAGAAAATGCTTTTATGGGACCCTTACGGCCCATAAAATTGAAAAGCCTTAGGTGATAGGGATCTAAACCTGTCTCCTAAGCCACCAATTCCCAAATCCTTCTGGGGTAAATGATGAGTTGCTCCTGGCATTATTCCAGTGCAGCAATGCAGATGCCAAAGAAAAAAAAACCAATTCCCAAATCCTTCCATGGCAAATGATGAGCTGCTCCTGGCATTATTCCAGTGCAGCAATGCAGATGCCAAACAAAAACCAATTCCCAAATCCTTCCGGGGCAAATGATGAGTTGATCTTGGCATTATTCCAGTGCAGCAATGCAGATGCCGACAGAAAACCAATTCCCAAATCCTCTCAAAGACAGATGATGATTCGCTCCTGGTTCCATATTCCAGTATAGCGATGCTGATGTCAACTCAAATTAAACCAACCAATTCCAACATCGACCTCTGCGTCCACTAACAACACTCCGTATCGGGGAAACGTCCAACAATGACACTCCGCCTCGGGAAAACGTCGACCAGCGACACTCCGTCTCGAGGAAACGTCCAACACAGACACTCCGTGCCGGGGGCAAGTCAAACAGAGACACTCCGTGCCGGGGACAAGTCGACCAGCAACACTCCGTGCTGGGGACAAGTCGACCAGCGACACTCCGTGCCGGGAAAAATTCGATCCACGACACTCTGTGCTGGGGACAAGTCGAACAGCGACACTCCGTGCTGGGGACAAGTCGACCAGTGACACTCCGTGCCGGGGAAAAGTCGATCAGCGACACTCCATGCCGGGGACAATTCGAACAGCGACACTCCGTGCCGGGGACAAGTCGATCAGCGACACCCCATGCCGGGGACAAGTCTAACAGCGACACTCCGTGCCGGGGAAAAGTCGATCCGCGACACTTCGTGCCGGGGACAAGTCAACCAGCGACACTCCGTGCCGGGGAAAAGTCGCTCCGCGACACTCCGTGCCGGGGACAAGTCGAACAGCGACACTCCGCGCCGGGGACAAGTCGATCCGCGACACTCCGTGCCGGGGACAAGTTGAACAACCAGCGACACTCAGTGCCGTCGACCGTCCATGTCGCAAAAAGGGCAGTGCAGGCTTCCTACAAAGTGGAAACCAGATCGCTCCGGGCCAGGGAAACGTCTACCACGGACACTCCGTCTCGGAGACGCGTCAAACGTCGACCGTCCATGTCGCAAAAAGGACAGTGCAGGCTTCCTACAAAGTAGGAACCAGATCGCTCCGGGCCAGGAAAACGTCTACCACGGGCACTCCGTCTCGGAGACGCGTCCAGCGTCGACCGTCCATGTCGTAAAAAGGGCAGTGCATCCCAAAAAGTGGAAACCAAAGCAAGTCGCCTCCACGCGAAAGAAGATCCATCAATTTCATGCACACGACTCACACATGTGGTGTGCATTTATTGATGGGGGAACTTTGTTGAAGTCGAAAATTGCACCCCGGTTGACCAAGTCAAAGTCAAAGTCAACCCCAAGCCAAGTGGGCCCATGCCCAGGTCGAGTCCAAACATGAAGCGGGCGGCCCTCCCCCATGCCAAAATGAAATCATGTAATAAATAATTTTTATGTAATTTTTTATACATGAATGTAAACAAAATGGGCATAAAGCCAAATTTTTGTAAGCCCATGGCTTATGTGCAAAAAAAAATAGCACATGAGACATGGGATAGGCAAAATGCCATTTTGTAAAACCCAAGGGGTTATATGTAAATATGTAAGCCTATATAAGACAACATGATGATGAATAAAGCAAGACACTTTTCATTCTCTCAAAAACCTAGGGTTTGTGCCTCTTTCCCCTTTCTGAAGGTTCCAAACCTTCTTCTTTCTTTTGAATTAAATCAAGAGTTTTACTCTTCCTTTTCCAAAACTAAATAGTTTTTCACCACGAAACCCACAAAGGGGAACATGGATCTGTCATTAGATCTCAAAAAGAAGAGATATTTAAAATCTCACATCTCTTGATCTTCAAGATCCGGCTAAACGACAGGAAGAAGAAGGAGACCCATCTCCAGAAACCCTACTTTGGGGAAGAACTAGGGCTCAAAGAGAGAAGCCCCTTCATCGGCTTCAAAACATCCTTAGAGTTTAACTCCTCATACACACACACACACACATACACACACACACACACAAAATAATAAGTGCTCCTTTCTGGGAGTACAACTCCCATTGCAGGGACCAAGTCCCTTTTTGAGCCCGAGCGCCCACGTGCTGACACGTGGAGCGCTAGCGCTCTTGCGCTCAAGGCGCTAGCGCCCGAGCGTCCACGTGCTGACACGTGGGGCGCTAGCGCTCAAAGCGCTAGCGTTCTTGCGCTCAGAGCGCTAGCGCCCAAAGCGCTAGCGCCCGAGCGCCCACGTGCTGACACGTGGGGCGCTAGAGCTCAAAGCGCTAACGCTCTTGCGCTCAGAGCACTAGCGCCCAAAGCATTAGCGTCCGAGCGCCTACGTGCTGACACGTGGAGCGCTAGAGCTCTTGCGCTCAGAGCACGAGCGCCCAAAGCGCTGGCGCTTTTCCCCACGCATCCTCTGAATGCCCTTTCCCTTTATTTTTTTACATATATGTATATACACACACACATACACATACTCTACAAGACTGTCCTCACCAAAAAGAATTTTGGGCCGGGGCGCTGCCCCGCACCCCGCAAGAGGGCTGCTAGCCCCCTTGACCCCCAGCCCGCTAACCGGGTAACGGGACCCCCGTAAAAACTCTGCGTGGTTCCCGATATATCCAAGCCCCCCTAAAACAAAAACACACGTACACTACACATTGAGTTCGCATGATCAGTTTAACCCGTCAATCGTAGGTTCCCTCGCTCCAAAGGCGAGGGGTAATTAACGGCAGCTTAGTCCGCGGCTGCCGGAGATTCGGATCCCCACGATTAATAAACCCAGTCTACCCTAGGCAGGGGGAATCTGTAATGCGCCTGACAAGCGCGCGCATATTCCCATCTCAATGGGGTGACGAAAAAGACCCTACACTCCTGACATGAACTAAACCTTGCACAATATATCAATGAATAATGTTAGTAATATTTGGTATTTTTAAGATATTGTCCTAACCATTTGATATGATATTATATTTTGAGAATATTGGTTGAGGATATTTGATATGATATGTATATTTAAATTATCAAAATATTATATAAATATTATATGCATACATTTTCCTTCATAATGTTAATTATAATATATAAACATATGAAAATAGATATTTTGCAGATAAACGCTCATATGTTTCATATTTATAATAAACACCTTTAAATATCTAAGAAAAGTAAGGAAAATGTTATATCAAATATGCAGTATTTTTGACTGAACATCAACCTATGGGGGTTCTCACTGTGTGACAGTGTGGTGAAGCATAGGCTCTTACCCCCAGAGTGTCCCAAGACCGGAAGGTGTTCTGGCGGGTTGTAGTCTTCACGAGGGGGCATGCGTAAAAAGCAGCTGCTGAGGGACCTGTAGGTGCCATGGAGACCCCATTAGATGGGGTGGCTGTCTGACTTACATGGTATCAGAGCTACTAGGCATTGAATGTCGACTTATGGGGGGTTCTCACTATGTGACAGTGTGGCGAAGCATAGGCTTTTACCCTTAGGGTATCCAAAGACCAGAAGGTGTTCTAGCGGGTTGTAATCTTCGTGATGGGGCATGCGTAAAAAGTAAGTGCTGAGGGACCTGTAGGTGCCACGGCGACCCTATTGGATGGGGTGGTTGCTTCCCCAACATGGTATCAGAGCCAAGCTAGAGCATTAGGAGCGGTCTAGGCGAAGTTAAAGTGTTCGATCGACTTTTCGAAACCCTAAGATCCGGGTTTCTGGAAAAAATTTGAAAAGTTAGAATTTTTGAAATTAAAAATATGCAGAAAATTGTGCAAGGTTTTCTATGGATCCCCAAGAAGAACGAGCGCCTAACTCGACCAAACGGACGCGCAACCATAGCAAAACCATAGGCTTAGCCGCGGTTCCGCGGCACAATTAGTGAGGCAGGGACTCCCCCTTCTTGTGCTGCTCCGTAGGTATATTTGGCACTTTCTGGATATTTTTAACTAAGACTCAAGTGTTGAGGTCTCTAAGATTTATGGGTGTTTGATGAATCGATTGAAATGTTTAACATCGTCTAGTATATCTGTAATTTGTGATACAATATTTGGAATCCACAATAATTAGTTTTGTGAAAACTAATTAGTGTTTTGTAAATCTAGCAATTTAGTCTCTTTTGATCGGTTTCCACGGGGTTTTGATTCGGATCAAAACTCCGTTGCAATTTCGTATAGTACGCGAACGCTCGCCGCGTAACACTATTAGATAGCCACGCCCCATAACCCCGACCAAGTGACTGTAGAAGAACCTCATTGCCAAAAGCATCCGTTTGGGTGCTCACGGCCGCGGTGTTCCACCTAAGTACACTTCGTCGACGGCATCGGGGGTGCGGCCGTCTACTAATGTTTACGATGAGCATTCGATCATTTGTTGGGAATCTTATTGAATTACCCAACTTGATATTGAAAGTGTTTTCAATTTGAGACTAAAATGCCGGGTTTATACTGTTAGGCATGAAAACCGGAGTATGAGATATTCCGGGTTTATGATGTCTAAGGTGGTTGCGGATTCTAATTATTGTAGTTTTCATTTCTTTTCTGCGACCGTAAGTGTAATATGTGGTGTATCACCGGTTTCGTTGCTATAGGTCAATAATAATTGAGATACGCATGTTTACTTACGTTGATGACATGTGATGTTATGTGTTGCTGTGATATGTTATATTGGATTGTCGTGTTTGAATAGTCGAGGGTTTTTGTGTGAGATGAGAGTTTTTACATTTTCGTTCATGTAAAAATTTGTATGTAATATTCTTTTATTAGGACAATTCCAGGTTGAGGATGATGTCACTATTGATGTATATTATTTACTTTTCCGCATTAGGATATACCCAAGACGGGGAGCACAAGTAACCAGGTTCTAGAGTCCAGTGGGAGACCATCTCGAGGAGTCGAGACCGGGTCTCCTAATTCTAGAATTGGCAGGGTTTCTTGCCGCTCTCGTAGGGGGCTAGGGATGTGGGTTTGGCTATTCATCACGACCATAGAATTCGTGTTTTTTACTGGCTTGATTTAAAACACGGACCTCCTAGTATATCCTATATTTCATATGTTGATTTCTGCTGCAATGTTCTGTGATGAGATCATATTACTGCGTGATACGAATGCTTTATATTATATATATGATATACAATAAACGTTGCTTATGTTTTTCACCCGCGCTAGTCCTGCCCCCGCTCTGCCGTTAGTTAAGTAACCTAATGGTGCATAACGGGACCCCGTGGCGAATGCGGATGGCATAAGCGTACATTGTATTTTCGTTTCTTTATCTGTGATGTTTAGGAAACATAAATGATAGGACTTCGTTAATGAGATTAATGAAAAGGAAAGAAACCTAAAGATATTATAGAATCAAATTTTTCAAAAAGCTAGCTCTAGTTCTTCCTTTGCATAGCGGTATTCTTTATGAATATCCAGCACCTCATTCGATGAGGAAAGAGTCGAGATCCCTTCACCGGGAATGACCTCTTTAGCAAAAGCTAGCAGATATTACAAACCACTCGGTTTGTTTTGAAAACTATTCGATTTAAAAAGCGGAGCTTAAACCACTCATTTTCAAATCACTCGATTCTACAACGATATCAAGTTCATTACACAAAAAAATTTCTTAAAAACCTGTCATAGCCTTTCGACATTTCAGATAAGGACTATTTAGTATTCATGCTACGTTTTTCGACCTCCGTCAAGGCATAGTGTGCGGTAGCTGATCAGTGCTTATCTGCTGTATATGATGCGATTGGATTAGGGTAGTCGTACGGCCTTTTTGACCTCCGTCAAGGGTCGTGCGGGTGGGTTTAATTTAATCACGAAATGACGGGTTGAACTTGACTAGCGGCCTATAGTTTGTTGACCTCCATCAAGGTCATAAGTCGCTAGGGGTAAAAACATTATCGGGAATTTCAAGTGTTGAAATTTGCAATGAGATTTCATACCTTCTATGAGATAGTTAGATCCCGATACCCACTACGAGTAAGAGTTACTCCTGAGAGAGTTTTGCATTTTACAATTAGCTAATCCAGTAGCTGTCTAAGAAAGATGTTAACGGGGTTATGCCCCTGCGGAAACGAAGTTATTTAATTAGTTTCATGCGAAAGCACGGGGAGACTCCCTGGGAGTACCAATACCTGCCTTGCTGAACGATTGGAGAACTTGTAGGGTATAATTAATCCCGGTCAGTCTTACTTTTTAGAGTTTGAAGGAAGATTTGATAAAAACAGTGGGAGCCATCCTGATTAGATAAAATAATAACCAATCTAATCTTGTAAGAGCATACGCTAAAGTGTTTTCTTCTCTCTCTCTCTCCGGATAGCGACCATGACACGCCTTAATCAAGATAATAATATAGATGTATTGACCGAACCCGCTTGTTATACTAAGCTGGTGAACGTTGGTTCCGCTCTACCTTATAATTGCTATAAGTCTTAGCAGGAAATAGGGGAATATCCAGATTCCCACGCGACCCGAATGAGGAATGAGCATGTTGATGCATCTTCTTTGGGTGTGTTCGTTACTGAGAACTATTTCTCACTATACTCTACGTCGTGGGTATTAGATACCGAATCAAGATCCCATATATGTAATATGTTACAGGGGCTTAACAGAGGTAGAGAACTGAGAAAAGGTGATCATTCTCTAAAAGTAGGGAATGGTGCAAATGTTGCAGCCAAAGCAGTTGGTGAATATCACCTTGTATTACCAAATGGAGATACATTGATCTTGAACGACAGTTATTATGTACTATCTATGATGTATAATTTAATATCAATTTCTTTATTAGATAAAGAAGGATATAACTTTGTAGTAGAGAAAAATGTTATGAATATTTTCCTAAATCAAGTGTTGATTGGGTTTGGGCGTTACGTAACGGTATATACATTCTGAATCAAAATACAGTTCTTAACATACAAAACACACACAAGAGGAAAAGTTCAGAAATGAACGAATCCTTCTTAGGGCATTGTAGACTAGGTCATATCAATACGACACGACTAACTAAGTTACATAAAGATGGATATTTGAATTAGTTTGAATTTACATCTTATGAAACTTACCAGTCATGTATCAAAGGCAAAATGACCAAAACTCCATTTACTGGACACGGAGAAAGAGCTACTGAACTCTTAGGACTGATACATAGTAATGTATGCGGTTCCATGTCTACACATGCCAGGAATGGTTCCTCGTACTTTATCACGTTCACCGATAATCTCTCAAGATTTGGACATGTGTTCCTGTTGAAACACAAGTCTGAAATTTTTGAGAAATTCAAGGAATACAAGTCCGAAATAGAGAACCAAACGGGTAAAAGTATTAAAATTTTACGATCTGATCGGGGAGAAGAATACTTAAGCACGGAATTCCATGACTATTTAAAAGAGAATGGGATTCTTTCTCAGCTCACTCCTCCATATACACCACAGCACAATGGTGTATCGGAGCGGAGGAATCACACACTATTAGATATGGCGTGCTCTATGATGAGTGTTGCTGAGTTACCTATATCCTTTTGGGGTTATGCACTTGAGACGGCAGCATACCTATTGAATCAGGTTCCAACCAAATCCGTTCCTACCACTCCATATGAGATATGGGAAGGGAAGAGACAATGCCTTAATTTCATTAAGATATGGGGTTGTCTGGCTTATGTTAGAAAGCAAAATCCATGCAAGCTCGAGGTAAGGTCTGTTCTATGTAAGTTTGTTGGATATCCCAAACATTCGCGGGGGCATATCTTATACCACTCTGAGGAACAAAAGGTGTTTGTTGCTCAACATGCCACCTTTTTAGAAAAGGAATTTCTTGTGAAAGAAATTAGTGGTCATGAGGTAGAATGGAAGAAGTTCCAGCTACACAAACTACAGCTGATGATTTGGTGGAGCCGGAGGGTTCAATAGTCCCCGACGAACCTCAGCCACTCCGCATATCTAGTAGGGTTCCTCATCCACCTGAGAGATACTACGGTTTTCTCGTAGACGATAGGAGTGAGGATTGCATCATGGAAGATGATGACCCAACTAGTTTCGAGCAGGCCATCACGAGTGGGGACTCTGTGAAATGGCTGGATGCAATGCGATCTGAGATGGAATCCATATACGCCAACAAAGTATGGACTTTGGAATTTGCTCCTGAAAGGGTAAAACCCATTAGGAGGAAGTTGATCTTTAAGAAGAAACTTGGTGTAGATGGAAAAGTTAAGACTTTCAAAGCTAGACTTATAGCTAAAGGTTTTCGTCAACGACCAGGTGTGGATTATGATGAAACATTTTTCTCCAGTGGCTATGCATAAGTCCATCCGGATCCTACTTACCATCGCCGCATACCATGACAACGAAATCTGGCAGATGGATGTCAAGATCGCTTTTCTAAATGGTGATTTAGAAGAAAGCGTGTACATGACACAGCTAGAGGGCTTCGTAGATAGTGGGAGCGGTGAAAAGGTGTGCAAGCTGCTTAAATCAATCTACGGATTAAAGCAGGCATCACGGAGCTGGAACATTTGTTTTGATATGGCAGTCAAAGAATTTGACTTCATCAAAAACATAGATGAACCTTGTATATACAAGAAGGTTGTAGAGGGTAAGGTTGTCTTCCTCGTATTGTACGTGGATGGTATACTCTTGATAAGAAATGATGTTCCTATGCTACACTCGGTCAAGCTCTTCTTATCACAAAGGTTCTCCATGAAGGATCTGGGTGATGCCTCCTACATTCGGGGGATTAAGATCTATAGAGATAGATCTAAACGGATGTTGGGATTGTCCCAATCCAGATACATTGACACCATACTAAAGAGATTTAGTATGGAAGATTCCAAGCGTGGAAATTTACCCACGATCTCAGGAATCACTATTTCCAAAGAGATATCTCCCAAGACTGATTTGGAGAGAGCTCGCATGCAAGGGATACCCTATACTTCGGCAGTTGGGTCTATCATGTATGGGATGTTATGTACTAGACCGGATGTAGCTTACGCACTTAGTGTTGTAAGCAAGTATCAATCGGATCCTAGAGAGAATCACTGGGCAGCTGTGAAGAACATTCTTAAGTACTTGAGAAAGACTAAACAAATTTTCTTGGTGTATGGTAACGGTGAACTCCAAGTGGAGTCCTTTACCGATTCGAGCTTCCAGAGTGATAAGGACGACAGTAAGTCGGTCTCGGATTTTATCTTCACCCTCAATGGAGGGGCGATATGTTGGAAGAGTTCCAAGCAAGATACCGTAGCAGACTCGACGATGGAGGCTAAATACATCGCTGCCAACAATGCCGCTAAAGAGGCTGTCTGGATAAAGAAGTTCAAAACTGAATTTGGTGTGGTTCCATCCATTGAGCATCCAATACATTTGTATTGTGATAACAATGGAGTTGTGGATTTAGCCAAGGAACCCAGGTCCCATCAGTGATCCAGACATATTCTGAGGCGGTATCACCTGATCCGGGAGATAGTTGATCGCCGGGAGATCGAGGTCAGGAGAGTTAACACGAAGAATAACATGGCGGATCCACTCATGAAGGCCATTCTCCAGATAAAATTTGAAAGACTTTTCGGGATGTTGGGTATGATATACTACAACAATTGGCCTTAGTGCAAGTGGGAGATTGTTAGTTATATGTATACCCTAGAGGCCATTATTGTACATGATTGTATATTATAGTGGATGCTTGGACATATATAGAGAGGACTTTCTTGCTCGACATGATAGTATGCTATCTGATTGCTCTTTATCTTAACATGTACTTATATCATTATACTGTCTCTCCGTTACATGTTGATAAAGCCCTTAGGATGTGTACTTGACTATCAAGACTATGATACAGATCATACTAGTGGGGCCAGGGTAGTCCACAAGTTCATCCTTTAATTGTTCCTAGTCGAGGGAGTATCGAGACAGGGCATCGATATTCCAGAGTAGACTAGTGTGTACGTTTCTTGACCCTGTATAGGGCGATGGTTGATTCCACGGCCATTGGTGTTTGACATCAAAGATTGTACACAGGTGTTCATTGGAGAATGGGTACACCGAACAAGACTCGCCGAGAACTTCTAGATGGTATTATACCTATCGTCAGATAGCAGTTCTCTGGTGACACTGGTACAGGTTAGTCTGTAGACCCGAGATCGTCATAGAGTCTTATGTGATTCCCACTGTGGTTTGATTTCCTCCCTACCATGCTCAAGAGAGCGTGCTAACAGGTGGATTTTAGGTACAGTCCCGAGTCACATGGAGGCAATGAGCGATAGAAGGGGTTTCGTCTCTCCCGGTATTGGGAGTTGATGTTGCGCTATGCTCGATTGGCTATAAGAGGAAGTCCCTGGTCAGGGCTGATGATGAGATTTACTGGTAAGTGTTATCAGTAGTTTCTTGACCCGTTATGAGCCTCACTTCGGCATGACTTATCAAGTTATTAGGGTCTGACATTTACCACCCCCAGACTCGATATGCGATATATTAGACGAAGAGACCGGGCTGTACGGTAGTGTTACTTACTGGATTCACAGGAGTTTGGACAAGCTTGCTTGTTGATCTTCTGATCGCTCAATGCCTGGGCAGTCGTTACGTTCAGTTAGTACCGCTGACGGCTTGTGGGCGACTGATATGATCATTACCTACGGCTGGCGTATTGACGAGTCTTTAGAGTCCGACACAGAGGTTTCCTAGCTCAAGCGAAACGTAGTAGAGCACATATATGATATGTGCGGAACCGAGATTAATACGTGTATGTGATACAGTATTCTAATCTTGCGATATACGTTATATGTGATATAACCCCATTATTGATGGGGGCACTTTGTTGGGGTCAAAAATTATACCCCGGTTGACCAGGTCAAAGTCAAAGTAAACCCCAAGTAAGCGGGCCCAAGCCCAGATCAAGTGGGTCCATACCCAACTCGAGCCCCGCGGCCGGCCTCCCCCATGCCAAAATAAAAATCATGTAATAAATAATTTCGATATAATTTTTTATGCATGAATGTAAGAAAAATGGGTATCAAGCCAAATTTTTGTAAAGCCCATGGCTCATGTGCAAAAGAAATTAGCACATGAGGCATGTGATGGGCAAGATGCCATTTTGTAACGCCCAAGAGGCAATATGTAAATTTGTAAGCGTATAAAAGGAAACATGATAATGAAATAAAGAATAACATTTTCATTCTCTCAAACTCTAGGATTTTTGTGCCTCTTTCTCCTTCCTCAAGGTTCTAAACCTTCTTCCCCTTTTCTGAATTAAATCAAGAGTTTTACTCTTCCTTTTCCAAAATTAAATAGCTTTTCACCACAAGACCCACAAAGGGGGGCTCAGATCTTCCATCAGATCTTTAAATGGGGATATTTTTAAATCTCACCCCCTTTCTCTAAGATCCGACCAACCGAGAGGAAGAAAAAGGAGACCCACCTCCAAAAATTCCACTTTGGGGAAGATCAAGGGCCCAAGGGAGAAGAAAGGAGTCTCCTTTTATCAGCTCCGAAAATATCTTAGGAGTTTAACTCCTCAATATATATATATATATATATATATATATATATATATATATATATATATATATAAAATAATAAATCTTTCATTTTGGGAGTACAATTCTCAGTGCAGGGGCTAAGCCTCTTTGTCCTCTTTTTCAGGAGTTCAACTCTAAAAGTCAATCGGGAGCACAGCTCCTAGTGCAGAGACCAAGTCCCTTTTACTGCTGACGCCCAGCTCCCAGCGCCCGCATGCAAGCACATGGGGCGCTGGCGCCCAGCACACACGTGCCAAGCATGTGGGGCGCTGGCGCCCAGCGCATGCGTGCCAAGCACGTGGGGCACTGGTGCTCCGCGCCTAGCACCCAGCACCCGCGTGCTAGGCACATGAGGCGCTGGCACCCATGCGTCCTTTGGACGCTATTCTTTTTTTTATTTATTTATATACACACACACTCCACAACACTGTCCCCATTAGAAAAAATTTCTAACGGGGCGTTTCCCCGCACCCCGCAAGGGGGTTGCTAGCCCCTTTAACCCTCAGCCCGTCATCTGGGTAGCGGGCCCCCCGTAAACTCTGCGAGACTCTCGATATATCCAAGCCCCCCCAAAACACAACACACGCATACTGCACATTGAGTTCGCATGACCAGTTTGACCTATCAATCGAAGACTCACTCGCTCCAAAAGCGATGGGTAATTAACGACAACTTAGTTCGTGGCCGCCGGTGATTCAGATCTCCATAATCAAATAAACCCCAGCCTACCCTAGGCAAGGGGATCTGTAACACGCTTTACAAGTGCGCGCATATTCCCATCTCAATAGGGTGACGAAAAACACCCTACAACGTCTAGCCTAAATTTAGGGGCAGATACTATTTGGACATATCCATCCACCTTTCTGAAAATACCAAGTGACTTATGGCACCGTATATCGGAGGTTTTGATAGATGCTGTTAGGAATATGTATGCCCTAGAGGCCATTATTGTATGATATATTGGATGCTTGGACATATATATAGAGGACTTTCTTGCTCGACATGATAGTATACTATCTGGTTGCTCTTTATCTTAACATGTACACTTGTATTATTATACTGATTCTCTGATACATGTTGATAAAGCCCTTAGGATGTAGACTTGACTATTAGGACTATGATGCAAATCATACTAGTGGGGCCTGGATAGTCCACAAGCACATCCTTTAATAGTTCCTAGTCGAGGGGATATCGAGACAGGGCATCGATGTTCCAGAGTAGACTAGTGTATACGTTTTTTGACCCTGTATGGGGCGATGGTTGATCCCACAACCATTGGTGTTTGACATCAAAGATTATACACAGGTGCTCATTAGAGAATGGGTATACCGAACAGGACTCACCGAGAACTCCTAGATGGTACCATACCTATCGTCAGATAGCAGTTCTCTGGTGACACTGGTACAGGTTAGTCTGTAGACCCGAGATCGTCATAGTGTCTTGTGTATTTCCCACTATGCTTTGATTTCCTCCCTACCATGACTCAAAGGAGTCATGCAAACAGGTGGATTTTGGGTACAGTCCCGAGTCATATGGAGGCAGTAAGCGATAAGAGGGGTTTCGTCTCTCCCGGTGTAGGGAGTTGATGTTGCGCTATGCTCGATTAGCTATAACAGTAAATCCCTGGCCAGTGCTGATGAGATTTACTGGTAAGTGTTATCAGTAGTTTCTCGAACCATTATGAGCCACACATCGGCATGACTTATCAATTTACTGGGGTCTGACGATTCCACCCCTAGACTCGATATGCGACATATCAGACGAAGAGACCGGACTGTACGGTAAGTGTTACTTATAGGCTTCATGGGAGTTTGGAAAAGTTTGCTTGTTGATCTTCTAATCGCTCAATACCTGGATAGCCGTTACGTCCAGCTAGTACCGCTGACGGCTTGTGGGTAATTGATGTGATCATTATCTACTGCTGGCATATTGACGAGTCTTTAGAGTCCCATACAGAGGTTTCCTAGTTCAAGCGAAACGAAGTAGGGCACATATGCTGATATGTGAGGGGGGCTGATTAAATACAAGTATGTGATACCATATTCTAATCTAGCGACATTTGATATCGGTTAGATTATATATGATATAACTAGATTATTGAATCAAGTATTGATTTGATAATGTGATATACAAATAAATGATATTAGTCGGTTATATATGATATAATCGGATTATTAAATCAAGTGTTGATTTAATAATTTGATATATATTTATATTTAATATAATTATATATTAACTAA
The DNA here is from genome assembly GCA_030015575.1 of Agapanthus africanus. Classification (NCBI taxonomy): domain Eukaryota; kingdom Viridiplantae; phylum Streptophyta; class Magnoliopsida; order Asparagales; family Amaryllidaceae; genus Agapanthus; species Agapanthus africanus. The sequence continues at coordinate 102,448,679 of JASDDO010000028.1, read as the reverse complement.
TATTAAGCTCACTTAAAGTTTATATTCTCATAATGTGTGTGTGATATATATATATATATATATATATATATATATATATGGATTTTCTATTTTGAGAAAATAGAAAAATAAGGTGGAAAATGGGAAGATATTTATGGAATGGGCGAAGCATGGCTTTTACATTATTTTATTGGTTTGCTATCACTATTGAAGCATGGTTGTTATTTGTTATTGGATAATATTACATGCTTCAATAAGTGAGTAGAGTTGAGCCATTCTTCACTTGGCTTTGAAAAAACCTAAATTCATTTTTCTTTAGCTCTCTCCATTTTCTTCTTCTTCTTCCTCCAAGCCCTAACTCTCACATGAGTTGTGAATTCTAGGGCTTTAGAGAATTCTAAGTGAGTTAAAAACCCTACTTCATCATTCTACTCTAAATTAGCCATTTAGATTAGGGTGTTTCCTTCACTAATGCATGATTGGTGAAAAGGTGGCTTGACCTAGAGAAGCTTCAAGATGGATCATCTTCGGCCTCGAAGATCGCGAGGCAAGCTTGTTCATTTCTTCAAGTGGGGCTAAGAGAAGTCGTAGGGACTACTACTTGGAGCTTTAGAAGGGAAAGACTTGCTCTATAAAGATTGTAGTCTCCATCACTTAGAGTAAAACTTGTTTTATTCATGCTTAAACCCTAATACTCTAGTTAGATTCTAGGTTAGTGTAGCTTAGCACCCAGTAATTTTTAAAATTGCATGCTTGATGCCGGTAAAAACCTAGTGGTGGTGTTAAGGCACACTTTCAGATGTGATCAATGTAGCAGACTTTATCGGATTCCCCATCATCTATGAGGGGTTTTTTATTGTGGGGACGCTCTTTCCTGCAGGCGCAAGCCCCTGCAGTTAATTACGTTATCGCGTTGCGATAACCACTTTCTCCTGTTCCAGTAGTTCACTTCGTATCGTATGTTATTTTGTTTGTTTTGGTTGCCCATGGATTGTATACGGAGACTAGTTTGTGTCGTCGCCCGTAGGGCACGGATTAGTCTAACTCCGTATATTTTAGATTTGGGTTTGGGTCAAGGATTGTCTTGACAGGGTCCACGTTAGTAGCTTGGTTTTCCAACGGGATTGAATTTAGGACGCAGGTCTCATATAAATGAGGTCCACCAGTTCATGGGATATTTGGATTTGATCTAAGGAACGTTAGCCATATTTAAGACTAAGATTAACTTAGAAACAAATGAGCATATTGGCCCAATTATTTCAGCTTAAGGATATCACGATCCAACATTTCCTGTTTGGGACGAATGTTAGTTTAAGAACGTTTCGGTCCATTATCGCCGTGTTTGGGGTAATGTGCTAGTTTAGGGATATCTCGGTCTATTATCGCCATATTTGAGGCGAATATTAGTTTAAGGACATCTTGATCTAACATTCATCTTGCGCACACGTGTATTTGTTACGTGGCGAAGTGAACGATGGTAATATAGAATGCCCCTAATTTGGGATGTGGTCTGATTTGAGGTGTGCACATCAATTTGGAAGTGCATCAATGTAGGATGAAAGGAGTTGTTGGTTGTCAGGACCCGCAACCTTTCTGAAGACGCTGAGAAATTACAACGACATATATCAAAGATGTGAAGAGATATACCCTTGAATCAAATCCCGTATTTAAGGGAAAGATCATGATGGATCATCTAAGAATTATTAGCCTTATTTGAGACTAAGATTAATTTAAAAGGTATTGGATGAAGATCGTTGGTCATGTATGAGACTAAGATCGGTTTGGATATCAATTTGGATATCACGAACATAAGTTTAGCCGATTTAGGCTAAGATTGGGTTTGTGTAAAACCCAACAGTGCTAAACACTCAGTTGCATATAACGCTCACGTATGTTTCACGTGAGACGTTGAAATAATGGTAAGCACTAGTCTTTTGTTGCGCTCACGTGTATTTTGTATGAGGCGCTGAGCGTCTGGCGCTCACGTGTGTTTCGCGTGAGGCGCTGCACTAGTGCTAAGCACTAAACTTTTCTGTTTTCTGGCGCTTACGTGTATTTCACATGAGGCGCTGAGCGTCTGGCGCTCACGTGTGTTTCACATGAGGCGCTAAATTATTGACTTCTTTTGAGTGCTCACGTGTGTTTCATATGAGGCGCTAAGTTTTTTTTAGAGATTTAATCTCTGCTGATGTTTTTTAAAGAACTTAAATCTCTGTTAATGGTATTTTGACTATTAACAATCACCAAGATCACTATTTTGAGGATCTTGGATCGGGTTCTAAGTTCATGATTTGAAGGAACTAAGTTCCTGGAGTATTATGGACTCCATCTTCTTTCTTTTCAATTTTGTTTTTTCCTGAATTTTTGATTCTCAAGAACAAAATCTTCCCGATGAGAATTAAATTCTCAACTTGTGGGAAACTTGTCTTGTGGATCTCAGATCCAAAGAAAGAACTAAGATTTTTTTTAAAAGGGTAAACCCTTAGATATGATATGATAGGTAAAAGAGATATTTTGATCTCTGCCTTTTTCTTTATAGGGTTTTGAGAGGAAGATGATCTTTCTTCTTTTTTTGAGAATTAAATTCTCTGTTGTTTGTGGAACCTTTTGGAGAGCCTTCTATATTTTTACATAAGCTTATGAGAGGTCTCCTCTCTTTTTTATATTCAGGACTCCCTCCTTTTTTTATATCGAGTCATTCCTTCTCTTTTCATCTCTTTACTCTTATTTATAGAAGAGAACAAAGAATCAATTTGTTGCGAAAATCTCTCATTGAGATAATAATTGATTTCATAATCAATCCAATTGATCTTTTAGATCAACCGGTGAATTTTATTTACCGTTGGATTAATAATCCAATCACTCTCTGTTTAACAGAAAAGATTTCTTGTTTGTTTTAATAAAATTAAAAAAATATATTCCTAAGATAGAATTTTATTCTACCACAAGATTAAGAAGATATTTTCCTAATATAGAATTTTATTCTATCTAATAGAGAATATCATTCTTGTTTGTTCATCAAGATTAGGAAAATATTTTCCTGGGATAGAATTTTATTCTATCAGATGATCGATAGGTGATTTTATAATCACCGTTGGATTTTTGATTCAAGAGTCCTCTGTTTAACAGAGAAGATCTTTCTAATTTGAGAAAGATCGGGGAAATATTTTCCACATAGAATTTAATTCTATCAGATGGTTTAATTGGTGATATTTTATCACAATTGGATTTTAAATCTAAAATTCTCTATTAGAGAAGGATCTTTCCATATTAGAAAAATATTTCTCAAATAGAATTTAATTCTATCACATAGAATTTAATTCTATCACATAGTTTAATTGGTGATATTTTATCACTATTGGATTTTAAATCCAAGATTCTATATTAAAGACGATCTTTCCATATTAGAAAGATCAGGGAAAACATTTCCGAAATAGAATTTAATTCTATCATATAGAGTTTAATTCTGTCGGATGGGAGCATTTTAAATTGGGGCGCTCACATGCTTTGCATGTGAGCGTTGTCAAAGAATGCGACAAAAGAATTCACGTGTTTAACACGTGACCCCTTGTGTGGATTTTAACCTGTTTATTTTTAGCGCTCATATGTTTTGCATATGAGCGCTCACGTGTTTCACACGTGAGGCTTGTTTGGCCTTCGGTTATTTATGTTCCGCGCTTATATGCTTTGCATATGAGTGCTCATGTGTTTAACATGTGAGGCCTGTTTGGCCTTTTTGTTATTTGCTTTCAGCGCCTATATACTTTGCATATAAGCACTCACGTGTTTAACACGTAATGCCAAACTGTAGGAATTCTTTTCCTCTTTCTCCTCCTTTTTTTTATAAGGGAACAAATAGTTCTTAACCAAAAAATTTGGCGGGAACAGACATAAGTACATGTTAGTTTTTATACCTGAAATCGTCATTTGTCTCGTGTAACTTTCCACTATACTTAGATTACTACCCTACCACGGCTCAACATAGTCGTGCAACCAGATTTTAGTTAGGTACAGTTCCGAGCCACATAGAGGTAGTGAGCGATTATTGGGGATTCGTCTCTTCCGGTATAGGGAGTCGATATCGCACTGTGTTTGGTTGGCTAGCACCATAAGACCTTGGTCAAGACAGTTGGGATTTACTGATAGTTAAATCAATAGTTTCCCGGATTGGACCTGAGCCACATCGGCACGAATTATCGGGTTGTTAGGGTCTGACGTTTACCACCCGCTAGATCCGGTATGTAATACTCTTAGACGAAGAGACTAAGTTGTACGAAGATTGTCGCAGATAGGCTCGGTAGGGGTTCGGATGAGTTTGCTCGTCGACCTTCCTTTTCGACAGGTACCCGGGTAGCCGTTACGTACAGCTAGTCCGCTGACGTGCTTATGGTTATGGATTTATCCAGTAACTCACTGCCGGCGTATAATCGAGTCTTTAGAGTCGCACACATAGGGTTTCCCTGGTTCAAACGAATGATTGGGTTTCACACGTGAGTCTGTAGTAGCCATATTTTGATACGTGTAGGGTTCCGATCGAATGATTATCCTAACTATCCGGACTTTCGATCGAACGGTTGATAATACTAGCCGGATTAGAATTGAGCCGGATTATTAAATTAGGTATTGATTTAATAATTTACGTATATATATTTCGATATATATATATATATATATATATATATATATATATATATATATTCTAGTATTATATTTTTTTAATTATTTCACCTCTCCAGGTATTCGTATTTTGATATGAATACGAGTATGTATATACGGTAAAGTGTATTTCGTATTTATACGAAAAACATTCTAAAAGGAGGACACCTCATTTCCTTTGTTTTTCATTTCTAGAAATTAGAAATGAGGTGGAGGGGTGAGGTGGCATGAGAATGATGTGAGGTATGGATGAATATAATTTATTTATCTACACTATTCAAGTATGGTTAGTTTTTAATATTGCAAAATATTATTTAAGAAAACCATGCTAGCATTATTATTGTGAGATGAGACTTATTTATTTTCACCATTCTCTTTCTCTCTCCTTTCTTGAGCTCCTTTTTCCTTTTCATCCATACACTCTCATGAGTTGAGAATTAAGGATGAAGTGAGGTAGGAAAAATACTATAAGAACTCACTACATCACTAACATCCTACTTTAGTAAGCTAGGACTTTTAGTTGCTCCACTTGATTTTTAGTGTGGAGCTAAAACCATGAACCACATCTCTCGAGTGGATCATTTTTTACGAAGGAGACCGGCGGTCAAGCTTGATCACGGAGACCCTATGGAGTTAAGAAAGAGGGTAAAAGACCGAAGAACACGAATTTTTTGGTATAACACTTCTATTATAGTAGTTAAAACTCTTTCTTTGTGTCTAGTTTAAATGTTTGGATTTGGTTTTAGATTTTGTAGTTTCTAGCGCCTCTAGAATTTTTTGTTCTTCATTCAGCATAAGCCACAATTATGACGGATAAGATGCTAGGAACCCCAACATGCTCGTCATTGGGTTAAAGGCGGAGAGCAAGTTTTTGGTGGAAAAGTTTTTGTTTCCCATAGACGGCGTCAACTGATAGAGATCGGAATCTCCCTCAGATGTTGTCATCTATCGATCTGATAGCGAGCGAGGTGAAAAGCTAAGATTTTGAGAGAGTATGGATTTCAATAGGATTGTTGGTCGGTGTTGTCACCGAGCTATCTGCAAAAGAAATCCCGGGATAGGAAACCACTTTAGGACCCTCCGACGATCAAGTTAGAACTGAGAAATATTTGGGCAGAGTAGCAGCGTATTGAATTGCCTTGTCTGAATCGTCTGGAGGAGGGGTTTATATAGGGGTTGCATGGAGCAAGCCGTTGCGAGATCATCGCCGTCAGTTCCGCCCACGCATCACATTCGCATTAATGGTGAGATGCGCTCGCCTGAAACACGAGACGTGGGGTGCTTGACTTCGTCATGGCGGGAGATGCGGAGCCGTTACGAAGGAGCTGTTATAAGGGAGCTCGGTAAAAGGGAAGTTGAGGAAGCTCAGTTCGAGAAAACTCGAGCTTTGCGCTACCGATCCCGAATTGGTCAGGGCGGCAAGGAAGCTGAGAAAGCTCAGCTCTAGAATAGCTCGAAAAAGAGCTGTTGACCAGTGGTTGGTCGAAGAGGGAATGCACCCAGGGGGAGGTCCCGGGAGGTCGGAACCTATTCCTTGGACTAAGCCTCGAAGGTGAGATACCGAAAAATGTTCCCTTCGCATTATACTTATTCCAGTTCAGCAGTCTCCAGGAATCTAGTTGGCATATATGAGTGGCATGTCATTTGCTACGTTCCGTGATACGGGGAATCCCCACTTACGAGTATCATCAACATTCAATGACTAGTTAACTATTCGGTTGAGCTCCAATTAACCACCGGACAGGAAGCACCATCATCAACTTTTCCTAATCTTACATGACTTTAAACTGAGAATAATTGCATCGAGAATAAATGAGGTTAACCGAAAGCGGTTAGCTATTGACAACATGTTCCTTAATTTATATGCATGGAAAGAACCAGGTTACCTATTGACAACATGTTCCTTAATTTATACGCGTGGAAAGAATCGGTTTAAAACCGCAACACAGGCCAAACTTTGGGGCATCATACAACATTTTACCATAAAATAAGGGGTGTTTTGTGCAATGCATATTTGATGAATAAAACAGTAAAAATAAGAAGTTAGTTGGTTGAGGTATTCTACGAAGGAAAGAAGCATCTCTTACCATCAACTACCTACCACTGACAGGTCCATCCCATCTTTCTCCACCGCTTAATAACCTCAAAAAGTTCTCTCCTTTTTAATTTGCTAGGGTTAGGGTTTGTTGCTCAAAGCATTTCTTTTTCGTTTTCGGAAAGCTCCGGCAGAGCTTAGATCGGATCCCAAATCACCAAACCCCTTCCAAATCTTTGCCTCAATTGGAAAATGTGTCTGCAGCCTCCAGTGTCTCCGCTCTCGGACCCACTCTCCCCCTCGGTTGGTGGGTTGCAAGATTAGGGTTTTATATGGAGAGGGGGGAGATTTTGAGACTTGGGGTCTTGTTCAAGATCTTTAGCTCAAAGGTAAGCTAGGGTTAAGCATGAGGGAATGTGGTTTGGTTTTGTGTTTTTTGTTTTTTGTTTTTTGTTTGAAAATGTGGTCTTGATTTGGTGTCAAAGATGTGATTTTTTTGGGGGGAGTTTGATGTTATGATTTTGATTTATGTGGAAAAAGGTGGAATCTTTTTGGGGACTTTAGGTTTTTGTGGGTATGTTTTGATATGAGAAAATTTGGATTCTAGGTTCTCTCAGTTGGCTGTGGTTTTTATTTGTTGGGAAGAAACTGGATTAGAAAAGGTTGTTGCTTTTTAAATTTTAATTAGTATGTTTTAATATAGATCGTATCTTTAGATTCTGAAAGGAAATGAATGATGAAATGGCATTCTTCTTTTTCTTCTTCTCTTCTTCTTCTTCTTCTTCTTCTTCTTCCCCCTTTGCATGAAGCAATTTTAACTTTTAACTAGGAGTTTGATGTTATGATTTTATTTTTTGTTTAACAGGATTGAGAAATATGTCATCCTCTGGAAATTCTCTCAACCAACAATTATCCCAAAAAACAGATGTTTTCGGTCTTAAGCTTTGGGTTCTTATCGGAATAGCTGTTGGAGTCTTAATTTCATGCGTTCTTGCAATACTAGTTCTATGCCTTGCTCTTCGGAGCCGGAAGAGATTAAGAAGTTCTTCAAGCCATCTCCCTATCACCCGTATTCCGCCTGTGTCAAAGGAAATCAAGGAGGTCAGAATAGAGCAAGCTTCAACAACAAATTCTGTTGCACGAGATCAATCAAGCAAAAAAGACTCAGATAAGGTAAAACTTCAGAGACATGGAGATGATAACGGTTATTCGAGCTCGTTTCATTATATGGAGAGGAACGGTAGCTCAAAATCTAATGAAGAAGGGGGTTCAGCGAATTATATGGTTCATAGGCCATCTGATTCTTATTCTATAGCCGCACCTTCGCCTTTAACGGGTCTCCCCGAGTTTTCTCACCTTGGCTGGGGTCATTGGTTTACTTTAAGAGACTTAGAACTTGCAACCGATCGTTTCGCAAAGGAGAATGTTATAGGGGAGGGTGGTTATGGGGTTGTTTATCGAGGATATCTAGTGAATGGAAGTCCTGTAGCTATTAAAAAGCTTCTCAACAATTTGTAAGTTTATGACAGATTTATTATTTTAGTGTATGTTGTTGTTATGTTATAATCGTGTTTCTTTGTATTGTTTTGGTTTTTAGAGGGCAAGCAGAGAAGGAATTCAGGGTGGAAGTCGAGGCTATTGGACATGTTCGTCACAAGAACCTAGTTCGGCTTCTAGGATATTGTGTCGAGGGTACCCAAAGGTAAGCTTTCTTCTTAGACCCTTTCTGTTTTGTATCAATACCACCAACATCACTTAAAAATCTTGTTCAAATACCAATTGGCGTGTTCTCCTTAATACATTATTATTAAACATCTCTAGAGAAGTTATATAAGATGAAATTTGTTTGTAGCCTTTCCGTTCTTGTGAGAATTAATAGGTTTATTGTATCTCTGAATATTAAGGATGCTGGTGTATGAATATGTCAACAACGGAAATCTGGAACAATGGCTTCATGGAGCTATGCGCCAACAAGGTTCGCTTACATGGGAGGTTCGTTTAAAGATTCTTCTTGGCACAGCCAAAGCGTAAGTCATCATTTACAGAAGAAGCATTTTGCCATTTAATTGTTATAATAGTATATATGCATCATGATTAATGTTTCTGTACTGCACAGCGAAACCAGCCACAAATATATATCAATTCTCATCACTATATAATATATGATATACCCAACTACCGATTCTCGCAATTTACTCACCGTCGAACTCTTCGAATGCTCGTCTTTATTTAGACTGTAATTTGATCTGTATCTGATCATGATGCACTTCTTACAGGCTTGCTTATTTACACGAGGCCATTGAACCAAAAGTGGTTCATCGAGATATCAAATCAAGTAACATATTGATTGATAATGATTTTGATGCCAAAGTTTCTGATTTTGGTTTAGCCAAGCTGCTGGGTGCCGGAAAAAGCCATATCACCACACGAGTCATGGGAACATTTGGGTAGGACTCTTCTAAGTTTACGAGTAATATGTGCACCATTGCATTATTGGTTTCCCAATTGTAATCAAGAGATTCTAACACAAATCAGATGCCTGTAATCAAGTATTCTTCATAGTATGTATATTCTTTAATTTTTGCAGTTATGTGGCACCGGAATACGCAAATACTGGACTTTTGAACGAAAAGAGTGACATCTATAGCTTTGGGGTTGTAATTTTGGAGGCTATCACTGGAAGAGATCCTGTGGATTATGGCCAACCTGCAAATGAGGTATGCAAATGATCTAGAGAGCGAATGGGGGACTTTAGCTACTAGCGAATAATACTTTTGATTACATTGTATGAATGATACATAACCGAGAACCCCCACCCCCACCCCCACCCCCCAACAGCATGACACTTACAATTATACACAAACTTTCTTTCCCATTTCAGTTATCTATTCACTTATTTAGTCTTCACTCACACAACTGTCTCTGCCAATTTATTGGATTATTTTCACTCGCATTAATATCTTAGAAGTTCGTTTTCCTTATCTTTTCTTATTTTCTGTAGCAAAATTCTTTGATGCTTATGATAAGACATTAGTATATGGTTTATTTGTTATTCTATTTTTATCATTTGTTTGACTGCTGTAGATTATGCCGAGTATAGGTAAATCTAGTGGATTGGCTTAAAATGATGGTTGGAAGCCGGCGCTCGGAAGAAGTGGTTGATCCCAGCATAGAAACAAAACCGTCTACGCGAGCTCTCAAGCGAGCCCTGTTAACAGCTTTGAGGTGTGTGGATCCTGACTCTGAGAAAAGACCAAAGATGAGTCAAGTTGTTCGCATGCTGGAATCTGATGAACCTATGCCTCGTGAGGTATCACTTATAACCTCTCATATGTTGTTGATATTTTATTAAACCTTCGATCTGGCAGTTTACAAGCCATAAATAGATCTGCAACTTGATCATTCCAGATAAAGGCATAGCCATATGACCCCATTACTGTTCGAATTCTTCAATCAACTCTCTATATATTTAACAAAGAACCTCTGATTTGGAAAAGCTAACACTGATGTATCGAACCAATTGGGCATTAGCTCATGCATACAACTTTTCTCTCGAAAGTCAGAGACTGTTGGTTCAATTGCCGAAGAGGTTGCATTCAAAAAATAACATTAGGTATCGATCGGTTTAGGGTTCCTAAATTAAGGAACTATTAGATATGTACATTGTTTTCGTCAAGCAATTATGGACAGTTTTGGTCAGGGTACATACAGTGTTTGCATAGTGTTTAAGCTCATAAATATCTTTACTAGCCAGATAAAGTATTTGACTGAAAATATGAAATAAGAAAGGTGACCTACAGCTTGAGGCTCTGAACCAATAAAAATATGAAAAATATGAGATAAAATTCTTTACCATGTCTTGTTAGTGAAATGATTTCAAACTAATGAACCTTTAAGGCTCTCAAGTCCTTTCATATTGGTTACTTAGAAAGACAAAGTGTGTGCTTTGTTAAGTTATTACAGGATGTCCTAACCATATATATCTTTACTAAAACTGTTGCCTTTTGCTTGCAGGATCGAAGGAATCGTCGGAACCATGGTGGGAGCACAGAAACCGAGTCCCAAAAGGAAAACTCGGACACAGACAAAAGTGACAACCCCGATTCTAAGCCTAACAACATGAGGAACAGACCATAATGGCAACTGATCTCCATATATCTTTCCAAGTATAATCCCACACATTCTTTAGTTTGGTCCTGCTGCTTCCTTTGGTCCTTGAAGATTCCTCAGGATCAAGATTAATGGAGGCCGGAAAAATCTTTGTATACTATTTTTTGTTGTTGCGAAGGGATTGTATTAGTGTGTATACCTATGGTGTGTCTATCAGGAGTGTTTTAAATATGTACAGGCTTTCTGCTCTCAGGGTTGAAATTGTTGTAATTTTTCCCTGCATCATATATGTATGTTAGTGTTACTTTTCTTGCGACCGATGAAATAACCGGAGAGATTGTACCCTGCTGCCAAAGGATATGGTGGACAATCCAAAAGTGAAGTTCATTATGCAAATTGCAAATCATCAATGACCGATAAATGCTAGTGATTGATTTTATTTCATATTTGCCTTGCTAGATTGACTGGGGAAATGGATTTTTCCAAGTAAAAGCTTGTATTTATTTGTTTTAAGGTGATGTGCTGTGATCACAAATATATAGGGGATTGATCATCCACTTGAATTGCTAAAGAACAAAGCAAAAAAAAGAGCTCAAGGTAGGAAGACCTATAATCTACACATCAAGAATGAAACATTTGAGTTTTTACTCACTTTTGTTCAGATTACAGAATTCGGAACCAAACTGAAACACAAAAGCTTTTACGGAAATGCCAAACCATCAAAAGAAAAGGATCAAGAAACAGAGAATTCTCTTGACAAAGTTTCATTTATATTAACAAGAAAACAATCTCTTATAGAGGAATATATTTCAAAACATAAAATAGAATTTCAAACTTTCGAAGCATCATTGATCTACAACTAGCAGCAAACATGCTCTCAAGCCCCAGTTATGCTAATGCGAGCAATGAACAAGAATGAAATGAAGTATTTCATAGGCCAGGGGTTTCACCGGGAGGGCCGGCCCGAGAATTCAGTAGAGGCTGGAGTGCTTTCACAACGATGCTCATGTTTGGTCGGAAATCTGATTCATACTGCACGCACAAAGCAGCCACCGCAGCCAACTGTTGCAAGTAAAATTTACAGTAGTTAGAAGAAAGCTGGACAAATTGCTCGTGAGGGAGGCGCCGCCCGCGCGGGGGGGGGGGAGGGGGGGGGGAGATAAAGTAAAATCAATATATGTGCTTCACCTCAATATTCATTAAGACCATTTGGTTGCACAAGCATGGCAGAAACAAACCAGTCGAGAAATTTTTTTTTTAGTGAACCCATGAGAGAAAGTAGTTCTCAATGCTAGACTACAGTTTTATTGGGGTGCCGAGTGATAGGAGCCTGTAACCTGACACTAGCATCACTAAACTACTATCAAGACGCAAGCATGTCCCTTGATCAAGGCCCTTGGACATATTGAAGGACATAAGATATGCACCCTGCTGAGGTTACAACTTAGCATAAAGTGTTCTACAAAGGTTGGAAGCCTGGAACTGCTATTATACAACTGTTCACCATCGACCCAAAATGACATTAACATAGTGTTTTTGTCTTTGCAATTAGAATGGGAGGAGGTACTACTTGTTGAGAATGTAGATAACATTTAGTCCCACATCAGGAAAATCGTGGATGCATATGGGTATAAGATATAAGATGAGATGAACCTCCATAAGGCTTGAGTTTCTTGGATGGAGTCCCGCTGTATTAAAAGCCCATGTGCATCCATGTGTGGGCTCTATATGGTATCAGAGCTCACGTTCGGGTGTTTGTTTGTCCACGTGCAATCTTTTAGATGGAGTCCCGCTATATTAAAAGCCCATGTGCATCCATGTATGTATCAGACCTCGGTTGTTTGTTTGTCCACGTTGCACATGAGGTTTGCGCCATCGTTGCACGTGAGTCCTCTTTGGTCCCTCGTGAGAGGGAGTGTTGAGAATGTAAAGCTCGTGTGTGTCCTTATATAAATAAATATATAATCGGTCCCTCTCAGTCGTGTCTATTAAACTTAATACTACCAAACTAACCAACCAAACCATATCAATCGGTCCCTCTCAGTCGTGTCTATTAAACTTAATACTACCAAACTAACCAACCAAACCATATCAAACTATCAGAACTTGTAAATAATTACCATAAAACATTTCTGTTCGTTAAACAACTAGATATAAATGACAATAAAGGACAGGTGCCAGACAAAAAGGAACACCATGTGTGAAATGCACAAGCTAAAATAATCAAGGCTAATTGAAAACTCATAAATTTACCTTTGCGACAGCCTTGGGAGGGTACTCCCCATTTAGCCTTGCGTCAACACATTGCCTTACCTTGTCTTCACTAAGCCGAGGTGTTGCCTGGACATATTAATTACATGTGAGATACAAAAATATTTTGCGCACTCGATAAATAAGGTTAAAGAATAAGACCATGCAAATTTAAGTTCAAAAAAGTCATTAAAGAATAATAAGCATGTACCCATGTGACAAGGCTCTGTTGGCCTCGTGGCAATGTATGATCCACAGGTTTACGACCGGTCAAGAGCTCCAAAAGTACAACACCAAAGCTATAAACATCACTCTTAGAACTAAGCTGTCCAGTCATTGCATACCTGCCATGTGAAGGAAACTTAAGTCAAAGGTATTATAATGGACAATAGACGAAAAACTATGGCATGACAAAACATAAAATCTATGATCCCAAAAGAGATGAGATATTTCACTCGAGAATGAGAAATAAACTTACTCGGGAGCATGATAACCAAAGGTTCCAAGAACACGTGTAGAATGAAGACGTGCTGCATTATCAGGAGCTTGGTTTGACAGGTCAAAGTCAGCTATTTTCGCTACATCATCATCGAAGAGTAGTACATTGCTGGACTTAATGTCACGGTGTATAATACGAGGTTGAGCTTTCTCATGTAGGTATTCAAGTCCCTTTGCAGCCCCTACAGCGATTTTCACTCTCTGCAGCCATGACAAAACTGGACCTGGCTGTGCACCCTTGACGCCCTTTCTCCCTGTAATAACAAGTAATCATCATGTTATTTCTGTTAGTAAACAGATCTCAAACTTGCTTAATTTTACAGAATGTATCCTTGTATTGTTTGCCATGTTAACTAAAATTAGATGTTATAAATCGAGGAAAGTCCTAAAATAAATGGACTTGGTACCTCCATCATTCCATGATCTTCTATCTAAATTCTATATTAAGGAAATTTAAGGTGAATATAATGTGGAGTAACCAAAATCATACCCTCAGGCAGTCTTGTTGTACCAGTTTCCGTTAAACTCCTCTAAAACTCGGTTTGGGCCCAGAAAACTCAAGTCTTATGGAGGTTTCTCGCACATGGATGCATATAGGCTTTTAATATAGTAGGACTCCATCTAAAAGACTCAAGCCTTATCGAGGTTTTGTCCCATCTTATATCTTATACCTATATCCATCCCACAATTTTCCTGATGTGGGACTATGTTATCCACATTCTCAGCATTTCCAATCAAAAAATGATATCTCATTATGACTTTCGTTCATCAACAGTAATGCCTTACCATGTAGAATATCATGAAGAGATCCCATGGTTGCAAACTCATAAGCGAGAAGGCGAAGCGTTCCATCAATACAGTAACCAAGGAGCTCAACAACGTTGTCATGTTTCAGCCTCGACACCATGGACACCTGTAACAACTTACATCAGGGATCAATAAATCAAAAGCAAAAGCAATCATAATCAAAAGCAAAATCAGCTTCCACACCTGTGCCTGAAATTCTTGGTCTGGTTGCTTACTGGCATCTAATTTTTTAATAGCTGTAGCTCTCCCACTTTTTAAAACGCCATAATAAACTCTACCATAAGAACCCTCTCCAATCAAAGCACTGGTTCCAAAATTGTCTGTTATTTCCCTCAACTCTTCAACAGAAATTGCAGGAACTGCGATAGGCTGCACTCTAACGGGCTGAATGCCCCTGGAAGCAGAATCTGAGGCACGATATGAACCGTCATTCCCTGTGATATCCCCCCCACCCCACCCAAAAACCATGATTACATGTCAGATTAGAAACTGAAAATACGGATGTTGACTGGAATAGTGTTTGGGAAAATATTACATTTGAAGGTAATATATAAATTTGGGACCCTGGTGCAGAATATGAACATAAAATAGACTCAAGCCAGCCAACCAATTAAAATAAAGAAATGGGAAGCGCATGTGAACTGCAAGAAGCCTGACATCTTTCAAACCAAAAGAGAGGAATATTTTTTATAAGAAAGGCTGTTACACAAATAACTATGCCAAAGCAATTGAGAATATTTCTTGATCAATATGGCTGCAGCTCGTTGTCCATACATGTAACTAGCAGTTTCGGTTAAGAATACCGAACGGTCTCAAGAAGGTCTCCAGGCTAACTTCGAAGAATATCATTTTGTTCTAAGAAAAGCATAAAATTATACATTCAGCTTAAACCAATGCCTAGCTTCATTGACACTCGGTTGCATGCTGCAATTTAGAACATAAAAAGCCATCTCAATCATGATCATCTATACTAACGAACCAAACTATTATATTTGATTTGATCTGTTCTGAATTCTGATTACTAAATAGAACCATGATGGTCAAAGGTCAAAGAAGTTAACAATTAATGATGGCAAAAATTGAATATAACATTATCTAATATTACCTGCTGAATGGTGTGTAGTGAAAGGCCTTCCTGTATCAATAGATTGATGAATGTTTTCTTCTCCACAGCATCCAAAGCAAGACATGATGCCTTTCCTCAAAGAAGCTCGTCTCTAAGACAATAGCCTTGCTAGTTACAACCTAAGAATATGACGCTGAAGAGAACAAATGAGAATGCAACAGAGTCAATACTAATTATATACAGCACGTTGATACACATATAACAAACTCCAACTCCACAGTAGAAGAAAAGCAAGCTTTACAATATAACCACACCCAACCAGAGTAGTGTAAGTGAAATATGCTGATCATATAAGCTCAAAAGGTATCAGACCCTATAATATTCTGGTAACTATTTGTAGGGGCTGAGGGTGGCCCGGGTGGGCACCAAGCATCCTCAAAATCCTTGTAACCCCTTGGTCCCATATCAAGCTTCCTAGTAAAAAGATTTCATATACTGGCCTCTTGTCTTTGGAGTTAAAAATGAAATTGATGGGCCTCCTGAACCCAAATCTTTATTAAGAGGTGTTAGTTATTGTTATTAATTCATGGGTTTCTTTAGGGAATCTAAATAACTTAAATAAAATAAGATTATTTTTTAAATCATTGATTGTCTTTCTTCGTGTAGTTATAGGTAAAAAAAATTCAGTTTCCATTTTATAGTTTTAAATATGTGGATAACCAGGCTTATATATTTATAACAAAATAAATTAAAAAAATAAATACGGTTATATTTCAGGAGATTGCACCAAGCTTTTAACATTCTTAGATAAATATTATAAGTTATGTGATGAATAACTACCATAAACCAAGTAAATTGCACATAAATACAATAACGTAGTGCTAGCTAATTTTCAACTATATGTCGACTTCATCCAGAGTCATTTATATGCCTCTTCATTTTATAGCAACTATGGCATTTGACATTTACTTGAAAATTGTTGGGAGTTCATGATTTTTGTAGTAAATTATTAAGTTTATGGCATTTATCTACAAATGTTGAAATATGTTGGACTTTGAATTAAATTTTGGCACTAAAAATAATTATTTACACATAATCTTTTGCTTCCCCATGAAAAAATTCTGGCTTCTCCACTGTACATAGGTACAATGTGCAAGTAATAGATTCTATATTTCATAGAATCATTCATCCTCCCTCCTCTCTCATCTCAAGAGTGGAGACCATATTGATGGCCAAAAATACTCAACGACTGATTAGTTTTCTCATTAGGCAAAATTCTTCATGGTGGTTGTAACGTGATTGATGAGGATGCTTGAGAGAAGCTGGGGTCAAACGTGGAGAAGTGCCTATTGAGTAGTATGTGCGACTGTAAAGGGCTAATGAAGTTGAAGGAAAGTGACTAGTTCAATTGTGGCTCCGCATGAAGCGGAAGTAGAAATTCTGAGATGAGTGTGACACAGCCCATAAGAGTTAACATGTGAAACCAGTGTATCTGCGATGATTTACTTTTTCATTTGCTTTCATTTGCTTCTTTAAGTAGGTGTCAATAACAAGATATCTGTCGCATGAATGATTATGAACACAAATAAGCGAAAAAGTCGGACATATATGAGACTGTTAAGATATATTCGAAGATTGCTACTTTCACCAATAAACGCATAGGGTCACAGGGCCGAATGATCTATTAGCTTTTCTTCCCCTTGTCCAAAATCAAAGTATTTGCTCACACTCATTCGACTAAATTAACCATCGAAATCAAATCGCATGAAGCTCAATTGAAGGAAAATGCAAACGCGACTCCACTCTAACCTAACTTGTTGATTACTTACTAACTTCGTCTGTAAAAACGGCAACTTTATCGACAAAGTTCCCTCTTTTAACAAGTGATCACCTCTCACCATTTCTGAAGCACAAATTGACTGAGATCACAACAATCAATTTCACAAACGTGATTCTACTAGGGTTTCGACCGTATCAATCATCAAAAAACACGAGATCAGCAGAGATGGATCCACTCAAAAATTTTAGGGCATGCGAACTGAAAATCAAAATCAAACAAAAGATTTAAAAGGCTTTACCTTGGATCGCAGGATCGGCGCAGGAAAGCACGGAGGGGCGCAGGTTATCGGCGTGCGCCGGAGAGAGAGGAGGGAGACGGTAAATCTCCTTTGTCCTCTCCTGGACTAAAGAGCTCAAGACTCGTGAGCGTCGCTCTCGTCACCGCAGGTAAGCACACCAACCTCTAACCCAACCCTGTTCGTACGGCAAAAGGTTGACCGAGCTTTGACTGTCGGTAACCTCACCGGGCGCGTAGCGGACCGCTGCCCGTTTTCTCTCTGGGTCGGGGAATTACGCGGGGCGTTGACGAATAACCAACGACCCGCATTCCATTCGCACCCGAGGTGTTCACCCAGTCGCTGACAGGTAGGGCCCGCGCGCACGTGGTCCCGCTGCCAGGAGCGGCATTAGCTCAGCTAATCAAATACCTTTTGATTAATGCTGCTGCGGCCACTTTTTCCCACACGGCGAGGATTAACTTGTGCTAATAAGAGATTTGGCCATTTATGATTTTCATTGGTCCAACTACGCGTTTTTTTCCCCTCTTTTTATTTATTGGACTGTTTTCCCCCTTTATTTATTTATTGATTTCTTGTTTGTTGATTTCTTGTTTATGGACCCTATTGGGTTCGGTTGTGGGTTTACCAAGCTCGAAATTTTGGGGCAAATAGGAGTATTGGGATGGGACCTGATGGAGGTCTGGATCTCCTTCAGATGTTATCTTCCGTTGATCTCTTCGCGTGTTGGCGGACGGCTGAAATTGACTTGGAGGATTGTCTCCTGGAACGTGTGGATCTCAATGGATTTGAGGTGGTTATGGCCGAGCTACCTGCAAAGAAGTCCCGGGGTGGTTGTGCCACCGAGGACCCTCCGACGATTAAGCGAGGTGGGATATTTTGGCAGAGTAACGGCCTAGTGGAGTAAGAATGGCTTACCTGAATCGTCTGAGAGAGTGGTTTATATAGCGGCAGTAATGGGCAGGCGGACTCGAGAATCACGCCGGCCATTTCGCCCCTGGCGTCATGTCCGCGTGATAGGCGGGATCCCGCATTAATGACGAGACATGCTCGTTAATGGGGGATCGTGATGGCGTGGAACGCGGGATAGTGGACGGCGGATATCTCGCGCATGACGAGATTCGCGGAGCCGTGGCGAACGCGCCTGTGATCAGCGCTGCGGGTCGGTCGGTGAGACCAAGAAAGACGAGCTCGGCGGGAGGCTCGGGCACGAGCGGGAGGCCGGGGCATCTTAGTTCTTTGATAGCTCGGAGGCGAGCTAGTGGGTGGTCTGGAAGGCCACCGAAAGTCGGGAGAATCCTCGGACCGGAGGCCCGAGGTGTGATTCCAACCGAAGTTACTGATCTTCTCTTGTAAGTTCTGGGACACGTCATCTGCAACGTGTCAGCATCTGGAGAGTCACCGATATCGACCCTTATCATTAGCTCCCCACTCTCGTCGTGGTCTGACCGATCATTCAAGGTGAGCTCTCATTCGAAAATATCGTCGGCGCGCATTCCCGGGCAGAGAGTAGTATTTTCTTGATGACGTCAGCGGATCAGGGGAGAGAGCTCGCATTAAAGGGATGTGATTGATGTGGAATTTGCGTGCGTGCGTTTTTAAAATCAAGATCAAGAATATACCGCAATCAATAACGGGGTTGCTTGGTAGCTAGCCGGTTGAGTACGGGTCAGTCCATAGGGAAAACGTGTTCTTTCTTTAAGTTCTTACGAGTTAGGTCCTATTTTTTGTAGGTTTTGATTTAAAAATCTAAGATTGAAATTAATTTGATTTAAAGTCTTGCAAGGGTTAGAATTAGGTTAGTTTGGAAAAAAAATTCTACTCACTGCTTTCTTTGCCCTAGTTAAGAACATAGGTGTTAGGGTAATAGTCAACAAAGGGGATTAGCACGACTAGGAAGAAACGTAATTTCTTCCTTTTGGTCCTTGTCCGTCCTTTCTTGGCTCTTAGCCCTAAGCTCTATGTAAATCAACCGCAACCGGTCTAATTAGGGAATCATCGCTATCTCGTAGGATAGGGTGTCGTAGTGAGCGGTGTGTGGTTAATTTAAATAGAGTCCTGATTAATTAATTTATACGAGCAATAAAAGGAATGAGAGAGATTTCCATCTCTCAAACCTTCCCTATCCTAACCCTAACAAGTGAGGAATTACTCACTCATTAGGAAAGTTACAATGAAATTCATTTTTATAATTTTTTTCTTTTTAATAAACTGATTAACTAGTAGATAAATAAAGACAGATAAAAAAATTGCAGAAAAATAAATTTCAATTAAGAAGAATGCAAAATGAAATGAAAAACACTTACTTTTATTGATGATCTCTTCAACGATTACAAGGAAAGAAAATTTTAATCTAGAAAAATAAAAAAAGCCATGCCTAATTAGGCTTCTGGTTTTCCTATTTATAGATAGGAGAAACCATATGGTTTACATCTGATCCACATTTGAAATTACAAGACTACCCTAAAAAAGCCGGGTCAAAGCACCGACACGTGCACCGACATGTGCACTGCACGGCCGCGGATCCGCGGCGGAATGCCATGTTTGGCCGCGGTTCCGCGGCCATATGGTGAGATCTTGAGTTCAACTTCTCAGGGCTGCTTCATGTTGCTTTTTCCTTCTGTTTTCTTCACTTGGTTCCTCAGAATCTTTTCTACTTTATTCCAGATTTCCAACAGTGCAGATGATGTGGACTTTTTACTGTGAGCTTCGCGTTGAAGTCTTGAATCTTGTGCTGCCCTTATTCTTTATGCATTGAACCGTCTACTGATCTTCATTTGTTGCTTGAACTGGTAGGCGGTATCATATGGATTCATCTATTGTTGGTCGTAGTCTCACTTTTGTAATGTCTTTTCATGAATTTCATTGAATTGTTCTGAGAACCTGTAATCTGCAACTATTTAGCAGACATGGATCAAAAGCACCTACTTATTTGTAATATGATTAAGAAAGGACGATATAATACTGCAATATTATGATATGAACAAATACCCCCAAACTGATATTTTGTTCGTCCCGAGCAAAACTATTTTTATTCTCGAAAAATCCTAATCTCACTTTCGCAGGGAATTGCGATTGCACTGAGCTCGTGTAACAAGTCGTTAAATCTCTAGGTGTCCCTAGTAGGAGGAGTGTTGTCTCCTGAGCGTTTCAGTGGATACTACCCACAAAATCCGATCAATTTGGCCTATTGACTTTCATTCTTCAATTCGGTATTCTAGCAAGAATTTCTATTATCTTTAACTTAGAAATCATCAACCCGTATTTTTCACACTTCCTTTTCATTTAACTTAAGAACGTATATGCCCTGCAAATTTATTCAGCTTTCAGCATCTTTTGAATTTTCCTTCTAAGGTTTCATCTCAACTTAGGAATTTTTATCATCTCTACTGAAGGTATAAACCCTATCTTTCATTCCTATCTCTCATCCAAACCTCAATCATATACCCCTACGTGTGTGTATGTATCACCCCTACACTTGGAAATTCAATTCAAGCTATCATACTCTTGTCCATCGTCCAAAGTACTTTTAGTTGGTGAATTTTAGATGAAATTGCTCACACATCTTTCATGCGACCGTTAATACTTCTTGAGGTACTAACGACCGATTACAAAATGTGTTCGCGCATTTAGGCGTAATTCCTCGTCTTGTAATATCTAAGACTTTAGCAGTGACTCCCAAACCAGTTGGTCTAAGTCACTATGTGATAAAGCACCATCGCTATATATATTTTTTTATTTTACGCAGCCTTATGTATTTATAAAACCAGTGTTCATTTTTTTTATATCTCTTTATTCACACTTATACTTTTATTTAATTTTATCTCATACTAAGGATTTTAGACAAGAGAATTTCAAGGTATTCTCTACTATCCCAAGTTTTAAGGTGCGTGTATGTGCGAGTTGTAGGGTATATATTTTCAGAATTTAGACTAAAGGTTCGGAATTATTTTCAGACTTACACTTCAATAAAAATTTCAATACTCTTCCCTTATTTTGACTTAGCCCAAAGAACTGAACTCAAAATTTGCCTATTTAAATAAACTACAAGGACATATATTTTCTACTCTTAAATTTTAAGAAAGGTTATTTTTAGGATTTTTAATTTACTAAGTTTAGGATCTAGTTTTTCCTAACTAGTTAACCGTCTTGTCAAACTTAAGTAAAATATGGCCAAAATTGAATTCTTTTTATTTTTAACTTTTCAATTTTTTATTTGATTTTACTTTTATAATTTTTTTATTTTCATTTTTTTAAATTTTTATATTTTTTTTATAAAAATGCAATGCAGAATTAAATATGCAAAGAAAGAAAAAAAAGAAAAAATATGTACAAAAATTAAAATATGCAATGCAATGATAACTATTTACAAACCACCTCCACCCCGAAACTTACCAAAAGCAGTGCCCTCACTGCTCATGATTTCGTTGTCCCCTCGAAAGTGAATGAGAATGTTCCTCTCTCGCTAGCAGGGTGGACACGCTGTGCTCTATTTCTATCACACGGTGATTCAGGTTGGTCACCATCCCTACCAATCTATCTATCCCCTAGTGGCTTTCCTAAGTAGACGTGCATGTTCTACTGGGGTAAGCTCTTCCTCGCTCGCGGTCGAGCTGAAGCTGGGTGTCCTGGCGGGTACATTCTCGGCCGGTTCAGTTCGCGACCATACATCATTTAAGCGTGTGTAGGACGTGGATACACCCTCAATAAGAGGTCTAATGGGGATACCTCCATGCATGTAAAACTCAAATTCCTCCACAGGGAGGAAATAGCGACACAGTTGTGTCACTAATATAGGGCATGGGTAATTGGCAGCTCTTTTGCCCGCACCAATCGAATTAAGTAATACCATGCACATATCATATATGGGGTTCCTGGTCATTAAGGTGTGCACGATATGAAGGGATGGTGTGAAAAAGGTAGTATTGTGCGAACTACCAAAAATATTATTTTGTGCCCAACGATACACAGTCAGTACGTTTGCAAAGAGGGTTCTAGCTTGGATGCCCTTACGTGGCTCCCTCGAACAGTCAGTACCCATCAAGGGTAGATAATCCTCGAATTGGAGGGGTTGGTCATGGGTGGGTAGTCTAGGTATTAAGGTGACTTCATGGATGAAGTCCCTATCGATTATGATTTCCCTATCCCCCCAAATCAGCATAATGTATCCGTGTTGTGAGAGGCAACCATCCTCCATGCACTCGTAAAATCGGGTGACGAGATCTGGAAGAGCGAAAAAGTTTGGATGGTTAAAAAGTAAGAAATTCCACCCTCGCCTTCTGATCACTTCACCGAAATAGCTACCGTAGATCGTGTGTGCAAAGATTTGTGAAAAATCTCTTTCGAATTGCAAAGTGGGTGCCATCACAGAGAATGAAAGTTGCAGAATTTATAAATTAACAGAGAAGATTGGAGAATGCAAACCTCCTCTGAAGATTTCAGAAGGAGACGACACCAGGGAGCGGCGGATCAGCGGCACAATGCAGGGATCGGCGGCGGTTGCGCGGCAGCTGGAGGTGATCTTTCTGCAGAAATTTGAGCAGCGGCTAGGGTTTTCAGAGAGGAATATTTTAGGGTTTGGTAAAATGCAGAGAGAGGTCGGGTTCTATTTATAGGGGTGTTTTGGTTATTTGCAAAAAGGTCCTCTTAAAAAGAGGAATTTATTTGTAAATAAATTTTTTTATTTATTTATTTTTTATTAAAACTGAAAATTTACAAAAATACCCCATTTTTTTATTTTATTTTTTTTATTTTTATTTTGTTTTTATATAATTACAAGTGGTACATACCCCCAACAGTGTTTCCACTATTTAAGCGGTGAAGTTCAGGATTAGGGGGGAAAAAGAAAACAGTATCAATCTATACTAGGCCTTACATAGGCCAAAAGTGAGCATCAACCATTCAAATATTCTATCTCTGTAGTGTGTTGATTAGTGAAAGAATGCGGAGAGGAAAGAAATGGAGAATACGCGGGACCGTGTTGGAAGAAAGGTGAAATACAGTTTCAGTATATTAGGAGAAGAATGGCAGAAGAGAGAAAGAAATGCCGCACGAACTTGAGCGTGTAAATTGAGTGAATAAATTAGCATAAATTGTGATGACCGCTGTGTAAAAAGCAATTGTGCTAATCTATCAACCCGTCGAGAAATGGGGTCAAATCCTTCAAGATTCGTGCGGAAACATGGGTACGTTGAACTTGGTAAACCAGACATTGAAAATGAAAGTGATACGGTTTCTTGCGCGGTCGGAACGATGGAAAGGATGAAGGGGAGTGATTTATGAAGGGTAATAGTCAAAGGTTCAGGAGGGTGTACACAGTCAGTAGAAGGGACATGATGAATTGGAGAATCCGACTCATCAAACAAAACTTGTTCATCCTCAATACTATCCTTATAATTTCCCTCAAAAGTTATCTCATCCATACAATTATCATCAAAATCTAGACGCATATGAAGTTCGGGAAAAACAGTTAATGACGCGGGATGATGAGTTAGAGAGAGAAATTCATCCAAATCTGTGGATTCATCATCCAAAATATTCCCAGCGTCAATATCCTTGATCAAGTGAAAATTAAATTTTTCAGATACCTCATCAAAAGCGATATCAATCAATTCAGATTCTAGAGTGGAGGTGTAGAGGTCAAAAAGATTGGTGATGGTTTCACTTGAAAGGGACCCTTCACAATCAGGTAAATCAAACACTACAAAGTCACACAACTCATTAAACGTTTTATCTTCAACTGGTGAATCACGTGGGACACTCGATAGACATTCAAAACCGGAGTTGTGGGATTCAATTGGGGATGGGTAAGTTTGATTTGGAAGGGTGTACCGCTCACTCTCACCACTCAAATTCTTAACCTGTTCAACCGTCTCATCATACATTGGAAAATTTGGAGCTAGTTGGAAACTAGCTACCGGGTCACTAGGTTGTATAAGGGCAGCCATGGACGCATTCAAATCCATCATCTGTTGGTTTGACGCTATCATAAAATCTTCCAACGACTGTTCCAGAGTAGATATGGGTTTTGAAGGAGCTTCAGTAAAATATTTAAAGTTGTTTGGATACTGGAATCTCCCAAATGGCTGTTCAGAAGCGATATCTAGGGGAGGTGCAAAAGTCGGATAGGACCGGTAGGAATTGAATGGTTGGACAGAAGTAGGATCAACATTTGGATAAGAAGGTGAATGGAATTGTTGATCCAAAGAATTCTCAGTGGTGAAAGGAGTGAAAGATCGGTTACGAGATTGTTCAATATGTTCAGCAATAGACATGGGTTTCGGAGTTACAACAGGACTCGAAAAAGGAGTATCAGCGTAAGAAGGTGGTGAAGGTTGAAATGGTTGATATAATGTGGATTGCGGAGTCCAACTGGTTGTCCTAGACGCGTCTATTCGATCTTTCAAAGAAATTTTGGGTATGGAGGAGTCGTTCGAAATTCGACCAAAACAAGAAACGTAGAAAGTAATGTCTGGTTGAGAGTACCAAAATTCGGCAAGAGTTTTGCGAGGTAGGGTACCCATGATGTGATGAGAGAAAGGACAAGAATGTGAATTTTTTTATTTGTATTTTTATTATTTTTTTATTATTATTTATTATTTATATTTTTATTTATATTTTTTTATAAAAAAAATTGTTTGTTTTTGGAGTTTTGAAATTTTTGAAAGTGTTTTTTTAGAAAGAGTTTTGCAAAAATTTGTATGGAACTATGGCACAATCACAATTTAAGCATGCACAATCAAGCCTAAAGGTAGGGTCTCCTAAATCAACTAGACCGCTCCTAACTGTTCCAAAGCAACAGCTTGTGAGATATCCCTCAAATCGCCTCTTCACCGCCAATTGTGGCCAGGTAAGCACAAATGAAGAAAGGAGAGATCCGCTCACGAATCACCGTGAGACGGGCCTTTTAAAATTACCTTTCTTACTTGTCTAGCCTAGGCATCACAAAGTCAGGTTTAGATAAACGACTGAATGCCCACAACCTTCTTTTGTCCTAATGAGCGCGATAGTCCTTAATTGGCCGAGTCTAGATATTTTTTAATTAGCTCAAGGATGATGCATATGCTTTTAGTGATTTTTGGGGTCTTAGAAAGGGTAATGAAATGCCCACCCAATCTTGATTGGTGTTATAGCCCTTTAAAAGTCCGTATTAATTATGCAAAGCAGTTAACACACCAAAAATCTAAAACGCTTGCCAAAATTTTTTTTTCTTTTTATTTGCGGCGCAAAGAATCCTGCACAAAAACGATTTATTGGAGATGGAGAAGAAGTTTTGCGCAAAGAACCCTGCAGGAAAATTTTTCAGAGGAGATCAGAGGGTATAAGAGAAGAGAAGAAATACTCACAAAAAAAATAGGATGCCGACGTCGGCAATTCGACCGCGGTTCCGCGGTCAAACACTTCCTTTAGCTGCTGTTCCGCGGTGGTTCTGTTGGATCAGGCCGTCAAATTTTTTCTGTTTTATGTTGTGGTTCTCCTCTGTCTGTTCAGATTCTTTTTTCTTGATTTGTTCACTGGGTTTTTTCCAGATCTGAATCTGTCAGTCTTCCATTCCTGCACAATTCGCACAAAAACCGATCAAAAAGAACAAGATGAAATTTTTTATGAATTTTTATTTTTTCAATTTTTATAAATTTTTTCAATTTCAATTAATCCGAAATTACAAAAAGAAAATAACTTCCGATTCCACGGCAACGGCGCCATTTGATTGATGTGGAATTTGCGTGCGTGCATTTTTAAAATCAAGATCAAGAATATACCGCAATCAATAACGGTGTTGCTTGGTAGCTAGCCGGTTGAGTACGGGTCGGTCCATAGGGAAAACGTGTTCTTTCTTTAAGTTCTTACGAGTTAAGTCCTATTTTTGGTTGGTTTTGATTTAAAAATCTAAGATTGAAATTAATTTGATTTAAAGTCTCGCAAGGGTTAGGATTAGGTTAGTTTGGAAAAAGAATTCTACTCATTGCTTTCTTTGCCCTAGTTAAGAACATAGGTGTTAGGGTAATAGTCAACAAAGAGGATTAGCATGACTAAGAAGAAACGTAGTTTCTTCCTTTTGGTTCTTGTCCGTCCTTTCTTGTCTCTTAGCCCCAACCTCTATGTAAATCAACCACAACCGGTCTAACTAGGGAATCACCGCTATCTCGTAGGATAGGGTGCCGTAGTGAGCGGTGTGTGGTTAATTTAAATAGAGTCCTAATTAATTAATTTATACGAGCAATGAATGGAATGAGAGAGATTTCCATCTCTCAAGTCTTCCCTATCCTAACCCTAACAAGTGAGGAATTACTCATTCATTAGGAAAGTTACGATGAAATTCATTTTTATAATTTTTTTCTTTTTAATAAACTAATTAACTTGCAGATAAATAAAGATAGATAAAAAAATTACAGAAAAATAAATTTCAATTAAGAAGAATGCAAAATGAAATGAAAAACACTTACTTTTATTGATGACCTCTTCAACGATTACAAGGAAAGAAAATTTTAATCTAGAAAAATAAAAAGAGCCATGCCTAATTAGGCTTCTGGTTTTCCTATTTATAGATAGGAGAAACCCTATGGTTTATATCTGATCCACATTTGAAATTACAAGACTACCCTAAGAAAGCCGGGTCAAAGCACCGACACCCACCGACACGTGCACCGACATGTGCACTGCACGGCCGCGAATCCGCGACAGAATGCCATATTTGGCCGCGGTTCCGCGGCCATATGGTGAGATCTTGAGTTCAACTTCTCAGGGCTGCTTCATATTACTTTTTCCTTCTGTTTTCTTCACTTGGTTCCTCAGAATCTTTTCTACTTTATTCCAGATTTCCAACAGTGCAGATGATGTGGACTTTTTACCGTGAGCTTCGCGTTGAAATCGGCGGGTGTTCTGAGAACCTGTAACCTGCAACTATTTAGCAGATATGGATCAAAAGCATTTATTTATTTGTAATATGATTAAGAATGGGCGATATAATAATGCAATATTCTGATATGAACAGCAAGCGCCGGATCGTGTATACGTTCGTCGAAGCGGCAGCCCACGTGTTCGGCGTTGGTTGGTTGAAGAGACGTGCCGCAGGAGTTCCCGCGCCCGATGGAACACGCCCAACGCGAGTGCGACATGTGGAACGTTGCCGGCCGTTGGTTGTGAAACGTTGTTTTGGCTCGAGGCGATCGGAGCCGTAGGATGCGTACGCCTGCAGCTATAAATAGAGGTGGGATCTCCATCAGGGCCCATACCTCCTTATAATTTTCTTGTCCCCAGTCTTTTTAGCTCGGCGCTATTCTCCTCAGGTCGGATTCTGTAACGCCCCACGCCCAAGTACAGATGGTATTGTCCTCTCTGGCCGAAACCGCACGGTTTTGCCCTTTAGAGTGAAGTGGACCCGACCAGGGGCCGCTTCCCAGGAGGTCACCCATCCCAAGACTTCCCTGGCCCGAGCACGCTTAACTACAGAGTTCTCAAGCTCCTGTAGTTCCGATTCAATTAAAAGGCGCCTATGTTATTGATGACCTCTTCAACGATTACAAGGAAATAAAATTTTAATCTAGAAAAATAAAAAGAGGCATGCCTAATTAGGCTTCTGGTTTTCCTATTTATAGATAGGAGAAACTCTATGGTTTACATCTGATCCACATTTGAAATTACAAGACTACCCTAAGAAAGCCGGGTCAAAGCACCGAAACCCACCGATATGTACACCGACATGTGCACTGCATGACCGTGGATCCGCGGCAGAATGCCATGTTTGGCCGCGGTTCCGCGGCCATATGGTGAGATCTTGAGTTCAACTTCTCAGGGTTGCTTCATGTTGCTTTTTCCTTTTGTTTTCTTCACTTGGTTCCTCAGAATCTTTTCTACTTTATTCCAGATTTCCAACAGTGTAGACGATGTGGACTTTTTACCGTGAGCTTCGCGTTGAAGTCTTGAATCTTGTGCTGCTCTTGTTCTTTGTGCATTGAACTGTCTACTGATCTTCATTTGTTCCTTGAACTGGTAGGCGGTATCATATGGATTCATCTATTGTTGGTCGTAGTCTCACTTTTGTAATGTCTTGTCATGAATTTCACTGAATTGCTCTGAGAACCTGTAACCTGCAACTATTTAGCAGATATGGATCAAAAGCACCTATTTATTTGTAATATGATTAAGAATGGGCGATATAATAATGCAATATTCTAATATGAACAAGAAGCGCCGAATCGTGTGTACGTTCGTTGAAGCGGCAGCCCACGTGTCCGGCGTTGGTTGGTTGGAGAGACGTGCCGCAGGAGTTCCCACGCCCGATGGGACGCGCCCAAGTCCGTTGGTTTTGAAATGTTGTTTTGGCTGGAGGCGATCGGAGCCGTAGGATGCCTACGCCTGCAGCTATAAATAGAGGTGGGATCCCCATCAGGGCCCATACCTCCTCATAATTTCCTTGTCCTTAGTCATTTTAGCTCGGCGCTATTCTCCTCAGGTCGGATTCTGTAACGCCCCACGCCCAAGTACAGATGGTATTGTCCGCTCTGGCCGAACCCGCACGGTTTTGCCCTTTAGAGTGAAGTGGACCCGACCAGGGGCCACATCCCAGGAGGCCCATACCTCCTCATAATTTCCTTGTCCCTAGTCGTTTTAGCTCGGCGCTATTCTCCTCAGGTCGGATTCTGTAATGCCCCACGCCCAAGTACAGATGGTATTGTCTGCTCTGGCCGAAACCGCACGGTTTTGCCCTTTAGAGTGAAGTGGACCCGACCAGGGGCCGCTTCCCTGGAGGTCACCCATCCCAAGACTTCCCTGACCCGAGCACGCTTAACTACGGAGTTCTCAAGCTCCTATAGTTCCGATTCACTTAAAAGGCGCCTCTGTAATTGAGGGTGGTATCATTACATTTATAATGCAGTCCGGTCCTCTTTCGGAATGCGTTCCGAAAATTCCCCATTGTTCTACAGTGGGTCCCACGGACTCTAGAGGTGGCCCCCACGGATTCAAGTGGTGGCCCCTGCCCCCTTGGCATGACAATTGGCGTGGCATTTTGTTCCGTGTGGCACTTTGCTCCGTGAGCAAGAACCGGGTCCCGACATTCTCCCCACCTTTGAACAATGATTTGTCCTTCAACCACAGACCTACTACTGAGGGACATGCATGGGCCACCATAAATGTAACGCCCCATGCCCTAGTGCAGATGGTATTGTCCGCTCTGGCCGAAACCTCACAGTTTTGCCCTTTAGAGTGAACCGGACCCGACCAGGGGTCACTTCCCAGGAGGTCACCCATCCCAAGACTGTAGGGTTCCTAGGCACACTAGTGAGGTCTCCAAAGCCATCAACCATGGCAATTTCAAAAATTATGGTGCCTACAAACCCTAAACTACGGATCGATAACTAGATGTCTAGGCGAACATAGAACTAGTTAACACTTAACTAATGAGAAAACGGAAATACAACCTTTGTAGATCCGGTGCTCCACCTCCATAGCTCCGCAACGAAGTACTCTCCGCTGTCCAAGTCAAATCCGGGCTCTAGGATCGGCTTCGTCGGAGAATGGGCAAGCTAGGTCGTCGATGTCCATGCCGAA
The DNA here is from genome assembly GCA_030015575.1 of Agapanthus africanus. Lineage (NCBI taxonomy): Eukaryota > Viridiplantae > Streptophyta > Magnoliopsida > Asparagales > Amaryllidaceae > Agapanthus > Agapanthus africanus. The sequence goes on along the minus strand of JASDDO010000028.1, from coordinate 102,418,654 downwards.
GATGATCTACGTCGAGGCATCGATGAATCAAGCTCCAACTTCACCAAGTCAAGAAACTTGTGAAGTAAACACACTCTACTACTTGGCAAGAGGTAGAGGATGAAGAAATAGGAAGTGGGTAGACTTTAGAATTGGATTTCTCACTCATTTCCATCACTTGCCATTGATGGGGCAAGCTTTCTTCACTTGAAGAAAATGGAGGAAGAAGAAGAATATTGTGATAAGATTAAAAGAATAAGAAAAGAAAATGAATTCTTATCATAATTTTAACCATGGTCAAGTGTAGAGAATGAATCATGGTTAGTGTGAATGGTTAGGGTTAAGGATGAGATAAGTATGGTTGACTTTATCAAAGCTTCATGAAGCTTCAACTAAACTCCAAATCTAGCAACCATTCTTTTCTCTTCTTTTCCAAAATGAATAAATAAATAAATAAAGGAATAAATAAAGGAAATGAAACCCTAGCCATTCTTTTAACCATGGTTTAATTCTTTGCACTTAACCAAGTAAACATGTATCATCAAACATGATACAATCAAGTGCACAAAATCATATCGCATATGTAATGCGCACACCCGAGTGAGAAAATCCATCTTAAGTAAACCGATACTAGTTGATGCAAAGTAATATATCAAATATATAAATATGCATTAAATCATTAAATCAACACTTGATTCAATGACCCGGTTATGTCGCACACAACCGACTAGTATACAATATATCGGCTTATCGAATCAACGCTTGAATCGATAACTAGGTTATATCGCATACAACCATTCGATATATTTATCGCGAGAATAGAATACGGTATCACATACACGCATTATTCTCGGTCCCGCACATATCTCATATGTGCTCCTATTTCGTTTCGCTTGAGCCAGGAAACCTCTGTGTAGGACTCTAAAGACTCGTCAATACGCCGGCAGCAGATGATGATCATATCAAACACCCACAAGCCGCAAGCGGTCTGCTAAACGTAACGGCCACCCGGGTATTGAGCGATCTGAAGATCGACGAGCAAGCCCGCTCACACTCCAGTGAATCCGACCAGTAACACTACCGTACAGTCCGGTCTGATCGTCTGATCTGTCGCATATCTCGCCTATGGGTGGTATACGTCAGACCCCAATAGCTCGATAAGTCGTGTCGATATGAGGTCTATAACTGTTCGAGAAACTACTGGTAACACTTACCAGTAAATCTCTGCAACCCTGGCCAGGGATTTCCTGTTATAGCCAATCGAACACAGCGCAACATCAACCCCCTATACCGGGAGAGACGAATCCCCTCCTATCGCTCATTGCCTCCATGTGACTCGGGACTGTACCCAAAAACCACCGTTTTGCACGCCCTCTTGGACGTGGTAAGATGGAAATCAAAGCACAGTGGGAACCACACAAGACTCTATGACGATCTCGGGTCAACAGACTACTCTGTACCAGTGTCACCAGAGAACTGCCATCTGACGTGAGGTATAATACCATCTGGGAGTTCTCGGCGAGTCCGTCCAGTGTACCCAGTCTCTACTGAGCACCCGTATATCATCTCTGATGTCAAACACCGATGGATATGGGATCATCCATCGCCCATCTACATGGGTCGAGAAGGTACACGCTAGTCTACTCTGGTATATCGATGCCCCGTCTCGATACACCCACGACTAGGGACTTTGAAGGATGTACTTATGGACTACCATGTCCCCACTAGTATGATCCGCATCATAGTCCAGGTAGTCAAGTACAGATCCTAAAGGCTTTACCAACATGTAACAGAGAGACAATCAGTATACACGTTAAGGTAAAGTTCAACCAGATAGCATACTATCATGTCGAGCAAGAAAGTCCTCCCTATATATGTCCCAGCATCCACTACAATATACATCCTATGTACAGTAATGGCCTCTAGGGCATACATATAACTAACAATCTCCCACTTGCACTAGGGCCATCTGTAGCAGTGGTTGCAGTATCTCATACTCAACCATCCCATAATAGTCTCTCTCTGGGAACAGGCCTTTGTGAGTGGATCCTCTGTGTTTTCCTCTGAGTCTACTCTCCTAACCTCGATCTCCCTGGAGATCAACCATCTCCATGATCAGGTGATACTGCCTTAGAATAAGTCTGGATCACTGATGGGACCGGCGTTCCTTGGCATAAGCCACAACTCCATTGTCACACAATGGGAGGAACATAGTTCATCTTATGAACCAATATACACCCAAACAGCTTCTTTGGTAGCATCTTAAGTAGCGATGTATCGTGCCTTTATCGTCTAGTATGTCACGGTATCTAGCTTGGAACTCTTCCAACATACCGTCCCTTTACTGAGGGTAAAGACAATGCCTGCGACTGACATTCAGTCGTCCTTATCACCCTGGAACACTTCCAGTGATTCTCCCCAGGATCGATTGATACCATCTCACTACAACTAGTGAGAATCCTAACATCCATTTAGATCTATCTCATAGATCCAAAATCCAGGATTTAGTAGGTATCACTTTGATCCTTTGTGGAGAATCATTGTGATAAGCGGAGATTGATCGAGCGTAGCATAAGAAACTCCTTTCTTATCAAGAGTATGTCATCCACGTACTCTACGAGGATCACCACCATACTCCCTACTACCTTTTTGTTTATACAAGGTTCATCTACCATTTTGATGATGTCAAACTCTTTGACTAATCCATCAAAACAGACGTTCCAACTCCGCGATGCCTGCTTTATCCTATAAAGCATCTTGCACACGTTTCCGCTGCTCCCACTGTCTACGAGGCCCTCTGGCTGTGTACTTATAGACGCACTTTTCTAAAACTTCATTTAGAAAAGCAGTCATGGCACCCAACCGCCAGATATCGTAGTTATGGTATGTAGCCGTGGCAAGTAGGATCTGGATGGACTTAAGCATAGTCACTTGAAAAGGTTTCATCATAATCCACGCCTGGTCGATGACGAAAAGCTTTAACAAGTCTAGCTTTGAAAGTCTCAACTTTTCCATGTACACCAAGTAATCTTCTCAAGATATACTTGCTCCTGATGGGGATTTAACCCTTCAGATATAGCAACCAAAGTCCATACTTTGTTGGTGTATAAGGATTCCATCTCAGATCGCTAAACATCCAGCCATTCTTACAGAGTCTTACTCCTGATGGCCAGCTCGAAACTAGTTGGGTCATCATCTCATGATGCAATCCTCGCTCCCACTGTCATAGAGAAACTGAAGTATCTCTCAGGTGGGTGAGGAACCCTACTAGATCGGCGGAGAGGCTGAGGTTCGTTGGTATCTACTGAATACTTTGGTTCTATCAAATCATCAGCTGTAGTTTGTATAGCTGGAACCTTTCCAGTTCTACATTACAGTCCTTGCCTCGAGCTTGTCCGGATTTTGTTTTTAGACATAGGCCGGGCAACCCCAAATCTTAACTAACTTAAGATATGGGCTCTTCCCTTTCCATATCACATATGAAGTGGTAGGCAACTGATTTGATTCGAACCCTATTCAATAGGTATGCAGCTTCTCAAGCGCATATTTCCCAAAAAGGAAATAGGTAACTCAGTAGTACTCATCATAGAGCACACCATATCATATAGGGTGTGATTGCTCCGCCCCGATATACCATCGTGCTATGGTGTATACAGAGGAGTAATGCTGAGAGAGAATCTCATTCTCCTTTAGAATAGTCCAGGAATTCCGTGCTCAAGTATTCTCCTCCTTGATCACATCAAAGGACATAATACTTATACCCGTATTTCGGTTCTCTACTTCTTACTTATATTCTATGAATATCTCAAAAGGTTCGGACTTGTGTTTCAACAGGAACATAGGTCTGAATCTTGAGAGATCATCAGAGAACGTAATGAAGTATAAAGAACCTGTCCTGGCATATGTAGACAGGGGACCTTACATACATCAACATGTATCATCCCAAGAGTTTACTAACTCTTTCTCTGTTTCCAATAAACAGAGCTGTGGTCATCTTATCTTTGTGACATGACTGGCGAGTTTCACAAGATGTAAATTCAAACTGATTTAAATATGCATCTATATGTAACTCTAGCTAGTCGGGTCACATTGATCTGACCTAGTCTACAATGCCTCAAGTAGGATTCGTTCATTTCTGAACTCTTCCTCTTGTGTGTGTTCCATATACTAAGAACTGTAGTTTGATTTAGAACATTAATGCTTTTAGATAACGTGCCTGATCCGATCAACTTTTGATATAGGAAATGTTCAAAACATTGTCCAACAATACAAAATTTTATCGTTTCTTTACTAATAAAGAGACAGATATGATTTTGTATAACAGGTTCGGTATCTAATAACATTCGTTCAGAATCAATGTATTCGTAATACAGGGTGACAGTGACCAACAGACTTGGCTGCAACACTTGCCCCGTTTTCTGCCTCATGAAACTTATCACCCGTTCTTAGTTCTCTACCTTTCTGTAGCCCTATGTAACAGATTACATATCTGGGATCCTGATCTGGTATCACATACCCAGGACGCGGAGGATACTGAGAAACAGTTCTGTATAATGAACACACCCGAAGATGATGCATCAGCATGCACTCTCTTCGTTTGGGCGGCACGGGAATTCTGGTATTCCCCAATTTCCTGCTCTGTCTTATAACATTTATAAGTTGGAGCGGGACCAACGTTCCCCAGCTCAGTATAACAAGCGGGTTCGGTCAATATTCCGTATTATTATCTTGATTAAGGCGTGATATGGTCGCTACCTGGAGAGAGAGAGAAGAAAACACTCAGCGTGCGCTCTGTCAAGAATAGATTGGTTATTATTTTATCTAATCAGGATGGCTCCCACTGCTTTTTATCAAATCTTCCTTCAAACCCTAAAAGGAAAGACTAGCCGGGATTAATTACACACTACAAGTTCGCCAATCTTTCAGCCAGGCCAGTGTCGGTACTTTGAGGGAGGTCCCCCGTGCTTTCGCACGAACCTAATTACTGTAAACCTCGTTTTCCCAGAGGCGTAACCTCGTTAACACCTTTCTAGACACCTACTTGATCGGCTAATTGTAATGTGTAAAACTCTCCCAGGAGTAACACTTACTCGCAGCGGGTATCGGGATCCAACTATCTCATAGAAGGTATGCAATCTCATTGCAAATTTCAACACTTGAAATTCCCGATAATATTTTGCCCCTAGCTCGCTATGACCTTGACGCATGCCAAATAACCCATAGTCTGCTAGTCAAGTTCAACCCGTCATTTCCTGATTGAATTAAACCCACCCGCACGACCCTTGACGCATGCCAAACAACGCCGTACGAATACCCTAATCCAATCGCATCATATGCTAGCAGATAAGCACTAGTTAGCTACCGTACACTACGCCTTGACGCATGCCAAACAACCGCAGCACGAATACTAACTAGTACTTATCTGAAATGACGGAGGGCTACGACAGGTTTTTCTGAAAACCTATTGCGTAATGAACTTGATATCGTTGTAGGATCGAATGAATTTTAAAATGGAGTGTTTTTGAGGCTTTTCTAGTTTTGCTAAAGGAGTCACTCCCGGTGAAGGGATCGTCGGTCCTTTCCTCGTCGAATGAGGTGCGGGATATATCATATATATCACTGTGCAAAGCAAAAACACTTAAAAGCAATCAAAAGACAAACCGAGTGTGTAGCATCTGCCAGTTATTGCTAAAGGAGTCACTCCCGGTGAAGGGATCTCGGTCCTTTCCTCATCGAATAAGGTGCAGGATATATCACATATACCTCTGTCCAAAGCAAGAACTGTAGCTACTTGTTTTATTTTGAAATTCGATTCTACAACATCTTAGGTTTCTTTTATTTCATTAATCACATTAATGAAGTCCCATCATTTAAATACCTAAACATCACAGATAGATATAACGTACACTTATGCCATCCGCATTCGCCTCGATGTCCCCTCGTGCACCGTTAGGTTAGGTAACTAACGACAGAGCAGGGCAGGGCTAGTGCGGGTGTAAAACATAAGTAACATCTATATAATATATCATATATACTATATACTGTATCTATCACAGAACATCACATGATCACATCACAGATATCGCAGCAGAAGAAACATATGAAAATATTGGATATACTAGGACGTCCGTGTTTTCAATACGAGCCAGTATAAAACACGGATTCCACGGTCGTGATGAATAGCCAAACCCACACCCCTAGACCCCTACGAGAGCGGCAAGCAACCCTACCAATTCTAGAGTTAGGAGACCCGGACTCGACTCCTCGAGTTGGTCTCCCACTGGACTCCAGAACCCGGTTACTTGTGCTCCCCTCCTTGGGTCTATCCTAGTGCGGAAAAGTAAATAATATACAACAGGTGACAACTCCCGCAACCTGGAAGCGCCCCAATAAAAGAATATTACATACAAGTTTTTACATGAATGAAAATGAAAAACACTCATCTCACATAAAAACCCCCGGCTATTCAAACACGACGATCCAATATAACATATCCAGCAACACATAACATCACATGTCATCAACGTAAGTAAATATGTCCATCCCAATTGTCGTTGACATATAGCAACGAAACCGGCGATATCACATATTACACTTACGGTCACAGAAAAGAAAGTGTAAAACTACAACAGTTGGAATCCGCAACCACCTCAGACATCGCATGCCTGACCAAATGAATTACTTAGACATCGCATGCCTAACATTTATAAACCCCGCATTTTAGTCTCATTATCGAAAACTCTTTTCAATATCAAGTCGGGCAATTCAACAAGATTCCCGACATCCTGATCGAATGCTCGTCGCAAACTTCAGTAGACAGCCGCACCCCTGATACCGTCGACGAAGTGCACCAAGGCGGAACACCGCTACCGCGAGCACCCGAACGGATGCTTTCGGCTACGGGGTTCTCCTACAGTCACTTGGTCGGGGCTATGGAGTGAGGCTGTCTATTAAGTTTACCTGGCGAGTATCCGCGTACGCTACGTGATTGCGACGGACTTTTGATCACATCAAAATTCCGCGGCAACCGATCAAGTGAGACTAAACTGCTACGTTTATAACATTCATTTAGTTATCACATAACTATTTGTGAATTCCAATTATTGTATCCCATTCCGGATAAATAGAAAATGCTAAACTTTTCGATCGAACAATCGAACACCCAAGTTTTCCCGAAACTGATCAACACATGAAACAAGTATAACAACATTCCGTTCGTGCCTCAGTACCAACGGTCCAGCCGTAGAAGGGTCAAGCCAACGCCTCACATGTGGCACGCCGTACTGCCCCAAACCCGAAGGTTCAAAGGGCAGTTCAAGACGGTCACATAATCGAGTTAAGGTTTGTGTCTTCTAGAGGGACCATCGCGTTACTTGCACTACTTAGAACGTCGTTAAACTACGGAAAAATCCAACACTTGGAAATTTCCCGACAGGGGAAAAATTGGGTATTTATATCCGGTCGAACTTTTTAACATATTCTAAAAATTATCCGGAAAGCCACACAGACAAAATTTGATACCCCGATCGAAATACCGAATCCCCAAATCAACTCAGAAAAATTCAACTCTTGAAAAAATATTAAAAATACCCAGGAAGACCAACACTGGAAACTAGGAGTTACTGTGTAAATTTCGTCTCACAAAACGACAAAACCGCCGCGCTTGCGCCGCACAAGCCAGGCTCGTGCCGCGGAAGCGCGGCGCTTTAAGGGAATTAGGGTTACGAATTGCACAGTTACTCTTAGATTTTCCTGCATGTTTTTCTGGATATTTTTAATACTGAAAAATCCCTGTTTTTAAAAATTGTACAGAGAGCATATTTGTTTTGGAGTTTCGGGTTCGTTCGGACTTCAATTTCCGTCTGGACTTCGCCTAAGGCTCTAGCTAGGCTCTGATACCACTGTAGGGTTCCTAGGCACACTAGTGAGGTCTCCAAAGCCATCAACCATGGCAATTTCAAAAATTATGGTGCCTACAAACCCTAAACTACGGATCGATAACTAGATGTCTAGGCGAACATAGAACTAGTTAACACTTAACTAATGAGAAAACGGAAATACAACCTTTGTAGATCCGGTGCTCCACCTCCATAGCTCCGCAACGAAGTACTCTCCGCTGTCCAAGTCAAATCCGGGCTCTAGGATCGGCTTCGTCGGAGAATGGGCAAGCTAGGTCGTCGATGTCCATGCCGAAGATGATCTACGTCGAGGCATCGATGAATCAAGCTCCAACTTCACCAAGTCAAGAAACTTGTGAAGTAAACACACTCTACTACTTGGCAAGAGGTAGAGGATGAAGAAATAGGAAGTGGGTAGACTTTAGAATTGGATTTCTCACTCATTTCCATCACTTGCCATTGATGGGGCAAGCTTTCTTCACTTGAAGAAAATGGAGGAAGAAGAAGAATATTGTGATAAGATTAAAAGAATAAGAAAAGAAAATGAATTCTTATCATAATTTTAACCATGGTCAAGTGTAGAGAATGAATCATGGTTAGTGTGAATGGTTAGGGTTAAGGATGAGATAAGTATGGTTGACTTTATCAAAGCTTCATGAAGCTTCAACTAAACTCCAAATCTAGCAACCATTCTTTTCTCTTCTTTTCCAAAATGAATAAATAAATAAATAAAGGAATAAATAAAGGAAATGAAACCCTAGCCATTCTTTTAACCATGGTTTAATTCTTTGCACTTAACCAAGTAAACATGTATCATCAAACATGATACAATCAAGTGCACAAAATCATATCGCATATGTAATGCGCACACCCGAGTGAGAAAATCCATCTTAAGTAAACCGATACTAGTTGATGCAAAGTAATATATCAAATATATAAATATGCATTAAATCATTAAATCAACACTTGATTCAATGACCCGGTTATGTCGCACACAACCGACTAGTATACAATATATCGGCTTATCGAATCAACGCTTGAATCGATAACTAGGTTATATCGCATACAACCATTCGATATATTTATCGCGAGAATAGAATACGGTATCACATACACGCATTATTCTCGGTCCCGCACATATCTCATATGTGCTCCTATTTCGTTTCGCTTGAGCCAGGAAACCTCTGTGTAGGACTCTAAAGACTCGTCAATACGCCGGCAGCAGATGATGATCATATCAAACACCCACAAGCCGCAAGCGGTCTGCTAAACATAACGGCCACCCGGGTATTGAGCGATCTGAAGATCGACGAGCAAGCCCGCTCACACTCCAGTGAATCCGACCAGTAACACTACCGTACAGTCCGGTCTGATCGTCTGATCTGTCGCATATCTCGCCTATGGGTGGTATACGTCAGACCCCAATAGCTCGATAAGTCGTGTCGATATGAGGTCTATAACTGTTCGAGAAACTACTGGTAACACTTACCAGTAAATCTCTGCAACCCTGGCCAGGGATTTCCTGTTATAGCCAATCGAACACAGCGCAACATCAACCCCCTATACCGGGAGAGACGAATCCCCTCCTATCGCTCATTGCCTCCATGTGACTCGGGACTGTACCCAAAAACCACCGTTTTGCACGCCCTCTTGGACGTGGTAAGATGGAAATCAAAGCACAGTGGGAACCACACAAGACTCTATGACGATCTCGGGTCAACAGACTACTCTGTACCAGTGTCACCAGAGAACTGCCATCTGACGTGAGGTATAATACCATCTGGGAGTTCTCGGCGAGTCCGTCCAGTGTACCCAGTCTCTACTGAGCACCCGTATATCATCTCTGATGTCAAACATCGATGGATATGGGATCATCCATCGCCCATCTACATGGGTCGAGAAGGTACACGCTAGTCTACTCTGGTATATCGATGCCCCGTCTCGATACACCCACGACTAGGGACTTTGAAGGATGTACTTATGGACTACCATGTCCCCACTAGTATGATCCGCATCATAGTCCAGGTAGTCAAGTACAGATCCTAAGGGCTTTACCAACATGTAACAGAGAGACAATCAGTATACACGTTAAGGTAAAGTTCAACCAGATAGCATACTATCATGTCGAGCAAGAAAGTCCTCCCTATATATGTCCCAGCATCCACTACAATATACATCCTATGTACAGTAATGGCCTCTAGGGCATACATATAACTAACAAAGACTTCCCTGGCCCGAGCATGCTTAACCACGGAGTTCTCAAGCTCCTGTAGTTCAGATTCACTTAAAAGGCGGCTCTGTAATTGAGGGTGGTATCATTACATTTATAATGCAGTTCGGTCCTCTTTCAGAATGTGTTCCGAAGATTCCCCATTGTTCTACAGTGGGTCCCACGGACTTTAGAGGTGGCCCCCGCCCTATTGGCATGACAATTGGCGTGACACTTTGTTCCGTGTGGTACTTTGCTCCATGAGCAAGAACCAGGTCTCGACAGATTCTTTGCGTTTAAATTTCCGGAGGACACCCCCTTCGATCAGGTTAGATGTCTTCTTCTGAGGAGTATGTAGATGTAGTCCAGGTAGAGTCTAGGGAGTCTTCTGAAGCTTCCTCTTCTACTTCTTCCTCTTCCTCCTCTGAGTCAGAGTCCCCCCAGGGAATTAGGGTTAGTAATGCTTCCTAGGGTCATGCGGGGGCGGTCCCCCGAGCATAGGTCGCGGGTGTTCTTGGTGTGCGATCTTCGCTGAGGCGTGCGGAGGAGCTCGTAACTTTTAGGACTCGTTTCCTCATTCCTCCCGGCTATTCGCTTCGTTTGGCCGAGGAGAGGGAGAGGGCAGACCAGGTATGGGGCAATGAGATTGCCTTGTACTTGGAAGCCTTTTGGGTCGGGATGCATCTACCATTCTCCCCCGAGGTGAGTGCGGCATTGAATTGTTTCAGGTCAGCCCTGGGCCAGTTAGTGCCGAACTCTTGGAGGCTCCTCCTCGGGTTCCTAGTCCGGTTGAAACTGAGTCTGATCCCCTTCAGCCCGAGCCTTCTCGTTTCTTCTCTTTGCTATAAAAACCAACCTGGCGTTGGCAGGGGCGAGCCGAGCTGGGTATACATCTCTTTTAGGAGGCAACGGGGGACGCTGCCGGGTCGGGGGTTGTCGTAGTACCTTCTTTCATTCACGAATGGAAGAAGAAGTTTTTGATTGAGGCCCCTTCCGAGGGCGAGGATTGTTTTGTGCCCACCAGTGGCGAGGGGCCAACTGTCCGCGGGTGAGTCGGTCGAATGATACCGACGCGGTGGCGGTGTCAAAGTGGGAGCCCCTCCTTCGGTTCGATATGCTGCTGTTTGAGCGGGCCCTCAGTTGGGCCGGGCTCAGCCTCGCCCAGTACGCGGGTAAGTTAGGAGCTCTCAGACGACTTGTTTGGACTTGTGCATTCTTTTACTTTTCTGGCATTGCTGAATCCTCTGTATTTTGTCTTATGTAGAACCCATGGACCTAAGCAAGTTCCGGGCAGCAGTGGTTGACGTGAAGAATAGGAAGAAGGCCGGAAGCGCCGGCCCTTCTCGCCCGTCGTCGGCTCCGGTCCCACTGGCTTCGTTCCCGCCGGAGGCAGCTCCATCCAGGCGCCCAAACGATCCTCGGTCCCCCCGAGTCCAGCCGCACGCCGGTCTGTAAGCATGCTCGGGAGCAAGAGCCCCGGGCTCCCGAGGTGGGAGCCGAGACTGGTTCTCCCGCGTCGTTCCTCAAGAGGTTCCATAGGATGGCGTCCTCCGCCCCGGCTTCCCCGATCCTCGTGGACGATGGGGAGCTCCGTTTCGAGGTGCCCTCGAGACTTTCCATCGCTGACAACCTGCTCTCGGAGATGGAGAGGTTGGCCGGGGGAAGAATCCCTCGGGGGACCCTCCGGGCTCAAATGGCGGCCATAGCTCAAGAGGCCGTGCAGGTTAGTGTTCGCATCCTACTTGGTTCTTTATCCATCGTTCCTGTTCGCGTGATCGGGTGCATCCCTTTCCTTTTTAACCTTCTTCCTTTTCTTCATGTCCTCTAGCACGTCGCCCTCGTCGTCAACATGGAAGATGAGGAGATAGCCCCGGCGATGTAGGCCACGGGTCGCGAGGAGATCTCAAGGCAGGAGCTGGGGGAGACGATGGAAAGGATCGCTGCCTTCGAAGACCAGGTGGCGGCCGGGAGTCGGGAGGTCGCCCGGTGCCCAGAGGCTGCCCGAGCCGCCGAGGCTAAGTAGGAAGACTCCCAGGTGCTCGTCGCCACCTGGAAGAAGATGGCGAACTCCCTCTGATGGGAGAATGAGGCGGCAAGGGACAGGACGAGGCGTGCCAAGCTCCGGGCGTCGGAGGCTGAGCTTTGGGCGTCGAAGGCGGTGGAGAGCAATTGTCATGCCCCGCTTCCCGGTGTACGACGAAGGGGGCGCGATGAGGCCGCTACGTATTTACTATGAAGTAAATACGTTAAGTGTATCTAAGCAATATAAAAATAACTGCATAAGAGACAAGATGTAATGAAACGACAACTTTATTTATTCACATTCTTTTGTACAATGCACGGAAAGTAAATATATCTGAAAGAAGCAATGCCTAAACAGTGGCATAACAGAAAAGAAAAAGTACTGAAATAAAAGTTTACAACGAACTAAAGCTCTGGGTCTTTAATGAAGTGGTCCAAGTCTTCACTAGTGGGCTCGATCTCCGGAGTGTCCAGATCACCTGACGACATTCAAAGAAGAAAGAAAGAGAATGTCGTCAGCGAACAAATCGCTCGGTAAGTCCTAAGGATAAGCGAGAAATAGAATAGACAGAGAGTAAGAGAGAGTGTAGTTTTTACAGTTATATTATATTGTTATATTGTTGTATTGAGTGTTAACGCTGTTGTTTGTAGTTTGGAACAGAAGGATGCCAGTGTATACGAGAGGAGTCTCACTTGCCCCGGACACTAGGGTATCAGGAACTCAAGGAGCCGTTTATGCCACGGTACAACAGCAACTGAATATAGGTTAGGTGTCTTATGGTTGCAGTCTCGTGCCACTTCTAACACCTTCCGTACCAATCTACCCCTTAAACCCCACGATATCTTGATTGTATTGTTTGTATTGTAACTTGTAATATAGATTGTATAATTGGATGACTTGCCGAAACCATGATATCAGTAAATGGATGTAACTGTAGAATCATGGATGTAACTGGAGAATCATGTAAATGAAAGTATATCCATGGTTCGGTTCAGTCAATACAGATTGAATAGTTTGAACAGGTTGAATATATGGATTCATGTTGAATTGTTATATTGTAGATTGTGCTTGAATCATATTCAAGACAAATTATTAATGGGACTCAGTCTGAGTCAGAACAACTAGAAAAGAAATTGAAGTCCTGATTGTTTTGATGTTATCGGTAACCACCGCACATGGGCGGCAGGATTTGTGTCATTTTAAAAAACGATTACCGTGTTGATAACACCGTTGTTAAGTTGTCTACCTTAAATAGGCAAGCACCCACTTCTCTGGCTCCCCGAGGCTCAAGAGATTGGTCCCGCTTAAACCTATATTTACTAGGGTCCTTAGGGTAATTTATAGAACTTGAGGAGGTTTTATGTAAGAAATACTTTTGTATAATTTTCAAAATACACCCCAAGTATTTAATTATCGTCTTTAGAGTTGTCATAAATGTAGATTTTATATTTGTGATATTTATAGTGAAAATATCCTAATTTCATAATACATGGTATTTAATTGTAATATTGACCTTGTATGGATTTCATGGTATTTTAAGGTAAAGTGATTCTTGGAATATAAAAAATTGGAATATTTATATTATCACAAAATATATATTTCAATGATACATACATATATATATATATATATATATCTAAAAATAAATTTTAATACATATTATATTTCTAGAAATCTCATTTTCTTAAGATTTTTGTATTTTAAATCTCTCGAGACCGAATGCTCCTTGCGGAGGTCTGCATCTCGCACTGCTAAGCCCAGGGACATGCGATAATACACACCATCCCAGTTGGGTTCCCCAAATTGGGTTGTAGCTGCGCTTTACAAAGATTTGTGTAAAATACTAAATCTTTTAAAAATGGTTTTATTAGTAAATGGTATTTATTTGAAATGTTTCGTTTTCCCGTATTCTAGGTTCCCGAAAGTATGGTGCTATGTTGCATATGAGTGTTGTGAGGAGATAGGTCATTACCTCATGATCTAACTTAAAGGTATAGCAAGATTGTGATGATTTACTGTCAAAATGAAACTACATGGTATTTTACTGAAAAAGAGCAATAAAAATTACAAAATGATATATATTGTCATGAAACTTGTTCAACATGTTTTTTAACATTTAATAGTCAATATATAATGGTTTAACATGATTGTATTAAAGAAAAGTGGGAGTTTTAGGAAGAACCGAATCGGAAATCGGATTTGCTCCGATTCCGTCGGGTTTTAGAAATACGTATTTTAGAAAAGAGTAGAAAAAGGGGGAAGTGGGACTTATGGGTTTAGCTTAAAGAGGAGAGGGAGAGGGAGTGGACGTAGCTTCCGGTACGTCGTTTCGTCGCCGGGATCTCCTAGGGTTGTCACCGGAAAAATCGCCGGAGTTTCGCCTTTCGCTTCTTCCAAATTACACTAGGGTTCTAGAAAATTTATTGAGAGTTTTGATCAGAATTTTGGAGTAAGGGGGTAGTGTTTAGGGGTTGTATTTATAGGGTTAGGCTAGGGTTAGGGTAGGTGAAATGTTAAAATGAAAAAAATATGATAAATTGTAATAAAATATATTAAAAGTGGAGTAATTGGGATTTTAAAGTGTCTCTGTTACTGGTCTAGGGATTTAAACCATACATATGTCCAGGGAATACCAAAAGTCAAACTTTTCCTGTTGGTGACTCGGCGGTCCGGCCAAGTCCGGCCGGCGGCAGCGGCCCGAGTCGGCCGGTCCGCCGGCCAAGTTGGTCGATTCCGGCCGAGTCAGGCGGCCGGAATCCCCCCCGACGGTCCATTAACCCTCTGGCATAGTTACTTTTCAGGATGTAGTGGGGTTTTTGTGAGATATGCACGTGTAAACTGTCGGTATTCTAAAAATTCAAAATAAAACAATATTAAAAATAATGTGGGGTATGGGATTTGAATTCTGGTGGCTTGGTTCAGCAGTGCAAAGTCTTACCAATGTGCTATAAGCTCTTGCTTGTTATTAAAAAACAAAACAAACTTATATCTTGTGCTCAGGCAAAAATACCGCTTTCTGTAATTTTGAAAAAAATTGTACAGAAAGTTGTACAGAAAGTTTGGGATTGTTACATTCTACCCTCCTTATAAAAATTTCGTTCTCGAAATTTGAAAAAGGAAAGTGTAACAGATTCAAGAAAAGTTTGGTGATAGAAGTACTTGATAGTGTATGAAAAATGTGTGAAGGAATGAAAGAATGCGAAGGTTTTGGTAAGATTGTAAAAGAGGTGAGGGAATTTTGGGTTAAAACAGATCCAAAGTATATGGAATGATAAGATTCAAGAAATATGAATTGTAAAGAATGTTTTAGTTGTTGGTTCTTGTGTTTATATTGCTTAGCTTGTTGACGCAGAACAGAACTGCATGGTAGTGTTCCATACAGTTCTGACCTGCATGGGCTGCCAACAAAACCTGTCACGCCCCGCTTCCCGGTGTACGGCGAAGGGGGCGCGACGAGGCCGCTACGTATTTACTATGAAGTAAATATGCTAAGCGTATCTAAGCAATATAAAAATAAATGCACAAGAGATAAGATGTAATGAAACAACAACTTTATTTATTCACATTCTTTTGTACAATGCATGGAAAGTAAATACATCTGAAAGAAGCAATGCCTAAACAGTGGCATAACAGAAAAGGAAAAGTACTGAAATAAAAGTGTACAATGAACTAAAACTTTGGGTCTTCAATGAAGTGGTCCAAGTCTTCACTAGTGAGCTCGATCTCCGGAGTGTCCAGATCACCTGACGACATTCAAAGAAGAAAGAAAGAGAATGTCTTCAGCGAACAAATCGCTCGGTAAGTCCTAAGGATAAGCGAAAAATAGAATAGAAAGAGAGTAAGAGAGAGAGAGTGTGTAGCTTTTACAGTTGTATTATATTGTTATATTGTTGATTGAGTGTTAACGCTGTTGTTTGTAACTTGGTACAGAAGGATGCTAGTGTATACGAGAGGAGTCTCACTTGCCCCGAAGACTAAGGTGTCAGGAACTCAAGGAACCGTTTATGCAACGGTACAACAGCAACTGAATATAGGTTAGGTGTCTTATGGTTGCAGTCTCGTGCCACTTCTAATACCTTCCATACCAATCTACCCCTTAAACCCCGCGATATCTTGATTGTATTGTTTGTATTGTAACTTGTAATATAGATTGTATAATTGGATGACTTGCCGAAACCATGATATCAGTAAATGGATGTAACTGTAGAATCATGGATGTAACTGGAGAATCATATAAATGGAAGTATATCTATAGTTCGGTTCAGTCAATACAGATTGAATAGTTTGAACAGATTGAATATATGGATTCATGTTGAATTGTTATATTGTAGATTGTGCTTGAATCATATTCAAGACAGATTATTAATGGGACTCAGTCTGAGTCAGAACAATTAGAAAAGAAATTGAAGTCCTGATTGTTTTGATGTTATCAGTAACCGCTGCACATGAGCGGCAGAATTTGTGTCTTTTTCAAAAACGATTACCGTGTTGATAACACCGTTGTTAAGTTGTCTACCTTAAATAGGCAAGCACCCACTTCTCTGGCTCCCTGAGGCTCAAGAGATTGGTCCCGCTTAAACCTATATTTACTAGGGTCCTTAGGATAATTTATAGAACTTGAGAGGGTTTTATGTAAAAAATACTTTTGTATAATTTTCAAAATACACCCCAAATATTTAATTATCGTCTTTAGAGTTGTCATAGATGTAGATTTTATATTTGTGATATTTCTAGTGAAAATATCCTAATTTCATAATACATGGTATTTAATTATAATATTGACCTTGTATGGATTTCATGGTATTTTAATGTAAAGTGATTCTTGGAATATAAAAAATTGGAATATTTATATTATCACAAAATAGATATTTTAATGATACATACATACATACATACATATATACATATATATATATATATATATATATATATATATATCTAAAATTAAATTTTAATACTTATTATATTTCTAGAAATCTCATTTTCTTAAGATTTTCGTATTTTAAATCTCTCGAGACCGAATGCTCCTTGCGGAGGTCTGCATCTCGCACTACTATGCCCAGGGACGTGCGATAATATGCACCATCCCAGTCGGGTTCCCCAAATTGGGTTGTAGCGGCGCTTTGCAAAGATTTGTATAAAATACTAAATCATGTAAAAATGGTTTTATTAGTAAATGGTATTTATTTGAAATGTTTCGTTTTCCCGTATTCTAGGTTCCCGAAAGTATTGTGCTATGTTGTATATAAGTGTTGTGAGGAGGTAGGTCATTACCTCATGATCTAACTTAAAGGTATAGTAAGATTGTGATGATTTACTGTCAAAATGAAACTACATAATATTTTACTGAAAAAGAGCAATTAAAGTTACAAAATGATATATATTGTCATGAAACTTGTTCAACATGTTTATTAATTTTTAATAGTCAATATGTAATGGTTTAACATGATTGTATTAAAGAAAAGTAAGAGTTTTAGGAAGAACCGAATCGGAAATCGGATTTGCTCCGATTCCGTTGGGTTTTAGAAATACGTATTTTAGAAAAAAGTAGAGAAAGGGAGAAGTGGGACTTACGGGTTTAGATTAAAGAGGAGAGGGAGAGGGAGTGTACGTAGCTTCCGGTGCGTCGTTTCGTCGTCGGGATCTCCTAGGGTTGTCACCGGAAAAATCGCCGGAGCTTCGCCTTTCGCTTCTTCCAAAGTACACTAGGGTTCTAGGAAATTTCTTGAGAGGTTTGATCAGAATTTTGGAGTGAGGGGGTAGTGTTTAGGGGTTGTATTTATAGGGTTAGGCTAGGGTTAGGGTAGGTGAAAGGTTAAAATGAAAAAAAATGTGATAACTTGTAATAAAAGTGGAGTAATTGGGATTTTAAAGTGTCTTTGTTACTGGTCTAGGGATTTAAACCATACAGGTGTGCAGGGAATACCAAAAGCCAAACTTTTCCTGTTAGTGACTCGGCGGTTCGGCCAAGTCCGGCCGGCGGCGATGGCTCGAGTCGGCCGGTCCGCCAGCCGAGTTGGCCAGTTCCAGCCGAGTCAGGCGGCCGGAATCCCCCCCAACGGTCCATTTACCCTCTGGCACAGTTACTTTTCAGGGTGTAGTGGGGGGTTTTTGTGAGATATGCAAGTGTAAACTGTTGGTATTCTAAAAATTCAAAATAAAACAATATTAAAAATAATGTGGGATGTGAGATTTGAACTCTGGTGGCTTGGTTCAGTAGTGCAAAGTCTTACCAATGAGCTACAAGCTCTTGTTTGATATTAAAATGCAAAACAAACTTATATCTTATGCTCAGGGGAAAATACCCCTTTCTGTAATTTTGAAAAAAATTGTACAGAAAGTTTGGGGTTGTTACAACAATAAGCAGTCGGACCAGTTTTATACGGACCTTGCTGAAGCTGCCGGCGTTATTTGGCACAATGCACTCGACGCTGTTAAGGCCCGGATGTCGGAGTTTCCTGACGGCGAGCTCCAGGCTGCATACCCCCACAGGGAAGAGGTGCATGGGGACGATCTCGTCGGTGCTGCAAGGGAAGAGGCCCCTGGTGGGCCCGTCGGGGATCAGTCGGTCGATCCAGCTACCGGCACTGGGGTTCCCGCCGTGGGCGTCGACCCCGAAGATGCCGCCCCAGTCGCAGTGGATGCGAGGCTCATTGGGGTTCGCCCAGGCCCTCAAGCATCAACTTCCTCGTCTCCTTTCTTTTTTGCGCTAAATTTTTGTAAGCCTCCGGTCGTTTTGTTAGGCTGGGGAGCCTATAATACCTTGTAAAGACTTCTGATTTTTTTATGAATAAAAAATCTCCTTGCAGCTTCTTTGCATGCGCATTCTCCTTTTGTTTGTGGTAAATATTTGTACTTGCACAGCACTGCTTTCATCTTTAGGTCGGTATTTCATTTGCCGATCACACGTCGAGTTGAATGCTGTCGCTTGCCAAGAGTGCAAGACCGGTGAAAAGTCGGTGTCCCCATGGCCCCGAAGTCGAGGTGGAGATCGCTTAGACATGGATGGCCCGAGCAGGGTAGATGCTTGGTGGCCTCTTTGTAAGGGCTTAGATCTTTGGCGTCGTTGGGTAAGAATTTACCAGCCAAGGATAGACCGGGCAGGGTAGCTGCTCGGTTGCCTCTTGGCGAGGGCTTTGATCCCTGGCGTCGTGGGGTAAGAAATTAGCAGCCAGGGATAACCGAGTGGGGTAGCCGCTCGTTTTCCTGTTGGTGAGGGCTTTGATCCTTAGCGCGGGAGGGGCCGTAAGAGGCCTATTGAGGATGGGCCGAGCAGGGTTGCTGCCCGGTGCCTCTTTGCGAGGGATTAAATCCCTGGCATCGTGGGGTAAGAAATTACCAGCAGGAGATAACCGAGCGGGGTGGCCGCTCGGTTGCCTCTTGGCGAGGGCTTTGATCCTTAGCGCGGGAGGGGCCATAAGAGGCCTGATAAGGACGGGCCGAGCAGGGTTGCTGCCCGGTGCCTCTTGGTGAGGGCTTAGATCCCTGGCCTCGTAGGGTAAGAAATTACCAGCCATGGATAACCGAGAGCGGTAGCCACTCGGTTGCTTCTTGGTGAGGGCTTCGATCCTTAGCGCGGGAGAAGCCGTAAGAGGCCTGCTAAGGACGGGTCGAGCAGGGTTGCTGCCCGGTGCCTCTTGGCGAGGGCTTATATCCCTGGCGTCGTGGGATAAGAAATTACCAGCCAGGGAAAACCGAGCGGGGTAGCCGCTCGGTTGCCTCTTGATGAGGGCTTTGATCCTTAGCGTGGGAGGGGCCGTAAGAGGCTTGCTAAGGACAGACCAAGCAGGGTTGCTGCACAGTGCCTCTTGGCGAGGGCTTAGATCCCTGGCGTCGTGGGGTAAGAAATTACCAGCCGGGGATAACCGAGCGGGGTGGCCGCTCGGTTGCCTCTTAGCGAGGGCTTTGATCCTTAGCGCGGGAGGAGCCGTAAGAGTCCTGCTAAGGACGGGCCGAGCAGGGTTGCTTTTCGGTACCTCTTGGTAAGGGCTTAGATCCCTGGCATCATGGGGTAAGAAATTACCAGCCAAGGATAACCGAGCTGGGTGGCCACTCGGTTGCCTCTTGGCGAGGGCTTTGATTTTTAGCACGGGAGGGGTCGTAAGAGGCCTGCTAAGGATGGGCCGAGCAGGGTTGCTGCCCGGTGCTTCTTAGTGAGGGCTTAGATCTCTGGCGTCGTGGGGTAAGAAATTACCAGCTAGGGATAACCGAGCGGGATAGCCGCTTGGTTGCCTCTTGGTGAGGGCTTCGATTCTTAGCGCGGGAGGGGCCGTAAGAGGCCTGCTAAGGACGGGCCAAGCAGGGTTGCTGCCCGGTGCCTCTTGGCAAGGGCTTTGATCCTTGGCGTTGTGGGGTAAGAAATTACCAGCCAGGGATAACCGAGCGGGGTAGCCGCTCGGTTGCCTCTTGGTGAGGGCTTCGATCCTTAACGCGGGAGGGACAGTAGGAGGCCTGCTAAGGACGGGCCGAGTAGGGTTGCTACCCGGTTGATTCATGAGGTTTTGTCTGATCTTCCCGGTGTGAACATCGGGAAGAAGGACAGTCGTGCGTGACACGTGTCATGAACGCGTGGGGAGGCATGACGTTTTGGGAAGTTGCGTCAGTCCTTGCTACGTGGCTGTAGGGTGTTTTTCGTCACCCCATTGAGATGGGAATACGCGCGCGTTTGTCAGGCGTACTACAGATTCCCTCTGCCTAGGGTAGGTTGGGGTTTAATGATTGTGGGGATCCGAATCTCCGGCAGCCGCGGACTAAGCTGCTGTTAATTACCCCTCGCCTTTGGAGCGAGAGAACCTCCGATTGACGGGTTAAATTGGTCATGCGAACTCAATATGCAGTGTACGTGTGTTGTGTTTTGAAAGGGGGGCTTTGGGTATATCGGGAGCCACGCAGAGTTTTTACGGGGGTTCTGCTACCCGGATAGCGGGCTGGGGGTCAAGGGGGCTAGCAGCCCCCTTGCGGGGTGCGGGGCAGCGCCTCGTTAGAAATTTTTTTCTAACAGGGACAGTGTCGTGGAGTATGTGTGTGTGTGTAAATATATATATATATATGTATGTACATAAAAAGAGGGGGAAAAGGCATCCAAAGGATGCGTGGGGGCAGCACCTTAGGCGCTGTGCGCCTAGGTGCTGTGCGCTCAGGCGCTAGAGTGCCATGTATCGGCACGTTGGCACTCTGCGCTTGAGCGCAAGCACGCCACGTGTCAGCACGTGGGCGCTTTGCATTTCAGCGCCTGACGCTTGAGCGCAAGCGCGCCACGTGTCGGCACGGGGGCGACTTGCGCTCGAGCGCAAGCGTGCCACATGTCGGCACCGGGGCGACTTACGCTCGAGCGCTTGCGTTTGAGCGCAAGTGCGCCACGTGTCGGCACGTGGACGCTTTGCGCTTGAGCGCAGGGTGCTGTAGTGCAAGCGTGCCACGTGTCGGCACATGGGCGCTTTGCGCTCGAGCACTGAGCGCTTGAGCGCAAGCGTGCCACGTGTTGGCACGCGGGCGCTCTACGCTTGAGCGCCGGCGAGAAAAGAGGCTTCTAGCCAAAAAAATTTCTCGGAAGAGAAATCATAGAGGAGTTGGACTCCTGAGTTTTTTTTTGGGGTTTAGTGAAAGGGGTTCTTCTTCTTCCTCCTCCGTTAGCTGGATCTTGAAGATCAAGAGACGTGAGATCTCAAAATCTCTTCTTTTTGAGATCTGATGACAGATCCAAGTTCCCCTTTATGGGTTTCGTGGTGAAAACTATTTTATTTTGGAAAAGGAAGAGTAAAACTCTTGATTTAATTCAGAAGAAAGAAGAAGGTTTGAGACCTTCAGAAAAGGGAAAGAGGCACAAAACCTAGGTTTTTGAGAGAATGGAAAAAGTGTTTTTTTATTCATCATCAGTTGCCTTTTATAGGCTTACATATTTACATATAGCCCCTTGGGCTTTACAAAAATGGCATTTTAGCCATCCCATGGCTCATGTGCCATTTCATTTTTGCACATAAGCCATGGGCTTACAAAATATTGGTTTGATGCCCATTTTGTTTACATTCATGCATAAAAAATTGCATAAAAATTATTTATTACATGATTTTGTTGTTGGCACGGGGAGGCTGGCCGCGGGCTCGACTTGGGCATGGGCCCACTTGACCTGGGCTTGGGCCCACCTGGCTTGGGGTTGACTTTGATTTTGACTTGGTCAACCGGGGTGTAAATTTTTACCCCAACAAATTGTCCCCATCAATAAATGCACACAACATATGTGGGTCGTGTGCATGAAATTGATGGATCTTCTTTTGCATGGAGGCGACTTGCTTTGGTTCCCACTTTTTGGGATGCACTGCCCTTTTTACGACATGGACGGTCGGCGCTTGACGCGTCTTCGAGACAGAGTGTCCGTAGTAGACGTTTCCCTTGCCCGGAATGATTTCATTGATGTGCCCCTGGCGCGGAGTGTCGCTGG
Organism: Agapanthus africanus; assembly: GCA_030015575.1. NCBI lineage: Eukaryota > Viridiplantae > Streptophyta > Magnoliopsida > Asparagales > Amaryllidaceae > Agapanthus > Agapanthus africanus. The sequence goes on along the minus strand of JASDDO010000028.1, from coordinate 102,396,107 downwards.
TCGACGTTTTCCCGAGGCGGAGTACCGGCTGGTTGACGTGTCCCCGAGACGGAGTGTCTGCTTGACGTTTCCCCGGCATGGAGTGTCTTTGTTGGACGGTTCCCTGATGCGGAGTGTCTGTGTTGGACGTTTCCCCGATGCGGAGTGTCGCTGCTTGACGTTTCCCCGGCACGGAGTGTCTGCTTGACGTTTCCCCGGCGCGGAGTGTCGCTGGTCGACTTTTCCCCGGCACGGAGTGTCGCTGATCGACTTTTTCCCAGCGCGGAGTGTCGGGTTGACTTTTCCCCGGCACGGAATGTCTGCTTGACGTTTCCCCGTTACGGAGTGTCGTTGTCGGACGTTTCCCTGATGCGGAGTGTCTGTGTTTGACGTTTACCCGATGCAGAGTGTCGCTTGTTGACGTGTCTCCGGCACGGAGTGTCTGCTTGACGTTTCCCCGACGCGGAGTGTCGCTGGTCGACTTTTCCCCGGCGCGGAGTGTTGGGTTGACTTTTCCCCGGCACGGAGTGTCGCTGATCGACTTTTCCCCGGCGCGGAGTGTCGGGTTGACCTTTCCCCGGCACGGAGTGTCTCTGATCGACTTTTCCCCGGCGCGGAGTGTCGGGTTGACTTTTCCCCGGCACAGAGTGTCGCTGATCGACTTTTCCCAGGCGCGGAGTGTCGGGTTGACTTTTCCCCGGCACGGAGTGTCGCTGATCGACTTTTCCCCGGCACGGAGTGTCGCTGGTTGACTTTTCCCCAGCACGGAGTGTCGCTGATCGACTTTTTCCCGGCGCGGAGTGTCGGGTTGACTTTTCCCTGGCACGGAGTGTCGCTGATCGACTTTTCCCCGGCGCGGAGTGTCGCGGGTTGACTTTTCCCCGGCGCGGAGTGTCGCTGATCGACTTTTTCCCGGCGCGGAGTGTCGGGTTGACTTTTCCCCGGCACGGAGTGTCGCTGATCGACTTTTCCCCGGCGCGGAGTGTCGCGGGTTGACTTTTCCCCGGCACGGAGTGTCGCTGATCGACTTTTCCCCGGCGCGGAGTGTCGGGTTGACTTTTCCCCGGCGCGGAGTGTCGCTGATTGACTTTTCCCCGGCGCGGAGTGTCGCGGGTTGACTTTTCCCCGGCACGGAGTGTCGCTGATCGACTTTTCTCCGGCGCGGAGTGTGGGGTTGACTTTTCCCCGGCAAGGAGTGTCGCTGATCGACTTTTCCCGGCGCGGAGTGTCGGGTTACTTTTTCCCGGCACGGAGCGTCGCTGATTGACTTTTCCCCGGCGTGGAGTGTCGGGTTGATTTGATTCCGAGGCGGAGCATAATTCCGGCAGGGAAGGTAGATATCTCGAGGCGAAGCATGATTTCGACACGGGGTAAATTCTGGGACGGAGCATGATTCCGCCATGGAGGTCGTTGGTTTGATTTGATTTGGGTTGACATCAGCATCGCTACACTGGAATATGGTACCAGGAGCGAATCATCATCTGTCTTGAGAGGATGTGGGAATTGTTTTTTTTTGTTTGGCATCTGCATTGCTGCACTGGAATAATTCCAGGAGCAACTCATCATTTGCCCCGGGAGGATTTGGATTTGGTTTGTTTGGTATCTGCATTGCTGCACTGGAATAATACCAGGAGCAACTCATCATGTGCCCCGAGAGGATTTGGGAATTGGTGGCTTAGGAGACAGGTTTAGATCCCTGTCACCTAAGGCTTTTCCATTTTGTGAGCCGTAAGGTTCTCACAAAGCATTTTCTCTCTACGGGTCGTAAGGATCCCGTAGGTGTATTTTCTCCTTAGGAGTCGTGGGGACTCCTAAGTGTGTTGCTCCTTTGTGAGTCGTAGGGATCTCACGCGGGAATTTTCTCCTCACAAAGTCGAGAGGACTTTGCGAGTGCATTTCATTTCTTTTTCTTCTTTTACGAGTTTGCGCCCTTTCGGGTTTTCACAAACTCGCCGGCAGTCCTGCTGTTTTTACTCACGGAGCCCTTTCGGGTTTTCATCCGTGCCCATTTTGCTTGTGGACATACCATTTTTTTTGAGGGATCGGGATTGTTTTACGCCCGTGGATTGTATACGGTTTTGTAGGATGTATGATCCAGACCGTAGGGCCGGAAGAATTTTAGGACCTTGTTGGCGTCTGCATCGCTGCACTGGAATATGGCACCAGGAGCGACTCATCATTCGCCATCGGGGTATGGGATTTGGAATTTGGTTGGCGTTTGCATCGCTGCACCGGAATATGGTACCAGGAGCGACTCATCATTCGCCACTTGGGGGTTGGGGAGCGATGGCTTAGGAGACAGGTTTAGATCCCTGTCACCTAAGACTTTTCAATTTTATGGGCCGTGAGGGTCCTATAAAAGCATTTTCTCCCTACGAGTCGTAAGGATCTCGCAGGTGTATGTTCTCCTTAGGAGTCGTGAGGACTCCCAAGTGTGTTTTTCCTTCGTGAGTCGTAAGGATCCCACGAAGGTTTGTTCTTCCTCATGTATCGTGAGGACACATGAGTGGATTTCTCTCATTCCCAATTTAATGACTTAGAGGTCGACTGTTTTCAGTTTAACGACTTAGAGGTCGACTGTTTCCAGTTTAACGACTTAGAGGTCATCTGTTTCCAATTTAACGACGTGGTGGTCATCTGTTTCCAGTTTAACGACTTAGAGGTCTATTGTTTCCAGTTTAAAGACTTAGAGGTCTACCGTCTCCAGTTTAACGACTTAGAGGTCATCTGTTTCCAGTTTAACGACTTAGAGGTCATCTGTTTCCAGTTTAAAGATGTAGAGGTCATCTGTTTCCAGTTTAAAGACGTAGAGGTCATCTGTCTCCAGTTTAACGACGTAGAGGTCATCTGTTTCCAGTTTAACGACTTGGTGGTCATCTATTTCCAGTTTAACGACGTAGAGGTCGTCTGTCTCCAGTTTAACGACGTAGAGGTCATCTGTTTCCAGTTTAACGACTTGGTGGTCATCTATTTCCAGTTTAACGACGTAGAGGTCGTCTGTCTCCAGTTTAACGACGTAGAGGTCATATGTTTCCAGTTTAACGACTTGGTGGTCATCTGTCTCTAGTTTAACGACGTAAAGGTCATCTATTTCCAGTTTAACGACGTAGAGGTCGTCTGTCTCCAGTTTAACGACGTAGAGGTCATCTGTTTCCAGTTTAACGACTTGGTGGTCATCTATTTCCAATTTAACGACGTAGAGGTCGTCTGTCTCCAGTTTAACGACGTAGAGGTCATCTGTTTCCAGTTTAACGACTTGGTGGTCATCTGTCTCTAGTTTAACGACGTAGAGGTCATCTGTTTCCAGTTTTAAAGACGTGGAGGTCTATTGGATTGATTTGGAATTTTGGGATAGGGGCCGGCATCAGCGTTGTTAACACTGAAGCACATGTGCCAGGACACATGAGTGGGTCTTCCCAATGGAGCATAATTCCAAAGGCGGAGGCCAGCCGCGTAACTGGTGGTTGCGGTGGGGCATGGGTATGATGAGAATTATTTGAGCCCGTGGATTGTATACGGCAGTCAATTTGGGGACTGGCCGTAGGGCCGGAAGAATTTTGGAAAAATGGATTTTGGTTGGCGTCTGCATCGCTACACTGTAATATGGTACCAGGAGCGACTCATCATTCGCCGTTGTTTTGTTTTTTTTGTTTTGTTTTGTTTTTGTTTTACCGCGATTGCTCTATCATTTCAGCTTTTCTTATCGCGAAGGTCGCGATTGCCCTATCATTTCGGCTATTTATTCGCAGTTGCCCCATCATTTCGGCTTTTCTTTATTTTTCTTTTATTTACATATTTTTTTTACATTCCTAGTTTAACGACTTAGAGGTCGATTATTCCTAGTTTAATGACGTGGTGGTTGACTGTTCCCAGTTTAATGACGTGGTGGTCGATTGTTTTCAGTGAAAGGCAGATGTCTGAGAGAATCAGTTTCACGAAGATCTTCGGTCTCCGTTTGTATAAAATTGGCGGTTGCGACTTGACTGTTTATTAACACGCCTTTGGACAGTTCTATCTTTCCTGCCTTGTATTGCTTTTCGACCCAATCTTTGAAGACGAAGCAGTCCTCAATGGCATGACCATCACTCTGTGATAGGGGCAGTATTTAGGGTCGTCGGTCCTATTCGCTTCCTGTACTCTTTTTGACTCTGGCAGTTGTAGACCGTTCTTCAGGGCGTCTTTGAATATTTTACGGATTTTGTCCCTTCTGAAGGAATAGACCTTATCTAGCTTCTCTTTGAGTGGAGATTCTCCTCCCTCTCCGAACACTGGCTTCCGAGGCTGGTTGGCGCTAGGCCCGCTCATCCCTTGCTTATTTCGGTTAGCCGAAGTGTTGAAAGATTCAGAATCGTCGGAGTTTCCGCCTTTGCGATTATCGTCCTTTCGGTTTCTCCAGGACCTATTGTTATTTTGGAAATCCTAGGAGGACTCCTGCTTTGAGCGCTCCAGCATCTGAACTTTCCTGGTCAGCTCTTGGAATGTTTTGAGACCCGCGGTGCATAGAAACGGGGCTATCCAATTGTTGAGATTTCCAACGAGGAGACTGACAGATTGGTCCTGCTCTATTGGCGGTTCGCATTTGACGGAGAGATTGCGCCATCAGGTTATAAAATCCGTGCTGCTTTCGTTGTTCTTGGGCTTGGTCCTTATGAGCTCGGCAATGGTGATCTTATCGCTGACGCTCATGAACCTTTGTCGAAACAAAGATTCCATTTGGACGAAAGTAGTAACGGAGCCATCCGGTATGCTCGCGTACCAATCGAAAGCAACATCGGTCAAGCTATTAACGAACTGGCGGAGGAGAAGCGCATCGTTGCCCCCAGTGTTCCCGCATGAGGCTTTGAAGTGGGCGATGTGCTGATTCGCATTTCCCGTCCCATCGAATCTTCCGAATTTGGGGATGACATAGCCGCTAAGAAATTTTACCAGATCATACTGAGCAGGATATGGTCTCTTACTACTGCTGATATCCTTTTGCGCTTCGGCTTCGGCCACCAATGTTTTGACTTTGCTGGCAACCAAATCCATGATTTGATATTGAGTTAGCGGGCTACTGTCATCGGCAGCCAAGACATTTCCCGAGATAGGATGCGACTGATTTTCATGCGGTCCGCCCACTTTTGGATTTGAGGGAACGGGCGTTGGCTGTTTCGGGACACCATTTCCCGGTTCATGAGAGCCCTGCGTCTGATTGGGCGGCTGAGAGGCAAGTTGGGCCGTGAGCTGTAAGACGACGTTTGTCAAGTCGTCAATTTTTGTGTAGAGCTTGGCCATATCCTTGTCTTTGCTTCTGAGCTGTTTTCGGAGCTCTTGGAGAAGTTGCTGCTCTGCGTTCTTGGAACGGAAAGTTGGCTCATCTTCGCTTTCCGAGCCCGACTCCTCATGGACCGAGGGCTCTCTCTGCCTATCAGCCTCACTGGGAGGATTTTCATCACCCTCCGGAGGATACTGGTCTTGAGAAGTGACAGCTATATTCACACCAGGTTGGATTTGAGATGTGGTGGCCCCATCCTTGCTTTTGCTGCGAAGGTTGTCATTGGGACGCGTGCCCACCATGTAGACGGTGTGGACAACACATTCAGCCATCCCCTCATCTTTGGCGGGGTAACCCTGTTCCTCGAACCTCATGAGGTTCAGCCTAGTATGAGCCCTAGCCCTTTTGTTGGCTCTGTATCTGAGCCTTTTCTGCCTTAGCTTCTCGATTTTGAGGGCTTGGCGGACATCCGTTTTCTGGGAAGCCAACGTGAGTCGATTGATAGGGAGCTTAAAGAAGATACTCGATCGAGCAGTTGTCGAGGGTACCACTGGAGCTTGCCTGAGATGCCCCGCTGCCTTGTTGACGTTGATGGCCTTGCCCCCAGCTGGAGTGATGGAGAGTCGTTCGGAAACAGATTTGCGTTTGGGTTGGGGATCCCTCGAGACCACCACATTTGGCCTCTTGCCTTTCGGGGCTGGTTTGACTGTTACCGGAGCTTGAGGAGCTGGGATGGCGTTAACTGACACGAATAAAATAGAGCCGAATGGTACCAGCGGCTTATTCCCCTCCGAACGGCAGCCAAGACATGGACGTCTTGCCTAAGATTCGGGGCAGATGCTATTTGGTTTTATCTGTCCACCTCTTTGAAGATGTCAAGTTGATTTATGGCACCATGTATCGGAGGTTTAGACGGATGCGGCCGATGTAGCAGACTTCGTCAGATTCCCCCTCATTCGTGGGGTTTTTGATTGGGGGACGCTCTTCCCTGCAGGCGCAAGCCCCTGCAGTTAATTACGCTACCGCATCGCGGTAACAACTATCTCCTTCTCCAGAATTTCACTTCGTGTCGTGGGTGTTTGTTTTGTTTGTGATTGCCCGTAGATTGTATACGGAGACTAATTTATGTCATCGCCCGTAGGACTTGGATTAATCCAAATCCGTATTTTCTTAGTTTGGGTTTGAGGTTTTGGTTTAAGGATACGTTAGCCATGTTTGAGGCTAAGATCAACTTAAACGTTTGTTAAGGATACGTTAGTCCAGTTTGAGACTAAGATCAACTTAACGGGATCATTTATATCCGACAAAAGAGCATTTGGGCTCAATTGTTCTAGTTTAGGGACATAGTGGTCCATTGAATGTATGGCCGTCGGGACCCGTCACCTCTCTGACGACGTTGAAGGATTACAACGACAGATATCAGAGGAGTTCAGAGAAGTACCCTTGAACCAAAGTTGGTTGGGAGACCTATAGTCCAATTTGGGACTAAAGTCTGTTTGAGGGTTTAAAGATACGTTAGCCCTATTTGAGGCTAAGATCAACTTAAACATTTGTTAAGGATACGTTAGTCTAATTTGAGACTAAGATCAACTTAACGGGATCGTTTAGATCCGACAAAAGAACATTTGGGCTCTATTGTTCCAGTTTAGGGACATAGTGGTCCATTGCCAGTTTAGGGACATGGTGGTCCATCATTCCCATTTGGGGACGAACATTAGTTTAAGGACATTTCGGTCCAACGTTCCCATTTTGGGACGAATATTAGTTTAAGGACGTTTCGGTCCATGAGTTGGTTTAAGGACGCTTGAGTCCGGAAGTTTAAGGACGCTTGAGTCCGGGAGTTTAAGGACGCTTGAGTCCATGAGTTGGTTTAAGGACGCTTGAGTCCGAAAGTTTAAGGACGCTTGAGTCCGGGAGTTTAAGGACGCTTGAGTCCATGAATTGGTTTAAGGACGCTTGAGTCTATGAGTTTAAGGACGCTTGAGTCCATGAATTGGTTTAAGGGCGCTTAAGTCCATATTGATGTGTGGTTGTCGGGACCCGTTACCTCTCTGACGTCATTGAAGGATTACAACGACAAATGTCAGAGGAGTTCGGAGATGTACCCTCGAACCAGGTGTAAATTGATTTAGGAGAGCATTCGTGCTCAGTCAATTTAATTTAAGGACTTACGGCCTGAATTGGGCTAAGTCCAGTTGAAGATGATCAACGTTTTTATTTGTCTTTGGCCTATTAGGCCTATGCTAGGGCTTTGCTCCCGTTTAATAATGCACTGCATTTTATTTTGGCCTGTAAGGCCTATTTAATTTGGGCTCTGTCCCTTTATTTTTATGATGCAGAGCATCTGTTTTGGTCTGACAGACCTTTGCTTGGGCTCTGCCCTTTTAAAATAATGCATGGCATTTTATTAGGCCTGTTAGGCCTTTTTTAATTGGGCTTGGCCCTTCTTTTCAATAATGCAGTGCATTAATTATCTGACAGTGGCCATGTGGCCTGTCAGGCGCTTTGCGCCAATTAATGAGCGCAAGCGCATGTGGGCGTGACACGTGTCACGCTCCGGTGAGCGCAAGCGCAGTGCGCTGCGCTGTTGCGCTGCTGACACGTGGCGCGTTCTGGTGAGTTGTGCCAATTTCAGAGAGCAACGCTCTATTTTAAAAGCGTTCTGGAGCTGACACGTGGCGCTTTCTGGTGGCTTGCGCCAACCCAAGAGCGCAGCAGTGCAGATTTACAAGTGCAAGGCACTGTTTTAATATCTTGATCCAATTTTTGATTTAAGAAAAGAATCTTTTAAGATTCCAGAACCAGTGGTTCATCAAAAGGCAATGCCTTTGTTATTATAATATATTTTTTATTGAAGATCTTTGATCTTGTTATTAGATCAATGATCTTTTTAGAAGGAACTCTTCTTTTATTCAAAGGTTTTTACCTTTTTCTTTCTTTGAGCTCTTCTCAAAATTCTTTAGAAGAATTCTCTGTTTTTCTCTCTGTGTTGATGTCTTTTAGACTTGGGGTCTAGGGGCCTTTATATAGTGCCAATGATTTGTTGAATTAGTTAAAGAGATCTTTCTCTAAGTGATTTGGGGATTTTTCCCCACCATTGGATCTTTGATCCAAGGGCTTCTGTTTTACAGAAGGCAATTTTCTTGTTTTTAACAAGATTGAGAAAGATCTTTCCAGAATTTTTCTGTTTTAGTGCTGGCACAGTTGGTGCAAGCGCACCTGCGCTTGACACGTGTCGCGCAGCGCAACTGCGCTGCCACGTGTCGCGCAACGCAGAGCGCAACTTAGCTGAAGCATTGCTTCTTTTATTTTTGTTTGAATTTCTTTTAAAACAGAGCCTTGCTCTGATTGGGGGAAACAGAAGCGTTGCTTCATTTCCCGCCTTGGGATTTAAACAGAGCTTTGCTCTGAAAGGGAGATTTTCTCCTTTATTATTATTTATTTATTTATTTATTTCTTTTTATTGTTATTATTTTATAAAGAGCGGGTTTTGAGCCAAAATTTTGGCGGAAACAAATGCCCCCCATTACTTTGCCCATGTAAGTATGTACGTGGGTGAAGTAGTGCAAAGTTATGAGTAGCCATGGTATTGAGGGCTTAGGAGACAAGTTTAGGGTCCTTATAGCCTGAGACTTTTCAACTTTATGAGCCGTGAGGGTTTCACAAAGACTTTTCTCCCTACGGATTGAGAGGATCTCATAGGTGTATTTTCTCCTTAGGAATCGTGAGGATTCCTAAATGCGTTTTCTCTTATAAGTCGTAAGGATCCTATAAGAGAATTTTCCCTCTTACGAGTCGAGAGGACCCGTAAGCGGTTGTTTCCCTCCTTGTCGAGATTCGACTTTGGAGAGTGAGACCCGTGGATTGTATGCTAGAGACCATTTTGGGCTGACTTGCAAGGTCCCAGTGCTTAGGAAACAGGTTTCTTAATCCCTACTGCCTAGGGCTTTATCTCACGAGTCGAGACGAATCGAGAAGTTCTCGCAAAGACATCAATTTCCTCACGAGTCGAGACAAATCGAGCATTTTTCGCAAGAATATCCTAACGTCACAGTTAACCTCTGCTCTTTACGACAGAGGTCCGTTAGGGTCTGTGGTAGTTAGGGTTTTGGCCGTCGTACCGTCGCGTTGGCAGATATATTCCTCGATATGCAATCTTGCTGTTCGAGTAGCCTTGCGATTGTCGTGTCTCTGATCCCTTCGGGGGCTGGACAAGACGTCTTCAAGTAATCTTCCAGGTAGTATTACCGTCGAAAGAGCAAGCGTAGGGATATTCCATGTCACTTTTTACTTGAGGTTAGGCTCATTTTGGAGTGCCCCGATGAGTCATAACCACTCCGCGCTGGTGTGGGATGATCTCCGATAGTCTTTCAGGCTTTATATGACTTTCCATCAAGACCCTGAAGCTAGGAATTTGGCCTTTGCTTCGTTTGCTGGCATTACGTCCTCTATATCGAGACGAATGTCGCGGTTGTCTCTAGGTTGTTGGTGAACCGTCGAGGTTTGGAACCAGGGACTTTGCCGTGGCTTCGCTGTTTGATTGTCGCGTCTGAATCCTGTTGGAGGAAGAACGCTGGGGTGACATCTCATTTGCTGTATCGAGACGATCGTCGAGGTGGTGACCACTCCGCACTGGTGCAAGATGATCTCCGATTATCTTTCAGGCTTTATATGACTTGCCGTTAAGACCCTGAAGCTAGGAATTTGGCCTTTGCTTCGTTTGCTGGCATTGCGTCCGAATCCTGTTGGAGGAAGAACGCTGGGGTGACATCTCGTCTGCTGTATCGAGATGAAGGATGAAGTGGTGATCACTCCACGCTGGGGCGAGATGATCTCCAATTGTCTTCAGGCTTTATATGAGTTGCCGTCAAGACTTGGCTCCGTTTCCTGATAGAGCATGGGGAGGAAAGGTATGATTCCTTCTTTGTCCGCGCCTCTGGATTGTATACAGGGATTGCTGTGATATCTCCTGTAGGGCAAAAGTTTCATTCATTTTTTTTATATCATTTTATTGCCGCGATGCTCTATCATTTCAGCTTTTATATCGTGAAGGTCGCGATTGCCCAATCATTTCGGCTATTTTTCGCGGTGCCCCATCATTTCGGCTATTTATTTTACTTTCACTCGCTGCTTTTCATTGCGAGTTGCCCAATCATTTCGGCTATTTTTTTTACTCGCTGCTTTTTATTGCGAGTTGCCCAATCATTTCGGCTATTTTTCATGCATACATTTTTACTTGCTGATTTTCATTGCAAGTTGCCCCATCATTTCGGCTATTTCGTATGTATACATTTCTACTTGCTGATTTTTATTGCAAGTTGCCCCATCCTTTCGGCTATCTCGTATGCATGTATGGCTCGCTGTTTTTTTTATCCCGAGTGTGGAACTTGGAATCTAACGCCAATCTCAGCATCAGCATCGCTACAACTGGAACATTGCCAGGAGCGAATCATCATTTGCCATGAAAGGACTTGGAATTTGACACCGGTTTAGGCATCAACATCGCTACAACTGGGACAATGCCAGGAGCGAATCATCATTTTCCTCTGTCGACGTCGAATAAAGGTGGCTTAGCGAACAGGGTTAGGATCCCGTCGACTAAGGCTTTTGACTTCATGAGCCGTAAGGGTCTCACAAAGGTATTTCTCCCTACAAGTCGTGAGGATCTCGTAGGTGTGTTTTCTCCTTAGGAATCGTAAGGATTCCTAAGTGTATATTCCCCTGTAAGTCGTAAGGATCTTACAAAAGGGTTTTCTCTTTATAAGTCGAGAGGACTTACAAGGGTTGTTCACCGTATGGACATATCCCCAGTCACGGGTGGGACTTGGTTAGGAAAATGTTTATTCGCGCCCGTGGATTGTATACAAGAGTCAGTATTGAGCCGCTTGTAGGGCAATATCGGAGGTTGTGGGAGTTGCTTAAGAACAGGTTCAGGTCTCTGTAACTTAAGACTTTCAAATCTTATGAGCCGTGAGGGTCCCATAAGAGAGTTCTCCTTACGAGTCATGGGGATCCCGCAAGTGTAATTTCTCCTTAGGAATCGTGAGGATCCCTAAGTGTGTTGCTCCCTTGTGAGTCGTAAAGATCTCACGCGGGTGGTTTCTCCTTACAAGGTCGAGAGGACCTCGTGAGTGTCTTTTAACGAGGTTGCGCCCTTTCGGGTTCTCACAAACACTCGCCGGTAGCCCTGCTTTTTTTACTCATGGAGCCCTTTCGGGTTTTCATCCGTGCCTATTTTTCTTATGGACATACCGTCTTTCTTTTTTTTTTTCTAGCGAGGTCGCGCCCTTTCGGGTTTTCACGAACACTCGCCGGTAGCCCTGCTGTTTTTACTCACAGAGCCCTTTCGGGTTTTCATCCGTGCCCATTTTGCTTATGGACATACCGTTCTTTTTATTTATTTTATTTTTATTCCTTTTCTTTTTTTTACGAGGTCGCGCCCTTTCGGGTTTTCACGAACACTCGCCGGTAGCCCTGTTGTTTTTACTCACGGAGCCCCTTCGGGTTTTCATCCGTGCCCATTTTGCTTATGGACATACCTTTTTTATATTTATTTTTTATTTTTTATTTTTTTTCTTCTTTTTTTTATCTCGTCAGCCTGAGGATGCTGCGGTAGTAGTTTAAAGACGTTTCGGTCATTTGCAAGTTTTAGGACATTGCGGTCCATCGTTAGTTTAAGGACGTTTCGGTCCGCCGTCGCCGTATTTGAGGCGAATCTCTAGTTTACTGACTTTTCAGTCTATGGGGCTTTCCCTGTGAATGAGCATGATGGCCCCGGTATATCCATCTTTTTCGGAGCATGTGGTTGTGGCAGGCTCACTTTCCAGTTTTCGGACAATGCGAACTTGCCCTGTTGGTATTGGTCTTCAACCCAGTTTTTGAAAACGTAGCAATTTTCAATCAGATAGCCCAATACTTGGTGGTAAGGGTAATAATTAGGATTGTCGACATCATTCAGTTGTGTTTAGCATTTCGGCTCCGGTAGAGTGATAAGCCTGTCGTGCACCGCCACTTCGAACAGCCTCCTTGTTTCATCCTGGGGAAATGAGTAAGGACGTTTCAACCTCTCATAGAGGGGTTGCCGCTTGTTGTTCTGGCGAATAATCGGTCTAAGGCCACTCGATTGCTGTTGAGTGTTGGCGACAAAGGCCATTTTTCCTTTTCCATTATCCTTTTTGTTCGCTCCGTTGTTTGCGGGTCCGAGATTCTCTCCGGGTATCGTGCAATTGCACGGCTGACTGTTCTCGTAACTCCTCAATTCTTTCATTTTAGAGATGGATTCCTTGAAGTGAGGGCCAAGGGCTACTTTTTCGTCGGAGTCGCTCCCGAATGTGAGAACTCGCGGTCCCTCGGGATCAACCCTATGACAATTGCCGGCAATTCTTTTACGCTCATCTATCGCATTTTTCTTCTGTCTACGAGCTTCACGCTTTGTCCTATTGAAGTGTTGCCTGTGAGCGACATACCCTTGCCACCAACACTTAAAGGAGTCACAGTCTTCAGTAGGATGTGCGATCTTCTGATGATATAAGCAGTAATTAGGATGCATCTCTACTCCACCGAGCGCGTTTTCTTCAGAGGGTGGTAGCTTCATTCCCATTGATATGGCCTTAGCAAACCTTTTCCTCGTCTTGAATTTGTTTTTATCGGCAGCGGATGTCTTTTGATTTGACGGGAGTGCCTCGACTCTTTCGTCTAGTTGCCGGTGTTTGGCTCTTTCCAGTATGGCCATCTCACGCTCTTGATTGGCTTTAACTTTCAGACGAATCTCATTCAGGAAGGTATCGATCATCTCGTCTGACGGCCACAGAAGTTCCGGTTTAGAATCTGCCCTCGTTTTCTCGGTGCAAGGAGCCTCTTCATCATCTATCAATGAGTGAGAGATCACATGACAACTCACTACGTAGTCCTCAGATTCATATGATGAGTCTTCTATATCGTTTTTGTCCTCAACAAAAGAACAAGCTGCCCCCGGCGTGTCCGTCTTCTTTGACGTGTGCGGCTGTGGTGGGTTTACTTTCCACTTTTCAGACAGCGCGAACTTGCCTTGTAGGTACTGATCCTCGATCCATCCCTTAAAGACGAAACAGTCCTCGATCGGGTGACTTACCGTGTGGTGGTAAGGGCAATAATCGGGATTATTGAGACCGCCTGGCTGCAACAGACGTTTTGGACTCGGCAGATTGATGAGTCCATTGCGCGTGGCCAGCTCGAACAGTTTCCTTGTTTTATTCTGAGGAAACGAGTAAGGACGTCCCAGTCTCTCCTTGAGGGATGGGCGTGGACGCACGTTGTTTTGGCGAGGAACCGGATTTGATTTGCTCGGCTGTTGTTGAGCATTGGCGACGACGATCACTTTCCCTTTTCCTTTCTCATTTCGAGAGTCTGGTTTTGGAGGAGACGGTCCATGGCCCATCTGGTCCATTTGGGCTAATTTGTCGATCAAGGCCTGGAAGGTGGTCGGCCTGAAGAACATCATGAATTGCGAGATGGTCGCTTGCGGATCCAGAGTGCCCATGAACATGCCTACCGCAGGTGCCTCTTCTATGCGTTGTTCGCATTTCGACCATAGGTTCCTCCATCGTGTTGCGTATTGCACCCACGTTTCGCCTGGCCTTATCCTGGCATTTATCAGTGCTGTTATCGGGGTGCGTCCACTAACACTCGCGAATCTTTGTGTAAACAGTAGCTCCATTTCCACAAATGTTTTAACAGAGTCATTAGGTAGCTCTGAATACCATTCAAAGGATGTTTCCGCTAAGCTGCCGACGAATTGGCGAAGCAGCAGTTTGTCGTCACCTCCAGTATTGCCGCATAAGGCTCTGAATTGAGCGACATGCTGATGTGGATTCCCTGTCCCCTTGTACATATGGAATTTAGGGATCGTATATCCCGGCGGGTAACTGATTTAGTCATACCAGCCCGGGTAGGGTCGTCCGGTTCTAACAATTTGCCCAGCCGCCTCATTCGCCTGATGGGCTCGTATTTGCTGAGGTATATAGTCATCCAGTGCGGCCTTGGAAATGGTTTCTTCCTTGGCTGCTGAAAGAGCCGGAAGAGGATTAGATGTCTCCCCTTTATCGTTTTCAACAATGATTAAAGGGTCATCAGCTGGAGGGTCCGGCTGTAACATCATCCCTATCATATCTTGGAAGAGGAGCGCCATTTGTTGTATGTTAGCCGCTTGCTCTGCGGCTTCTTTGTCCTTCTTTTCGAGGACTCTACGTAAGAAGTCAGCATCGGTTTCTTGTTCGTGACACTGCTCTGATAATACTTCCGAGCTTTCTTTTGGTTCGGTAAGTGCAGCCATCGCAGTCATCATTTCTTGAAGCTTCTGTTGCTGCTCTTGGGCTTTTGTCACGGATCGGGTGAGCGGTCGGTGACCCATCGAAGCGCGGCTTTCCTCCTTTCCGGAAGCCATATAAACAGTGTGCACCACCATGCCCCCAGACTTGGGGCGTTTATACTCAGCGCTTTTACAGTTCGCCATGTTCACAGGGGCTTTTTGCGGCCTCCTTTTCTTTTGAGTGGTTGGAGTTGAGGGGGCCGTTGTAGTGGGCACCCAAGTGGCTGTTGCTTTTTGTGGCTTGACGGAGTAATCCTTCTCCTGCCGAACCTTCACCTTTTTCTGTCGGCGGAGATAGTTTTCTTCAATTACCGAGTCTTGGACCTGTCGCCAGACCTTATAAATTTTAGAGGACAGCCGTTGAGGGGACTTCTCTAGCTTCTTCTCTGGAGTATTCTCCACAGGTGAAGGGGTTCGCTTCAATACGGCAGTTGGCGAGTTTCTGCGCACCTTGTTAAGTGGTTCAAAGCTGTTCCCGGTTGGAACAGCAGCGTCAACTTCCACTGCTGGAGCCGGCGGAGTCAGTCCAGAAGGGGAATTGCCTCCAGCTTTCCTCACTCGGCGCCAGTGGCGACGTCGAGCATGTCGTGCGGATGAGATCACCTCCATTGTTGGATAAGCTTCTTCATGCCCCCTGCTTTGAGGAGAGACTGTTATTAGTACTAGCCTATCGAAGACTGACACCCGTTGAGAAGCAATGTCTAATCTGTCAAAGACAGACCTCTGAGAAGGGGAAGCAGCTTTGAGGACCTCGCCTGGAGCAGCAATCGCAATGGCCAGCCTTGTAAAAACTGACTTCTTGGAAGAAGGGGCCTTTCCAATGATTTCGTCTGCTTGAGCCGGGATAGCTATCCGCTTTGGGATGGCAGCTTCGGGTATCGTGGGTTTGCAGGTGTTCTGGCCCAGTCTGTTGAAAACTGAGGTACTGAAACTGGGCGACCCGTTGAGAGGGGTCGCGGCAGTGGTAAGCCGATCAAAGACCGACTTCTTCGGGGCTTCTTGCAACGTCATTGTGGCATTGAAGCTCAACGGTGGGAGCATGGTCCCGAAGAATAATCCAGTGTTGGATTGAGTTACTTGCTCCACTGGCATCTTGAAAAGGGAGGCCGCTTGGGGCTCATAAGTCACTCCTCCAGCAAGGACCGAGCGAGAGTTGCAGTTGCAGGCAGTGCAGTTTGAAGCCATTGATCTTCTGTTTTCTGCATGGAGCAAGACACCAAATCTTAGTATCTCGAATCCACAGGCAACCACAGCAAACCGCGATTTGTTCGCGAACACGACACACGAAGTGTGGAGCGGAAAGAGGAAGAGGTCCCACCGGGCGTGCCAGAATCTGTTCCCCTCCAAACACAGAGACGCGACCGTGTAGGTTCGTCTTGCCTGAGATTCGGGACAGATGCTATTTGGGGTTATCCTTCCACCTCTCCGAAGATGCCAAGTTGATTTATGGCACCGTGTATCGGAGGTTTAGACGGATGCATCCGATGTAGCAGAATTCGTCAGATTCCCCCTCATGGTGAGGGGTTTTTGATTGTGGGGACGCTCTTCCCTGCAGGTGCAAGCCCCTGCAGTTAATTACGCTACCGCATCGCGGTAACCACTTTTTCCTTCTCCAGATGTTCATTTCGTGTCATGTGTGTTTGTTTTGTTTGTGGTTGCCCGTGGATTGTATACGGAGACTAAGTTATGCCGTCGCCCGTAGGACGTGGATTAGTCCAAATCCTTATTTACTTAGATTTGGGTTTGGTGTTTTAGTTTAAGGATACGTTAGCCATATTGAGGCTAAGATCAATTTAAACTGGATCGTTTAGATCCGACAAGAGAGCAATTGGCTCTATTGTTTAGTTTAATGACGTTGCGGTCGATTTCCAGTTTAGGGACATGGTGGTCCATTACATGTATGGCCGTCGGGACCCATCACCTCTCTGACGACATTGAAGGATAACAACGACAGATGTCAGAGGGGTTCAGAGATGTACCCTTGAACCAAAGTTGATTGGGGGATCTATAGTCCAATTTGGGACTAAAGTCTGTTTGAAGGTTTAAGGATACGTTAGCCATATTTGAGACTAAGATCAACTTAAACGGGATCGTTTAGATCCGAAAGAAGAGCATTTGGGGGCTCTATTGTTCCAGTCTAGGGACATAGTGGTCCATTTCCAGTTTAGGGACATGGTGGTCCATCATTCCCATTTGGGGACGAACATTAGTTTAAGGACATTTCGGTCCAACGTTCCCATTTTGGGACGAATATTAGTTTAAGGACGTTTCGGTCCATGAGTTGGTTTAAGGACGCTTGAGTCCGGAAGTTTAAGGACACTTGATGTTAGTTATATGTATGCCCTAGAGGCCATTTCTATACATTGGATGTATATAGTAGTGGATGCTGGGTCATATATAGGTAGGACTTTCTTGCTCGACATGATAGTACGCTATCTAGTTGCACTTTATCTTAACATGTATACTTTCTGTCTCTCTGATTACATGTTGATAAAGCCCTTAGGATGTGTACTTGACTTCCAGGACTATGATGCAGATCATACTAGTGGGGCCTGGGTAGTCTATGAGTACATCCTTCAATGTTCCTAGTCGTGGGATTATCGAGACGGGCATCGATATTCCAGAGTAGACTAGCGTATATCTTCTCGACCCATGCGATGGGCGATGGATGATCCCATATCCATTGGTGTTTGACATCAGAGATGGTATACGGGTGCTCAGTGGAGACTGGGTACACTGAACGGACTCGCCGAGAACTCCCAGATGGTATTATACCTCACGTCAGATGGAAGTTCTCTGGTGACACTGGTGCAGCTTAGTCTGTTGACCCGAGATCGTCATAGAGTCTTGTGTGTCTCCCACTGTGCTTTGATTTCCACCCTACCACGGCTCAACTGAGTCGTGCAAACAGGTGGTTTTTGGGTACAGTCCCGATTCACATGGAGGCAATGAGCGATAGGAGGGGATTCGTCTCTCCCGGTATTGGGGATTGATGTTGCGCTATGCTCGACTGGCCATAACAGGAAATCCCTGGCCAGGGTTGCAGTGATCTACTGGTAAGTGTTATCAGTAGTTTCACACATGTTATGGACTTCACGTCAGCATGACTTATCAAGCTATTGGGGTCTGACGATTACCACCCCTAGGCGAGATATGCGACACTTCAGACGAACAGACCGGACTGTACGGTAAGTGTTACTGGTTGGATTCACAGGAGTGTGAGCGGGCTTGCTCGTCGATCTTCTGATCGCTCAATATCCGGATGGCCGTTACGTTTAGCAGACCGCTTGCGGCTTGTGGGTGTTTGATATGATCATCACCTGCTGCCGGCGTATTGACGAGTCTTTAGAGTCCTACACAGAGGTTTCCTGGCTCAAGCGAAACGAAATAGGAGCGCATATGAGATATGTGCGGGACCGAGAATAATTCGTGTATGTGATACCGTATTCCATTCTCGCGATGAATGTATCGATTGGTTATATGCGATATAACCTAGTTGTCGAATCAAGGATTGATTCGATAAGCCGATACATAGGATACTAGTCGGTTATATGCGATATGACCGGATCGTTAAATCAAGTGTTGATTTAATGATTTAATGTATAATTATATATTTGATATATTACTTTGCATTAACTAGTATTGGTTCACTTTAAATGGATTTACTCACTTGAAATGCACATTGTATATGTGATATATTTTAGTGCACTTGATTGTATCATGTTTGATGATACATTCTTGCTTGGGTTTGTGTAAAGAATTAAACCATGGTTAGTTAGTGGTTAGGGTTTCATTTCATTTACTTATTCATTTATCTATTTATTTATTTTATTTATTTCATTTAGAAAAGATAAAGAGAATGGTGGCTTATTTTGTAGTTTTGTGGAAACTTCATGAAGTGTTGAAAGCTTGACCATTCTTGTTCTTTTCCTAAACCTAACCATTAACCCTAACCATGATTTATTCTCTACACCTAACTAAGGTTAAGATTATGATAAGTATCATATTGTTTTTTATTTTAAAAGAGCACTTATCATATATTATCTTCTTCTTCTTCTTCTTCTTCAAGAAGAAAAAGCTTGATAGCATCAATGGCAACTTGAGCAAATGAGTGAGAAATCCAATTCTAAAGTGAACCCACCTCCTATTTCTTCATCCTCTACCTCTTGCCAAGTAGTATAGGGTGTTTCCTTCACAAGTTTTTGAGGCTTGGTGAAGTTGGAGCTTGATCTTATGATGCCTCGACGTAGATCATCTTCGGCATCGAGCCGATGACCAAGCCCGCCCATTTCTTCGATGAAGCCGATGCTAGAGTCCGGAATCCGATTTGGACAGCGGAGGGAAATCATCGCGGAGCTTAGGAAGTGGTGGACCGGATCTACAAAGGTTGTAGTCACTTTCCTTTAGCATTTAATTCGTTTACATGCTTGCATCGCCTATAAATCTAGTTAACGATCCGTATTAGGGTTTGTAGGCACATGTAAAATTTGAATTAGCCATGCTTGATGCATTGTGAGACTTCATTAGTGTGCCTAGGAACCCTACAGTGGTATCAGAGCCTAGCTAGAGCCTTAGGCGATGCGTAGACGGAATTAGAAGTCCGATCGAACCGAAACCCAAACCCTAAAATGCTCTCTGTACATTTTTGAAATTCGTGGATTTTTGAGAATTAAAAATATGCAGAAAACTCAATAGAATATTCTAAGAATTACTGTATAAAACGGGACCCATGAATCGATAATAGTGCGGCGGAACCGCGGCATTAGCATGCCTAATGCGGCGGTTCCGCGGCAACTTGGTCTCTTCAGACATTTTTTCCTGCACAGTAATTCTTATATTTTGTTGCTGGTTTTTCTGGGAATTTTTAATATTTATTCATGAGTTGAATTTTCTGGGTTGTATTGGGGCCTCGGTGTATCGATCGGATTGTCTAATTTTGTCAGTGTGTTTTTCCGGATAATTTTAGAATATGTTAAAAAGATCGACCGGATATAAATACCCACTTTTTCCCTTGCCGGGAAATTTCCAATTGTTGGATTTTTCTGTAGTTTAATCACGTTCTAAGTAGTGCAAGTAACGCGATGGTCCCTCTAGAAGACAACAAACCTTAACTCGATTATGTGACCGTCTTGAACTGCCCTTTGAACCTTCGGGTTTGGGGCAGTACGGCGTGCCATATGTGAGGCGTTGGCTTGACCCTTCTACGGCTGGACCGTTGGTACTGAGGCATGAACTGAATGTTTTTAGACTTATTTCATATGTTGAGCTGTATTGGGGAAACATGGGTGTTCGATTGTTCGATCGGAAAGTTTAACATTTCCTGTTTATCCAGAATGTGATACAACATTTGGAATTCACAAGTAGTTATGAGATAACTGAATGAATGTTATAAATCTAGTAGTTTAGTCTCACGTGATCGGTTGCCACGGAATTTTGATGTGATCAAAAGTCCGTCGCAATCGCGTAGCGTACGCGGATACTCGCCGGGTAAACTTAATAGACAGCCTCACTCCATAGCCCCGACCAAGTGACTGTAGGAGAACCCCGTCGCCGAAAGCATCCGTTCGGGTGCTCGCGGCAGCGGTGTTCCGCCTTGGTGCACTTTGTCGACGGCGTCGGGGGTGCGGCCGCCTACTGAAGTTTGCGACGAGCATTCGATCAGGATGTCGGGAATCTTGTTGAATTGCCCGACTTTATATTGAAAAGTGTTTTCGATTTTGAGACTAAAATGCGGGGTTTATAATTGTTAGGCATGCGATGTCTAAGGAATTCATTTGATTAGGCATGCGATGTCTAAAGAGGTTGCGGATTCCAACTGTTGTAGTTTTACACTTTCTTTTCTGTGACCGTAAGTGTAATATGTGATATCGCCGTTTTTCGTTGCTATATGTCAACGACAATTGGGATGCGCATATTTACTTACGTTGATGACATGTGATGTTATGTGTTGCTGGATATATTATATTGGATCGTCGTGTTCGAATAGCCGGGGTTTTTTTTATGTGAGATGAGTGTTTTTCCTTTTCATTCATGTAAAAAGTTGTATGTAATATTCTTTTATTGGGGCACTTCCAGGTTGCGGATGTTGTCACCATTTGTATATTATTTACTTTTCTGCACTAGGATAGACCCAAGGAGGAGGGCACAAGTAACCGGGTTCTAGGGTCCAGTGGGAGACCAACTCGAGGAGTCGAGTCCGGGTCTCCTAACCCTAGAATTGGTAGGGTTGCTTGCTGCTCTCGTAGGGGTCTCGGGTGTGGGTTTGGCTATTCATCGCGACCGTGGAATCCGTGTTTCATACTGGCTCGTATTGAAAACACGGACGTCCTAGTATATCCAATATTTCATATGATATTTTCTGCTGCGTTATCTGTGATGTGATCATGTGATGTGTTTAGATAGATATTATATATAGTATATACGATATATTATATAGACGTTGCTTATGTTTTACACCCGCACTGGCCCTGCCTCGCTCTGGCGTTAGTTACCTAACCTAACGGTGCAGACGGGACATCGAGGCGAATGCGGATGGCATAAGCGTACGTTATATTTATCTGTGATGTTTAGGTGGACTTAAATGATGGGATATTCATTAATGAGATTAATGAAAGAAAATAAACCTAATTGATGTTGTGGAATCGAATTTCAAAATAAAAACAGGTAGCTACAGTTCTTGCTTTGCATCGCGGTGTTCCTTATAGAACATCCTGCACCTTATTCGATAAGGAAAGGACCGAGATCCCTTCACCGGGAGTGACTCCTTTAGCAATAACTGGCAGATGCTACACACTCGGTTTGTCTTTTGATTGCTTTTAAGAGTTTCAGCTTTGCACAGTGATATATATGATATATCCCGCACCTCATTCGACGAGGAAAGGGCCGACGATCCCCTCACCGGGAGTGACCCCTTTAGCAAAACTAGAAAAGCCTCAAAAACATTCCATTTAAAAACCTTTTGATTCCACAACGAGATCAAGTTCAAAGCGTTAAAGTTTTTCTTAAAAACCATTCGCAACCCTCCGTCATTTTAGAAAGTAGAGTACTTAGTATTCGTGCTACGTTTGTCGACCATAGCCGAGGCGTAGTGTGCGGTAGCTAAGTGATGTCTTCCTACACAGCATATGATGCGATTAGTTGGGACAGTCATGTGGCTTTGTTAACCTTAGCCAAGGGTCATATGGGTGGGTCTAATTAATCACGAAATGACGGGTAGAACTTGACTAGTACCTATGATTTGTTGACCTTAGCCAAGGTCATAGGTGCTAGGGGTAAAAACCATTATCGGGAGTTTCAAGTGTTGAAATTTGCAATGAGATTGCATACCTTCTATGTGATAGTTGGATCCCGATACCCACTGCGAGTAATTGTTACTCCTAGGAGAGTTTTGCACTTTGCAATTAGCCGATCAAGTAGGTGTCTAGAAAGGTGTCAACGGGGTTACGCCTCTGGAAAAACGAGGTTTACTGTAATTAGGTCCGTGCGAAAGCGCGGCGAACCTCCCTCAAAGTACCGACACTGGCCTGGCTGAAAGATTGGCGAACTTGTAGAGTGTAATTAATCCCAGCTAGTCTTTCCTTTTAAGGTTTGAAGGAAGATTTGATAAAAACAGTGGGAGCCATCCTGATTAGATAAAATATATAACCAATCTGATCTTGCAAGAGCGCACGCAGAGTGTTTTCTTCTCTCTCTCTCTAGGTAGCGACCATATCACGCCTTAATCAAGATAATAATATGGATGTTTTGACCGAACCCGCTTATTATACTGAGCTGGGGAACGTTGATCCCGCTCCAACTTATAATTGTTATAAGACAGAGCAGGAAATAGGGAAATACCAGAATTCCTATGCCGCCCAAACGAAGAAAGTGCATGAGATGCATCTCCTTCGGGTGTGTTCATTATAAAGAACTATTTCTCAGTATCCTCTGAATCTTAGGTATTTGATACTGGGTCAGGATCCCAGATATGTAATCTGTTACATAGGGCTACAAAAAGGTAGAAAACTGAGAACGGGTGATAAGTTTCATGAGACAGAAAACGGGGCAAGTGTTGCAGCCAAGTCTGTTGGTCACTGTCACCCTGTATTACCTGAGTACATTGATTCTGAACAAATGCTATTAGATATCGAACCTGATGCACAAAATCATATCTGTCTCTTTATTAGTAAAGAAATGATAAAATTTTGTATTGTTGGATAATGTTTTGAACATTTCCTATATCAAAAGTTGATTGGTTCAGGCACGTTATCTAAAAGCATTAATGTTCTAAATCAAACTACATTTTTTTGTATACAGAACACACACAAGAGGAAGAGTTCAGCAATGAACGAATCCTTCTTGAGGCATTGTAGACTAGGTCATATCAATGCGACCCGACTAGCTGAAGTTACATGTAGATGCATATTTAAATCAGTTTGAATTTACATCTTGTGAAAGTTGCCAGTCATGTCACAAAGATATAATGACACCAGCTCTGTTTATTGGAAACAGAGAAAGAGTTAATGAACTCTTGGGATGATACATGTTGATGTATATAGGTCCCCTGTCTGCACATGCCAAGACCGGTTCTTTGTACTTCATTACGTTCTCTGATAATCTCTCAAGATTCAGACATATGTTCCTGTTGAGACACAAGTCCGAACCTTTTGAGATATTCACAGAATATAAGTTAGAAGTAGAGAACCAAAAACCGGGTATAAGTATTATGTCCTATGATAAGATCAGGGAGGAGAATACTTGTGCATGGCATTCCTGGACTATTCTAAAGGAGAATGAGATTCTCTCTCAGTGTTACTCCTCTGAATACACCACAGCACAACGGTGTATCGGGGTGGAGCAATCGCACAACATTAGATATGGTATGCTCCATGATGAGTACTACTGAGTTTCCTATTTCCTTTTAGGGAGTTATGCACTTATGAAGTTGCATACCTATTGAATAGGGTTCGAATCAAATCAGTGCCTACCACTCCATATAAGATATGGTATGGGAAGAGCCTATCTCTTAAAAAAGTTAAGATTTGGGATTGTCCGGCCTATGTCAAAAGCAAAATCCGGACAAAATCGAGGCAAGGTCAGTTCTGTAGAAATGGAAAAATTCCAGCTATACAAAACTGCAGCTGATTTGACTGGACTAAAGGATTCTATAGTCCCCGACGAACCTCAGCCTCTCCGCCGAACTAGCAGGGTTCCTCATCCGCTTGAGAGATACTTCGGTTTCTCGATGACAGTGGGAGCGAGGATTGCATCATGAGATGATGACCCAACTAGTTTCGAGCAGGTCATCGAGAGTAGGGACTCTGTAAGAATGGCTGGATGCTTAGCGATCTGAGATGGAATCCATATACACCAACAAAGTATGGACTTTGGTTGCTATATCTGAAGGGTTAAATCCCCATCAGGAGCAAGTATATCTTGAGAAGATTACTTGGTGTAGATGGAAAAGTTAAGACTTTCAAAGCTAGACTTGTTAAAGGTTTTAGTCATCAACCAGGTGTGGATAACGATGAAACTTTTTCTAGGGACTATGCTTAAGTCCATCCAGATCCTACTTGCCATTGCTACATACCATGACTACGATATCTGGTGGTTGGGTGCCATGACTACTTTTCTAAATAATGATTTAGAAGAACACAGCCAGAGGGCTTCGTGAACAGTGGGAGCAGCGGAAACGTGTGCAAGTTGCTTTATAGAATAAAGCAGGCATCGCGGAGTTGGAACGTCTGTTTTGATGTGGTAGTCAAAGTGTTTGACTTCATCAAAATGGTAGATGAACCTTGTATATACAAAACGGTAGTAAAGAGTAAGGTGGTCATCCTCGTATTGTACGTAGACAACATACTCTTGATAGGAAAAGGGTTTCCTATGCTACGCACGGTCAATCTCCGCTTATCACAAGGATTCTCCAATAGGATCAAAGTGATACCTCCTAAATCCTGAGTTTTCATCTATGAGATAGATGTAATTGGATGCTAGGATTCTCACTAGATGTAGTGAGATGGTATCAATCGATCCTGGGGAGAATCACTGGAAGTGTTCCAGGGTGATAAGGACGACTGAATGTCAGTCACAGGCATTGTCTTTATCCTCAGTGGAGGAACGGTATGTTGGAAGAGTTCCAAGCTAGATACCGTGGCAAACTAGACGATAAAGGCTGGTAACATCGCTATTAAGGATACTACCAAAGAGGCAGTTTGGGTGTATATTGGTTCATAAGATGAACTAGGTTCCTACCATTGTATGACAATGGAAGTGTGGCTTTGGCCAAAGAACCCCGATCTCATCAGTGACCCAGACATATTCTTAGGCAGTATCACCTGATCATGGAGATAGATGATCTCCAGGATGATCGAGGATAGGAGAGTAGACTCAGAGGACAACACGGCGGATCCACTCACAAAGGCCTTTTCCCAAAGAGAGACTTTTAGGGGATGGTTGAGTATTAGATACTACAACTACTGCTACAGATGGCCCTAGTGCAAGTGGGAGATTGTTAGTTATATGTATGCCCTAGAGACCATTTCTATACATTGGATGTATATAGTAGTGGATGCTGGGTCATATATAGGTAGGACTTTCTTGCTCGACATGATAGTACGCTATCTGGTTGCACTTTATCTTAACATGTATACTTTCTGTCTCTCTGATTACATGTTGATAAAGCCCTTAGGATGTGTACTCGACTTCCAGGACTATGATGCAGATCATACTAGTGGGGCCTGGGTAGTCCATGAGTACATCCTTCAATGTTCCTAGTCGTGGGAATATCGAGACGGGGCATCGATATTCCAGAGTAGACTAGCGTATATCTTCTCGACCCATGCGATGGGCGATGGATGATCCCATATCCATTGGTGTTTGACATCAGAGATGGTATACGGGTGCTCAGTGGAGACTGGGTACACTGAACGGACTCGCCGAGAACTCCCAGATGGTATTATACCTCACGTCAGATGGCAGTTCTCTGGTGACACTGGTGCAGCTTAGTCTGTTGACCCGAGATCGTCATAGAGTCTTGTGTGTCTCCCACTGTGCTTTGATTTCCACCCTACCACGGCTCTACTGAGTCGTGCAAACATGTGGTTTTTGGGTACAGTCCCGATTCACATGGAGGCAATGAGCGATAGGAGGGGATTCGTCTCTCCCGGTATTGGGGGTTGATGTTGCGCTATGCTCGACTGGCTATAACAGGAAATCCCTGGCCAGGGTTGCAGTGATCTACTGGTAAGTGTTATCAGTAGTTTCACACATGTTATGGATTTCACGTCAGCATGACTTATCAAGCTATTGGGGTCTGACGATTACCACCCCTAGGCGAGATATGCGACACTTCAGACGAACAGACTGGACTGTACGGTAAGTGTTACTGGTTGGATTCACAGGAGTGTGAGCGGGCTTGCTCATCGATCTTCTGATCGCTCAATATCCGGGTGGCCGTTACGTTTAGCAGACCGCTTGCGGCTTGTGGGTGTTTGATATGATCATCACCTGCTGCCGGCGTATTGACGAGTCTTTAGAGTCCTACACAGAGGTTTCCTGGCTCAAGCGAAACGAAATAGGAGCGCATATGAGATATGTGCGGGACCGAGAATAATTCGTGTATGTGATACCGTATTCCATTCTCGCGATGAATGTATCGATTGGTTATATGCGATATAACCTAGTTGTCGAATCAAGGATTGATTCGATAAGCCGATACATAGGATACTAGTCGGTTATATGCGATATGACCGGATCGTTAAATCAAGTGTTGATTTAATGATTTAATGTATAATTATATATTTGATATATTACTTTGCATTAACTAGTATTGGTTCACTTTAAATGGATTTACTCACTTGAATTGCACATTGTATATGTGATATATTTTAGTGCACTTGATTGTATCATGTTTGATGATACATTCTTGCTTGGGTTTGTGTAAAAAATTAAACCATGGTTAGTTAGTGGTTAGGGTTTCATTTCATTTACTTATTCATTTATCTATTTATTTATTTTATTTATTTCATTTAGAAAAGATAAAGAGAATGGTGGCTTATTTTGTAGTTTTGTGGAAACTTCATGAAGTGTTGAAAGCTTGACCATTCTTGTTCTTTTCCTAAACCTAACCATTAACCCTAACCATGGTTTATTCTCTACACCTAACTAAGGTTAAGATTATGATAAGTATCATATTGTTTTTTATTTTAAAAGAGGACTTATCATATATTATCTTCTTCTTCTTCAAGAAGAAAAAGCTTGATAGCATCAATGGCAACTTGAGCAAATGAGTGAGAAATCCAATTCTAAAGTGAACCCACCTCCTATTTCTTCATCCTCTACCTCTTGCCAAGTATTATAGGATGTTTCCTTCACAAGTTTTTGAGGCTTGGTGAAGTTGGAGCTTGATCTTGTGATACCTCGACGTAGATCATCTTCGGCATCGAGCCGACGACCAAGCCCGCCCATTTCTTCGATGAAGCCGATGCTAGAGTCCGAAATCCGATTTGGACAGCGGAGGGACATCATCGCGGAGCTTAGGAAGTGGTGAACCGGATCTACAAAGGTTGTAGTCACTTTCCTTTAGCATTTAATTCGTTTACATGCTTGCATCGCCTATAAATCTAGTTAACGATCCGTATTAGGGTTTGTAGGCACATGTAAAATTTGAATTAGCCATGCTTGATGCATTGTGAGACTTCATTAGTGTGCCTAGGAACCCTACACTTGAGTCCGGGAGTTTAAGGACGCTTGAGTCCGGAAGTTTAAGGACGCTTGAGTCCATGAGTTAGTTTAAGGACGCTTGAGTCCGGAAGTTTAAGGACGCTTGAGTCCGGGAGTTTAAGGACGCTTGAGTCCATGAATTGGTTTAAGGACGCTTGAGTCCATGAGTTTAAGGACGCTTGAGTCCATGAATTGGTTTAAGGACGCTTAAGTCCATATTGATGTGTGGTTGTCGGGACCCGTCACCTCTCTGACGTCATTGAAGGATTACAACGACAAATGTCAGAGGAGTTCGGAGATGTACCCTCGAACCGGGTGTAAATTAATTTAGGAGAGCATTCGTGCCCAGTCAATTTAATTTGAGAACTTACGGCCAGAATTAGGCTAAGTCCAGTTGAAGATGATCAACGTTTTTATTTGTCTTTGGCTTATTAGGCCTATGCTAGGGCTTTGCCCCTGTTTAATAATGCACTGCATTTTATTTTGGCCTGTAAGGCCTATTTGATTTGGGCTCTGTCCCTTTATTTTTATGATGCAGAGCATCTGTTTTGGTCTGACAGACCTTTGCTTGGGCTCTGCCCTTTTAAAATAATGCATGGCATTTTATTAGGTCTGTTAGGTCTTTTTTAATTGGGCTTGGCCCTTCTTTTCAATAATGCAGTGCATTAATTATCTGACAGTGGCCATGTGGCCTGTCAGGCGCTTTGCGCCAATTAATGAGCGCAAGCGCATGTCGGCGTGACACGTGTCACGCTCCGGTGAGCGCAAGCGCAGTGCGCTGCGCTGCTGACACGTGGCGCGCTCTGGTGAGTTGCGCCAATTTCAGAGAGCAACGCTCTATTTTAAAAGCGCATAGCGCAAGTTGTTCTGGAGCTGACACGTGGTGCTCTCTGGTGGTTTGCGCCAACCCAAGAGCGCAGCAGTGCAGATTTACAAGTGCAAGGCACTGTTTTAATATCTTGATCCAATTTTTGATTCAAGAAAAGAATCTTTTAAGATTCCAGAACCAGTGGTTCATCAAAAGGCAATGCCTTTGTTATTATTATATATTTTTTATTGAAGATCTTTGATCTTGTTCTTAGATCAATGATCTTTTTAGAAGGAACTCTTCTTTTATTCAAAGGTTTTTACCTTTTTCTTTCTTTGAGCTCTTCTCAAAATTCTTTAGAGGAATTCTCTGTTTTTCTCTCTGTGTTGATTTCTTTTAGACTTGGGGTCTAGGGGCCTTTATATAGTGCCAATGATTTGTTGAATTAGTTAAAGAGATCTTTCTCTGAGTGATTTGGGGATTTTTCCCCACCATTGGATCTTTGATCCAAGGGCTTCTGTTTTACAGAAGGCAATTTTCTTGTTTTTAACAAGATTGAGAAAGATCTTTCCAGAATTTTTCTGTTTTAGTGCTGGCACAGTTGGCGCAAGCGCACCTGCGCTTGACACGTGTCGCGCAGCGTAACTGCGCTGCCACGTTCGCGCAGCGCAGAGCGCAGCGCAACTGCGCTACCACGTGTCGCGCAGCGCAGAGCGCAACTCAGCTGAAGCATTGCTTCTTTTATTTTTGTTTGAATTTCTTTTAAAACAGAGCCTTGCTCTGATTGGGGGAAACAGAAGCGTTGCTTCATTTCCCGCCTTGGGATTTAAACAGAGTTTTGCTCTGAAAGGGAGATTTTCTCCTTTATTATTATTATTATTATTTATTTATTTATTTATTTCTTTTTATTGTTATTATTTTATAAAGAGCGGGTTTTGAGCCAAAATTTTGGTGGAAACACGGCTCTTCCCATTGTCGCCCGAGACTGGCCGGAAGGACCGTCCTGGAGTCTATCTTTATCGTGTAGGAGACGGGAGCCGTGCTGAGAGCTGAGTTCATCTTTGGAGACTTTGTTGAAAAATGATTGCTTGAAAACTTGCATGAAAGAGCATTATTTTAGTATAAATATAGGTATGTATATTGATTGAGTTCGCATGAACATTTAACTCGAAATATGGGAGGAGAGATAGGTCCCACCGGGCGTGCCAGAATCTGTAGGGTGTTTTTCGTCACCCCATTGAGATGAGAATACGCGCGCGCTTGTCAGGCGTACTACAGATTCCCCCTGCCTAGGATAGGCTGGGGTTTAATGATTGTGGGGATCCGAATCTCCGGCAGTCGCGGACTAAGCTGCCGTTAATTACCCCTCGCCTTTGGAGCGAGGGAACCTCTGATTGACGGGTTAAATTGGTCATGCGAACTCAGTATGCAGTGTACGTGTGTTGTGTTTTGAAAGGGGGATTTGGGTATATCGGGAGCCACGTAGAGTTTTTACGGGGGTCCTGCTACCCGGATAGCGGGCTGGGGGTCAAGGGGGCTAGCAGCCCCCTTACGGGGTGCGGGGCAGCGTCCCGTTAGAAATTTTTTTTCTAACAGGGACAGTGTCGTAGAGTATGTGTGTGTGTAAATATGTATACATATGTATATATATATATATATATGTATGTACATAAAAAGAGGGGGAAAAGGCATCCAAAGGATGCGTGGGGGCAGCACCTTGGGCGCTGTGCGCTCAGGCGCTAGAGTGCCACGTGTCGGCACGTGAGCGCTCTGCGCTGGAGCGCTGGGCGCTTGAGCGCAAGCGCGCCACGTGTCGGCACGTGTGCACTTTGCGCTTCAGCGCCTGACGCTCGAGCGCAAGTGCGCCACGTGTCGCCACGTGGGCGCTTTGCGCTTGAGCGCAGGACGCTGTAGTGCAAGCGCACCACGTGTCGGCACGTGGGTGCTTTGCGCTCGAGCGCTGGAGCGCAAGCGCGCCACGTGTCGGCACGCGGGCGCTCTGCGCTTGAGCGCCGGCTAGAAAAGAGGCTTCTAGCCAAAAAAATTTCTCGGAAGAGAAATCAGAGAGGAGTTGGACTCCTGAGTGTTTTTTTTGGGTTTAGTGAATGGGGTTCTTCTTCTTCCTCCTCCGTTAGCTGGATCTTGAAGATCAAGAGATGTGAGATCTCAAAATCATTCCTTTTTGAGATCTGATGACAGATCCAAGTTCCCCTTTGTGGGTTTCGTGGTGAAAAACTATTTTGTTTTGGAAAAGGAAGAGTAAAACTCTTGATTTAATTCAGAAGAAAGAAGAAGGTTTGAGACCTTCATAATAGGGAAAGAGGCACAAAACCTAGGTTTTTGAGAGAATGGAAAAAGTGTTTTTTTTATTCATCATCATGTTGCCTTTTATAGGCTTACATATTTACATATAGCCCATTGGGCTTTACAAAAATGGCATTTTAGCCATCCCATGGCTCATGTGCCATTTCATTTTTGCACATAAGCCATGGGCTTACAAAATATTGGCTTTATGCCCATTTTGTTTACATTCTTGCATAAACAATTGCATAAAATTATTTATTACATGATTTTGTTGTTGGCACGGAGAGGCTGGCCGCGGGCTCGACTTGGGCTTGGGCCCGCTTGACCTGGGCTTGGGTCCACCTGGCTTGGGGTTGACTATGATTTTGACTTGGTCAACCGAGGTGTAAATTTTTACCCCAACAGTGGCGGCACGTTATTGGATTAACCTTGGCGGATCCCAGGATTCGTGCGCGAATCTCGGCTATCTAGGGTTCCGTATGGGGTTATAAATAGAGAAGGAGATGGAAGCCCCTTCGGCATCGTTTTCCTCTGAGATGACTGGTCGTACGTATTCGATCAAAGAGATCATCACCTTTGGCGATGTCTCCTTGTATGACCAATCCCTGGCTGAGGATGGGTACCGGGGAGTGGTTCAGCGCCTCGAGGATCACGTCGGCCGGCTTCTACCTCGGCGGTCATCCCTGCTTCAGTTGCTGATGTATGCAATTTGGAGGAGGTCCCCGGGGTTGGACAACCCCTTTACCGAGAAGCTTCTGGACGAGGCGCTCGACAAGGTGCGTTCGATCTTCCTGCTCGGTCTCATCTCGAGAACTAGGCACGACCGATCCTTGGCCCTCATTCTGGAGTGCTTCAAAATGAGGTACATCGTGAGCTAAGGCCCAAAGGGCGGAGCATCGGGTGCTTCTGTGGCGTCCCGGGTTTGCGTGCAGCATCGGCAAGAACGGGTTGCAGAGGCAAGGGCTCTGCTAGCGGAAATCTACTCCGATTATCACCAGGAGTACTTTTTCTATCCTGTACCACCTCTTTTGTAAACGTTTCTTTTTATTTTCCTGTAAGGCTGAGGAGCCCGTAGTACCTTTTGAATGAATAGGACTCTTCTTTTTGCAACGTTCTAGTGTTCCCTTATTATTATTTTGAACAGAAAGAACTTTAGAAAGATTTACATTGCCTTTGCGAAAGAAGAAATATACATAGATACTCTTTCAGAGGTACAACTTGAGTTTCTCGGCGTTGTAAGGCCGTGGAAACTTGCGTCCTTCCGCGTCTTGCAAACGGTAGGCTCCACTGGGCAGTACCTCGGAGACGAGGAAAGGACCATCCTATTTGGGGGAAAACTTATGCAGCCTGCCTTGGTCGACGGACTCGTTTCGCCTTAGGACTAAATCTCCGTCCTTGAAGAGGCGACGCTTGACTCGTGCATTGTAGTAGCGGGCGGTCTGTTGTTGATAGGCGGCAGCTCTGATCTGAGCCCGGTCTCGTTTCTCCAACAAGACGTCCAGGTTAGTTCGCCGAGGTGTTCGCTTCGTCATCGAAATGCTCGACCTGATGATTGGGGAGCCCGATCTCCGTTGGGACCATTGCCTCGGTTCGGTAGCAGAGGCTGAAAGGGGTTTCCTCGGTGGGGGTTTTCTTCGACGTGCACAGGGCCCACAGGACCCGGGGTAATTCCTCGACCTAACTGCCCCGGCATCCTTCTAGACACGCCTGGAGACCTCGGAGGACGTCCCGATTAGCGACCTCGGCTTGCTCGTTGCATTGGGGATGTGCGACCGCGACAAATTTCATAAGGATGTGATATTCGCTGCAAAATTCCTTAACTCTTTCGTTTTCGAAACTTGTTCCGTGGTCGGTGATGATACACCTCGGGATGCGAAACCGGAGTATCACGTTGTTCTGCAGGAACTTAATAGTCGTGGTGGCGTCCGATTTCCTGATAGGAATGGCCTCGATCCACTTCGTGAAGTAGTCCACTGCGACTAGGACGTACTTGTGTCCGCCCGTACCGGTAGGGAACTGACCTATCATGTCCATTCCCCACTGGGCAAACGGCCATGGGGAGGTCAGGGCGGTTAGCTCGGTAGCAGGAAGGCGAGGTATGCTTCCATAGAGTTGGAAGCTTTTGCACCTCCTGACCAGCTTCTGAGCATCCTGATGAATAGTCGGCTAGTAGGACCCCTGGAGAAATGCCTTCTGGATTAAGGTGCGGGCCCCTTGGCGCGCACCGCCGACCCCTTCATGGATCTCACCGAGGACGTAGTCGGCTTCGTAGGGGTCAACGCACCACAACAGGGGCTGAGTGAAGGACTTCTTGTACAGGTTCCCATTGCTCCAGAAGAAATGGCGAGCTCTGGCTCGGAGACGACGGGCTTCTCCCCGATCTTCTGGGAGTGTGGCTTCCCTCAGGAATTCCACGAGGGGCTTCCTCTAGTCCCGGCCTTCTTCCCGGGCTGTATACACTTGAAGTATTGTTGCCCCATCTTCCACGCTGGGCCATGGCAAGACCTCGAACAGGATGCTCCTCTTGTTGTTGGCCGAGTAGGATGAAACCAGCTAACTCAAGGCGTTGGCTTGGGCATTGAGCTGTCTGGGGATCTTCTCTAACTGGACTTCGTTGAAGTCCTTATGCAGTCTTCTTACCTCAGCCAGATACTTCACCATCAGAAGCTCCTGTGCCTCGAATCGGCCGGTCACTTGGCTGACGACTAGGGTGGAGTCATTGCAGTTCCGAATCGTTTTCAGCCCCAATCCTGAGGCTATGCGCAGCCCGGCCAGCAAGGCCTCGTATTCCGCCACATTATTTGAGGCCTTGAACCCGAGCTTCAGGGAATACTCTATTTCTTCCTCGTTCGGGCTCCAAATGAAGAGGCCGGCACCGCAGCCTTCCTCGGTCGAGGAGCCATCGACGTAAAGGATCCAATCAGGGACTAAGTCGGGCTTCTCGTCGGCAGAGGGTTGAGCTGCAGAGGCCGGCGTTGAGTCCGGCTCCTTGCTAGGAATGGTGCACTAGACGATAAAATCGACCAGGGCTTGTGCTTTGATGGCCTTCCTCGGGCGGTATTTTATGTCGAACTGGGACAACTCCCACCTCCACTTTTCCAAGCGGCCAGAGGACTCGGGTGAGGCAAGGATAGCCCCTAATGGGCGCTCGGTAAGAACGAGGATGGTGTGCGCCTGGAAATAGCGCTGTAGCTTTCTTGAGGCCACGATGAGTGCCTAGAAGATCTTTTCTATGGCTGGGTACCTTGTTTCTGCGTCTTTGAAGACGTGGCTCACATAGTCCACCGGCTTCTGGACTCCGTCGACTTCTCGGACGAGCACTGAGCCTGCTGCTTGGTCGGATACCGCCAGATACAGCGATAGCTCGTCCCCTTCAACATGTCGGGTGAGCAGCGGTTGGGTCGCAAGGTGCTTCTTTAATTGGTCGAAGGCGGTCTAGCACTCCTCCGACCACTCAAACCTCAGAATCTTCCTTAGAGCCTTGAAGAATAGGAGGCACTTTTCCCCAGACCTCAACATGAAATGTGACAGAGTGGATACTCACCCTGTTAGCCGCATGATCTCGACGTTTGTCTTGGGCGCGGCCATGTTGAGGATGGCGTTGATTTTCTCCGGGTTGGATTCGATCCCGCGGTGAGTGACCATGAAACCGAGGAACTTTCCTCCGGTGACCCTGAATGCGCACTTGGCGGGGTTCAGCTTCATCTTGAACTTGCGGAAGACGTCGAAGGCCTCGCCCAGATCCTTGGCGTGGTCGACCGATGAGACCGACTTGACATGTCTTCGACATAAACTTCCATGTTCTTGCCGATTTGCGGTTTGAACATGTGATTGACCAACTGTTGATACGTAGCTCCGGCGTTTTTGAGGCCGAAAGGCATTACCTTGTAGCAGTATACCCCCCGGTCCATTGTGAATGCGGTGAGATCTTCGTCTGCCGGATTCATACGGATCTGATTGTAGCCGGAAAAGGCATCCATGAAGCTAAGTAGCTCGTGGCCTGCCGAGCTGTCGACGAGCTGATCTATCTGAGGGAGGGGATAATTGTCTTTTGGGCAGGACTTGTTGAGGTCGGTGAAGTCGATGCACATGCGCCTTTTTCCCGCTTGACTTTTTGACTATGACCACATTTGCCAACCATTCGGAGTATGGAACATTCCGAATGAAGTTGGCGGCGAGGAGCCTGTCTACTTCGTCCTCGATTGCCTTCTGCTTGATCGGGATGAAGCCTCACTTCTTCTGCTTGACGGGTCAGGCCGTAGGATCTATCCCAAGCTTATGAGATATGATTTTGGGGTCGATCCCAAGCATGTCGGCAGGTGCCCAGGCAAACACGTCGGAGTTGTTCCTGAGGAAATGAACTAGATCGTCCTGCTGAGCCCCTGTCAGAAGTGACCCGATCTGTACGGTTCATTTGTCGTCCTCTTCAACAAGGGGGACCTCTGTCAGTGGCTCCACTGGGGTCCCTCGGACCTATTTCTACTCGTCTCGGGTGTCCAGAGAACCCTTGGTGTCACCTTCGCTCTCAACATCGTTTTTTGGCCTCTCAGTCATAGAAGTTGCAGTGAAACAAACTTTCGCAGTTCGTTGGTCTCTGTAGGCCCGACCTATCCCGCCTTGGTCGAGCGAGAATTTCATCGCCAAGTAGTAGGTCGATAGCTAGGCCCTGAGGGAGTTCAGCGTTGGGCGGCCGAGGAGGATGTTGTAGGCCGACAGGATCCTCGCTACGATGAATTCCACAGGCATTGTTTGCATACGGCCGGCCTCCCCGACGTTAAATTGCAGAGTGATTACCCCTTCCGCCAGGATGGAGTGGTGGTGAACCCTGACAGGACGTGGGAGGTCGGCCTTAAGTCTGCCGGGGTGAGCCCCATGCACAAAAAGCGGTCATAAAAGAATATGTCCGCCGAGCTTCTCGAGTCGACCAATATCCTCTGCACTTCATAGTGGTGGACCTGAGCTGTAATCACCGGCGGGTCGTTATGGGGCAATGATATACCGTGGAGGTCCTCGTCGTTAAAAACGATCGGATTGGTCTCCCTGGCCCTCTTCCTCGGATGGCTGTTTCTCTCCACGACAGGCGATGGGTGCTGAGCCTCGTAGGTATTTGACGTACCCCCCGCTGACATAACCATGATTTGGCCGATTGTCAACTCGCCGGGAGGGGGACGTTGCTTTTGCTCATGGTCAGCCTGCCACTTGTCATGCAATTATTTTGCCAGGTGCCCCGAACGGATGAGCTCCTCGATGTAGTCTTGGAGCTGCTTGCAGTTCTCTGTGGAGTGTCCATATGACCTGTGGAAGCCCTAGTAGGGGCCCTGGGTGCGCTTTGCCGCCATGCGCGAGACTGGGGGAAGTTTTAAGAACCTCTCGCCCTTAGCCTCCTTCAGCAGTACCGTCTGGGAGACGTTGAGCGGGGTGTACTCCTAAAACTTCGGGGAGTAGGGCTTTGGCCGCTCAAGCCTCTTTTTCTCTTTCCGGCCCTTTTTCTTATGATCAGCTTGTTCTGTTTGGGGGATATTTGCGTTCACCTCGGACTCGAGCTGGATCTCTCGCTCGGTCCAGGCTTTCATCTCGGCCATGGTCTTAAGTTGTGCTAGTGCAAAGGAGCGTAACCACTCCTTGTGCCTAAGACCTGACCTGAGGGCCGTAATGACCGTCTCTTCCCGGTGTTCTGGGACCTCGAGGAAGGCGTTGTAGAAACGGGTATCGTACCCTTTGAAGGTTTCTTTGTCCCCGCTCTTTATTGTGAAAAGATGGTCGACGGTCTGCTTCTACCGTCTGTTCCTGACGAAGTGGCCGAGGAATTGGGTGGCCAGCTCATCGAAGGTTGAGATCGAGCATGGTGTGAGTCCTCGAAACCAGTCACGTCCGGAGCAGATGAGAGTGGTCGGAAAAGCACGGCATTGGGTGGCATCAGAACAGTCTTGGAAACTCATCCCGGCCGTGAACGCGTCTAAGTAGTCCTTCGGGTCTGACTTCCCGTCGAAGAGCGAGATCTTTGGGGGCTTGTTCCGGGAAGAGACATGGACGGCGAGCAGCTCTTCGGTGAAGGGCTTTGTGAGTGAGTCAGCGGCTTACTTAACCCCATCGCTCGAACGACGACCTTCCCGATGCATACCCTTGATCTTCTTTTCGAGGGCGTCGAGTTGGCCGTGGTATCCCGAGGAGTTGGCATACTCCGATTTTTGGCCTCGGCTACCGGGGGCCTCTGCGTGGCCACGACCCTGATTCCGTTCGATGACGTTCCTCAAGTATCTTGGCGAGGTCATTTTCGAGCTGCTGTGGCGAGTCCCGTGCGCGTGACCCCGTCAAGGGAAGGGGTGCCGGTCATGCCTGGGTGCAGGTGAGCTGACCGAAACCTCTTCGAAAGAGACAGGGGTGCGATAGGGCTCGGGGCGAGGAGCTCTGGCATGAGACCTCAGAGTTAAACTGTGCGGTGCCCACCGGGTCATTGAATATGTTGGCCCGGGGGATCTGCGGCCGCCGGAGATTGCGAGGTGGTGATCGGTCGTGCCAACGCGAGCAGAGTCTTCTCTCCCTCTGTAGGGTCCCGGTCCCACGGAGGGGGAGCGGTGACCTGGAGAGCTTGCCCGGCCGTTTGGACACGGACGAGCGCATCTACAACTGATGTGAGTCGATCTATCCGAGCGGATAGGGCATGAATTACATTTGGTGGAGGAGGGGATTCTTCCTCGTCTCCACCGTGGGGAGGCCGACGGCTGGAGCTTGGATCGTCGTGGTGACCGCTTACCATGTAGTCGGGATCGGAAGATGAAGTTTTGGTTGAGTGGAAATTTTCCCACAGACGGCGCCAACTGATGGAGGTCTGGATCTCCCTCAGATGTTATCTTCCGTTGATCTCTTCGTGTATTGGCGGATGACTAAGATTGGCTTGGAGGATTGTCTCCTGGAGCGTGTGGATCTCAATGGGTTTGAGGTGGTTGTAGCCGAGCTACCTGCAAAGAAGTCCCGGGGTGGTTGTGCCATCGAAGACCCTCCGACGATCAAGTTAGGCGGGATATTTTGGCAGAGTAACGGCCTAGTAGAGTAAGAATGGCTTACCTAAATTTTCTGAGAGAGGGGTTTATATAGCGGCAGCAATGGGCAGGCGGGCGTGAGAATCACGCTGGCCATTACGCCTGTGGCGTCATGCCCGCGTGATAGGCGGGATCCCGCATTAATGACGAGACAGGCTCGTTAATGGGGGATCATGATGGCATGAAACGTGGGATCGTGGGCGGCGGATATCTTGCGCTTGGCGAGATTCGGGAAGTCGTGGTGAAGGCGCCTGTGATCAGTGCTGCGGGTCGGTCGGCGAGACCGAGGAAGATGAGCTCGGCGGGAGGCTCGGGCACGAGCGGGAGGCCGAGGCATCTTGGTTCTGTGATAGGTCGGAGGCGAGCTAGTGGGTGGTCTGGAAGGCCACCAAAGGTCGGGAGAATCCTCGGACCGGAGGCCCGAGGTGTGATTCCAACCGAGGTTACTGATCCTCTCTTGTAGGTTCTGGGACACGTCATTTGCAACGTGTCAGCATCTGGAGAGTCACCGATATTGAGCCTCATCAGAACCCACATCCGTGACTGCTTCTTGCAACTGGAGAAGGGGATTGTGATCTGCCACGGTCTCGATGTGATGATGCTCAGAACTGAGAACTCCTCAGATCATGACACATGGCAGATGACGTGTCTCGAGGCTTATGGGAAAGGAGCAAGAACGGTACATTGAAGGCGTACCCCGGGCCTTCATCCTGGGGATTGTCTCGACCTTCGATGGCCTCCCAGAACACTCCTATGCTCGTCTTACAAATAACCATTATGATGGATCTCTGGATCTCCTTCAGATGTTACCTTCCGTTGATCCGCAGCGAGTGGAGACAAGCGGCTGAGATTAGGTTAGGAGGTTGCCTCTTGGAGCGTGTGGATCTCAATGGGATTGAAGTGGTTGAGGCCGAGCTACCTACAAGGAAGTCCCGGGGTGGTTGTGCCACCGAGGACCCTCCGACGATCAAGTTTGACGGGGTATTTTGGCAGAGTAACGGCTTATTGAGATAAAAAATGGCTTACTTGAGTCGTCTGAGAGAGGGGTATATATAATGGCAGCCATGGGCTGGCGGGCGTGAGATTTACGCCGGCTGTTATGCTCGCGTGAAAGGCGGGATACCCCATTAATTGTGAGATATGCTCGTTAATGGGGGAACGTGATGGCGTGGAACGCGGGATCGTGGGCGATGGATATCTCGCGTCTGGCGAGATTCATGGAGCCGTGGCAGAGATGCCTGTGATCAGTGTTGTGGGTCGGTCGATGAGACCGAGGAAGCTAGGCTCGGGAACGAGTGGGAGGACGAGCGAGTTTGGTTCTGTGATAGCTCGGTGGCGAGCTGGGGAGGCTGAAGGAACTCAGCGTGTGGGAAAGCTCGGAGGTGAGCCGACGGTTGTTTGTAAGGGGAGCACGGGAGCGGTCTGGAAGGTCACCAAAGGTTGGGAACATCCTCGGGTCGGTGGCCCGGGGTATGCTTCTAATGTACCATTCTTGATCCCTTCTTGTAAGCTCTGGGACACGTTATCTACCACGTGTCATGATCTGGGAAATCACCGGTATCGAGCATCATTATTAGCCCCCCACTCTCGTCTCGACCCATTCATGGGTTGGGTCGAGAGTGGTCTGACCAGTTACCTGGGGTAAGCTTTTATTTGAAGATATCGTCGGTGCGTATTCTCGAGCAATTAGTTGTATTTTCTTGATGACGTCAGCGGATCAGAGGAGAGATCTCGCATTAAAGAGGAAGCGCCGATTCCTGCGTACGTTCGTCAAAGCGCCAGTCCACGTGTCTGGCGCTCGTTGGCTGACTTGACGTGCCACCGGTGCCCTTCGCGCTCGATGGGACGCGCCCAATGTGAGTGCGACATGTGGAATGTTGTCGGCCGTTGATTGCGAAGCGTTGTTTGGCAGGAGACGATCGGCGTCATAGGATGCGTATGCCGGCTGCTATAAATAGAGGAGGGATCCTCTTCAGGGTCCATACATCGCCATAATTTCCTCGTCGCTTCGCAAGTTAGCTCGGCGCTCTTCCCTTTAGGTCGGGATCCTTGCGTTTTCTCTTCCGAGGACTCATCCTTTTGATCAGGTTAGATGTTTTCTACTGAGGAGTCTGCAGAAATAGTCTGGGTAGAGTCTAGGGAGTCTTCTGCAGCTTCCTCTTCTGCTTCTTTCTCTTCCTCGTCTGCGTCAGAGCCCCCCCGAGAAGTTAAGGTTAGGCATGCTCCTCGGGGTCGTGCGACAGGGGCGGTCCCCAGAGCGTAGGTCAGGAGCGTCCGTGACGCGTCTTCCATTCTGAGGCATGCGGACGAGCTTGCCACCATCCGGGCTCACTTCCACAATCCTCCCGGCTACTCGCTTCGTCTGGCTGGGGAGGGGGAGAGGGCAGACCAGGTACAAAGCAAGGAGATTGCCTTGTACCTGGAAGCCTTTTGGACCGGGATGCGCCTGCCCTTTTCTCCCGAGGTGAGTGTGGCGTTGAATTGTTTTGAGTTAGCCCCGGGCTAGTTAGTGCCGAACTCTTGGAGGATTCTTCTCGGGTTCCTTGTCCGGTTGAAATTGCGGGCGATCCCTTTCAGTCTGAGCCTTCTCCTTTCCTCTTTCTGCTACAAAAACCACCCCAGCACTCGCAAGGACGAGCCGAGCTGGGTATACATTTCTTTTAGAAAACACCGGGGAGGTGCTGCCAGGTCGGGGGTCGTCATAGTACCTTCTTCCATCCACGAATGGAAGAAGTTTTTGTTTGTCGGGCCACCTTAGGATGAGGATTGGCCTGTGCCCATCCAGTGGCGCAGGGCCAACTTCCCGCGGGCGAGGCGATCGAATGATCCCGACATGGTGGCGGTGTCGGAATGGGAGCCCCTCCCCTGAGCCGATGTGTTGCTGTCTGAGCAGGCCCTCAGTTGGGCCGGGCTCAGCCCCGCTCAGTTTGCGGGTAAGTTAGGAGTTTTTGGGCGACCTGTTTAGACATATATATTCTTCCACTTTTTCTAGTGTTGCTAACTCTTTCTTTGCATTTTCGTCTTATGTAGAACCCATGGACCTAGCTAAATTTCGGGCAGCCCTGGTCGAACAGAAGAAGGGGAAGAAGGCCGGAGGCGCCGGCCCCTCCCACCCGTCGTCGAGTCCGGTGCCACCGGCGGCAGCTCTGGCAAGGCGCTTGAGCGTGCCTTGGGCCCCGGAGTCCAGCCATGCGTTGAGGGGAAAACACGCTCGGGAGCGGGAGCCCCGAGCTTTGGAGGTGGGAGGCGAGTCTGGTTCTCCTGCGTCTCTCCTCAAGAGGTACCACAGGACAGTGCCCCGTTCTCTGGCTTCCCCGATCATCATGGATGAAGGGGATCTTCACTTCGAGGTGCCCTCGGGGCTTTCCGTCGCCGACAGCCTGCTCTCGGAGATGGAAAGGTCGGCCGGGGGCAGAATCCCTCGGGGGACCCTTCGGGCCCAAATAGCGGCCATAGCCTAAGAGGCTGTG
Source organism: Agapanthus africanus (assembly GCA_030015575.1). Taxonomy (NCBI): domain Eukaryota; kingdom Viridiplantae; phylum Streptophyta; class Magnoliopsida; order Asparagales; family Amaryllidaceae; genus Agapanthus; species Agapanthus africanus. Next base: position 102,355,204 of record JASDDO010000028.1, on the reverse strand, counting down.
CAGGTCAGTGTTCGCACCTCACTCGTGTTTTAATTCAGTATTTTTTGTCCACAAGATTGGGTGCTCCTTTTTCTTTTTAACCCCTCCTTTGTTTTCTTCAGGTCCTCCAACACCGCGCCCTCGTCGTCAATATGGAGGATGAGGAAATTGCCCCGGCGATGCAGATCGCGGGCGAGTCCTCCTCGCGGGAGGAGATCTCGAGGCTGGAGCTGCAAGCAGCGATGAAGAGGGTTGCCGCCCTCGAAGACCGGGTGGCTGCCGGGGATCGGGAGATCGCCAACTGCTGAGAGGCCGTCTGAGCCACCGAGGCTAAATTGGAAGATTCCAGGGTGCTTGTCGCCATCCTGAAGAAGATGTGAACACCCTCCGGAGGGAGAACGAGGCGGCGAAGGAAAGAGTGAGGCGTGCCGATCTCCGAGCGTCGAAGGTGGTGGAGAGCTACAAGAAGCTGGACCAGTACTACGCCGACCTCGCTGAAGCCACAGCCCTCGTCTGGCATGATGCCCTCTACGCCGTCAAGGCCCTGATGCCGAAGTTTCCTGATGGCGAGCTTCGGGGTGAGTACCCCCTTTTCCCCCCAATCAGAGAGCAAAACTCTATTCAAAATTTGAAATTTGAACTGAGGCAGTGCCTCATAAGAGCGCCAGCGCTAAGAGTCAAAGACTCTAAGGCAGCGCTTCATATGCAAAGCACGAGAGCGCTCGCGCCAAGAGCGCCGGCGCTAAATACTCTGAGGCAGCGCCTCACATGCAAAGCACGAGAGTGCTAGCGCCAAGAGCGTCAGTGCTAAGAGTCAAAGGACTCTAAGGCAGTGCCTTACGTGCAAAGCACGAGAGCACCAGTGGCAGAACTAAAAGTTCTCAACCCTTGGATCAAAGATCCAACGAAGATGATAAATCATCAAATTGCCAGAATAAAATTCTGTTGAGGAAATACTCCTCAAACATTCCAAATAAGAAAGATTGTGTTCTGTAAATCAGAGCACCGTTGGATCAAAGATCCCATGGTGATTTAAAAATCACCAAGATACAGAATAAGTTCCGTATGGGAAAATATTTTCCCAATCTTGTTAAAAACAAGAAAAATGTCTTCTGTAAAACAGAGGCCCTTGGATCAAAGATCCAATGGTGGGAAACATCCCCAAATCAATCAGAGATCTCTCAATAAGAGATTTCCTTAACTGATTCAACAAATCAGCCTCCCTTATATAAAGGATCCACGACTTCGAGCCTTGTACGGAGGAACCCCCCCATAAACTTCAAGTTCAATACAAAAAAAGAAGAACCTCCCCATAAGTTTCAAGCTCCCAGAAAAGAAAAGAAGAAGAGCAAGCTCTAAGAAGAAGAAACTTCTTCAAGGTAAATAAAAGAAGAGAGATCATAACATCTCCTCCATATTTGAGAGTTTAATTCACACATCATAAGAACTTAGTTCTTTTCCTAGATCACAGATCTATACGACAAAGTATTTCATAAAAATAGAAGAGACCATTGCATCTCCTCATAAAAGAAGAACTTAGTTCTTAGATCTACGAGATAAAGTCTCTTATAAACGAGAACTTAATTCTCAGAGCACAGAATTGATCAGAACTGCCAGAGAAGCGCTTTAGTGCTCCCAGTCTGGCGCTCACCGCCAAGCGCTCCACGTGCTCCTCACGTGGGCGCTATTTATAAGAAGCGCCTTAGTGCTGCAAGTCTGGCGCTCAGCGCCAAGTGCTCCACGTTCTCCTCACGTGGGCACTATTTTATAAGAAGCACCTTAGAGCTCCAAGTCTGGCGCTCAGCGCCCAGCGCCCAGTGCTCCATGTGCTATTTTATAAGAAGCGCCTTAGCGCTCCAAGTTTGGCGCCCAGTGCTCCACGCGCTATTTTATAAGAAGCGCCTTAGCGCTCCAAGTCTGGCGCTCAGTGCCAAGCGCTCCACGTGCTCCTCACGTAGGCGCTATTTTAAAAGAAGCGCCTTAGCGCTCCAAGTATGACGCTTAGTGCCCAGCGCTCTACGCGCTCCTCACGTGGGCGCTATTTTAAAGAAAGCGCTTTAGCACTCCAAGTCTGGCGCTCAGCGCCAAGCGCTCCACGTGCTCCTCACGTGGGCGCTGAGGAAACATAAAGCGCTCTGCGCCGTAAAAAGTGTTCAACACTCAATAAATGACAAAAAGGAAAAAGGGTGTCAGAATCCAAATCAATACTCAGTATTGTTGAACAAAAAGGGCTGAGCCCAAAAAAATGTTCAACATTTTATTCAAAACTGAGTGGACTGAGTCCAAACAAATGTTCAATATTTTATTCAAAAATGAGTGGACTGAGCCTAAGTTGGCTACAAGTCCCTAATTCAGATTAACCGAGCCCATGTGCTCACAATCCTTTTAATTAGTCTTGGTCTCAGACCTGACTATAGATCTCCCAACCAATATTGGTTCAAGGGCATATCTCTTCACACCTCTGATATGTTTCGTTGTAATTCTTCAACTTCTTCAAAGAGGTGGCGGGTCCCGACAACCAGAAACTCTATAGATTACGATGTCTTTAAACCCCATAGACTATGATGTCTTTAAACCTTACAGACTACGATGTCTTTAAACCAGACTACGATGTCTTTAAACCATTATGATGTCTCTAAACTTTACAGACTATGAGGTCCTTAAACTCCATGGACTACGATGTCCTTAAACCCAATGGACCGCGATATCCCTATAAACTAAAGAAAATCCTGTTGAGTAGATCTTAGTTTGAAATTAGACTAACGTATCCTCAACAAACGTTTGAGTTGATCTTAATTTAAAACAAGATTAACGATCCTTAAACCAACCCAAACCGAAATCTAAGACAATACAGATTTGGACTAATCCACGCCAATATAAATTAGTCTCCGTATACAATCCACGGGCAACCAAAAATAAAACAAACACACACGACACGAAGTGATCATCTGGAGAAGGAGAAAGTGGTTACCGCGATGCGGTAGCGTAATTAACTGCAGGGGCTTGTGCCTGCAGGGAAGAGCATCCCCATAATCAAAAACCCCTCGTAAACGAGGGGGAATCTGACGAAATATGTTACCACGTCCGCATCTGTCTAAACCTCCGATATACGGTGCCATAAATCAACTTGGCATCTTCGGAGAGGTGGACGGATAAAACCAAATAGCATCTGCCCCCAAAATTCAGGCCGGACGTCCCAACGTCCCGGTCGCGTCTTTCGGCGGAGAACAGATTCTGGCACGCCCGTTGGGACCTTTTCCTCTTTCCACTCCACACTTCGTGTGTCGTGTTCGCGAACGAATCGCGGTTTAGTATGGTTGCCCCTGGATTCGAGCTACTAAGATTTGGTATCTTGCTCCATCAAGAAGAGAAGATGGCGTCAATGGCTTCCAACTGCACCAACTGCAACAACAACTCCCGCTCCGTCCTCGCCGGAGGAGTGACCTATGGGCCCCAAGCGGCTTCCATCATCGCAATGCCGATGGAACAGATGACGCAGGCCACCACTGGGTTGTTCTTCGGGACCATGCTCCCGCCAATGAGCTTCAACGCTCCGGCGCCGCCACAGGAAGCTCCAAAGAAGTCGGTCTCTGATCGGCTTACCACTACCATGGACCCTCTCAACGGGTCATCCGTCTTTAACAGACTAGGCCAAAGCTCAAGCGGGCCCGTGAAGAAGCCTTCAATACCCGAAGGAGCTATCCCGAAGTGGATAGCCATTCCAGCTCTGGTAAACGAAGTCATCAGAGGGGCTTCTCCTGCTAAGGGGTCGGTCTTCGCAAGACTGGCCGTTCCAACTCGCGCTGCGGGTGGAGTCGTCCAAACTACTTCCCCTGCTCGAAAGTCGGTCTTCGACAGATTAGACGTTCCCCCTTAAAAGAACGTCAGTCTTTGACAGGCTGGCACCAACAACAGCCTCTCCTCAAAGCAGGGGGCACGACGAACCCATCCCCGTAACTGAGTTAGTCCCGTCTGCAAGACATGCTCGACGTCGCCACTGGCGCCGAATGAGGAAAGCTGGGGGCAGTTCCCCTTTTGGATTGACTCCACCAGCTCTGATGGTGGAAATTGACGCTGCTGTTCCAACTGGGAACAGCTTTGGGCCGCTCAGGAGGGTGCGCAAGAATTCTCCAACTGCCATACTAAAAAGGTCTTCTCCACCCGCTGAAAATATCACAAAGGCGAAATTGGAACAACCCCCTCAGCGGCTGTCCTCCAAAATCCACAGGGTCTGGCGAAGAGTCCAAGACTCTGTAGTTGACCAAGACTACCCCCGCCGAAAGAAGAAAATGAAGGGTCGACGGGAGGGGGACCATCTCGCCGCCATGCCACGGAAGGTATCGTCTATATGGGTGCCCGCTGCAATGGCCCCCTCAACTTCGACCGCCCATAAAAGGAGAATGCCGGAGAAGATCCCTGTGTCTGCGACAAATCTCAACGGCGCTGAATCCAAATGCCCCAAGTCTGGGGGCATGGTAGTGCACACCATCTACATAGCTTCTGAGAAAGAGGATAGACGTATCTCCACAGTTCATCGACCACTCACCCGGTCTGTGACAAAGGCTCAGGAGCAACAACAAAAGCTCTAGGAGATGCTAACGAAGATGGCTGCGCTCACTGGGCCGAAAGAAAGCCCGGAGACGTCGTCGGAGCAGCGCCAGGAACATGAAACCGACACCGAGTTCCTCCGAAGAATGCTCGAGAAGAAAGAAAAAGAGACCGCGGAACAAGCGGCTAACATAAAACAAATGGCGCTCTTGTTCCAAGATATGGTCGGGATGATGATACAGCCGGATCCTCCAGCTGAAGACCCTTCAATAATTCTTGAAGACGACAGAGGGGAGACATCAAACCCTCTTCCGGCTCTATCAGCAGCTAAGGAAGAGACCATCTCCAAAGCCGTGCTTGATGACTACATAGCTCAACAAATACGGGCTCATCAGGCAAGCGAAGCTGCTGGCCAAGTCATTTTAACTGGGCGACCATATTCGGGCTGGTACGATCAAATTAAGTACACACCAGGATACACGATCCCTAAATTTCATGCGTATAAGGGGACGGGCAATCCCCATCAGCACATCGCTCAGTTCAGGGCTCTGTGCGGCATACCAGAGGCGATGACAAATTACTACTTCGCCAGTTCGTCGGCAGTTTAGCGGAGACGGCTTTTGAAGGGTACTCGGAGCTTCTGAACGACTCCATCAAAATGTTTACAGAAATGGAGTTGCTATTCACCCAGCGTTTCACAAGCACCAGCGAATGCACCCCGATCATGGCGTTGATCAATGCTAGAGTGAAGCCGGGAGAGACATGGGTTCAGTATACAATCCGGTGGTGAAACCTATGGTCGAGATGCGAACAACGCATAGAAGAAGCTCCTGCCGTGGGCATATTCATGGGGACCCTCGATCCGTAGGCGACTATTTCCCAATTCATGATGTTCTTCAAGCCGACCACTTTCCAGGCCTTGATCGATAAGCTGGCCCAAATGGACTAGATGGGCCATAGACCGTCCTCTTCAAAGACGGATCCTCGGAATGAAAAGGGGAAAGGGAAAGTGACCTTTGTCGCCAACGCTTAGTAACAACCGTGTTGCCCGAAGCCGGTCGCTCACCAAAACGATAAAAAGCGATCACTCGGAGAAAAGATGAGATGCCCTTACTCGTTCCCTCAGGATAAGACGAAGAGATTATTCGAGCTAGCGCTGCGCAACAGGCTCATCACTCTGCCAGAGCCGAGATGCCCAACGCAATCAGGCGACGTTAATAGCCCCAATTACTCTTCTTACCACCGAATATTGGGTCACCCAATCGAAGATTGTTACATCTTCAAAAGTTGGATCGAAGACCAGTACCAACAGGGTAAGTTCACGCTGTCCGAAAATTGGAGGGTAACCCCGTTACAACCGCACGCTCCTAAAAAGGTGGACATGCCGGGGGCATCATGCTCACTTATAGAGGAAGCCTCATAGGAGGTGGCTCTTTCAGCTAAGACTAAAAGAATGCTGAACGACCTTCAAGCATGTCCGGCGATTAGGTGGAAGAGCTCGCTGGAGCCTGAGATTATTGATGGGATGCTGAAGCTGCACCCAACGCTGAAAGTTGGTGACGGTGGACAAAACCTTCAGGCCAAGCCTCTGAAGTTTTCAAAGAAAAATAAGAAGGCTAAGAAGCCAGTCTAACCCGACGACAACCGTACAAGGTTGCAGAAATATATCGATGCACTGGAAGAATATAACCAGAGGGCACGGACCCCAATTACATTGGATGAATTCTTCAAGCATGTTCTTGAGAATAAAGATGACGACGCTGATGAAGGAGAAGATTCTTCAGAAGAGCCCGAGGATTATGTGGCGAGTTGCCACATGATCTCTCACTCGTCAATAAAGGGCAAAGAAGCTCCTAATGTAGAGAAACTGGGGGCAGATCAAGAATTGGAACTCTTGGAACCGTCAGACGAGATGATTGACATGTTGCTGAACGAGGCCCGTCAAAGGAGCAAAGCTGATTGAGAGCGCGAAATGGCCATATTCGAAAAAGCCAAATGTCGGCAACAGGATGAAAAGGTTGAAGCACTCCAACCAGATCGAAACATGCCCGCGACAGACAGAAGCAGGCTTAAGACGAGGAAACGGTTCGCTAAGGCCCTGTCGATGGGAATGAAGCTGCCACATTTTAAACGAAATACTCCTGACAGCATACACCTTGACGAAGCGGATGGGAATCCTAGCTACTGCTTATACCATCGGAGGATTACACATCCTACCGAAGGGTGCAATACCTTCAAGAAATGGTGGTAAGGATACGTTGCACACCGACAACATTTCAAGCGGTTGAAACGCAAAACTTGTCGGGAGCAGAGAAATGCGACAGATGGGCACATAAGAGCTGCCGGCAACTGTCATGTGGTTGATACCAGGGGATCGCAAGTTCTAACCTTTGGGAGCGATTCTGACGAAGAAATGGCCCTTGACCCCCTCTTTAAGGAATCCACCTCTGGAAGAGAAGAAAAGATGAAGAACTGCGAGAACATTCAGTCGCGTAATCGTACGTTGCCTGAAAAGAATCTCGGACCTTCAAATAAAGGTTCGAAAAGAAAAGACAAGGGGAAGGAGAAAATCCATGAGGAGATTGCCCTCGATGATGGGGTCGCCAAAGAGCTCACAGCAAGGACCCACCTAAGAAAAGCAAGCGCATTTGAGGAAGATACCCTCACAACTAAGCATACTGGATGCGCTCTTTCTGTCTAAAGAAGCACAGGATTCCTTGGTCAAGGCATTACAAGAGCCCGATCAGTTCTAAGCCTTCATCGCAGAGAAGAAAATACAAGATGAGCTGGCAGAAGTCCACACAACTAACATTACATTTAACGACGATGATCTTCTCCTTGGTATGTGCGACCACAACCGCCCTTTATATGTCACTAGATACTGCCATGACATCAAAATAAGGAAAATACTTGTTGACAACGGGTCCTCTGTCAACCTTCTCAACGTGCGGGTGCTAAAAGAAATCTGCATGAGCATTCAGCATTTAGCCTGAGATAAAATCACTATCCTTGGATTTGATTCACAGTTGTCGCAGACGCTCGGGTCCGTGATATTGACATTGCGCTTTGGGCTTCTCGTCACAGACATCAAATTTCATGTCATTGACACTAGGACTTGCTACAACGCTCTATTTGGTCGGCCTTGGTTACACGAATACAACATCATCCTTTCTACATAGCACCAGTGTATGAAGTATTTCAAAGACAACCTCGAGTACACCGTTACGGGAGAGCTAAACCCATTCTCTATGAACGAAGTCCGAAAATATGAGGACGCTAAGTACTTCATGCCAGACTTCGAAGACATGGAGAAGTGTCATAAGCTGGAGCTTAAACAGAATCCCGTCACTCCCATTCCTACCTTTGGAAGCGATACCGAGGAGGATGAAGAAATAGTCTATTCGGGACAGCCTCAGAAGCGGAATGATAAACCCGGACCATCCGCTCTGATTTTGGTCTTTGGCAGCGACTCCGAAGATGAAACCAATGCCGTATTCTCCGTCCGCTCGTCAAGGCAAACCTTTGTTGGAGTAGACCGGAGTTTTCAAATCGCCATGGTTCCGTGGCGGCACTATAGAGATCTTGATGCTCTGGAGACATATAGTGTGCAAGAGTTGCAAATGTTCTACGTCCCTCCCAGGAGAAGAGATGAAAAGGTGATCCTATTCTATCGATCTACGGAGACTAAAGCCGAAAGAGAAGTCTGGCCTGTTGCCGATCCTGCGCTCGACAGGCTCCAACCTATTTGTCTGCCCAGGTATTACACCGAGAGATTGAAAAGTTTATTAAGATGCCAAGGCGTACCATTCAAACAAACTCTTCGACAAGCTCAGTTCTACAACAGGATTTGAAACATCCTCAGAACGCAGCGAAAATTTCATAATGGAAAAATGGAAACGATCGGGCTCGGATATGTCCAGCCAAAAAACGGGAGCAGTTCCATGGCTGCTATGTCATAAAGGACCTTGATGAAGAAACGGATGCTCTTTTAAAAGACGCTGATGCTGAGCCTGAACGCGGTCCCGCCATAAAAATGCCGAGTCTGTCATTTGAAGAACAGATGGACGAGCTAATAAGGGAAGCGAGTCAAAAGGTCGGAACGACTACAGCCGCGAAATATCCATTTACGAGAAAGCTAATACGCAACGCCTCCTTCAGCAGGCTACGGAGTATAACAATGCCCTTCACTGTCAGCCCGCCATGCATTCCCAAGACAAGAAAAAGGCCCGACGCAGAGGCAAAAACAAGTCAAAGAGCGGAAAAAATGTTCGACAGCGGCAAAACGGATCCAAAAAGCCACGTGATCGAGAAAAGGCCAGCCGGAATCCGTCGCTAATGAAGAAGATGGATCAGAAATATTCCTTCCCTCAAGACAAGACAAGGAAGATATTTGACCTTGTCATGAAACATCAAATGATGACACTCCCAGAGTCTCGGCATCCCGATCAAGCAAGCGAAGTTCATCATCCGGATTATTGTTCCTATCACCAAGCGATAGGACATCCTCTTGAAGACCGCTTCACCTTCAAAAACTGGGTTGAAGACCAATATCAACTTGGCAGGCTCGCTCTATCCAACAGTTGGAGGATAGCCCCACAGCAAAAGTATATATCAAAAGCAACGTATATGGCGAGAGTAGAACCAGGTCAACATCGGTCTTGGAAACGATCTCGTACCTGTCACGTGATAATGCTGTCAGAAGAAGGAGTGCCCGAGAATATGGATGACCTCTCCTGGTGCTTCGAAAACGAGGACGAAGAAGGATTGATCTCAGAATTTTCACCAGCACCAAAAGAGTTGGAAGATGGAATACATACTACGGCGGACAACCTAAGGAAAATCAACTTGGGGACGGCAAATGACCCGCGACTTATGTTCGTCAGCGAGCTACTGTCTAAAGAACAGGTGGCTACGCTAAAAGACGTGCTCATGCAGTATAAGGACTGCTTCGCATGGAAATATTCCGAGATGCCGGGGCTAGATCCGGAAATAGCTGTGCATAAATTGGCGATATTTACGGACGTCAATCCAGTTAAACAAGCCCCAAGAAGCATGTGGCTCGAACTTGAAATGAGCATCAACGCCGAAGTCAAGAAGCTGATCGACTCTGGCTTCATCTAAGAAGTTCAATACCCCGACTGGATCGCTAACATTGTCCCAGTGATGAAGAAAAATGGGACGGTGCGCATCTGCGTGGACTTCCAGGACCTCAACAAGGCATGTCCGAAGAATGATTTTCCCATACCAGTTACCGAGCTAATGATCGACAACACGTCCACTCACGAAGTCTTTTCCTTCATGGACGGGTCATCAGGGTACAATCAAATAAAGATGCATCCCGAAGACTAGAAGCATACCGCTTTCCGGACTCCTCTGGGCATATTCTGCTACAAAGTAATGCCTTTCGGTCTGAAGAACGCCGGCGCTACCTATCAGAGGGCCATGACAAAGATTTTCGATGACCTCATACATGAAATCGTCGAATGCTATATTGACGACCTCGTGGTAAAAAGCAAATCACACGAGGAGCATTAGGAGCATCTGAAGGTAGTATTCCAACGTCTTCGGAAATACAACCTGAAGATGAACCCTCTCAAATGCGCGTTCGGAGTTTCCTCGGGCAAATTTCTAGGGTTCATCATACGACATCGAGGCATCAAAATAGATCTATCGAATATCAATGCGATTATGGAAATACTTTCGCCAAGAACTCTCAAGCAATTACGATCTCTCCAAGAAAAGCTCGCGTATATCCGGCGGTTCATAGCCAATCTCTCCGGAAAATTCCGTCCTTACAGTCACCTGATGAAGAAAGGGGCCCCGTTCGTTTGGGATAGCAAATGCCAAAGCGCATTGGACGAAATCAAGTAATATCTACAGAACCCGCCGGTACTGACCGCTCCGGTCAAGGGAAATCCCCTCATTCTGTATACAACAGCCCTTGAAGGTTCTTTAGGCGCGTTATGGGCCAAGAGGATGACCAAGGGAAAGAGAGAGCCCTCTACTATTTGAGACGAGTTCTTCTGGGGGCAGAAAACAACTACTCCCCTATCGAAAAACATTGCTTGGCGTTAATCTTCGCTATAACGAAGTTTCAGCATTATGCTTTGGCGCATGAGGTCCATCTCATATGAAAGGTAGATCCTCTCAAGTATTTGATGTTAAGAGCCATACTAAAGGGACGGCTCGCTAAATGGGCCCTACTCTTAATGGAATTCTCGATAACATACCGACCTCTCAAGGCAGTGAAAGGCCAGGCCATCGCCGACTTTCTCGCTGAGCATTCGATACCTGCTGATTCACCCCTAAACTGCGAATTGCCGGAAGAACACGCGTTTGACACGAGCGACGGGAAGAAGGAGGGAGTGATACCTGATGGGAACTCTATTTTGATGGGGCATCTTCCATGAAGAGGAGAAAGCACACCACCCCTATAATCAAATCGGGGGTAGGCTTTATCTTCGTGACTCTGCAAGGAGGGATAATGCGCTTTGCCTTTTCCTTAACAGAGCCGTGGACAAATAATGAAGTAGAATATGAGGCTTTGATAGCATGTCTTGAAATCGCTGTCGACATGGGAATCGAAAATCTCCTTATATATGGAGACTCCCAGCTGGTCGTTAGTCAAGTAAACGGCGACTATCAAACGTGCAAACCAGAGTTGGTAAAGTACGACGAGAGAGTGCAACAATTGCTAACTCAAATCCCTTCCTACGTCCTAGAAAGCATGCCGCGTACGGAAAATAGTAAGGCGGATGCATTAGCAAAACTCGTCAAAGAACTGGCTGACGAAAACCTCGATGATGTAAGGATTGTTGTACAAAGCCGTCGGGTTCTTGCACCAGCGGAAATATCTCCGGAGTCATTTGAAGAAAGGAAAGCGACCAAGCAAACGGCCCTACAAATAGGGGACCAAGAAAAGGCTAAGGATTGGAGAGCAGTCTTTATAAACTACTTCAAATCCCGTCAAATGCCGGAAGATGCATCCTCAAAACATCAACTCATGAAACGAGCTCTGTCTTTCGCCTTCGTCAATGATACTCTATATAAGAGATCGTTCGACTCTCTATGGCTGAGATGCCTGGGACCGGAAGAAGCAAGAAGAGTCATCCAAGAAACTCACGACGGACTCTACGGTTCTCATCAAGCCGGACCAAAGATGAAGCTGAAGATCAAAAGGATGGGCTACTATTGGCCCATGATGATTCATGATTGTCTCGAATACGCAAAGCAGTGCCACTCGTGCCAAATTCATGGAGACTTTATCCACCAGCATCCAAACCCGCTACACCTAATGGTGGCTAGCTAGCCATTCGAAATGTGGGGAACCGACATAATTGGGCCCATCGAACCAGCGTCATCCAGAGGACATCGGTTCATATTGGCGACAACCGATTATTTCTCCAAGTGGGCAGAAGGAGTACTACTAAAAGAAGTGAAAATGGAGAATATCCTCCATTTCTTCAAGACTTATGTCATATACCGGTTCGGTATTCCGCGACGAATTATCTCGGACAACGGACCAGCCTACAGAAGTCACAAAATCAGCCGCTTCGCACAACAGCATAACATAGACTGGAGATACTTTTCGGTTTATAATCCCCGAGCTAACGGTCTAGCTGAGACTTTCAACAAAACCTTGACAAAGATCATAAAGAAGACGGTGTCTAAAAATAAAAAGGATTGGCAGGAGAAACTGCATGAAGCTCTCTGGGCATATTGGACCACGTTCAAGACGGCCACGAACACAACGCCATTTGCGTTGGTATTCGGCGCAGAAGCGGTACTCCCCTTGAGATAGAGCTACCCTCTCTACGAGTGGCGGTTCATTACGAGCTAACAGATGAAGAGAATGCTCATCTTCGGCTTGAGGAGCTTGACGCTCTCGATGAAACCCGCCTCATAGCGCAGCAAAACTTGGAGGTTTACAAAGCAAAAATGACGTGTTCATACGAAAAATTGACTAGGCTGAGAACATTTCGACATGGCGAACTCGTGCTAGTGGTCAAGAGACCTATGATCCCTAATCGTGACAAACGGGGGAAATTTGAGCCGAACTATGAAGGTCCGTACATCATAGACAAAGTCTACCAAGGTGGGGCTTACTTGCTCATGGATATGCATGGCGAAAGACCCTTCAGGCCAATAAACGACCGGTTCCTGAAAAAATACTACGCCTGACGAGTCACGGCCTAGGTCAATGATAGATGACGATACCTATGTCCACTCGATATCTTCCCAAGCCCAAACTCTATAAGTAGTATCCATCGAAACCGTTGTCTCCAAAACGGCAGCGACGGACCGAAATGTCCCTAAACTAACAATGGACTGTAATATCCTAAAACTAGCTATGGACCGCAATATCCTAAAACTAGCGACAGACCAAAACGTCTCTAAAACTACTACAAATCGCAGCATCCTTGGTCTGACGCAAACAAAAAATACGGTACGTCTATAAGCAAGATGGGCACGGATGAAAATCCAAAAGAGCTCCGTGAGTAAAAACAGGAAGGCTACCGGCGATGTTTGTGAAAACCCGAAAGGGCGCAAATTCGTGTAGTTAAAAAACCGGTACATCCATAAGCAAGATGGGCACAGATGAAAACCCGAAAGGGCTCCGTGAGTAAAAACAGCAGGGCTACCAGCGAGTTTGTGAAAACCCGAAAGGGCGCAGACTCGTTAAAAAAAATTATGCACACTTGCAAGGTCCTCTAGACCTTGTAAGGAGAAAATACCGGCATGAGATCCTTACGACTCACAAGGGAGAAACACACTTAGCAATCCTCACGATTCCCGAGGAGAAATTACACTTACGAGATCCTCATGACTCATAAGGAGAACCCTTTTATGAGACCCTCACGGCTCATAAGATTCAAAAGCCTTAAGCTATAAGGATCTGAACTTGTTCTTAAGCCATCACTTTTCCCAGACTGCCCTACATGCGAGTCCATATTGACCTCTGTATACAATCCACGGGCACAAATAAACGTCTACCCCACCAAGTTCCACCAACGGCATGAGATGTCCTCATGTGGTGAATGACACTTCTAAGTCCTCTCGGCTTATAAGTAGAAAACACTCTTGTAAGATCCTTACGACTTATAAGAGAACACACACTTAAGAATCCTCATGATTCTTAAGGAGAAAACACACCTACGAGATCCTCACGACTCGTAAGGAGAAACATCTTTATGAGACCCTTACGGCTCATGAAGTCAAAAGCCTTAGTCGACAGGATTCTAACCCTGTTTTCTAAGCCATCTTTGTTTAAATCGACAAAGGAAAATGATGATTCGCTCCTGACAATATCCCAGTTGTAGCAATGTTGATACCTAAATCGGTATCAAATTCTAAGTCCTTTCACGGCAAATGATGATTCGCTCCTAGCAACATTCCAGTCGTAGCGATACTGATGCTAAGATTGGTATCAGATCTTGAGTTCCATACTCGAAAAAAATGCATATGAAATAGCCAAAATATTTGGGCAACTCGCAATAAAAACCAGCGAGTAAAATATATGCATATAAAAATAGCTGAAATGATTGGGCAACTCGCAATAAAAAGCAGCGAGTAAAAAGTAAAATAGCCGAAATGATTGGGCACCGGGAAAAATAGCCGAAATGATTGGGCAATCACGACTTTCGCGATATAAAAAGCTGAAATGATAGAGCATCGCGGAAAGAAATAAAAAAATGAAAGAATGAAACTTTTGCCTTGCAGGTAAGTTCATACTGACCCCTGTATACAATCCATAGGTATAAACAAAAAGGGAACCACATGTCCCAACAAATTCTGTCAAAGGGAAAATCAGATTTCGACAGCAACATCTGCATCCCAGAAAACCAACAACGGCGTTCCTCCTCATGCCAGCAGGGCACGGACGTGACACCAATAAGCGGAGCCATGGCAAAGTCCTTAGTTCCAAATCTCGACGGCCACCTTTACATCCCAGAGACCAATAACGGTGTTCCTCCTCATTCCAGCAAGATACGGACACGACACCACCAATCGGAGCCATAGAAAAGTCCCCAGTTCCAGGACTCTATGGTTCACAGAAAACCTAGAGTCAACAAATGACCCCATTTCGGAAATACGTCATCCAATGACCCCATCTCGGAAATACGTCAGCCAGTGACCCCATCGCGGAAATACGTTAGAAAATGACCCCGTCTTGGAAATACGTCAGCAAATGACCCCGTCGCGGAAACACGTCAGCCAATGACCTCCGTCTCGGAAACACGTCAGCCAATGACCTCCGTCTCAGAAACACGTCAGCCAATGACCTCCGTCGCGGAAATACGTCATCCAATGACCCCGTCGCAGAAATACGTCGGCAAATGACCTCCGTCTCGGAAATACGTCAGCAAATGACCCCGTCACGGAAATATGTCAGCCAATGACCCCGTCTCTGAAATACGTCAGCAAACACCTCCGTCTCGGAAACACGTCAGCCGGTGACCTCCGTTTCGGAAATACGTCAGCAAATGACCTCCGTCTCGGAAATACGTCATCCAATGACCCCGTCTCGGAAATACGTCAGCCAATGACCCCGTCTCGGAAATACGTCAGCAAACGACCTCCATCTCGGATATACGTCAGCCAATGACTCTGTCTCGGAAACACGTCAGTCAGTAACCTCTGTTTTGGAAATACGTCAGCAAATGACCTCCGTCTCGGAAATACGTCATCCAATGACCCCGTCTCGGAAATACGTCAGCAAACGACCTCCGTCTCGGAAATACGTCAGCCAATGACCCCGTCTCGGAAATACGTCAGCAAACGACCTCCGTCTCGGAAATACGTCAGCCAATGACTCCGTCTCGGAAACCAGTCCGTAAACGACCTCCCCGTCGGAGTAACGCTTCAACTTGGAAACAAGTCAACCCACCAACCACTTACGAGTCCTCTCGACTTGTAAGGGAGAAAATTCTCTTGTGAGATCCTTACGACTCTCAAGAGAAAACGCACTTAGAAATCCTCACGACTCCTAAGGAGAAAATACACCTACAAGATCCTCTCGACTCGTAGGGAAAAAAGTCTTTATGAGACCCTCACGGCTCATAAAGTTGAAAAGTCTTGGACGACAGACCTGAACTTATTTCCTAAGCCATCGCTACCCCACAAAGAGTTCAAGATGAACCGTTATTCATCATCTATAGGTCACATGCCAACAACACAGCAAAGAAAAGAAGGCGATGGTAGGAGATAAAAAAATGTGTCTTTTATTCATAAATTCAATTGAATACAAGATACATCATAAAAAAATTAATAAATGAATGAATGAATGAATACATGTTATTCATAGATTACAAATTTTCACTCGATACAAAGACAGTTATTGAGGAGGAGGTGTTCTCAACAAATTAGCAAGCCGCTCGCGCACTCCTCTTAACCCCTTTTCATTGTTAGCCGCCGCGACCAGCTCCGCTTCGACTTGGGCCCGCTGTTGCAAACAGGACGAAAGCTTTTCGTCAGTTCCCAGCATGACAGCTTCGCAGTCCTGCATGATCCGCTCTGCAGAGTCAAGCGCCCGTCTCAGAGTCAACCCATCCGAAATGCACCGCTGAAGATTGTCAAAGACAGCTTTCAACTGCGCAGCGTTCGCTTCAACCTTGGTGCGCAACCGGGCGGATTCGCTTAGAGCTACTTCATGATCCTTTCGCCTCAAGGTCATCTCTCGTTCAAAATGGCGGATGAAAGGAACACTTTGCTCAACCCACGCAGCCTGCTGGGAGTTTAAAGCTGATACTTCAGGAGAGGGACACTTGAGCTCAATCTCATGCAGGCAGGCTTCAATCTTTCTGCAATAATTAACCCAAGATTTGACGACGCCTTCGTCATGGAAGTTCACGAGCGTCGCCAGCGTAAGATTAACCTCAGCAGCAAAATCTGCAGCGAGTGCGAGGGCCTCGGCGTCAAGATCTTCGACAAATTCACTCAACATTCGCAGGCTAGTCGCAGTGCCCTTGGAAAATAGACGTCTAGAAAAGGGCCTTGCAGGCATTAGGATTCGAGACTCGAAGGGAGCTGGAGTCGGTGCAACTGCTGCAAAACAAATCATGGTCAAATGTCGACTCGGGAGGTAAAAGAAAATACACGAGCGATGGAATCTACTATACCGGCTGTGGCTGGTGGAAGAGTTAGGAGTACCGGAGGCGAGGCTATTCTTTTGCCCCCTCCTCCGATCCGTAGCACTGCAATCAATACAATAAAGGCTTAGTAACAACACGGCTATTCGTAAAAGAAAGAAAGAAATAATAGCTTAAAGATATACTAACCAACACCAGCAGGCGAAGTGACTTCCGACTGGAAAGAGAAATGCGGGTTCAGCACCTGATACAGATGATCAAAAAGGACTCCTTCAAAATTGTGACAATATACTGTCAGGGGGATGATACCCACAATGAGATCGATAAATCGCAAACCTATACCTTCTAGCATTTCGGAGGACATAGGAGAAGGCGAGGGAACAATAATCGTCATGGCGGCGACCGGAGGTGCTTCAAATGGCACGATCTCAGCATTCGCTGCACCTACAAAACATCGTCAGAATAAGCTGAGTGAGATTGTGAAATAAAAAGAATAGTGACTCAGGATTTACCTGACAGGTAACCAACCAAAGCCGCGACGGAAGCATCACCGGGCGCAGCGGCTTCTTCGCTCTCCTTTAGTGGAATAGTTTTGGCGTCTATGGCTTCATCCCCTGCTTCGACAAGAGCCGTCGTTACGCTCGCGATGCCCGCCGATATCAGGGAGCCGCAAGGGGAAAGAGCGGCAGTTTGGGCAGTCCCAGATTCCCAAGAGAGAGTAGCCACTTCGGGCTCTGTGGTCGCCATCATCTCACATGCCATCTCATCGCCAGGACTTGGCCCTGCAGGATATGGTATATAAGAATTTGAAGATCAAGTTCTAATAAAAAAGACTCAGCGTTACATTTCCTTCGGACAGCTTTTCGGTTTCTTCCCGAACCGCGCGCGCAACCTGTCTATGGGCAGTAAACAGGGCAGCTGGAGCATCCTCTGGAAGAATAGCGACAAGGGGAGCGGTGCTTGAGCCTGCACCTACAGCCAAGGCGGCATCACGTTCTTTCGCTGCATGCCTCCTGCGCTTCCTTTCGGCCTGGGCCGTGAGAGCTAACCTTCTCAGGACTTCCGACAAGGGTACACCATCATCTGAACCAAGCTCTGCCTCCGGTGCCGTTACGACGTCCATCATCGGCTGCTTTAGCGAGACCCCTTGTGGTGACTTAGGGATAGCCATGGCTGCGGTAGCCGGCTCTAACGATGTCACTGCATCACCACTCGCGATTGGTACCGCACTTGGAATAACCCGAGTCAAGGTAGTCCCTGTAGAAAAATAAAAGAGAGGGTCAAACCACGAATAAAGAAAAAGGGAATGAAGACACAATGAGCCGAAGTACACCAAGGCCCAAAGAAGCACGAAGCCTCTCTTCCTCTTCAAACGTTTTGAGGGAAGCCGTAAGAACCTCTTCGGCAGAGATACCTATTAAAGAAGAAAGCGTCAGTAAAAGCATAATAAAAAAAATAACCGCGGAAAGATACAACTGAAGTCTACCTGACTGTGCGATAGTGATCAGTGCTGCTTCATCGCGAGCCAGTCGCTCGGAAGCCACAAGGGCAGCTTGAAGATTAGTATCGTCTGCGGGCGTGATAAATAGACCCTCATTGGTCCCATACTCGCACAAGCCTTCACTATAGGGAGCATGGGGCTCCTGGCCGAGTACAACGTCAGCAGAAAAGAGTGATTTCTTCTTGTTCTGTGAGCGAGCACCGGTAGCTGATGACAGGAGTTTGCGCTTGGGGGCAACTTTGGGCAACGAGTCCAGATCTCCGTACCTACTCCACACTCCGAAGACGATGCCGCTACCGCTTCTACAGGAATACGGGGTATAGGCTTATCAGGAAAGGCGCGCGGGACTGCAACCATACCAGCTTCCTTTATGGAAGGACGAGCAATGGTCCGTTCCTTCAAGGGGACAGCGGGATTACCCGCAGGGGCTGCACCCTTGCGATCAAGCAGTAACCGCCTTTCTTCCCTAATGACAGCACTCGTCGCATGCGAGTACCACGCCACGTATGCGTTCAAGATTCTCAGAACGCAGCTCGGCTTGCTGATAAAGAAGTTGGACCCGGTGTTCAGCCGCATGAAATGGTGTAGCGCGTTGCGGATACCTTCCTCCATAGCGACAGGCTCAGCTAAAAAAGCTTCTAGCGGGACACCTTGATTGTAGCTAGACAGTTGAGCGAAACGGTGAGGGTTGTATCTTATAAACAGCGCCGAATCATTCTGCATAAACACTAAAAATCCCGGCCTGATTGAATATAAATGAAGAATCTCCCGAGCTTTCAAGGTAGAAGCCCCGTCTTTGAAGATGCCGCGCAGCGGCTGCACCGTTTTTGTGGATTCCTTACCGATGGTTAAGACCTTATCGACAAAGGTCATGCCATCCTCGACCATACGCGGGCGAAGAACCAGACCCCAAGCTTCTCGCTGAGTCGGTTCCAAAGTGGAAGGTCAACTAGCCGCATAACCCGAGAAAAGTTATAACTGTCGTAGAAACGGGGCCGCTTGTAGTCTCCAAAAGCACCGAGCAGATGCAGCTCGATCCATGAAGTGAAATAGTGCAGTGGGAAATTTATGGGCTGCACCCCCGGCTGAGTGGTGTCTGCCGATGAGCTGAGGCCATGATACAAGTGAGCCAGCCCAGCGACCCCGATGGCCACTCGCATCCCAACAATCATTCGGTGAGCCGGGTAGAAGACGGATGGCCTCATATGGCGATGGTGCATTGGGAGCGCAAACCAGCTTAACCATAGGCCCAAAAACCCTAAAAAGAATGCCTCTTCATCAATGTCTGAAGCTGTGAGTTCTACGAAGGGGGTGATTGGAGTATCCGGGAGGAAGAAATTACTTTGATCTATCTCCGCTGATGGCTGGCTGTTCAAGCCAAAACCAAATGGGTCGTCAAGCTTGGCGAATTTCGTAGCTTGTTTTGATAAGACTTCCGGATGGAGAAAGCGAGCGATGAAATCCGCAAAGCTGACCCCGTGCCCTCCGGATTTGAGAAATAGACTTTCGTAAATTTTCAACACCTTAATCAGACTTAGGAATTGATGCTGAATGGAATTCTCCGGGGTAAGGCCCATCACCACTGATTTGGTGGAAAAGATATACTCGTCAGGAGGAAGTAGCTCCTCGTAATGTTCTCCCCTGACGGGTAACCCGGAGATCTCTGCGAACTCCTCCAAAGAGATTGAAACTTCCCGATCTGATAGAAAGAAAGTGTGAGTCGGAGTATTCCATTGTTCCAAGAAAGCTTTGACCCACCATACAGGGGGCGTGGAATACTGGAAGAGAGAAGCATAAACTGCGGGGTACAACCCAAGCTTCAGCCGACCCTTGGATTAAGGTGCGAGCCCCTTGGTGCGCGCCGCCGACCCCTTTATGGATCTCATGGAGGATGTAGTCGGCTTCGTGGGGGTCAACGCACCGCAGCAGGGTCTGAGTGAAGGACTTCTTGTAGAGGTTCCCATTTCTCCAAACGAAATGGCAAGCTCTGGCTCGGAGACGGCGGGCTTCTCCCTGATCTTCTGGGAGTGTGCCTTCCTTCAGGAATTCCATGAAGGGCTTCCTCCAGTCCTGGCCTTCTTCCCAGGCTGTATACACTTGAAGTATTGTTGCCCCGTCTTCCACACTGGGCCATGGCAACACCTCGAACAGGATACTCCTCTTGTTGTTGGCTGAGTAGGATGAAGCCAGCTTACTCAAGGCGTCGGCTTAGGCATTGAGCTGTCTGGGGATCTGCTTTACCTAGACTTCATTGAATTCCTTTCGCAGTCTTCTTTCCTCGTCCAGATACTTCACCATCAGAGGCTCCCGTGCTTCAAATCGGCCGATCACTTGGCCGACAACTTGGGCGGAGTCACTGCGGATCTGCCACATTATTTGAGGCCTTGAACCCGAGCTTCAGGGAAAACTCCATTTCTGCCTCGTTCGGGCCCCGAATGATGAGGCCGGCACCGCATCCTTCCTCGGTTGAGGAGCCGTCGACGTAAAGGATCCAATCAGGGACTGAGTCGGGCTTCCCGTTGGCAGAGGGTTGAGCTGCGGGGGCTGGCGTTGACTCCGGCTCCTTGCTGGGAATGGTGCACTCGACGATAAAATCGACCAGGGCTTATGCTTTGATGGCCTGCCTCGGTCGGTATTTTATGTCGAACTGGGACAACTCTAACCTCCACTTTTCCAAGCGGCCAGAGGACTCGGGTGAGGCGAGGATAGTCCCCAACGGGCGCTCGGTAAGAACGAGGATGGTGTACGTCTGGAAATAGTGTCGTAGCTTCCTTGAGGCCACGATGAGTGCTAAGATGATCTTTTCTATGGCTGGGTACTTCATTTCCGCGTCTTTGAAGACGTGGCTCATATAGTACACCGGCTTCTGGACTCTGTCGACCTCTCGGATGAGCACTGAGCCCGCTGCTTGGTCGGATACCACCAGATACAGCGATAGCTCATCCTCTTCAATTGGTCAGGTGAGCAGTGGTGGGGTCGCAAGGTGCTTCTTTAATTGGTCAAAGGCGGTCTGGCACTCCTCTGACCACTTGAACCTCAGAATCTTCCTTAGAGCCTTGAAGAACGGGAGACACTTTTCCCCAGACCTCGACATGAAACATGATAGAGCGGCTACTCGCCCTGTCAGCCGCATGATCTCGACGTTTGTCTTGGGCGTGGCCATGTTGAGGATGTCGTTGATTTTCTCCGGGTTGGATTCGATCCCGTGGTGAGTGACCATGAAACCAAGGAACTTTCCCTCGGTGACCCCGAATGCGCACTTGGCAGGGTTCAACTTCATCTTGAACTTGCGGAGGACGTCGAAGGCCTCGCCCAGATCCTTAGCATGGCCGACCGATGAGACCAACTTGACGAGCATGTCGTCGACATAAACTTCCATGTTCCTGTCGATCTGCGGTTTGAACATGCGATTGACCAAGCGTTGGTACGTAGCTCTGGCATTTTTGAGGCCGAAAGGCATTACCTTGTAGCAGTATACCCCCCGGTCCGTTGTGAATGTGGTGAGATCATCGTCTGCTTGATTCATACGGATCTGATTGTAGCCGAAAAAGGCATCCATGAAGCTAAGTAGCTCGTGTCCTGCCGAGCCGTCGATGAGCCGATCTATCAGAGGGAGGGGATAATTATCATTTGGGCAGGCCTTGTTGAGGTCGGTAAAGTCGACGCACATGCGCCACTTCCCGCTTGACTTTTTGACCATGACCACATTTGCCAACCATTCGGAGTATGGCATATTCGGAATATGGCCCTCGATTTCCTTCTGCTTAATCGGGGCGAAGCTTCACTTCTTCTGCCTGACGGGTCGGGCCGTAGGATCTACCGCGAGCTTATGAGATATGATTTTGGGGTCGATCCCAGGCATGTCGGCAGGTGCGTCCCGCTGAACCCCTGTCAGAAGTGACCCGATCTGTACGTTTCGTTCGTCGTCCTCTTCAACGAGGGGGACCTCTGTCAGTGGCTCCACCAGGATCCCTCGGACCTCTTTCTGCTCGTCTTAGGTGTCCAGAGAACCTTTGATGTCACCTTCACCCTCAACACCGTTTTTTGGCCGCTCGGTCGTGGAGGTTGCAGTGAAATAAACCTTTGCAGTTCGTTGATCTCCGTAGGCCCGACCTATCCCGTCTTGGTCGAGCAGGAATTTCATCGCCAGGTGGTAGGTCGATATCTGGGCCCTGAGGGAGTTCAGTGTTGGACGGCCGAGGAGGATGTTGTAGGCCGACGGGATCCTCGCTACGATGAATTCCACAGGCATTGTTCACGTACGGCCGGCCTCCTCGACGTTAAACTACAGAGTGATTACCCCTTCTGCCGGGATGGAGTGGTTGGTGAACCCTAACAGGACGTGGGAGGTCGGCCTTAAGTCTGCCGGGGTGATCCCCATACACAGAAAGCAGTCGTAAAAGAGTATGTCCGCCGAGCTTCCTGAGTCGACCGGTATCCTCTGCACCTCATAGTGGTGGACTCGAACTGTGTTCACCAATGGGTCATTGTGGGGTAGGGATATACCGTGGAGGTCCTCGTCGTTAAAAACGATCGGCTCGGTCTCCCTGGCCCTCATCCTCGGATGGCTGTTTGTCTCCATGACCAGCGAGGGGTGCTGAGCCTCGTAGGTATTCGACATACCCCCTACTGACATGACCATGATTTGGCCGATTGTCAAATAGCCGGGAGGGGTACGTTGCTCTTGCTCATGGTCAGCCTGCCGCTTGTCACGCAAGTATTTTTCCAGGTGCCCCGAACGGATGAGCTTCTCGATGTAGTCTCGGAGCTGCTGCAGTTCTCCGTGGAGTGGCCCTGCGGCCTGTGGAAGCCGTAGTAGAGGCCCTGGGTGCACTTTGCCGCCATGCGTGAGACTGGGGGAAGTTTGAAGAAGCTCTCGCCCTTAGTCTCCTCCAGCAGTACCGTCTGGAAGATGTTGAGCAGGGTGTACTCCTGAAATTTCGGGGAGTAGGGCTTTGTCCGCTCAAGCCTCTTTTTCTCTTCCCGACCCCTTTTCTTGTGATCAGCTTGTTCTGTCCGGGGGAGATTTGCATTCACCTCGGACTCGAACTGGATCTCTCGCTCGGTTTAGGCCTTCACCTTGGCCATGGTCTTAGGTTGTGCTAGTGCAAAGGAGCGTAACCACTCCTTATGCCTAAGACCAGACCTGAGGGCTGTAATGTCCGTCTCGTCCCAGTGTTCTGGGACCTCGAAGAAGGTGTTGTAGAAGTGGGTGACATACTCTTTGAAGGTTTCTTTGTCCCCGCTCTTTATTGTGAAGAGATGGTCGACGGTCCGCTTCTGCCGTCTGTTCCTGACGAAGTGGCTGAGGAATTGGGTGACCAGCTCGTTGAAGGTTGAGATCGAGCATGGCATGAGTCCTCGGAACCGGTCACGTCCGGAGCGGATGAGAGTGGTCGGGAAAGCACGGCATTGGGCGGCGTTAGAACAGTCTTGGAAACTCATCCTGGCCGTGAACGCATCCAAGTGGTCCTTCGGGTCTGACTTCCCGTCGAAGAGCGAGACCTTTGGAAGCTTATTCCGGGAGGAGACATGGACGGCGGGCAGCTCTTTGGTGAAGGGCTTTGTGAATGAGTCAACGGCATACTTAGCCCCGTCACTCGAATGATGACCTTCCCAATGCATACCCTCGATCTTCTTTTCGAGGGCGTCGAGTCAGCCGTGGTATCCCGAGGAGTCAGCATACTCCAATTTTTGGCCTCGGCTGCTGGGGGTCTCTGCATGGCCACGGCCCCGATTCCGTTCGATGACGTTCCTCAGGTCTTTTGGCGAGATCATTTTCGAGCTGCTGTGGCGAGTCCCGTGCGTGTGACCCCGTCGAGGGAGGGGGTGCTGGTCATGCCTGAGTGCAGGCGAGCTGACCGAAACTTCTTCGAGAGGGAAAGGGGTGCGATGGGGCTTGGGGCGAGGCGCTCTGGCGTGAGACCTCGAAGTTAAACTGTGCGGCACCCACCAGGTCATTGAATATGTTGGCCTGGGGGATCTGCGACTGTCGGAGATTGCGAGGTGCTGATTGGTCGTGCCAACGCGGGCAGAGTTTTCTCTCCCTCTGTAGTGGTCCCGGTCCCGAGGAGGGGGAGCGGCGACCTGGTGAGCTTGCCCGGCCGATTGGACACGGACGAGCGCATCTACGACTGACGTAAGTCGGTCTATACGAGTGGATAGGGCGTGATTTGCATTTGGTGGAGTAGGGGATTCTTCCTCGTCTCCACCGTGGGGAGGCCGACGGCTGGAGCTTGGATCGTCGCGGTGACCGCTTGCTATGTAGTCAGGATTGGAAGATGAACTTTTGGTTGAGTGGAAATTTTGCCACAGACGGAACCAACTGATGGAGGTCTGGATCTCCTTCAGATGTTATCTTCCGTTGATCTCTTCACGTGTTGGCGGACGGTTGAGATTGACTTGGAGGATTGTCTCCTAGAGCGTGTGGATCTCAATGGGTTTGAGGTGGTTGTGGCCGAGCTACCTGCAAAGAAGTCCTGGGGTGGTTGTGCCACCGAGGACCCTCCGACGATTAAGTTAGGCGGGATATTTTGGCAGAGTAACAGCCTAGTAGAGTAATAATGGCTTACCTGAATCGTCTGAAAGAGGGGTTTATATAGCGGCAGCAATGGGCAGGCGGGCGTGAGAATTACGCCGGCCGTTATGCCCGTGGCGTCACGCCCGCGTGATAGGCGGGATCCCGCATTAATGACGAGACAGGCTCGTTAATCGGGGATCGTGATGGCGTCGAACGCGGGATCGTGGGCGGCGGATATCTCGCGCATAGCAAGATTCGTGGTGTCGTGGAGAAGGCGCCTGTTATCAGCGCTGTGGGTCATTTGGTGAGACCGAGGAAGATGAGCTCGGCGAGAGGCTCGGGCACGAGCGGGAGGCCGAGGCATCTTGGTTCTGTGATAGCTCGAGGCGAGCTAGTGGGTGGTTTGGAAGGCCATCGAAGGTCGGGAGAATCCTCGGACCGGAGGCCCGATGTGTGATTCCAACCAAGGTTACTGATCCTCTCTTGTAGGTTCTGGGACACGTCTTCTGCAACGTGTCAGCATCTGGAGAGTCACCGATATCGAGTCTCATCAGAACCCACATCCATGATTGGTTCTTCCAACTGGAGAAGGGGATTGTGATCTACCACAATCTCGATGTGATGATGCTCAGTACTGAGAACTCTTTAGATCATGACACGTGGTAGATGGCGTGTCCCAAAGCATATGGGAAAGGAGCAAGAACGGTATATTGAAGGCATACCCCGGGCCTTCACCCCAGGGATTGTCTCGACGTTCGATGGCCTCCCAAAACACTTTTATGCTCGTTTTACAAATAAATATTGTGATGGATCTCTGGATCTCCTTCAAATGTTACCTTCCGTTGATCCGTAGCGAGTGGAGATGAGCGGCTGAGATTGGGTTAAGAGGTTGCCTCCTGGAGCGTGTGGATCTCAATGGGCTTGAAGTGGTTGAGGCCGAGCTACCTGCAAGGAAGTCCCGGGGTGGTTGTGCCACCGAGGACCCTCCGACGATCAAGTTAGACAAGGTATTTTGGCAGAGTAACGACCTATTGGGATAAAAAATGGCTTACCTGAGTCGTCTGAGAGAGGGGTTTATATAATGGCAGCCATAGGCTGGCGGGCGCGAGATTTACGACGGCCGTTACGCCCGCGTGAAAGGCAGGATACCCCATTAATGGCGAGATATGCTCGTTAATAAAGGAACGTGATGGCGTGGAACGTAGGATCATAGGTGGCGGATATCTCGCGTTTGGCGAGATTCGCGGAGACGCCTGTGATCAGTGCCGTGGGTCGGTCGATGAGACCGAGGAAGCTAGGCTCGGGAACGAGCGGGTGGCCGAGCAAGCTTGGTTCTGTGATAGTTCGAAGGCGAACTGGGGAGGCTGAAGGAACTCATTGTGTGGGAAGGCTTGGAGGTGAGCCGACGGTTGTTTGTAAGGCGAGCATGAGATTGGTCTGGAGGGCCACCGAAGGTCGGGAATATCCTCGGGTCGGAGGCCCGGGGTATGCTTCTAATGTATCGTTCTTGATCCCTTCTTGTAAGCTCTGGGACACGTCATCTACCATTTGTCATGATCTGGGAAATCACCGGTATCGAGCATCATCAATAGCCCCTCACTCTCGTCTCGATCCATTCATGGGTCGGGTCGAGAGTGGTCTGACCGGTTACCCGGGGTAAGCTTTTAGTTGAAGATATCGTCGATGCGTATTCCTGGACAATTAGTTGTATTTTCTTGATGACGTTAGCGGATCAGGGGAAAGATCTCGCATTAAAGAGGAAGCGTCGATTGCTGCGTACGTTCGTCGAAGTGCCAGTCCATGTGTTTGGCGTTCGTTGGATGACTTGACGTGCTGCCAGTGCCCTTCGTGCCCGATGGGACGCGCCCAATGTGAGTGCGACATGTGGAATGTTGTCGGCTGTTGATTGCGAAGCGTTATTTTGGCAGGAGACGATTGGCGTCATAGGATGCGTATGCCGGCTGCTATAAATAGAGGTGGATCCTCTTCAGGGTCCATACTTCACCATAATTTCCTCGTCCCTTCGCGTGTTAGCTCGACGCTCTTCTCCTTAGGTCGGATTCCTCGTCGCTTCACGTGTTAGCTCGGCGCTCTTCCCTTTAGGTCAGGATCCTTGCGTTTTCTCTTCCGAGGACTCATCCTTTTGATCAGATTAGATGTCTTCTACCGAGGAGTCTGTAGAAATAGTCCGGGTAGAGTCTAAGGAGTCTTATGCAGCTTTCTCTTCTGCTTCTTCCTCTTTCTCATCTGAGTTGGAGTCCCCCCAGGAAGTTAGGGTTAGTCATGTTCCCCGGGGTCATGCGATAGGGGCGGTCCCCAGAGCGCAGGTCAGAGGCGTCCGTGACGCGTCTTCCATTCTGAGTCATGCGGATGAGCTTGCCACCATCTGGGCTCGCTTCCACAATCCTCCCGGCTACTCGCTTCGTCTGGTTGGGGAGGGGGAGGGGACAGACTAGGTACGGGGCAAGGAGATTGCCATGTACCTGGAAGCCTTTTGGGCTGGGATGCGCTTGTCCTTCTCCCCCAAGGTGAGTGCGGTGTTGCATTATTTTGAGTTAGCTTCGGGCCAGTTAGTGCCGAACTCTTGGAGGATTCTTCTCGGGTTCCTGGTCCGGTTGAAATTGCGGGCGGTCCCTTTCAGTCTGAGCCTTCTCCTTTCCTCTCTCTGCTACAAAAATCACCCCGGCACTCGCAAGGACGAGCCGAGCTAGGTATACATTTCTTTTAGAAAGCACCGGGGAGGTGCTGCCGGGTCGGGGGTCGTCGTAGTACCTTCTTCCATCCATGAATGGAAGAAGAAGTTTTTGTTTGTCGGGCCACCTGAGGATGAGGATTAGCCTGTGCCCATCCAGTGGCACAGGGCCAACTGCCCACGGGCGAGGCGATCGAATGATCCTGATGCAGTGGCGGTGTCGGAGTGGGAGCCCCTCCCTCGGGCCAATGTGTTGCTGTATGAGCAGGTCCTCAGTTGGGTCGGGCTCAGCCCCGCTCAGTTTGTAGGTAAGTTAGGAGTTTTTGGGTGACCTGTTTAGACTTGTGTATTCTTCCACTTTTTCTGGCGTTGCTAACTCCTTCTTTGCATTTTCGTCTTATGCAGAACCCATGGACCTAGCTAAATTTCGGGCAGCCCTGGTCGAACAGAAGAAGGGGAAGAAGGCCGGAGGCGACGGCCCCTCCCGCCCGTCGTCGTGTCCGGCGCCACCGGACGCAGCTCCGGCAAGGCGCTTGAGCGTGCCTCGGGCCCCGGAGTCCAGCCATGCACCGAGGGGAAAACACGCTCGGGAGAAGGAGCCCCGGGCTTTGGAGGTGGGAGGCGAGACTGGTTCTCCTGTGTCTCTCCTCAAGATGTTCCACAGGACGGTTCCCCGTTCTCCGGCTTCCCTGATCATCGTGGATGAAGGGGAGCTTCGCTTCGAGGTGCCCTCAGGGCTTTCCGTCGCCGACAGCCTACTCTCGGAGATGGAAAGGTTGGCCGAGGGCAGAATCCCTCGGGGGACCCTTCGGGCCCAAATGGCGGCAATAGCTCAAGTGGCCGTGCAGGTCAGTGTTCGCACCTCACTTGGGTTTTTATTCAGTATTTTTTGTCCGCAAGATTGGGTGCCCCCATTTTCTTTTTAACCCCTCCTTTGTTTTCTTCAGGTCCTCCAACACTGCGCCCTCGTCGTCAATATGGAGGACGAGAAAATTTCCCCGGCGATGCAGATCGCGGGTGAATCCTCCTCGCGGGAGGAGAGCTCGAGGCTGGAGCTGCAAGCGGTGATGGAGAGGGTCGCCGCCCTCGAAGACCAGGTGGTTGCCGGGGATTGGGAGATCGTCAACTGCCGAAAGGCCGTCTGAGCCACCGAGGCTAAGTTGGAAGATTCCAGGGTGCTTGTCACCACCTTGAAGAAGACGGCGAACACCCTCAGGAGGGAGAACGAGGCGGCGAAGGAAGGAGTGAGGCGTGCCGATCTCCGAGAGTCGAAGGCGGTAGAAAGCTACAAGAAGTCAGACCAGTATTACGCCGACCTCGCTGAAGCCGCAGCCCTCGTTTGGCATGATGCCCTCGATGCCGTCAAGGCCCTGATGCCGGAGTTTCCTGACGGCGAGCTCCAGGGTGAGTATCCCCTGTTTCTCCCAATCAGAGAGCAAAGCTCTATTCAAAATTTGAAATTTGAACTGAGGCAGCGCCTCATAAGAGCGCCAGCTCTAAGAGCCAAAGAATCTGAGGCAGCGCTTCACGTGCAAAGCACGAGAGCGCCAGCACCAAGAGTGCCAGAGATAAAGACTCTGAAGCAGCGCCTCACGTGCAAAGTACGAGAGCGCTGGCGCTCGCCAAGAGTGCCAGCGCTACGAGTCAAAGGACTCTGAGGCAGCGCCTCACGTGCAAAGCATGAAAGCGCCAGCGCCAGAACTAAAAGTTCTCAACCCTTGGATCAAAGATCCAACAAAGATGATAAATCATCAAATTACCAGAATAAAATTCTGTTGAGAAAATACTCCTCAAATCCTTCCAAACAAGAAAGATTGTGCCCTGTAAATTAGAGTACCGTTGGATCAAAGATCCCATGGTGATTAAAAAATCACCAAGATACAGAATAAGTTCTGTATTGGAAAATATTTTCCCATTCTTGTTAAAAATAAGAAAAATGTCTTCTGTAAAATAGAGGCCCTTGGATCAAAGATCCAATGGTGGGAAACATCCCTAAATTAATCAGAGATCTCTCAATAAGAGATTTTCTTAACTAATTCAACAAATCGGCCTCCCCTATATAAAGGACCCACGACTTCGAGTCTTGTACGGAGGAACCCCCCATAAACTTCAAGTTCAATACAAAAAAAGAAGAACCTCCCCATAAGTTTCAAGCTCTCAGAAAAGAAAAGAAGAAGAGTAAGCTCTAAGAAGAAGAACATTCTTCAAGGTAAATAAAAGAAGAGAGACCATAACATATCCTCCATATTTGAGAGTTTAATTCTCACATCATAAGAACTTAGTTCTTTTCCTAGATCACAGATCTACAAGGCAAAGTCTTTCACAAAAACAGAAGAGACCATAGCATCTCCTCATAAAAGAAGAACTTATTTTTTAGATCTATGAGACAAAGTCTTTTAAAAATGAGAACTTAATTCTCAGAGCACAGAATTGATCAGAACTGCCAGAGAAGCGCTTCAGTGCTCCCAGTATGGCGCTCAGTGCCAAGCGCTCTACGTGCTCTTCATGTGGGCGCTATTTTATAAGAGGTGCCTTAGCACTCCAAGTCTGGCGCTCAGCGCCAAGCGCTCCACGTGCTCCTCATGTGGGCGCTATTTTATAAGAAGCATCTTAGCGCTCCAAGTCTGGCGCTCAGCGCCCAGCGCTCCACACGCTATTTTATAAGAAGCACCTTAGCGCTCCAAGTCTGGCGCTTAGCACCAAGCGCTCCATGTGCTCCTCACGTGGGCGCTATTTTAAGAAGCGTGTTAGCGCTCTAAGTCTGGCGCTCAGTGCCCAGCGCTCCACGCGCTCCTCACATGGGCGCTATTTTAAAAGAAGTGCCTTAGCGCTGTAAGTCTGGCGCTCAGTGCCCAGCGCTCCATGTGCTCCTCACGTGGGCGCTATTTTAAAGGAAGCGCTTTAGCGCTCCAAGTCTGGCATTCAGCGCCAAGCGCTCTACGCGCTCCTCATGTGGGCGCTGAGGAAACATAAAGCACTCTGTACATAAAGCGCTCTGCGCCGTAAAAAGCATTCAACACTCAATAAACAACAAAAAGGAAAAGGGGTGTTAGAACCCAAATCAATACTCAGCATTGTTGAACAAAAAGGGCTGAGCCCAAACAAATGTTCAACATTTTATTCAAAAATGAATGGATTGAGCCTGAGTTGGCCACAAGTCCCTAATTCAGATTAACCGAGCCCATATGCTCATAATCCTTTTAATTGGTCTTGGTCTCAGACCTGACTATAGATCTCCCAACCAATATTGGTTCAAGGGTACATCTCTTCACACATCTGATATGTGTCGTAATTCTTCAACGTCTTCAGAGAGGTGGCGGGTCCTGACAACCAGAAACTCTATAGACTATGATGTTTTTAAACCCCACAGACTACGATATCTTTAAACCTTACAGACTACGATGTCTTTAAACCATACAGACTATGACGCCTCTAAATCTTACGGATTATGAGGTCCTTAAACTCCATGGACTACGATGTCCTTAAACCCAATGGACCGCGATGTCCCTATAAACTAAAGAAAATTCTGTTGAGTAGACCTTAGTTTGAAATTATACTAACGTATCCTCAGCAAATGTTTGAGTTGATCTTAATCTAAAACAAGATTAACGATCCTTAAACCAGCCCAAACCCAAATCTAAGACAATACAGATTTGGACTAATCCATGCCTACGGGCGACAACATACATTAGTCTCCGTATACAATCCACGGGCAACCAAAAATAAAACAAACACATACGACACTAAGTGATCATCTGGAGAAGGAGAAAGTGGTTACCGTGATACGGTAGCATAATTAACTGTAGGGGCTTGCGTCTGCAGAGAAGAGCGTCCCCACAATCAAAAATCCTTCGTAAACGAGGGGGAATCTGACGAAGTCTGCTACCACGACCGCATCTGTCTAAACCTCCGATATACGGTGCCATAAATCAACTTGCAATCTTCGGAGAGGTGGAAGGATAAAACCAAATAGTATCTGCCCCCAAAATTCAGGCCGGACGTCCCAACGTCCCGGTCGCTTCTTTCGGCGGAGAACACCCCCTCAGGGTTGAGGCGCAGGGGAATGCCCCTGGAAGCGCTGTTGGAGGAAAGGCCCCTGGTGGGAGCATTGGGGAGAAGTCGGTCGCCCTGACTCCCAGCACCGAGGCTCCTATGGTAGGCACCGACCTTCAAGATGCCACCCCGGTTGTGGTGTGGATGCAGAGCTCATTAAGGTTCTCCCCGGCCCCGAGGCCTGAATCTCCTCGCCTCCTTATTTTCTTTTGCGCTGAAATTTTGTAAGCCTCCGGGCATTTTTGTAAGGCTGGGGAGCCCATAATACCCTTTTAAAGACTTCCGACTTTTGTGAATAAAATCTTTTTGCAGTGTTCTTTGCGTGCATATTTTCCCTTTGTCTGTGGTAGAATTTTTATTTGCACGGTACTGCTTTCATGATGTGTTAGGTCGGAGATTGGTTTTTCATCTAGCGATCGCACGTCGAGTTGAATTCAACCACTTGCCAAGTGTGCAAAGACATGTGCAGGGTCGGTATCTCCATGGCCCCGAAGTCGAGGTGGGGATCGCTTAGTAAAGACGTGTATGAAGTCACCCTCTAAGAGGTTACTAGCCAAGGGTAGACCGAGCAGGGTTGCTGCTCGGTGGCCTCTTGATGAGGGCTTGGATCCTTGGCGTCGTGGGGTAAGGGATTACCAGCCAAGGATGGACCGAGCAGGGAAGCTGCTCGGTAGCCTCTTGATGAGGGCTTTGATTTTGGGCGTCTTTGGGTAAGAGATTACCAGCCAAGGATAGACCGAGCAGGGAAGCTGCTCGGTGGCCTCTTGATGAGGGCTTAGATCCTTGGCGTCATTGGGTAAGAGATTACCAGCCAAAGATGGACTGAGCAGGGAAGCTGCTCGGTGGCCTCTTGATGAGGGCTTGGATCCTTGGCGTCGTGGGGTAAGGGATTACCAGCTAAGGATGGACCGAGCAGGGAAGCTGCTCGGTGGCCTCTTGATGAGGGCTTGGATTCTTGGCGTCGTGGGGTAAGGGATTACCAGCCAAGGATGGACCGAGCAGGGTTGCTGCTCGGTGGCCTCTTGATGAGTGCTTTGATCCTTGGCATCGTTGGGTAAGGGATTACCAGCCAAGGATGGACCGAGCAGGGAAGCTGCTCGGTGGCATCTTAATGAGGGCTTGGATCCTTAATGTCGTAGAGTAAGGGATTACCAGCCAAGGATGGACCGAGCAGGGTTGCTGCTCGGTGGCCTCTTGATGAAAGCTTTGATCCTTGGCGTCGTTGGGCAAGAGATTACAAGCCAAGGATGGACCGAGTAGGGTTGCTGCTCAGTGGCCTCTTGATGAGGGCTTAGATCCTTGGCATCATGGGGTAAGGGATTACCAGCCAAGGATGGACCGAGCAGGGTTGCTTCTCGGTAGCCTCTTTATGAGGGCTTGGATCCTTGGCGTCGTGGGGTAAGGGATTACCAGCCAAGGATGGACCGAGCAGGAAAGCTGCTCGGTGGCCTCTTGATGAGGGCTTGGATCCTTGGCATCGTGGGGTAAGAGATTACCAGCCAAGGATGGATCGAGTAGGGAAGCTGCTTGGTGGCCTCTTGATGAGGGCTTGGATCCTTGGCGTCGTGGGGTAAGGGATTACAAGCCAAGTATGGACCGAGCAGGGAAGCTGCTCGGTGGCCTCTTGATGAGGGCTTGGATCCTTGGCGTCGTGAGGTAAGAGATTACCAGCCAAGGATGGACCAAGCAGGGTTGCTGCTCGGTGGCCTCTTGATGAGGGCTTGGATCCTTAGTGTCGTGGGGTAAGGGATTACCAGCCAAAGATGGACCGAGCAGGGAAGCTGCTCGGTGGCCTCTTGATGAGGGCTTGGATCCTTGGCGTCGTGGGGTAAGAGATTACCGGCCAAGGATAGACCGAGCAGAAAGCTGCTCGGTAGCCTCTTGATGAGGGCTTCGATCCTTGGCATCATGGGGTAAGGGATTACCAGCCAAGGATGGACCGAGCAGGGAAGCTTTTCGGTGGCCTCTTGATGAGGGCTTGGATCCTTAGAGTCGTGGTGTAAGAGATTACCAGCCAAGGATGGACCGAGCAGGGAAGCTACTCGGTGGCCTCTTGATGAGGGCTTCGATCCTTGGCGTCGTGGGGTGAGAGATTGCTACCCAAGGATGAACCGAGCAGAGAAGCTGCTCGGTGGCCTCTTGATGAGGGCTTGGATCCTTGGCGTCGTTGGGTAAGAGATTGCCAGCCAAGGATGGACCGAGCAAGGAAGCTGCTCGGTGGCCTCTTGATGAGGGTTTTAGTCCTTGGCGTCGTTGGGTAAGGGATTACCGGCCAAAGATGGACCGAGCAGGGAAGCGGCTCGGTGGCCGCTTGACAAAGTCTTCGATCCTTAGCGCGGGAAGGCCAGGAGTTGCCTGCTAAGGATGGATCGAGCAGGGAAGCTGCTTGGTTTTGCGACCTTCGCTCTAACCTTCCTTGGTGTGTGAGCATCGGGAAGAGTGACCATCACGGACGACACGTATCAGGAACGCATGGGGAAGGCGAAGTGTTTCGAAGAGCTGCGTCAGTTCCTCCACGTGGCGGTGCGGTATTGGAGTAATTTGGGTGAATCCCAGGACTCGTGCCCATGCGCGCACGAATTTGGGTCCTTAGGGATGCTGTTTGGGGTTATAAATAGAGAAGGAGTGGCAACTCTTCAGCGTCGCTTTTTGAGATGACTTGTCCCATGTATCAATCGAAGAGATCATCACCTTCGACGACGTCTTCATGTATGACCAGACCCTGGCTGGGGATAAGTATCGGGATGTGGTTCAGCGCCTCGAGGGTCACGTCGGCCGGCTTCTCCCTCGGCAGTCGCTCCTCCTACAGTTGCTGATGTACGCAATTTGGAAAAGGTTCCCGGGGTTGTACAACCCCTTCTCCGAAGAGTTGCTGGACGAGGCGCTCGACAAGGTGCGCTCGATCTATATGCTCAGCCTCATCTCGAAGGCCAGGCACGACTGATCCTTGGCCCTCATTTTGGAGTGCTTCCAAAAGAGGTACATCGTGATCCAGGGTGCGGAGGGCGGAGTTGCTTCCGTGGTGTCCCGGGTTCGCGCGCAGCATCGGCGGGAATGGGCTGCAGGGGCCTGGGCCCGGTTGGCGGAAATCTACTCTGAATATCACCAGGAGTACTTCCTCGATCTCGTTTACCCTCTGTTGTAAATTTTTCTTTTTCCTTTTCTTTTTGATGTAAGGCCGAGGAGCCCACAATACCTTTTAAACGAATAAAATTATCCTTTTTGTGATGCTCTATTGTTTCCTTCTTATTATTTAAATTAAAAGAACTTAGAAGAATTTATATTGTTTTTGTGAAAGAAGAAATATACATTCATAGACATTCTTTTCAGAGGTACAACTTGAGCTTCTCGGCGTTGTAAGGCCGTGGAAAGTTGCGACCATTTGCATCTTGTAGGCGATAGGCTCCGCCGGGCAGGACCTCGAAGACGAGGAAGGGACCGTCCCATTTTGGGGAAAACTTATGCATTGATCGACGAACTCATTTCGCCTTAGGACTAAATCTCCGGTTTTGAAGAAGCTACGCTTGACTCACGCGTTGTAGTAGCGGGCAGTTTGCTATTGACAGGCGGCAGTTCTGATCTGAGCCCGGTCCCATTTCTCTAACAAAATGTCCAAATTAGTTCGGAGGGCCGAGGTGTTTTCTTCGTCGTTTAAGTGATCGACCCTGTAGCTGGGCAGCCCGATCTCCGCCGGGATCATTGCCTCGGTACCGTAGCAAAGGCTGAAAGGAGTCTCTCCGGTGGGGGTCTTCTTCGACGTGCGCAACGCCCATAAGACCCGGGGTAGTTCCTCGACCCAACTGCCTTGGTGTCCTTATAGGCGTGTCCGAAGACCTCGAATAACGTCCCGGTTAGCAACCTTGGCCTGCCCGTTGCACTGGGGATGCGCGACTGGGCAAACTTCATAATGATACGATATTCGCTGTAGAATTCCTTAACTTTTTCGTTTTCAAAATTTGTCCCGTGGTCGGTGATGATACACCTCGGGATGCCAAACCGGAGTATCACGTTGTTCTGCAGGAACTTGATAGTCGTGGTGGCGTCCGGTTTCCTGATGGGGACGGCCTCGATCCATTTCGTAAAGTAGTCCACTGCGACAAGGACGTACTTGTGCCCACCCGTACCGGTAGGGAACTGGCTTATCATGTCCATTCCCCACTGGGCAAACGGCCATGGGAAGGTTAGGGCAGTTAGCTCGATAGCTGGAAGGCGAGGTATTCTTCCATGGAGTTGGCAGCTTTTGCATCTCCTGATGAGCTTCTGGGCGTCCTGATGAATCGTCGGCCAATAGTACCCTTGGAGCAGTGCCTTCTGGATTAAGGTGCAGACCCCTTGGTGCGCGCCGCCGACCCCTTCTTGAATCTTACGAAGGACGTAGTCGGCCTCATGGGGGTCGACGCACCGGAGCAGGGGATGAGTGAAGGATTTCTTATAGAGGATCCCATTGCTCCAGATGAAATGGTGAGCTTTGGCTCGAAGATGACGGGCTTCCTCTCGATCATCTGGGAATATACCTTTCGTCAGGAATTCCACGAGGGGCTTCCTCCAATCCCGGTCTTCTTCCTAGGCTGTATACACTTGAAGTGGCGTCGCCCCGTCTTCCACGCTAGGCCGTGGTAAGACCTCGAAGAGGATGTTCCTCTTGTTGTTGGCCGTATAGGATGAAGCCAGCTTACTCAAGGCGTCGGCCTGGGCGTTTAGCTGTCTGGGGATCTGCTCCACCTGGACTTCGTCGAAGTCTTTTCGCAATCTTCTCACCTCGGCAAGATACTTCACCATCAGAGGCTCACGTTCCTCGAATCGGCCGGTCACTTGGCTAACGACTAGGGCAGAGTCGCTGCGGATCTGGATCGTTTTCAGCCCCAATCCGGAGGCTATCCATAGTCCGGCCAGCAAAGCCTCGTATTCCGCCGCGTTATTTGAGGCTTTGAACCCGAGCTTCAGGGAATACTCCATCTCCGCCTCGTTCGGGCCCCGAATGATGAGGTTAGCACCACAGCCTTTCTCGGTTGAGGACCCATCAACGTAAAGGATCCTATCAGAGACGGAGTCGGGCTTTCCATCGACTGAGGGTTGAGCTCCAGGGGCCAACGTGGATTCCGGCTCTTTACTGGGGATGGTGCACTCGATGATAAAATCGACCAGGGCTTATGCCTTGAGCACCAAAATAACAAAATGAACAGATCGGATTAAAAAACAACGGATTCAAAATAAAAATGTAGCCTGCCTCAGGCAGTATTTTATGTCGAACTGAGACAACTCTCACCTCCATTTCTCCAAACGACCAGAAGACTCGGGGGAGGCGAGGATAGCCCCTAAAGGCCGCTCAGTAAGAACGAGGATGGTGTGCACCTGGAAATAGTGGCGTAGTTTCCTTGAGGCCACGATGAGTGCCAAGACGATCTTCTCAATGGCCGGGTATCTCGTTTACGCGTTTTTGAAGACGTGGCTCACATAGTATACCGGTTTCTGGACTCCCTTGACCTCTCGGACGAGCACCGAACCTGCAGCTTGGTCAGACACTGCTAGATATAGAGAAAGCTCATCCCCTTCAACTGGCCGGGTGAGCAGCGGGGGAGTAGCAAGGTGTGCTCAAAGGCGGTGTAACACCTGAGTTTGTGTTTAGTGGTAATTGTGTGTTAATGTGGGGTTTTTGGTAAAAAGTTTACCAAAACAGGTTTCTGATAATTTATCTGGTTTTATGGATATTTTATTAGAATTTTATCTCGACTACACACACTTGTGCATGGTAATGTGGGTTAAGTCTAGGATTACCAAGTTTAGATGTGCATGTGGGTTAACCATGTTTAGACAACCATGGTGGTCTAATCCTTTTTGTTAAGCTAATTAGTTTTAATTAAGGATTTTTAGTTTTAAAAATTTAAATTTGTTGTGGGGTTGACTTGTTATGAGAGAGAGAGATTATAATGGTTGTCATGCAAGCATTTAATGAGAGAGAGAGAAGGGTGGCTATGGTTATGTCACCCTCCATTTCTTTTCAAAACTTTTACACATCTCTCACACTCTCTTTCACACTCTCATATCTTTCACATCTCCCCCTCTCACACATACACACACACATCAGCCCAAACATCAGCACATTTCAGCCACCAAACCAGCATCAGCTGCATCAACAGCAGCACCATCATTAGCAACAGCCACACCAGCCCCAATATCACCAATACAACAGCTACATAACCCCTAACACCAGCACCACAACCTCACCAGCCACAAAAAACAACCACAATGCAACAGTAGCTACTGCTACAGCAACACAAACACAACAAAATAAAACAACAGCAGCAGTAGCAACAGCTTCAGCATCAGCAGCTGAAGCAACACAGCAACAACACTTGGAGCTGTAGCAGCAGCACATCAGCAGCACTTCAGCAGCAGCCACCTTCATCTTCTTTTCCTCTCCTCCTTCATCCTAGGATCTTTAGAGGTATAATCCCTAAACTTGTTCCCTTGCTTGTTAACTTAGGAATTATTTAGTTTATTCAGTGTTATCATGTAGTTTAGTGCTAGTTTTAGTGATTTTGAGTGAGATATAGCCAAGTGATGGTTGGGATAGTTAGTATAACCTTAGTAAGTGCTGTTGAGACTAGATTACCCAAGAGTTATCCCAGATTTCACAGAAATACCCGATTTGTTCGAGTTGGCGTAATTTAGCAATTTTATCGACTTTTTAGCCTCTGTAAAATCTGCTGTTGACCCGAGCCCTTCAGAATAAAATTGAGAAGACTGTAGTACAGTGACCATGTCAGACACACACACACAAAGCAAGGGGACCCACCTCCAAGTTGTGGCCGTCGGTTTATTCTATCTGGCCGCAAATTGTGGCTAGATCAAGGGTTGGGGTGTTGGGTTTTGGTGTGTGGGGGTGTTCTGGGTAGCTTAGGGTATTGGTATCTGTAACTTTTTAAGTTTGGCCCAAAGGCAAAATCTGGAGCTTTAAACGGGTTATCGGCGTTTTAAAACTTGTGCGGCACACGCGCGATCCGCGTGTTTCTGTGGCGCGCTGTGCGACACAGCGTGTCGGAGTGGTTCTGGTGAGTTTGCGCGCATCGCGACGTATTGTGTGCAAGCACGTTTAATTTCACGCACACGATATCCATTTTAGCGATATATCGCGTTTTTGCAGGATTTGACTTATATGTGACTTTTGTAAATGCTAGGTTCGCCAGCGGAGACTTCGAGCGCAGCGGAGAAAGGAAAGCAGGTGGTCGGACACACCTAGCGCGGGATCATAGGTGAGTAGATGTAACATCTACGGGGGACGATCGTTTGGATGGCGCAAGTCGCCCGATAGATTTAGTAAACTTAAAAACTCCTTATGACATTAGAAATCATATACTTGCATGATATTTGCTACAATTAGGATCTATATACTGTACCTACATGTGCGAACTCATTCTGTAGGAAACATGCACCATTATCAGGGTTTTTATATGCATCACAAGCACTATTCATGTGTACACACACACCCTGGTAATTGCCATGTCACGACACTAGATAACTTATAATCTGAAACATGTAAATAATTGATGTTTAGACCTGTGCTATTGTAATAAATCTTTAAAATAAAACCGTAGAATTGCTATTCATGTGCATATACATCATTATATCATTTGTTCATGCCTAGTTATTAATCATTCATTGCAACTTGAACATTGATACCATATGCATTCATTATCATTGACATATGCACCTATGATGATTTCTTGAGATTTCATGATATTCTGGATTTCGGGGGAAAGCCGCAAGATTTACAAACTTATTATCTTTAAAATATGAAAAAAATTGCGGTTTTCTAGTGATGTAATGTGTCATCCACCATGAGTTTGCTGTGGTTTTCGAGACCCATTTCGAGAAGGTGGATGAACCGTCTCGGGTATATGGTGGGCCCGGTAAGGTACTCCAGGGCAAGAAGATCGCAGGAGATGGCGTTGAGCCTGGCAGGGGACGGATTACCTACCGGTGACTTCATTTGGCTCGGCGGATATCCAGAGGATATCGACTGGGGCCGCGAGATGATGAGATATGGATATTTGAGATGGGTCAGCCGGACGGCTGAGGCCAGAGATACTGTGACATGGATATATGAGATTGAGACAGTTTTGAGGTGTCGTTGCTGGACACGGATTTTGTTGATTCTATGGATATTATGCAGATATTTAAAAAGAGTTTCAAAAACAAAAGAAAGAATAGTTCTTATACTTACATGTTGAGATCTTGAGTTGATTCATATGGCATACATACATGCTAGTACATTTATGTGGCATACATACCTGCTAGTACATTCATGTGGCATACATACCTGCTAGTACACTGATATTGCATACATACCTGCTAGTACATATAGCCATACCTGTTTTAGAGATGCTAGAATACTTGTGTGCATGCATGTGATAGCCTTTGTAGATGTTATTTATTACTCACGAGCTGGCAACTCACCCCCGTTGTGCCACAGTTTTTCTGCAGGTCCGTTCCGTCAGTACTGTAGCGGCGGACACTTTAGCTCATTTTGCTTGGACTCGAGGATTTTGCTCATAGGTGGGTTGTTATCATTTTGTACCACCTTATATACATTCATTGTATCTAGAGCACTCCATCTACTATTTCAGCTGTACCAGTTCTTATTTGGATTATTGTATATTGACCTAGAGACGAGGCTGTGAGACTTGTGGATTTTATGTTATTTGGGGTCGAGCTCACTTGAGTAGACATGTTATTTTACTGGTGCTTCCATGCTTACTTATGCACTTTGTTATCTTACATTGCGTGGGATTTGTGACCGCCTTAAGGTGAAGAGCTAGCTCCCGCTTGGGGATGCCATATTCATGTTATTCATTTATATTCCTGTTTTGTACCCGTTTGGGGGCTTGTTTTACAAAGGAGACTCTGCCGGAATTTTTGGGAAAAATGATGTTGTTTTTAAAAGACTTGATGTGATTTAATGGAATAAACTGCTTTAAATAAATTGGTTTTCCTTCACTTTATTTCTTAAATCGGGTTTTGATTTCTGGGCTTCGGCTTACTTATTTTATGGACGCCTTGGGACGTTTCGTAATTTAAGTGCCGGTCACTGTAAGCCCGCGGGGGCGCCCCGGCCGTCGATCCGACGCCGGAAACGCGGAAAACAAAAACTTTGCGAACTTTGCAAAACGGCACCACCGCGGACTTTTTACCCGGATCGGGCCATTAACCTAGCTAGCTAGCAAAAAGAAAAGAGTAGAGAAGCTATACCAAGCGATCCGTGTCCTTCGGTCTTCGTCTCCGCTCCGATCTCCCGCGGAATCTCCGTCACCTTCTCGCTCGTCGGAAAGGGGCACCACGTAGCCGGAATCTTTTACGGGCTCCCGCCTCTTGACCGAGGCAACTCGGGCGCGAAGTTGGCTAGCCGACGCGTCCAAGGCTTGCTATAGAAATAGTGTAGAAGCTTGTCTCTTTAGGGTTTATGGAAGTTGCCTTGATGGAGGGATTTGAGGAGGAGAATGAATGAAGGAGAGAAGCTTGGGATTTTGCAAGCATAAAAGCATGAAATGAGATGAAGAATAAACATATCACCAATCAACCTCTCTCTCTCTCCCCAAAAACAAGTGGCCGGCCATATCTCTCCATGGTGGAGATATGGAATCAAAAATCCAATAAGAAAAAGAAAAGATAATGCCAAGAAAAAGGGTCACACTCATTTCTCTTTTCAATCCATTCACAAACCATCACAAGAAAAGCAAAGAAAGGGACAAGAAAGGCATATCATCATGAAGCAAGTCTCATCATAATCCACAAGTGCAAGAAAACCCTCCACAAAAGAGTTATTTGCAAATTGCAAATAACCCCCTCCAACAAGAAAGTCCGACCGAGAAGGAATGAAGGAAAACCGGCCGGAACGGAATGTAAACTGGCAACCCCAGAAAAACCGATCCCGTAATAAATTACATGAAAACCCCGCTACTGCAAATACATGCCCGCATTTGTATTCCCACTGAACACAAATGCAAAGAGACAAAACTACACTATCTAATACTAGTATCCGGCTTAAGCCAAAGCCGGCTAGTAAAAACCGTCCGATCATGATCCGTGCAATACCGCACGTATCTGATCGAACCCTGCCATATCTCCATACGGCCTCTACAGCGTTTCGCCCGAAACTTGAGTAACTGTCTGTGTGGTGGACTCTAAAGACTCGTCAATACTATGGCTGTGGATTTAACCACTAGCACGTCAGAGGTATAAGCCATACGTGACGGGCCACCAGCTATTGACCAAAAGGGACGTCGATGAGCGAACTCATCCTGACACCCTACTGAGCCTGTCAGTGACAATATCCGTACAGTCCGGTCCGTTCGTCTATGAGCATCGCATGGCGGGCCTAGGGGGTTGGTAAAAGTCAGACCCCCAAAAGCGGTACAAGTCGTGTCGGAGTGCAGCACAGAACACCCTGAGATACTACTGGAATACCTACCAGCAAATCTCCTGCCTTGGCCAAGGACTTTTCATGTTCTGGCTCTCCTAGACACAGCACGACCTTACCCCCAATACCGGGAGAGACGAACCCCTGCAGATCCGCTCACTGCCTCCATGTGGCTCGGGACTGTACCCAACTAAAACCTGTTTGCACGACTCCTTTGAGCCGTGGTAGGGTAGTAATCAAAGTACAGTGGGAACTCACACGAGACAAATGACGATCCCAGGTCGATGAACTAACCTGTACACATGTCACCTGGGAACTGCTATCTGACGTCTGGTATATCCCAACTAGCAGGTTCCCGGCGAGTCCTGTCCGGTGTACTCATAACCCAATGAGCACCTGTATACATCTTAGGTGAACCAACTGACACCAGTGGCTTGTGAGACCGGCCACCGCCCCTCGTCGGGGTCTCGACTGTATACACTAGTCTACTGTGGAGAATCGATGCCCTGTCTCGAAACTCCCTCGACTAGGGACCTTTTAAGGATGTGCTTGTAGACCCCCAGCTCCCACTTATATGATCGCCCTCATACTGCTGGTGGTCAAGCAAGAATCCTAGGGGCTTTATCAACGTGTAATAGCGACTCGAAAGGTCACCTAAAGCAGTACACGATGATAAAGATAAACCAGATAGCATACTATCATCTCGAGTAAGACTGTCCTACCGGGATAGGTCCTCCCCTCAATCATTGCAATCACGTGCCTGTGACCCAATAATTGACTCTGAGGGCACTATCTCCAACAATCTCCCACTTGCACTCGAGGCTAATTATTGCGATATCGCATACTCACAGCCCGTGTGATACCGAACACCCAACTCCTCTACTAGTCAGTCTCACAAAGCTCGTTTGCGAAACTATTGCGTTCGAGGAATAGCCTCAGTGAGTGGATCCGCTTTGATGTTTCTTTCTATGTCTCTCTATATCTCATATTCGCAGAGAAAACTATCTCCCGAAAACGAGCAATACCTGTCCTAGAATGTCTGGATGTCTGATGGGACCTAGTTCAGAAATGAACTCCAAATCCAAACTTCTTAGACTGTATCGTCAACTGAACTTAATCAGTATCCTGCGCCATGCCTTCCCTCAGTATCCACCTGGACCATCTGTCCAAAATACTGCCCCTCGTCAGAGGGAAAACTATAACTCTGACAACCACTCTGCCATCCAGGTCACCTTGGAAGCCTGGAATGATAACCGTCTCCTAATGGAGGCTGCCGTTATCAATTCCCTAGAACATCAACTTATGTTCTAAAACTGCTTCCGACTGTTTCTCCAGGATTGGATCAATATCGACTTATTGCATCGACTGCAAGAACAACATCTGGCGTGGTACTTGACATCTCATGATTGACTCAATTGCCTAAGCAAGTGATCTGCCAATCATGCACATTCCTCTCCCCTTTAGTCTGTAAGACACCTTTAGAGAGGGTGACTCCATTACCTGCAGGTACACTACCGTGCCAGGAGTCGTCCATTCTAAATACTCATAGAATGCTGTCAAGGTACCCAGATTGGGAAACCACCAAATCTAGATCTAAAACCATAGATCTAGTTACCAGAATGTCCGATATAAGATCCAAGTCCTATGAGGAGAAACTACTGTGTGACGACCAAAGTATAACCCATCGTAGTATAGGAATATCACTTCCTACTCTGTGTATGTCATCAAATACCAGGACATCACACCCTACTACCTTCTTAACAGATCCATCCCCTATTCTGATGAAGTCAAACCTATGACTTCACATCAGAAATAGATGATCTATCTCCGCTACATCTGCTTTAGTCTATAAATAGACATAAGCTAACTGTCCACCAATGCTTCCGCTGCTCCCACTGACTACGACAACCCTCTGGCAGAGTCATATACACGTACATTTCTAAAGCAAGTTTAGAACGACGCTATACTCATCCTTCCGCCGGGTCTCGCAGCCTGGAACAACAGCAATGGCAAGTGTGGGTAAACAAGAACCTCCCTGCCACCGTCCTTGAGCATACCGAAGTACCTCTCGAGTGCCTGAGGTTACCCACCATATCTGCGGAGTGGCCAATGGAATGTCAAACCAGATTGAATCTTTAGGTTCTTATCAAATCTTCAGTAATCGTTTGCGGTTCTGGAATCACTTCCAGTTCTACCATACTCCCACTACTGTTTTTCTGAAAAAATCCATTTTTGATAAAACTGTGGCGAGTCAAGAACAATATCACTATTGATCTTCCAGATGGTAGAAAGTCAACCCTCGTCATAGCCCGGGTCAACCCACAAACAGCCACTACTGAAACGTGCCTTGAGTTGTCCAGTGTCTGGTTTTAAGCATAAGCCGGACAACTCCCCGTATCTTAACAATGTCAAGATATGAACTGTTCTATATCCAAGAACCAGAGGCACTGATTTAATT
The DNA here is from genome assembly GCA_030015575.1 of Agapanthus africanus. Lineage (NCBI taxonomy): Eukaryota > Viridiplantae > Streptophyta > Magnoliopsida > Asparagales > Amaryllidaceae > Agapanthus > Agapanthus africanus. The sequence continues at coordinate 102,310,947 of JASDDO010000028.1, read as the reverse complement.
GAACCAGATTCAAATCATGCAGCTGTCTCCAGTGCATGTCAAGTAAATGGAAGAGAGGCCGATCAGCGTTACTCAACTTAGGAGTACTTCCAATTATGAGTAACCTGAAAGAGAAGTTAGTTCTCTTAATCATTACTATCAACTGAATACCATTCACAAATATCTACTCTTCGATCACCTTGAAGAATCCCGATACTTGCAATGCTTGGTTCTCTACTTTACTCTTATACCTATAACTCCTCAAAACTTAGACCCTGTGTTTCTACGAAACACATGTCTAAGAACTAGAGAAGTCATAAGTAAACAGAATATAGTACGAGGACCAACCCCTCCGTCCTAATGGACACTGGACAATATACAATACTCTGTATAAGTCCCCTGAGTCTAGTGACTCATTCACTGTGTGTCGTAGGTTGAAAACTGTACTTTTGGTTAAGAAGAATTACACCGCTGTTCAATGCTCCTTACCTAACCATCCACTGGTATAGGTAAATGTCATAGACATAATTTCAAAAAGATATGTCTCACTCTATAAAAATAGACGTACAGATATATCAATTTGAAATTGGTGCACAACAACGGATATTCAAAACCAAATATTTGCCGACCGGCAAACAACCCAGGTGACTTCCTCAAATATCATGAATTACAACGAATCCTGATATAATGAGGATGGTCACCTAATTCCCAATAACTTACTCCCACTCATCATCTGTAAAACCATACAGATGTGAGAATCCAACCTGGTAAATACATACCCTGGAGTAAGTGTCTAATCGGGAAATCAGTTTTCTTTTAACAGCACACAGTGGAACTGAAACATTGAGATGTTTCGATGGGGTATCCTGGTATTCTTAGTAATGCCTCTTCCATTATCCAGATTCACAACTATAACTGTGTAATTCTTTGCCACCTCTCCAAATCCCTTTATATGTCTTTAGTCATTACCTTCTGTACACCCCTTTAGGCCAAATGGTTTTCTTCCTTCCCTACCGTTCGGCACCAGCCTATAGTTTGGAAGAAGACTATCCAATAAGCATAAAGGGTGTACTGTCCTAATCCTAGGAGCACTCGCAATGCGAGAGAAGGTGAGGATAAAAGACAACCGAATGTACTTAATTCATAGGTGATTTAGGATTGACAAAGAAGTACATGGTTTGGTCGTGAATAGCAGTCGCAATTTACTTTGCCCTCTTACTAATCCCTTGCTTTGTCTGAACTTAATACCTTCTGTACACCGTTTAGGCTAATTGGCTTTCTTCATTCCCTACCGGTCGGCACCAGCCTAGGGTCTGGAAGAAGACTATCCAATTTGCGTAATAGGTGTACTACTCCTAATCCAAGGAGTACTCGCAACCTGAGAGAAGGTAAAAGGAAAAGACAACTGAATAGTCTTATTCGTTTTCTCCAGAACCGGAAACCATCCTCGAAGTCCTTCGAGTTCGTATATAACCATACGATGGTTTTGTCCAATGGAAGTGGACGTTCGTAGTAATACGGGGTGTCCCGGAGAAAAGAGTAAAAGTAGGAGTGGCAAAGAGGTCTGCAACTCTGACAATCCAAAAGCCAGTGTTAAGAAGGTTCGGTCAACTTGGTCACTGAGTCATAGTCTAGGGTCGGGTCAATGGTCGCTGCCAGAGAGAGAGAGAAAAGAAACACTCAGCGTGCACTCTAACCTAGATCAGAATGGTTACCAATTTATCTAATCTGGAAACCTCCCACTGTAACGTCAAATTCTTCCCCAAACCTGAAAGAAGAATTAGCCGGGATAACCCGAGGAGTAAACTAACTCATCAGTGGGAATCGGGATCCAACTCTCATCGCATGATAACGTGACGGAATCCGCTCACGTTATCACACTCCAGAAGGTATGCGCATATCTGGCAAGTTTCAGTTCTTTTGAAACTCCCGATGTGGATTTTTTTACCCCATGCTCTTATGACCTTGGCGTGAGGTCAAAATATCATAAGTCACATGTCAAGTTCTACCCGTCATTATCCTGGTTAATTTGAACCCACCCGTACATACCCTTGACGTAGGCCAAAATAGTAGTACGACTGTCCCAAACCAACGCATCTATCTATGCAACAGATAAATACCCGGCAGCTACCAAACACTATGCCTTGGCGTGAGGTCAAAATACATAGCTTGAATACTACCGAATATTTAACTGAAATGACGGAGGGCTACGAATGGTTTCTGGCGAAAACCTTTAACGTAATGAACTTGATATCGCTGAAGGAACGGATAGCTTTTTAGAAAATATAGTGACGAAAACCTTCGCTAAAGAGGTCACTCCCGGTGAAGGGATCTCGGCTCTTTCCCCGTAGAATGAGGTGCAGGATATTCCAAATGAATACCACGATGCAAAGCAAAAGTAATCGGCTATAGTGAAGTTAATGCCCTGACGCAAACTTCTGTCCAAGGGGTCACTCCCGGTGAAAGGATCTCGGCCCTTGCCTCGTCGACTGAGGAGCAGGATATTCCAAATGAATACCACTGTGCAAAACAAAAGAGAACGCCCTTGCAATAACAGCTTTTTGAAAAAGTGTTCCAACAACATCAGAATAGGTTTGTTTAACTTGCATTGATCCGAATCAACGCAGTCCCATCAATTGATCACACCACAAAGAACGAAAATATACTGACGTACGTATATGCCATCCGCATTCGCCACTGGGTCCCGTCATCACTCGTTAGGTTAGCTAACTAACGACAGAGCGGGGACTGGACTAGCGCGGATGAAAAACATATACAACATCTACTAATATATATACCAATATATAGTATTCGCTCAAGGCGTGATAAAAAGCAACAACACAGAAATGTATAGCAATACAGATCAATACAGATATCTGGGATCCCCGGGTTTCACAGAGCCGCTGAAACCCGACGTTCCCCTGGTCGTGTGGATAGCCTGTGCAATGAAATCCTAGACCCCTACGGGCGCGGCAAGTCACCCGCCAAAACCTGAAGCGAGGCAGCCCCCTTCAGCGACGTGAATGGACCACCCAGCACTTCACGGAATCCGGTAACTTGGGCACCCCTCCTGGGTCAACCCTATACCCCCTACGAGTGCGGCGAATAGCCCGCCAATTCTAGAGTGAAGCCCCTCCGCCTCAATGCCATGAGATGCGGGCTTGTTGCCCTCTAGAATCCGGCTATCCGTGCACTCCTCCTGGGGTAAGCCTAGTACAGAAAGTAAAATATACATACAATAGGTACATCGACCGCAACCAGGTCGTGCCCCAAAATAATAATACAAGCAGGCAGTGACGGCAGTCCACATGTCGGACGCTCGCCCCGCAATATCAAATGTACATAATAAAACAGAACTGTACTACCACTGCAACCAGGCTATCCCCCACGACCGATCCGCAACAACACAGTACAATCACAGAACATCAACGTGAAAGTCACGTTCGCAAATCCGTCTAACCGGGCTATAGCAGTTAGACGGGATTTACCGATCAAGTGACATTCACGGTCGCAGATATAATGTAAAAACTGTGAACTGGCATGTTTAAAATATCCGATCGAACAAATATTATCAAGTGGGCCCCAAATACTACTGTAGCACTTACAGAAAAACTGGGCCCAAATAAAATATCCCAAAAGCCCTATTTCCAACTGATAAGCTTACTGGGAAAATATGGTGCCACAATTCCCTATTTCCGCCGCGCAAGCGCGGCCAAACCAGGGGTTTGGCCGCGCTTCCGCGGTCGAAGTATGGAATGAGTGGATCGTATTTTCCCAGATTTCTTATATTTTGTTGTACATACCTCTGCAACAACCTGAAAAATTTTAGGAGCTCAAAAAATTTCAACAGAGAACACATGTGCACAAAAATACGGTTTTTGGGGATTTTGTTCGATCGGGTTCTAAACGCGCTAGAGCAAGCTAGGGAAGGTTAACGGCGTGGCTCTGATACCATTGTAAGCCCGCGGGGGCGCCCCGGCCGTCGATCCGACGCCGGAAACGCGGAAAACAAAAACTTTGCGAACTTTGCAAAACGGCACCACCGCGGACTTTTTACCCGGATCGGGCCATTAACCTAGCTAGCTAGCAAAAAGAAAAGAGTAGAGAAGCTATACCAAGCGATCCGTGTCCTTCGGTCTTCGTCTCCGCTCCGATCTCCCGCGGAATCTCTGTCACCTTCTCGCTCGTCGGAAAGGGGCACCACGTAGCCGGAATCTTTTACGGGCTCCCGCCTCTTGACCGAGGCAACTCGGGCGCGAAGTTGGCTAGCCGACGCGTCCAAGGCTTGCTATAGAAATAGTGTAGAAGCTTGTCTCTTTAGGGTTTATGGAAGTTGCCTTGATGGAGGGATTTGAGGAGGAGAATGAATGAAGGAGAGAAGCTTGGGATTTTGCAAGCATAAAAGCATGAAATGAGATGAAGAATAAACATATCACCAATCAACCTCTCTCTCTCTCCCCAAAAACAAGTGGCCGGCCATATCTCTCCATGGTGGAGATATGGAATCAAAAATCCAATAAGAAAAAGAAAAGATAATGCCAAGAAAAAGGGTCACACTCATTTCTCTTTTCAATCCATTCACAAACCATCACAAGAAAAGCAAAGAAAGGGACAAGAAAGGCATATCATCATGAAGCAAGTCTCATCATAATCCACAAGTGCAAGAAAACCCTCCACAAAAGAGTTATTTGCAAATTGCAAATAACCCCCTCCAACAAGAAAGTCCGACCGAGAAGGAATGAAGGAAAACCGGCCGGAACGGAATGTAAACTGGCAACCCCAGAAAAACCGATCCCGTAATAAATTACATGAAAACCCCGCTACTGCAAATACATGCCCGCATTTGTATTCCCACTGAACACAAATGCAAAGAGACAAAACTACACTATCTAATACTAGTATCCGGCTTAAGCCAAAGCCGGCTAGTAAAAACCGTCCGATCATGATCCGTGCAATACCGCACGTATCTGATCGAACCCTGCCATATCTCCATACGGCCTCTACAGCGTTTCGCCCGAAACTTGAGTAACTGTCTGTGTGGTGGACTCTAAAGACTCGTCAATACTATGGCTGTGGATTTAACCACTAGCACGTCAGAGGTATAAGCCATACGTGACGGGCCACCAGCTATTGACCAAAAGGGACGTCGATGAGCGAACTCATCCTGACACCCTACTGAGCCTGTCAGTGACAATATCCGTACAGTCCGGTCCGTTCGTCTATGAGCATCGCATGGCGGGCCTAGGGGGTTGGTAAAAGTCAGACCCCCAAAAGCGGTACAAGTCGTGTCGGAGTGCAGCACAGAACACCCTGAGATACTACTGGAATACCTACCAGCAAATCTCCTGCCTTGGCCAAGGACTTTTCATGTTCTGGCTCTCCTAGACACAGCACGACCTCACCCCCAATACCGGGAGAGACGAACCCCTGCAGATCCGCTCACTGCCTCCATGTGGCTCGGGACTGTACCCAACTAAAACCTGTTTGCACGACTCCTTTGAGCCGTGGTAGGGTAGTAATCAAAGTACAGTGGGAACTCACACGAGACAAATGACGATCCCAGGTCGATGAACTAACCTGTACACATGTCACCTGGGAACTGCTATCTGACGTCTGGTATATCCCAACTAGCAGGTTCCCGGCGAGTCCTGTCCGGTGTACTCATAACCCAATGAGCACCTGTATACATCTTAGGTGAACCAACTGACACCAGTGGCTTGTGAGACCGGCCACCGCCCCTCGTCGGGGTCTCGACTGTATACACTAGTCTACTGTGGAGAATCGATGCCCTGTCTCGAAACTCCCTCGACTAGGGACCTTTTAAGGATGTGCTTGTAGACCCCCAGCTCCCACTTATATGATCGCCCTCATACTGCTGGTGGTCAAGCAAGAATCCTAGGGGCTTTATCAACGTGTAATAGCGACTCGAAAGGTCACCTAAAGCAGTACACGATGATAAAGATAAACCAGATAGCATACTATCATCTCGAGTAAGACTGTCCTACCGGGATAGGTCCTCCCCTCAATCATTGCAATCACGTGCCTGTGACCCAATAATTGACTCTGAGGGCACTATCTCCAACAGTCACGTTCCGTACTCTGCGGGTCATGACAAAGTTGGTATCAGAGCGATAGGTTTTACCTTTCTGAGTATAGGGTGATCCTTAGTAGATGGAGTAAGTGACTTAAGTAGGGTAGCGTAGCGTACGTATGTCCGCGGCATACTTGCGATACGGTACTCCGCCTAAGTGATTTTAGGATATACTTGCTTGAAATTCCTCCTTCAATTCCGTGTATCCTATAATTCTATTGCACCGTTCTTATTGTCTTGTTTCCTGTACCAGCCACTATGCCGCAGAAGGCTGCCGCCCGAGATGAGATTCGAGCAGGCTCGTCCGCGATGAGGACCGCGCAGGGTGGTATGCTTATGCCGCAGGGACAGACTGATCCGCCTTCCCTAAGCCGTATGGATAGGCTTGAGTCTGGTATGGAGGAGCTACGACAGATGATGGGAGGTATGCAGGAGCTACGACAGATGGTGGGATCCTTAGTACCTACTACATCACAGACGACCATGATACCTGCTCCTACTACCACCACCGTGGCCATCCCGGTTTCGCTACAGGATTTCATGAGGCTGAGACCTCCAGTCTTCACGGGCACCGATGCAGCAGAGGATCCGCAGACGTTCCTTGACAGTTTAGCCAGGATTTGCCATTCGCTGAGATGTTCTGACAATCGATGGGTGGAGCTTGCGAGTTTCCGACTAGAGGGCCTCGCACAGACATGGTGGGAGTCTGTCTTGAGAGGTCGAGCTGCAGGTCTACCGCCTATGATTTGGACCGAGTTCACAGCGGTATTTTTAGCCCGTTTCCTTCCGGAGAGCATTCGTGATGCCAGAGCTTGTAGTTTTGAGGCCTTGATCAAGACCCCAGGGATGGCGGTGTCTGAGTATGACGTCTAGTTCACGCAGTTATCCAGATATGCTCCGTATTTGGTGGATACCGAAGAGAAGAGAGTGAAGAGGTTCATACAGGGACTTGATGCCCAGCTATATCTTGCCATTGGCGCCCAGCACTTCGATACTTATTCAGCTGCCATGGATACGGCATTGCGGATGGAGGCACGTATTTCAGCGACTTCGACCATTTCCGGGCCGAAGAGGATTCGTACCGGTATGCCCGATCAGAGGCAGCACGCCAGATTCTTTCCGAGAGATAGGGCCGGCAGAGGGTTTGGACGAGGTCAGCTGTATGGTTCGTATCCACAGGGACAGCAGCCGTCACCAGGATGTTATGGGTGTGGGAGTCTGCACCATTGTGTCAGAGACTGTCCAGCGAGATGACAGGGAGCGGCGACAGTTCTGCATGTGACCCTACCACCATCACCACCCCCTCCTCAGAGAGCTCTACTCCCTGCCACAGGCGATGCTCCATGCCAGTTAGGTGCACCCAGAGGCCGTGGACGCGGCGGACCTATCCAGAGAGGACAAGGAGGCAGAGTCCGAGGCCGAGGTCAGCCAGCTATTGGCGGAGGACAGGCCCGAGTATTTGCGTTGGCACCGCAGGATGCGCAGGCATCCAACGCTGTTGTGACAGGTACCCTATTAGTATGTTCTGTTGATGCACACGTATTGTTTGATCCCGGATCCACGCACTCGTATGTTTCCACACACTTCGTGCCGAGTTTGGGTAGAGAGTCCGGTTTGCTTGATCAGCCGCTTGTTGTGACCACTCCTGTGGGAGAGTCACTTGTTGCTAGATACGTGTTCCGATCTTGTATTGTCCGTATTGGCGAGAGAGCTGCCTGTCGACTTGATCCTTCTTGAGATGTTGGACTTCGACGTTCTTTTGGGCATGGATTGGTTAGCCACGTGCTATGCGTCTGTGGACTGCCGGGAGAAGACGATTAGATTTTGTTTTCCCGGCGAGCCAGCTTTTGTTGTGCAGGGGGACCGTGGTGCCGCCCCTCACATATTGATTTCGTCTTTTCGCACTGGTCAGCTGTTGAGGAAGGGATGTCGGGAATTTCTAGCCTATGTTTGCGATACTAGAGCTACAGATGTTCCATTGGTCCAGGTTCCGATTGTATGCGAGTTCCCCGATGTTTTCCCTGATGAGCTGCCTGGGCTACCGCCTGAGCGCGAGGTTGAGTTCTGTATTGATTTGATTCCCAGCTCGGGGCCTATTTCTATACCGCCTTATCGGATGGCCCCGACGGAGCTTAGAGAGTTGAAAGTTAAGCTGCAAGATTTATTAGATAAGGGCCTTATTCGACCCAGTGTTTCTCCGTGGGGTGCTCTGATCCTGTTTGTCAAGAAGAAGGACGGAAGTTTGCGCTTATGTATCGACTACCGCCAGCTGAACAAAGTTACCGTGCGGAACAGATATCCGTTTCCATGCATTGATGATTTGTTCGACCAGCTCCAGGGGGCAGGATATTTCTCGAGGATTGACTTGCGATCAGGATACCATCAGCTGCGAGTTCGACAGGAGGATATACCAAAGACAGCTTTCCATACGCACTATGGCCACTATGAGTTTCTGGTAATGTCGTTCGGACTCACCAACGCCCCAGCAGCATTCATGGATTTGATGAACCGTACATTCAGGCCGTATCTCGACTTATTCATTATAGTGTTCATTGATGATATTTTGGTGTACTCCTGGAGCCGAGAGGAGCACGAGCAGCACTTGCGGATTACTTTGCAGACTTTGAGGGAGCACCAGCTTTTCGCAAAATTTTCCAAGTGTGCATTCTGGCTGGACAGTGTGGGTTTCTTGGGTCACGTGATTACGAGAGATGGCATATGTGTGGACCCGAAGAAGATCGAGGTTGTTCAGCAGTGGCCCAGACCGACATCGGTTACGGAGATCCGTAGTTTCCTAGACCTGGCTGGCTACTACAGGCGTTTTGTACAGGATTTCTCCCGTATTGCTGCACCTTTGACCGGGTTGACCCGGAAGGGAGTTCCTTTCGTTTGGACGGAGGAGTGCGAGCACAGTTTTCAGCAGCTACGGACTTGTTTGACTACGGCGCCGGTATTATCCTTGCCTTCAGGATCAGGCGGATTTGTGGTCTATTGTGACGCTTCACGGGTGGGGCTAGGATGCGTATTGATGCAGCATGATAGGGTGATCGCGTATGCTTCGCGGCAATTGAAGAAACATGAACAGAACTACCCCACTCACGATTTGGAGATGGCTGCAGTGGTCTTTGCACTTAAGATCTGGCGACATTACCTATACGGCGAGTCATGCCAGATATTCACTGATCACAAGAGCTTAAAGTATATATTTCAGCAGCGAGACCTGAACCTCAGATAGCGTCGTTGGATGGAGCTGGTGAAGGACTATGACTGTGAGATCTTGTATCACCCGGGCAAGGCTAATATAGTAGCGGATGCTTTGAGCAGGAGGCTCGGGGGTAGTCTAGCTTGTTTGCACGCCGTGCAGAGGCAGTCGTCAGCAGATTGGCAGATTTTATGCGACAGCCGGGTTGAGTTCGAGTTCACTCCGACAGGGGGACAGCTTGAGCATGTTCGTGCACGCCCGCAGTTACTTGACCGTATTCGAGAGGCACAGCCCAGTGATGACCGTCTTTTGGAGATCATCGAGCAGGTTAGGCAGGGCATGATTCCGAGTTCATGATCGATGATCAGGGAGTACTATAATTTGGGGCTCGATTGTGCATACCAGATTCTGAGGGACTGCGGCGTGAGATTCTTGAGGAGGCGCATAGATCGACATACAGCGTTCATCCGGGTTCCACCAAGATGTACCGCGATTTGAGAGATGTCTATTGGTGGGACGGGATGAAGAGGGATGTCACAGACTTCGTATCGAGATGCCTGACTTGTCAGCAAGTCAAGGCCGAGCACCAGAGGCCAGCAGGAGAGTTGCAGCCTTTACCCATTTCCACTCCAGCCTTTACCCATTCCGGAGTGGAAATGGGAGCAGATTCCGATGGATTTTATGGTGGGTCTACCCAGGACCAGTTGAGGGTATGACTCCATTTGGGTGATCGTGGATCGATTGACGAAAGCGGCTCACTTCTTGCCAGTGAAGACCACTTTCAGTTTTGCTCAGTATGCCCAGATTTACATCGACGAGATCGTACGGTTGCATGGCGTACCGACTTGTATAGTATCAGATCGAGGCACCCAGTTTACCAGCCGACTATGGCAGAGACTTCAGGAGGCGTTGGGCACCCGTTTGAGTTTCAGCACAGCATTTCATCCGCAGACTGATGGCCAGTCAGAGCAGACTATTCAGACTCTCGAGGACATGCTCAGAGCGTGCGTTTTGGACTTTGGTGGTAGCTGGGATCTTCATTTACCGTTAGTGGAGTTCTCCTACAACAACAGCTTCCAGGATACTATTCAGATGGCACCTTTTGAGGCTTTGTATGGGAGGAGATGTAGATCGCCCGTCTGTTGGACTGAGCTGAGCGAGAGCAGTATTTTGGGGCCGCAGATCATGCAGGAGACGACCGAGAAAGTACAGTTGATTCGAGATCGGATGAGAGCAGCTCAGAGCAGGCAGAAATCGTATGCAGACAGGCGCCGTCGCAGACTAGAGTTCGCAGTTGGCGATCATGTTTTTCTGAGGGTCTCCCCGATGAAGGGCGTGATGCGATTTGGGCGAAAGGGAAAGCTTAGCCCCAGATTTGTGGGTCCCTTTGAGATCCTCGAGCGTGTCGGCACAGTTGCATATCGTTTGGCTCTTCTGCCCAGCTTTTCAGATGTTCATCCCGTCTTCCACGTGTCGATGCTACGCAGATATCTTCATGATCCTTCTCACACGATTCAGCATCAGACCGTTCAGCTTGAGCCTGACCTTTCATTCACAGTGCAGCCAGTAGAGATATTGGATCGGCAGGTGAAGAAACTTCGATCGAAGGTCCTGCCGTCTGTAAAGGATCTTTGGCGCAGCCCGAATGGTGAGGAGATCACTTGGGAGGCCGAGGGAGAGATGCGGAAGAAATTCCCTCATATTTTTAAAGGTACGCGTAGTTATATATTTTTAAAAAATTCGGGGACGAATTTTCTTAAGAGGGAAGACTGTAACACCTGAGTTTGTGTTTAGTGGTAATTGTGTGTTAATGTGGGGTTTTTGGTAAAAAGTTTACCAAAACGGGTTTCTGATAATTTATCTGGTTTTATGGATATTTTATTAGAATTTTATCTCGACTGCACACACTTGTGCATGGTAATGTGGGTTAAGTCTAGGGTTACCAAATTTAGATGTGCATGTGGGTTAACCATGTTTAGACAACCATGGTGGTCTAATCCTTTTTGTTAAGCTAATTAGTTTTAATTAAGGATTTTTAGTTTTAAAAATTTAAATTTGTTGTGGGGTTGACTTGTTATGAGAGAGAGAGAGATTATAATGGTTGTCATGCAAGCATTTAATGAGAGAGAGAAGGGTGGCTATGGTTATGTCACCCTCCATTTCTTTTCAAAACTTTTACACATCTCTCACACTCTCTTTCACACTCTCATATCTTTCACATCTCCCCCTCTCACACATACACACACAGATCAACCCAAACATCAGTACATTTCAGCCACCAAACCAGCATTAGCTGCATCAGCAGCAGCACCATCATTAGCAACAGCCACACCAGCCCCAATATCACCAATACAACAGCTACATAACGCCTAACACCAGCACCACAACCTCACCAGCCACAAAAAACAACCACAATGCAACAGTAGCTGCTGCTACAGCAACACAAACACAACAAAATAAAACAACAGCAGCGGTAGCAACAGCTTCAGCATCAGCAGCTGAAGCAACACAGCAACAGCACTTGGAGCTGTAGTAGCAGCACAGCAGCAGCACTTCAGCAACAACCACCTTCATCTTCTTCTCCTCTCCTCCTTCATCCTAGGATCTTTAGAGGTATAATCCCTAAACTTGTTCCCTTGCTTGTTAACTTAGGAATTATTTAGTTTATTCAGTGTTATCATGTAGTTTAGTGCTAGTTTTAGTGATTTTGAGTGAGATATAGCCAAGTGATGGTTGGGATGGTTAGTATAACCTTAGTAAGTGCTGTTGAGACTAGATCACCCAAGAGTTGTCCCAGATTTCACAGAAATACCCGATTTGTTCGAGTTGGCGTAATTTAGCAATTTTATCGACTTTTTAGCCTATGTAAAATCTGCTGTTGATCCGAGCCCTTCAGAATAAAATTGAGAAGACTGTAGTACAGTGACCATGTCAGACACACACACACAAAGCAAGGGGACCCACCTCTAAGTTGTGGCCGCCGGTTTAATCCATCTGGCTGCAAATTGCGGCCAGATCAGGGGTTGGGGTGTTGGGTTTTGGTGTGTGGGGGTATTCTGGGTAGCTTAGGGTATTGGTATCTGTAACTTTTTGAGTTTGGCCCAGAGGCAAAATCTGGAGGTTTAAACGAGTTATCGACATTTTAAAACTTGTGCGGCATGCGCGTGATCCACGTGTTTCTGTGGCGCGCTGCGCGACACAGCGTGTCGGAGTGGTTCTGGTGAGTTCGCGCGCGTCGCGACGTATCGTGTGCACGTGCGTTTAGTTTCACGCACGCGTTATCCTTTTTAGCGATATATCGCGTTTTTGCAGGATTTGACTTATGCGTGACTTTTGTAAATTCTAGCTTCGCCGGCGGAGACTTCGAGCGCAGCGGAGAAAGAAAAGCAGGTGGTCAGACACACCTAGCGTGGGATCACAGGTGAGTAGATGTAACATCTACGGGGGACGATCGTTTGGATGGCGCAAGTCGCCCGATAGATTTAGTAAACTTAAAAACTGCTTATGACATTAGAAATCATATACTTGCATGATATTTGCTACAATCAAGATCTATATACTGCACCTACATGTGCGAACTTATTCTGTAGGACACATGCACTATTATCAGGGTTTTTATATGCAGCACAAGCACTATTCATGTGTACACACACACCCTGGTAATTGCCATGTCACGACACTAGATAACTTATAATCTGAAACATGTAAATAATTGATGCTTAGACCTGTGCTATTGTAATAAATCTTTAAAATAAAACCGTAGAATTGCTATTCATGTGCATATACGTCATTATATCATTTGTTCATGCCTAGTTATTAATCATACATTGCAACTTGAACATTGATACCATATGCATTCATTATCATTGATATATGCACCTATGATGATTTCTTGAGATTTCATAATATTCTGGATTTCGGGGGAATGCCGCAAGATTTACAAACTTATTATCTTTAAAATATGAAAAAAATTGCGGTTTTCTAGTGATGTAAAGTGTCGTCCACCATGAGTTTGCTGTGGTTTTCGAGACCCATTTCGAGGAGGTAGATGAACCGTCTCGTGTATATCGTGGGCCCGGTAAGGTACCCCGGAGCAAGAAGATCGCAGGAGATGGCGTTGAGCCTGGCAGGGGACGGATTACCTACCGGTGACTTCATTTGGCACGGCGGATATCCAGAGGATACCGACCGGGGCCACGAGATGATGAGATATGGATATTTGAGATGGGTCAGCCGAACGACTGAGGCCAGAGATACTGTGACATGGATATATGAGATTGAGATAGTTTTGAGGTGTCGTTGCTGGACACGGATTTTGTTGATTCTATGGATATTATGCGGATATTTAAAAAGAATTTCAAAAACAAAAAAAAGAATAGTTCTTATACTTACATGTTGAGATCTTGAGTTGATTCATATGGCATACATACATGCTAGTACATTTATGTGGCATACATACCTGCTAGTACATTCATGTGGCATACATACCTTCTAGTACACTGATATTGCATACATACCTGCTAGTACATATAGCCATACCTGTTTTAGAGATGCTAGGATACTTGTGTGCATGCATGCGATAGCCTTTGTAGATGTTATTTATTACTCACGAGCTGGCAACTCACCCCCATTGTGCCACAGTTTTTCTGCAGGTCCGTTCCGTCAGTACTGTAGCGGCGGACCCTTTAGCTCATTTTGCCCTTTTTGCTTGGACTCGAGGCTTTTGCTCATAGGTGGGTTGTTATCATTTTGTACCACCTTATATACATTCATTGTATCTAGAGCACTACATCTACTATTTCAGCTGTACCAGTTCTTATTTGGATTATTGTATATTGACCTAGAGACGAGGCTGTGAGACTTGTGGATTTTATGTTATTTGGGGTTGAGCTCACTTGAGTCGACATGTTATTTTACTGGTGCTTCCATGCTTACTTATGCACTTTGTTATTTTACATTGCGTGGGATTTATGACCGCCTTGAGGCGAAGAGCTAGCTCCTGCTTGGGGATGCCATATTCATGTTATTCATTTATATTCCTGTTTTGTACCCGTTTGGGGGCTTGTTTTACAAAGGAGACTCTGCCGGAATTTTTGGGAAAAAGGATGTTATTTTTAAAAGACTTGATGTGATTTAATGGAATAAACTGCTTTAAATAAATTGGTTTTCCTTCACTCTATTTCTTAAATCGGGTTTTGATTTCTGGGCTTCGGCTTACTTATTTTACAGACGCCTTAGGACGTTTCGTAATTTAAGTGCCGGTCACGTTCCATACTCTGCGGGTCGTGACAGGCGGTTTGGCACTCCTCTGACCATTCAAACCTGGGTATCTTCGTTAGAGCCTTGAAGAATGGGTGGCACTTCTCTCCAGATCTTGACATGAAACGACTCAGAGCGGTTACCCGCCCTGTTAGCCGAATGATTTCGACGTTAGTCTTGGGCGTGGCCATGTTGAGGATGGCGCTGATTTTCTCTGGGTTAGCTTCGATTCCACGGTGGGTGACCATGAAGCCGAAGAACTTTCCACCGGTGACCCCGAATGCGCACTTGGCGGGTTCAGTTTCATCTTGTATTTGCGGAGGACGTCGAAGGCCTCGACCAGATCTTTGGCGTGTTCACCCGACAAGACTGATTTGACGAGCATGTCGTCGACGTAAACTTCCATGTTCCTGCTGATCTGTGTCTTGAACATGCAATTAACTAAGCGTTGGTACGTAGCCCCGGCGTTTTTGAGGTCGAAAGGCATCACCTTATAGCAGTATACCCCTTAGTCCGTTGTGAATGCGGTGAGATCCTCATCTGCCAGATTCATACGGATCTGGTTGTAGCCGGAGAAAGCATCCATGAAGCTAAGTAGCTCATGGCCTGCCGAACTGTCGACGAGCTGATCTATTCGAGGGAAGGGATGGTTGTCTTTCGGGCATGCCTTGTTGAGGTCAGTGAAGTCGACGCACAAGCGCCACTTCCCGCTTGACTTTTTAACCATGACTACGTTCGCCAACCATTCCGAGGAAGGCACGTTCCGAATGAAGTTGGCGGCGAGAAGCCTGTCTACCTTGTCCTCGATCGCTTTTTGTTTGATCGGGACGAAGATTCGTTTTTTTCTACCAGACGGGTCGGACCGTAGGGTCTACCTCGAGCTTGATTTTGGGGTCGATCCCAGGCATGTCGGCAGGTGCCCAGGCGAACACGTCAGAGTTATTTCTGAGGAAGTGGACCAGGTCGTCCCGTTGAGTCTTTATTAAGAGTGACCCGATCTAAACGGTTCGTTCATCATCCCCTACTACGAGGGGGACCTCCGTTAGTGACTCCACCGGGGTCCCTCAGACCTCTTTTTGCTCGTCTCGAGTGTCCAGAGAACCCTTGATATCGTCTTCGCTTTCCCGGCCATTGTCTCGCCCCTCGGGCATAGATGTTGTGGTGAAGCAAACCTTCGCGGTTCGTTGGTCCCCGTAGGCCCGACCTATCCCGCCTTAGTCGAGTGGGAATTTTATTGCTAGGTGGTAGGTCGATATCTGGGCATGGAGGGAGTTCAGTGTCAGCGACCTAGGAGGACATCTAGGCCGATAGAATTCTCGTGACGATAAACTCCACAGGCACGGTGCGCATTCGGCTCGCCTCCCCGATGTTAAATTGGAGGGTGATTACTCCTTCCGCCGGGATGGAGTGGTTAGTGAACCCCGACAGGAGGTAGGTGGTTGGTCTTAGGTCCGACGGGGTGAGTCCCATACGCAGAAAATAGTCATAAGAGAGAATGTCCACCAAGCTTCCCGAGTTGACCAATATCCTCTGTACTTCATAGCGGTGGACCCGGGCTGTGATCACTAGTGGGTCTTTGTGAGGCAGGGATATACCATGGAGGTCCTCGTCGGTAAATATGATCGGCTCGGCCGCTTTAGCCTTCTTCCTTGGGTGGCTGTCAGTCCCCTCGATCGGTAAGGGGTGCCACGCCTTGTTGGTTCCCATCATACCCCCTGCTGACACGACCATGATTTGGCTAATTGTCAACTCGCCGGGAGGGGGGTGGTGCTCTTGCTCACGGTTGGCGTGCCGCCTGTCTCGCAAGTATGTTGCCAGGTGCCCCGAGCGGATTAACTCCTCAATGTAGTCTTGGAGCTGCTTGCAGTTCTCGGTGGAGTAGCCCTGCGACCTGTGGAAAGCGCAGTAGGGGTCTCGGGTATGCTTTGCCGCCCTATTCGAGACTGGGGGGAGTTTGAAGAACCTCTCGCCCTTAGCCTCCTCCAACATTACCGTCTGGGAGACGTTGAGCTGGGTGTACTCCTGAAACTTCGGGAAGTAGGGCTTTGGCCGCTCAATCTTCTTTTTTTCATCCCTGGCCCTTTTCTTCTGATCAGCTTGCTCTGTCCGGGGCAGGTTGGAATTCACCTCGGACTCAAGCTGGATCACACGTTCGTTCCAGGCTATTACCTCGGCCATGGTCTTAGGTTGCGCTAATGCAAAGGAGCGTAGCCACTCCTTGTGCCTAAGACCTGACCTAAGGGCCGTAATGACCATCTCGTCCCGGTGCTCTGGGACCTTAAAGAGGGCGTTGTAGAAGTGGGTGACATATCATTTGAAGGATTCTTTGTCCCCGCTCTTTATGGTGTCTTTGTCCCCGCTTTTTATGGTGAAGAGATGATCAACGGTCCGCTTCTGCCGTCAGTTCCTGACGAAATGACCGAGGAACTGGGTGACCAGCTCATCAAAGGTAGAGATTGAGTGTGGCGCAAATCCTCGGAACCAGTCTCGTCCAGAGTGGATGAGAGTGGCGGGGAAAGCGCGACATTGTGCGGCGTCGGAACAGTCCTGGAAACTCATTCCGGCTATGAACGCATCCAAATGGTCTTTCAGGTCGGACTTCCCGTCGAAGAGAGAGACCTTCGGGGGCTTGTTTCAGGAGGAGACGTGGACGACGAGTAGCTCTTTGGTGAAAGGCTTCGTGAGCGAGTCGGTGGCTAATTAGCCCCATCTCTTGAAGGATGATTTTCCCAATGCATGCCTTTGATCTTCTTTTCGAGGGCGTCGAGTTGGCCGTGGTATCCCGATGATTCGGCATACTTTGATTTTTGGCCTCTGCTGCCAGAGGCCTGCGCCTAGCCACGGCCCCGGTTCCGTTCGATGAGGTTCCTTAGGTCCCCTGGCGAGGTCGTCTTTGTGCTACCGTGGTGAGTCCCGTCCGGATGATCCCGTCGAGGGAGGGGTGTCGGTCATGCCTGGGTGTAGGCGAGCTGACCGATACCTCCTCGAGAGGGACAGGAGCACGATGGGCCTTAGGGCGGGGTGCTCGGGCGAGAGACCTCGGTGTCGAGGTGTGTGGCGCCCAGCGGGTTATTGAATTGGTTAGCCCGGGAGATCTGCGGCCGCCGGAGACAGCGAGGCGGTGTTCAGTCATGCCGACACGGGCAGAGTCTTCTCTCCCTCTGTAGGGGTCCTAGTCCCGAGGTGGGGGAGCGGGGACCTGGGGATCTTGCCCGGCCGTTTGGACACGAACGAGCTCATCCACGACGGACGCGAGCTGATCTATCCGAGCAGATAGGGCGTGAATGGCATTCGAGGGAGGAGGGGATCCATCCGCGCCTCCATTATGGGGAAGGCGGCGGCTAGTGCTTGGATCGTCGCGGTGATCGCTTGCCATGAAATTGAGATTGGAAGGTGAACTTTCGTTCAGTGGAACTAGTTTCCCACAGACGGCGCCAATTGATGGATCTCTAGATCTCCTTCAGATATTACCTTCCATTGATCCGCAGCGAGTGGAGACGAGCGGCTGAGATTGGGTTAGGAGGTTGCCTCCTTGACTGTGTGGATTTCAATAGGCTTGAAGTGGTTGAGGCCGAGCTACCTTCAAGGAAGTCCCGGGGTGGTTGTGCCACCGAGGACCCTCCGACGATCAAGTTAGACGGGGTATTTTAGCAGAGTAACGGCCTATTGGGGGTAATAAATGGCTTATCTGAGTCGTCTGAGAAAGGGGTTTATATAGTGGCAGCTATGGACTGGCAGGCGCGAGATTTACACCGGCCGTTACGCCCGCGTGAAAGGCGAGATACCCCATTAATGGCGAGATTTGTTCGTTAATGGGGGAAAGTGATGGCGTAGAACGCAAGATTATGGGCGGCGGATATTTCGCGTCTGGCGAGATTCGCAGAGCCGTGGCGGAGACGCCTATGATCAGTGCTTTGGGTCGGTTGATGAGACCGAGGAAGCTAGGCTTGGCGGGAGGCTCAGGAACGAGCGGGAGGCCGAGTGAGCTTGGTTCTATGATAGCTCGGAGGTGAGCTAGGGGGCTGAGGGAACTCAGCGTGTGGGAAGGATCGAAGGTGAGCCGACGGTTGTTTGTAAGGCGAGCATGGGAGTTGTCTTGAAGGCCACCGAAGGTCGGGAACATCCTCGAGTCGGAGGCCCGGGGTATGATTCCAATGTACCGATATTGATCCCTTCTTGTAAGCTCTGGGACATGTCATCTGCCACGTGTCATGATATGGGGAATCACCGGTATGGAGCATCATCACATTGGTTCACCTTCGAGCCTTCCTGCACGCTGAGCTTTCTCAGCCCTCCCGGCTTGCCTCCGAGCTATCACAGAACCAAGATTCCACGGCCTCCCGCTCACCTCCAAGCGTCCCGCCGAGCTCAGCTTCCTCGGTTCTACCGAGCGACCCAGAGCACAGATCGCAGGCGTCTCCGCTACGGCCCCGCGAATCTCCCAAGATGCGAACTATTTGTCGCCCAACGATCACGTGTTCCACGCTGTCACGTTCCCCCATTAACGAGCGCATCTCATCATTAATGGAAGATCCCGCCATTCGCGCAGGCATAACACCAAGGACATAACGGCCGACGTAAATCTCGCGCACGCCAGCCCATGGCTGCCACTATATGAACCCCCTCTCAGACAACTCAGGTAAGGCAATTTAAATCAAATAGGCCTCTACTCTGCCCAAATATCTCGACTAACTTGATCGTCGGAGGGTCCACGGTGGTACAACCACCCCGGGACTTCTTTGCAGGTAGCTCGGCTTCGCACTAAACCAAACCCATTGAGACCCACATGCCTCAGGCGACAACCTTCAAACCCAATCCCAGCCGTTCATCTACGCCGTCGACAGATCGTCGGAGGACAACATCTGAAGGAGATCCATGCCTCAATCAGTTGGCGCCGTCTGTGGGAACGAGATGTTCCACTCATTGAAAGATGATCTTCCGATCTCAAGCTGATGGCGAGTGATCATCGCGACGATCCCAGCACTAGCCGCCGTCCTCCCCACAACGGAGGCGTGGACAAATCCCCCTCCCCCTAACGCCATTCACGTCCTGTCTGCACGAATCGACAGGCTTGCGTCCATCGTGGTTGCCCTTGTCTGTGTCCAAACGGCTGGACAAGCCCCCCAGGCCACCGTTTCCCCACCTCGGGACCATGACCTCCGCAGAAGGAGAGAAGACACTGCCCCCGCTGGAACGACGGAACAGCGCCTGGCCATTTTCGGCGGCCACAGATCCTCTGTGGCGACCAATTCCATGATCCGCTGGGCACCTCATAGCTCCACGCCGAGGTCACATGTAAGAGTACCCCGCCCTGAGGCCCATTGCGCTCCTGTCCCTCCTGAGGAAGTGTTGGTCGGTTCGCCTGCTCCTAAGCATGGCCGGCACCTTCTCCCTCGACAGGGTCGCGGGGACGGCACTCACCACGGTAGCTCAAGGACGACCTCGCCAGGGGACTTGAGGAACCTCATAGAATGGAACTGGAACTGTAGCCGGGCGCAGGCCACCAGCGGGAAGGGCCATGACTCCGAGTACGCCGAGTCCTCAGGATACCACGACCGACTCGATGCCCTCGAAAAGAAAATCGAAGGTATACATCGGGACAGTCGTCCTTCAAACGAAGGGGCCAGATACGCCGCCGACTCGCTTACGAAGCCCTTCACTGAAGATCTGTTCGCTATCTGCGTCTCTTCCAGGAACAAGCCTCCAAAAACATCCTCTTCGACGGAAAGTCCGACCCGAAAGACCACCAGGACGCGTTCACGGTGGGGATGAGCTTCCATGACAACTATGACACTGCCCAATGTGGAGCGTTCCATGCCACTCTCGTCCACGTCAGATGAGATTGGTTCCGAGGACTCACGCCACGCTCCATCTCTACCTTCAATGAGCTTGCCGCCCAATTCCTCGGCCTTTTTGTCGGGAACAGACGGCAGAAGCGGACCGTCGACTACCTCTTCACTATTAAGAGCGGGGACAAGGTGTCCTTCAAAGGATACATCACCCGCTTCTACAACGCTCTTCTTGAGGTCCCAGAGCACCGGGACGAGACTGTCATCACAACCCTTAGGTCGGATCTTAGGCATAAGGACTGGCTCCACTCCTTTGTATTAATGCAACCTAAGACCATGGCCGAGGTAAAGGCCTGGACCGAGCGAGAAATCCAGCTCGAGTCCGAGGTAAATGCGAACCTACCTCAGAGCGACCAGGCCAATCAAAAGAAGAGAGGTAGGGAAGAAAAGAAGGTTGACCGGCCCAAGCCATACTCCCCGAAGTTCCAGGAGTATATCCCGCTCAACATCTCCCAGACAGAGCTATTGGAGGAAGCAAAGAGAGAGCGATTTTTTAAACTCCTTCCAGTCACCAATAGGGCAGCCAAACGGACACGAGGCCCTTATTACGCCTTCCACAGGTTGCAAGGACACCCCACGAGAATTGCAAATAGCTCTATGACTATATCAAGGAGTTGATCCGCTCGGGGCACTTGGCAAAGTACTTGTGGGAAAAGCGACAAGCAGACCGAGATCAAGAGAACCATCCCCTCCCGGCGAGTTAACGATCGGCCAAATCATGGTCGTATAACAGGGGGTGTGCCTGGAGCCAGCTAGATTCGACACCTCCAGCCGGTCGAGGGGACTAGCAGCCAGTCCCGGAAGAAGAGCAAATCAGCCGAGCCATCATCTTTACCGACGAGGATCTCCATGGGATATCCTTGCCTCATAATGACCCCTTGGTGATTACAGCATGGGTCCACTGCTACGGGCTTAAAAGGATACTGGTCGACTTGGGGAGCTCGGCAGACATCCTTTTTTACGACTGCTTTTTACGTATGGGGCTTGGCCCGGCGGACCTGAGGCCGACCGCCCATATTCTGTCGGGGTTTACTAACCATCCCATCCCGGCAAAAGGAGTGGTCACTCTACTACTTAACATCGAGGAGGCAGGCCATACGTGTACCGTACCTGTGGAGTTCATTGTCACTAGAATTCCATCGACCTACAATATCCTCCTGGGACGCCCGACGCTAAACTCTCTTCGAGCCCAGATATCGACCTACCACCTCGCGATCAAATTCCCACTCGACCAAGGAAGAATAGGCCGGGCCTACGGGAACCAGCAAACCATAAAGATTTGCTTCACAGCGACATCTATTCCTGAGGAACGAAGCAATGACCTTGAAAGCACAGATGATTTCTAAGGATCCTTGGAGACTCCGGACAAACAAAAAGAAATCCGAGGGGCCCCGGTGGAGCCGCTAACAGAGGTCCCCCTCATCGAAGAGGACAATGAACGAACCGTCCAGATCGGTTCACTCTTAACGGGGGCCCAGCACGACGACCTGGTACACTTCCTCAGGGGGAACTCGAACGTGTTCGCTTGGGCACCCACCGACATGCCCGAGATTGACCCCAAAGTGATATCACACAAGCTTGGAGTTGACCCGATGGTCCGACCCGTCAGGCAGAATAAATGAAGCTTTGCTCCGATCAAACAAAGGGTAATCAAAAACGAAGTTGACAGGTTGCTTGCACCCAATTTCATTCGAAACGTGGCCGGGCGAATGTGGTCATGGTTCGAAAGGCAAGCGGGAAGTGGCGCATGTGCGTCGACTTCACAGATCTCAACAAGGCATGCCCGAAAGACAACTATCCCCTCCCTCGGATAGATCAGCTCGTCGAAAGTTCGGCAGGCCACGAGTTACTCAGCTTTATGGATGCTTTCTCGGCTACAACCAGATCCGTATGAACCCGATAGACGAAGAACTCACCGCATTCACAACAGACCGGGGGTATACTGCTATAAAGTGATGCCCTTCGGCCTCAAAATGCAGGGCTACGTACCAACACTTGGTCAACAGGATGTTCAAGCCACAGATCGGGAGGAACATGGAGGTTTACGTTGACAACATGCTCGTTAAATCGACCTCGTCAGATGAGCATGCTAAAGATCTAAGCGAGACTTTCGACGTCCTCCGCAAATACAAAATGAAACTGAATCCCGCCAAGTCCGTGTTCGGGGTCACTAGTGGAAAGTTCCTCGGATTCATGGTTACCCATCGAGGAATCGAGGCTAACTCGGAGAAAATCAGCGCCATCCTCAACATGGCTGTGCCAAAGACCAACGTCGAAATCATGCGGCTCATTGGGAGGGTAGCCGCTCTGAGTCGTTTCATGTCAAGGTCCGGAGTAAAGTGTCTCTCATTCTTCAAAGCCCTGAGGAAGATCCCAAGGTTTGAATGGTCGGAGGAGTGTCAGATCGCTTTCGAACATTTGAAAATGCACCTGGCGACTCCCCCACTACTCACTTGGCCAGTTGAAGGAGACGAGCTATCACTGTATCTAGCGGTGTCCGATTAAGCTGCAGGCTCAGTGCTCGTTCGAGAAGTCGAAGGAGTTTCGAAGCTAGTCTATTACGTAAGCCATGTATTTAAGGATGCGAAAATAAGATAACCGGCTATAGAGAAGATTGTCTTGGCACTTATCATGGCCACAAGGAAACTACGGCACTACTTCCAGGCACACACCGTCCTCATTCTCACCGAGCGCCCTTATGGGATATTCTCACCTCCCCCGAGTCTTCTGGTCGTTTGGAGAAGTGGAGGTGGGAGTTATCCCAATTCGACATCAAATACAGCCCGAGGTAGGCTATTAAGGCACAAGTCCTGGTCTATTTTATCGTCGAATGCACTATCCCCAATAAAGAGGCAGTGTCCGCGCCGGCCCCCGGATCTCAACCCTCGAAGAGAGGCCTGACTCCATCCTCAATTGGGTCCTTTACGTCGACGGGTCATCAACCGAGGAGGGCTGTGGTGCCGGCCTCATCATTCGAGGCCCGAACGAGGCAGAGATGGAGTATTCTTTGAAGCTCGGGTTCAAAGCCTCAAACAACGCCGTGGAGTATGAGGCCTTGCTAGCCGGACTGCGAATCACCTCCGGAGTGGGGCTGAAGATGATCTGAATCCGTAGTGACTCCGTCCTGGTCGTAGGCCAAGTGACCGGCCATTTCAAGGCACGGGAGCCTCTGATGGTGAAATATTTAGCCGAGGTAAGAAGACTACGAAAGGACTTCGACGAAGTTCAAGTGGAGCAGATCCCCCAGCACCTAAACGCCCAGGCCAACGCCCTGAGCATGCTAGCTTCCTCCTACACAGCCAACAACAAGAGAAATATCCTCTTCGAAGTCTTGCCACGACCCAACGTGGAAGACAGGGCGACGTCACTTCAAGTTTACGCCATCTGGGAAGAAGACCGGGATTGGAGGAAGCCCCTTGTAGAATTCCTGAAGGAGGGTAGCTCCCAGAAGATCGAGTGGAAGCCCGCCGCCATCGAGCCAAAACCCGTCATTTTGTTTGGAGCAGCGAAAACCTCTATAAGAAATCCTTCATTCAACCTCTGCTTCGGTGCGTCGACCCCCATGAGGCCGACTACGTCCTCCGTGAGGTTCATGAAAGGGTCGGCGGAGCACATCAAGGGGCCCGCACCTTAGTCCAGAAGACGCTACTCCAAAGGTACTATTGGCCGACCATCCATCAGGATGCACAGAAGCTCGTCAGAAGGTGCAAGAGTTGCCAACTCCATGGCAGCATACCCCGCCTCACGGCTACCGAACTAACGGCCTTGACCTCCCCCTGGCCGTTCGCCCGGTGGGGAATGGACATGGCAGGCCAGCTCTCTACTGGTATGGGCGGGCACAAATACATCCCCGTCATGGTGGACTATTTTATAAAGTGGATCGAGGCTATCCCCATCAGAAAACCGGACGCCACCATAACCATCAAATTCCTGCAAAACAATATAATATCCCGGTTCGGGATCCCGAGGTGCATCGTTATCGACCATGGGACGAACTTCGAAAATGACAAAGTCAAGGGATTCTGCAGCGAATATCACAAACTGATGAAGTTTGCCGCGGTCGTGCATCCCCAATGCAACGGGCAGGCCGAGGTCGCTAACCGAGACGTCATTCAAGGTCTTCGAACTCGCCTGGAAGGACGACGGGGAAGTTGGGTCGAAGAATTACCCTGGGTCTTATGGGCCTTGCGCACATCAAAGAAGACCCCCACCGGAGAGACCCCCTTTAGCCTCTGCTACGACACCGAGGCGATGGTCCCAGCAGAGATCGGCCTACCCAGTTACAGGGTCGAGCACTTCGACGATAAAGCAAACACCGCGGCCCTTCAGACTAATTTGGACGTCTTATTGGAGAAGCGAGACCGGGCATAGATCAAAACCACTGCTTATCAACAGCAAACTACCCTCTACTATAACGCACGAGTTAAGCGACTCGCCTTCAAGACTGGAGATTTGGTCCTAAGACGGTATGAGTTCATTGACCTGGGCAAGTTGCATAAGTCTTCCCCGAAGAACCCAAGCTTCTATAAATTTTCAAAAGTCCTCTAAAAATTATTTAAACAACTGCAGAATATTGTATTTGATGCAACTAGAATACTGGATAAATTCAAAGCCAAAATACCAAATTTGACCCAGCGAGATCCCCATATTTACCGGCCTCGCCGGACCCATATACAAATTCTTGGCTTGAATTTTTTTGATGTTCTATAGGCTTGGTTTTGGGGTTTCAGGTATTGTTTGATTGGCCCAGTTTATATAAGATGTTAACTTTTCTATTTGGGGCTAATACGGAGTGTTTCGTAGTCGTAATTATTACACCGTTTCTGGTTTAAGTTTGATATGGATGCAGTAGTTAGGATCCATATTAAATTAGTTTTGTGAAAACTAGTTTGTTTGTAAATCTAGCATGTTAGTCTCTATTGATTAATTACCATGAAGTTTCGATTTGGATCGAAATTCCGTCATAATCGCGTATTGTACGTGAATATTCGTCAAATAACTGTATTAGGTAGCCACACCCCATTGCCCCCACCAAATGACTTTAGGAGAACCCCGTTGCCAAAAGTATCTACTTGGGTGCTCGCGACCACGATGTTCCACCTAAGTGCACTTGGTAGACGGATCGGGGGTGCGGTTATCTACTATAGTTTTCGACGAGTATTCGATCGGGTAGTCGGGAATCTTGTTAAATTACCCGACTAAATTATTGAAAAGTGTTTTTGATATGAGACTAAAATGCAAGGTTTATATGTTAGGCATGAAATTCGGAATATGAGATATTCCGGGTTTATGATTTCTAAGGAAATGCAGATTCTAATTATTGCAGTTTTTCATTTCTTTTCTGCGACCGTAAGTGTAATATGTGGGGTATCCTAAATCTCGTTGCTACATGTTAACGGAATTTGGGATACGTGTATTTACTTACGTTGATGATATGCGATATTATGTGTTGCTGATATGTTTTATTGGATCGTCGTGATTGAATGGCCGGGTTTTTTCTATATGAGATGAGAATTTTTCAATTTTCACTCATGTAAAATTTGTATGTAATATTCTTTTATTGCGGCACTTTCGGGTTGAGGATGATGACACCATTGATGTATACTATTTACTTTTCCGCATTAAGATAGACCCAAGACGGGAAGCATAAGTGACCGGGTTCTAGAGTCCAGTGGGAGACCATCTCGAGGAGTCGAGACCGAGTCTCCTAACTCTAGAATTGGCAGGGTTACTTTTCACTCTCGTAGGGGTCTAGGGATGTGGGATTGGCTATTCATCATGAACGTGGAATCCGTGTTTTATATTACTGGCTGAATTTAAATACGAACCTCCTAATATATCCAATATCTTATATGTTATCTTCTGCTGCTTAGTTTTGTGATGTGATCATATAACTGCGTGAGACGAATACTATATTATATATATGATATATAATAAACGTTGCTTATGTTTTACACCCACGCTAGTCTAGCCCCCGCTCTATTAGTTAAGTAACCTGACGGTGCATGACGAAGCCCCATGGCGAATGCGGATTGAACTTCATTATTTCTGTTTCCTTGCAATAAAGCGATAATCACTGGTATTGGCTGCAAGAGAAAGAGTGTCTATACCTAAAGATCCACTGGGATTCACTAGAAATGGAGTTCATGCCTCAGGGGCGATCCCGCAGGGCCTACGTTCCGCTTGCAGCCAATACAACCACAACCTGATGGCATAAGCATACGTTCTATTTTCGTTTTATTTTTCTGTGATGTTTAGGGAAACATTAAATGATGGGATTTCATTGATGAGATTAATGAAAAGAAAAGAAATCTAAAGATATTGTAGAATCAAATTTTTAAAAAGGGTAGCTCTAGTTCTTTCTTTGCATAGTGGTATTCCTTGATGAATATCCAGCACCTCATTCAATGAGGAAGGAGCAGAGATCCCTTCACCGGGGGTGACCTCTTTAGCGAAACTAGCAAATACTACAACCCACTCGGTTTTGTTTTTGTTAGCCTCTAGTTCTTGATTTGCATGGTGGTATTCCTTGATGAATATCCAGCATCTCATTCTATGAGGAAAGAGCCGAGATCTCTTCACCGGGAGTGACCTCTTTAGCAAAACTAGCAAAAGCCTCAAAAACACTCCTTTTCAAAATCACTAGATTCTACAACGATATCAAGTTCATTATATTAAAGGTTTTCTTCAAAACCAGTCGTTGCTCTCCGTCGTTTCAGATAAGTACTATTTAGTATTCATGCTGCGTTTTTTGACCTTAGCCAAGACGCAGTGTGTGGTAGCTGATTAGTGCTTATCTGCAGCATGTGATGCGATTGGATTAAGGTAATCGTATGGCTTTGTTGACCTTAGCCAAAGGTCGTACGGGTGGGTTTAATTCAATCACGAAATGATGGGTCGAACTTGGCTAGCGCTTATGACTTGTTGACCATTGCCAAGATCATAAGTTGTTAGGGGTAAAAGCAATTATCGGGAATTTCAAGTGTTGAAATTTGCAATGAGATTGCATACCTTCTATATGATAGTTGGATCCTGATACCCACTGCGAGTAAGAGTTACTCCTAAGAGAGTTTTGCACTTTACAATTAGCTGATCCAGTAGGTGTCTAGAAAGGTGTCAACGGGGTTATGCCTCTAGGAAAACGAGGTTTATTTTAATTAGGTTCGTGCGACGGCACGGGAAACCTCCCTCGGAGTATCGATACCTGCCTGACCGAACGATTGGCGAACCTGTAGGGTGTAATTAATCCCGGCTAATCTTACCTTTTATCGTTTGAAGGAAGATTTGATAAAAACAGTGGGAGCCATTCTGTTTAGATTAGATAATAACCAATCTAATCTTGCAAGAGCACACGCTAAAGTGTTTCTTCTCTCTCTTTCTCCAGGCAGCAACCAATGACACACCTTAATCAAAATAATAATATGGATGTATTGACCGAACCTGCTTATTGTACTGAGCTGGGGAACGTTGGTTCCGCTCTATCTTATGATTTTCATAAGTCTGAGCAAGGAATAGGGCAATATCCGGATTCCCACGCCACCCGTACGAAGGAGTATGCTGATGCATCTTCTTCGGGTGTGTTCGTTACCAAAAACTGTTTCTCAGTTTTCTCTATGTCCTGGGTATTAGATACCGGATCAGGATCTCACGTATGTAATTTGTTATATGGGCTAAGGAGAGATAGAGAACTGGGTAAGGGTGATAAGTCTCTACAAGTAGGGAACGGTGCAATTGTTGCAGCCAAAGCAGTTGGCGATTATCACCTTATGTTACCAACTGGTAATACATTGGTTCTGAATGACTATTACTACGTACCAAAGATGATGTGTAATATTATATCGGTTGCTTTGCTAACTAAAGAAGGATATAATATCATATTAGAGGATAATATTAAGAACATTTTCCAAAATCAAGTGTTGATTAGATTTGGTACGTTATGCAACGGTATATACGTTTTGAATCAAAGTACAGTTCTAAACATACAGAACACATACAAGAGAAAAAGTTTAGAAATGAACGAAGCTTTCTTATGCACTTTAGACTAGGTCATATCAATACGACAAGACTAGCTAAGTTGCATAAAGATGGATATTTGAATTCGTTCGAATTTTCATCTTATGAAACTTGCCAGTCATGTCTCAAAGACAAAATGACCAAAACACCGTTTACTGGACACGGAGAAAGAGCAACTGAACTCTTAGGACTGATACATAGTGATGTATGCGGTCCTATGTCTACACATGCCAGGAATGGTTCGATGTACTTTATTGCATTCACCGATGATATCTCAAGATTTAGACATGTGTTCATGTTGAAAAACAAGTCTGAAGTTTTTGAGAAATTCAAGAAATATAAGTACGAAGTTGAGAACCAGACGGGCAGGAGTGTTAAAGTCTTACGATTCGATTGGGGAGGAGAATACTTAAGCGGGGAATTCCAAGGCTATCTAAAAGAGAATGGGATTCTCTCTCAGTTTACTCCTCCGTATACAACACAACACAATGGTGTATCGGAGCAGAGAAATCACACCCTATTAGATATAATGCGCTCTATGATAAGTACAGCCGAGTTACCTATTTCCTTTTGGGGTTATGCGCTTGAGACAACCGTATATCTATTGAATAGGGTGTTCCCCGCCGAAACATGGAGACGCGACCGCATAGGTCCGTTTTGCCTGAATTTCGGGACAGATGCTAATTGGTGCTATCCGTCCACCTCTCCTAAGATGCCAAGTTGATTTATGACACCATGCATCGAAGGTTTAAACGGATGCGGCCGATGTAGCAGACTTCGTCAGATTCCCCCTCATTGAGGGGTTTTTGATTGTGGGGACGCTCGTCCCTGTAGGCGTAAGCCCTTGCAGTTAATTATGCTACCGCATCGCGGTAACCACTTTCTCCTTCTCCAGGTGTTCACTTCGTGTCGTGGGTGCTTGTTTTGTTTTTGGTTGCCCGTGTATTGTATACGGAGACTAATTTATGTTGTCGCTCGTAGAGCGTGGATTAGTCCAAATCCGTATCTTCTTAGATTTGGGTTTGGGGGTTGGGTTTAAGGATACGTTATTCTCATTTGAGACTAAGATCGACTTAAACGTTTGTTAAAGATACGTTAGTCTAATTTTTAGACTAAGATCAACTTAACGGGATCGTTTAGATCCAACAAAAGAGCATTTGGGCTCTATTGTTTAGTTTAGGGACATTGCGGTCGAGTGTTAGTTTAAGGACATCTCGGTCCAATGTTAGTTTAAAGACATCTCGGTCCAAGGTTAAGGACATCATAGTCCATGAGTTTAAGGACGTCATAGTCTACGAAATGTATGGTTGTCGAGACCCGTCACCTCTCTGAAGACGTTGAAGGATTACAACGACAAATATAAGAGAAGTAAAGAGATGTACCCTTGAACCGATGTGAGTTGGGAGACCTGTAGTCCAATTGGGACTAAGATCTGAGATTTGTGAGCATATGGGCTCAGTTAATATGAGTTGAGGACTTATGGCCAATCTTGGGCTAAGTCCAATCAAGTTAAAATGTTTAACATTAATTTTGGGCTGTTGAGCCTTTATTTGGGCTTGGCCCTGGCAGTGTTTTTGTCTTTTACTGAATGCTGAACATTCCTCATAGCCCCGGGCTTATTAAAGAACAATTTATGTCTTATCAGCGCAACACGTGGTGCGCTTGGCGCTTTGCACCAATCAAAAGAGTGCAGTGCGCTTTTGCTGGGTAGCGCACACATGAGACACGTGGCGCGCTTGGTGCTTTGCGCTAGTCTATGAGCGCGTTGCGCTGATTTATGAGTGCATAGCGCTATTTGTTCAAAGGCGCACACGTGATGAGCACGTGGTGCGCCTGGCGCTGAGCGCCAGTCCATGAGCGCAAAGTGCTAGTTCAAGAGCGCAAAGCGCTAACTGTTGGGTGACGCACATGTGAGTGACACGTGGTGCGCTTGGCGCTAAGCGCCAGTCCAAGAGCGCAGAAGTGCATTTGATCAATTTTATGATCTGGGAAATAAATTCTCCCTTAGAAGAGACTTTGTCTCAAGATCCTAAGAACAAAAGTTCTTATTTTGTAGGAGATGTTTCAGTCTCTTATATTGATGAAAGGCTTTGCCTTTATGGATCTGTGATCCTTAAGAGAATTGAATTATTCTCTCCCTTTTTTATAATAAGATGTTCATGATCTCTTTGAGAAAGACTTTAGTCTTATAGATCTATGATCTGTGAGAAGAATTATATTCCTCTTCTTTTATGATGAGATCTTTTTATCTCTTTGTTAAAGACCTTGGTCTTTGTAGATCTATGATCTGTAAAGAAGTGAATTCTTCTTCTTCTTCTTTTCTTTTTAATGAGATGATTAAATCTCTCTGTTCATCATCGTTCTTTTTTTACCTTGAAGAAACTTTTCTTTTTCTGAGAGCTTGGCTCTTGAGATCTCTCAAAACTTATGGGGGGGTTTTTCTCTCTATTTCTGTATATCAGACTTGAAGTCTTGGGGTCTTTATATAGGGCGAGCTGATTTGTTCAATCAGTTAAGGAGATCTTTTCTCCAATTGATTTGGGAATTTCCCTACCGTTGGATCTTTGATCCAAGGGCTTCTGATTTACAGAAGGCAATCTAATTATTTTAACAAGATTGGTAAATCTTTCTATACAGAATTTATTCTGTGTTTTGGTGATTTTTAATCACAATTGGATCATTGATCCAACGGTGCTCTGATTTACAGAGCACAATCTTGTTGTTTGGAAAGATTTTGAGAAATCTTTCCTTAACAGAATTTACTTCTGATTAATTAATGATTCATCATTATTATTGGATCTTTGATCTGACGGTGGGGAGCTTTTAGTTCCAGCGCCGGCACACCCGTGCTTTGCACGTGGTGCGCTACTTAGGGTGCAGCACACCCAGCGCTAGCGCTCTCGTGCTTTGCACATGGTGCGCTGCTTAGAGCGCAGTGTACCCAGCGCTAGCGCACCCGTGCTTTGCACGTTGTGCGCTGCTTAGGGCGCAGCGCACTTGGCGCTGCATCTGAAGCGTTGCTTCATTTAAAAATTTGAATTTTGAATAGAGGTTTTCTCTTATTGGGGGAAACAAATGCCCCCCCACCGTTGCGCTCATGTGGTCCACATGTGAGTGCAGCGGTGGCAGCATCTGCGCCCTTGAATCAACTCAGAAGTTGAAAAGGTATCTCAGTACCTATAAATAGGATTCTTGGCCCTTAGGATGATTTCTGTTCATCTTACTCCTTCTCAGAATTTTCATTTTCTTGCAGAGCATAGCTCTTTGGCTTAAGAACTTCCTTAAGGACAGAACTCTATCAAAATTTTTAGGTAAAAATTAAATCTTTTAAAGAACCTTTTAATAATCTAGGGTTTCACCCATTAACAGAGCTTTGCTATTCATAAATCTTTGATCTGAAGAAAACCCTTTTAGGGTTTCATCAACGGAGCTTTGCTCTCTTGAACCCATAGATCTAAAGAGATATTTTCTTGGGGTTTCTTAGCCCATGAACAGAGCTTTTGCTCATAAAGAACTCTTAGAGTTTGTTCATGGATCCTGAAGATCTCAGAATTTTTCATTCATACATAAAAATTGATTTCAATTTTTCTGATGGATTATTTCATCATTTTTTTTCCAGAGCATGGCTCTTGAGGAATTTTTATTCCTTCATCATTAGAGTTTGACAGATGTCACTCTGTCACAGAGCACTGCTCTCAAGGGTAGATTTACTCCTTAGCCTGAGGGGTTTTCTCATTAAATGAAATCAATTGAGGATTTCCTCATTTAATTGACAGTCTCATCAAATGATGAGGCTGTTTTATTAATGATGAACCGACATCTAGATTTTGTGGGTCCCCCTTTAGTCCTCTTTTTACTGCATTGCAGTGCGGTACGAATTTTAAAGTACCAACTGTCAGAATTTAAATTATAGCACTGACGGTTGACTTTTGTTCTTTTTCACGTAGGTGACATGTCTTTCGACACTTCCTTTCCGTTCGTCCGCTCAGAGCGCGGATTTCTTGAAGCGCCCGTAGACCGAGAGGTTATTGCGCTGATCAAAGAACATGACCCAGAGTACAAGAATCTTCATTTGTGGGGAACCAGATCATCATGGGTCGATGCAGCTTCTCTTGCGCAACACCTTCAGAGGCTATCTCGGCGATTCATTATGCTGACGTACCCCCGGTGAACTATGCTGTGGAGATGGTTAATTGGACTTCAGAGGGTTGTCTTCAGCCTTCTATGGCTGCAATACCTGTACAACCGCCGATGGCTTTGGACATTCTAGGGCGGCGTATATGCCAAGGTGAGTCGCGCCCTTGGGGACAGCCATACAATATAGGTCTGACTCCCCGTCACTCAGCTGGATACTTGCAGTGGCCTAATATATCCTATCGGCAAAGAAGTCAGAACTGCTGAAACTTGGGTTGTATCCTGCGATTTATGCTTGTCTGTTCCAGTATCCCACACCTCCCGCATGGTGGGTCAAAGCCTTCTTGGAACAATGGAACGTTCCAACTCATACCTTCCTTATGCTAGATCGGGAAGTTTCCATCTCTTTGGAAGGGTTTGCGGATATCTCCGGCTTGCCTGTCAGAGAGGAGCATTATGAGAAGATCTTGCCCCCTGATGAATATGTTTTCGCTACCCGACTGGTGATGACGGGTCTAAACCCAGAGAGTGCCATTCAGCACCGATTCCCTAGCTTGATCAAGGTGCTAAACATTTACGAAGGCCTATTTCTTGAATCTGGAAGCTATGGGGTTAGCTTTGCGGACTTCATCGCCCGTTTTCTTCGCCCAGAAGTTTTATCGCGACAAGGTGAAAAGTTTGCCAAACTCGATGATCCTTTCGGCTTTGGCTTGGATCGCCGGCCAATATTGGAAGCTGATCAAAAGGGATTCTTTCTTCCAAACGTCACGATCGTCCCTTTTTCAGAAATTACTGCTCCTGGCATTGATGAGGAAGCGTTCTTTCTAGGGTTCCTCGGTTTGTGGTTAAGCTGGTTCGCGCTTCCCATGCACCCTCGCTATATGAGGCCGTCAGTCTTCTACCCAGCTCATCGGATGGTTGAGGGGAGACAAGTTGCTGTTGGAATTGCCGGGCTGGTTCATTTGTATCACGGTCTTAGTTCGGCGGCCGATACTACTTAGCCGGGGGTGCAGCCCGTGAACTTCCCGATGCATTATTTTACCTCATGGCTTGAATTGCATATGCTCGGTGCCTTTGGAATGAACAAGCGGCCTCATTTCTATGAAACTTGCAATTTTCCACGGATCATGTGGCTGGTCAATGCTTCCACTGTGGAGCCAAGTCAGCGAGAGGCTCGGGGTGTAATCCTTCGCCCACGTACCATCGGGGACGGCATGACCTTTGTTGATAAGGTTATGACCATCGGTAAGGAGTCCGCTAAGACGGTGCAGCCGTTGCGGGACACTTTTAAGGATGGAGCTTCTACCCTGAAAGCTCGGGAAATTCTCCATCTATACTCCATCAGGCTGGGATATTTGGTGTTCAGGCAGAACGATTCGGCTCTGTTCATGAGATATAATCCCCACCATTTTGCCCAGCAATCAAGTTATAATCAGGACGTCCCGCTCGAGGCATTCCTGGCAGAACCAGTTTATACTGAGGAGGGTATCCGGAGCGCTTTGCACCACTTTATGCGCCTAAACACAGGGTCCAATTTCTTCATTAGTGAACCAAGTTGTGTTCCTAGGGCCCTAAACGTATACGTGGCGTGGTATCAATATGCAATGGGTGCCGTCATTAAGGAGGAAAAGAAATTGTTGCTCGACCGCAAGGGTGCACCCCCTGCTGGTAATCCAAACGTCCCTTTAAAGCGACGGACCATCGTCCGTCCTCCCTTAAGAGAAGTTGCTGCGGTCGAGGTCCCGCATGATAGGCCTGAGCTGCCGATACCTCATGCTCCCGTGTAAATGGTGACTGTGGCGTCTCCCGAGTCTGGCGTGGGTTTAAATATCGGGACTCGTCGTTCCAAGGTGCCCGCTAAGCATAAGCATGTGCTGGCGGCGACCGGTACTCGCTCGCAGAAGAAGAAGAAGAAGTCGATTCTTTCTGCCGACGTTGTATTTGGTTAGGAGCCTCATGCTCCTTATAGCGAGGGCTTAGGCGAATATGGGACCAACGAGGGTCTATTCGTAGCGCCGGATGATACTGATCTGGAGGCTGCTATTGCAGCTTCTGAGCGATCAGCAAGCCACAAAGCGGGACTGGTCATCCTTGCACAATCAAGTAAGCTTCAATCGTACCTTTTTGCTGCTATGTTTTTGTTATCATGTTTTGACTGACACTCCTTCTTAAACAGGCATTTCTATTGGAGAGGCTCTCGCGGCCTCCCTCAAGACCTTTGAGGAGGAGGAGAGGGTTCACACTTCACTGGGCGTTGGTATATTTCGGCTCATTGCGCCTTCATTCCCTTTTCTTATGGACAATCTGACCCCTTTTTCATCTTATCGCAGGAACTACAATGCCAATCTCGCAGGATGATGCGGAAATGCTTCCAGGGCTGGCTATCGAAGTCCCGGCCTCCTCAGCACTGCCAAAAGAGGCTTTACTTGAGCGACCGATGACAGATGCCATAACGGCTCCAGAGGTAACTCTTGGCACGGACGATGACGTCCCCTTGACGGAGGTCTTGAGAAGATCAGCTCTTACGGCCCGGGCGGAAAGAAAGCATAGAATGCTTGCAGCAAAGGAGCGTAACGCCGCCTTGGCCGCGGGTGCAGGCTCGAGCGCTGCTATCCCTTCCCCTACTCCTTCAAAGGGTGCTTCGGCCGCCATGTCTATCGCTCACAGACAGGCAACACGTGCGGCTCGGGAAGCAGTTGAAAGACCGACCCAAGGTAACGTAACATTGAGTTCTTTTGTCAAAGTTTTAATTTTCAGATTCTCATATATCCTATCCTGCAGGCCCGAGTCTTGATGAGGAAGTGGTGGGTAAGATGGCGGCAACCACCGAGCCTAAGGTAGCCACTCTTTCTCAAGAGTCTGGAACTGCCCCAATTGCCACTCTCTCACCTTGCGGTTCCTTGCCGTTTCCGGGCGCTGTGAGTGTCACGACGATTCTCGTGGAGTCGGGGGATGAAGCTACGGGTGGCGAAACCATTTCGATGGGGGAGGGTGAAGCAGTCGCTGCACCCAGTGACGCCCTTGTCACGGTTTCAACTGGCGACTCATCTGGTAGATTTTGGGTTATTGCTTTCTCCTTTATTCTGCAATCCCTTTCAATCTCTTTTAACAGTATTTCTCTCATTTCTGATGCAGGTGTGGTGAGCGTTGAGGTTGTGCCACCTAAGGAAGCATCATCAGTTGTTGCTTTGACGGTGGCCGCCCCTTTGCCTTCTCCCGTGTCCTCCCAAATGCTAGAAGGTATGGGTTTGTGACTTATCGGTTTCATTGTAAGCGATATACCTTAAGTACTGACATTGTATTATTACACCCTTGCAGGAGTTCTATTTGATCATCTATATCAGGTGCTGCACCTACATTTCTCCTTCCAATCGGAGATTGCTTCATCTAGTGGCGTTGGTGAGTACAGCCTCTAGCTAATGTCTTCTCTTTTCTTTTACGGGCCGCTGAATCATTGTTAATTCTTCTTTGTTTTGATTGCAGCACTACAAATTGAAGGAGGAGAAGAGAGAACAGTTGAACCTCCGGTGCTCCCGGCCTTGCCACCTGCCGCAACCGGTATAGTAAACTCCATTGTTCATGTAGCTTCTCTATTTATTGAACCGTCATTTGACTATGATTTGTTCTGCAGTATTGACACCGACTTCATCTTCGTTCGAGTCTCGAATCATAATTCCAGCGGGCCCCTTTTCCAGACGTCCATCTTCAAAAGGCGCTGTGAATAGTCTGCGCATGTTGAGTAATTATATCGAGGAGCTTGACGCGGAAACTCCTACATTCGCTGCAGATTTTGCTGCTGAGGTTAATCCTCTACTGGAGACGCTCGTGAAATTCCATAGCGAGGGCGTCTTTGAGTCTTGGGTTAATCATTGCAGGAAAATTGAGGCTTGTCTGCATGAGCTCGAGGTCGGATGTCCTGCTCCCGAGGTCCTGGCTGTGAACTCCCAGCGGGCTGCGTGGGTCGAGCAGAGCACTCCCTACTTTCGTCATCTTTAACAAGAAGCGGCCTTAAAGCGTAAGGAGTGCGAAGAGTTCAAGCGAATCTGCCCGGCTGCACGCTCAAGTTGATGCAAACGCTGTACAGCTGAAAGCTATCTTTGAGGGCCTTCTACGATATATCTCTGACGGGCTAACACTAAGGCAGAAGCTTGACTTTATCGAGCGAGATGCGCAGAGTCGTGGGGTAGCTCAGCGGGTCATCGATGAGCAACTTTCATCGTATTTACAGCAATGGGCTCAGGTTGGAGCGGAGTTGGCCGTGGCAGCTGGCTGTGAAAAGGGGCTGAGGGGAGTGCGCGAGCAACTGATTGGCCTATTGAAAATACTTCCCTCTCAATAGTTGTTTTTGCACCAATTAACATTTGTAACTCTTGAATAGCATGTATCCATTTTATTCTTTCATATGATGTATCTTGTACCCAATTGAACTTATAAATAAAAGATACATTTCTTTCGTACTATCTTGTGTTATTTATTGCTCTCTTCTCTTTTCTGTGTTGCCGGCATGTTACCTTAGCAAGCGTAGCCTGTAGATGATAGAGAGCATTACGTCTCGAACTCTTCGAGAGGTAGTGATGGCTTAGGAAGCAGGTTCAGATCTGCTGCCTAAGGCTTTTCAACTTTATGAGCCGTGAGGGTCTCATAAAGACTTTTCTCCCTACCAGTCGAGAGGATCTCGTAGGTGTATTTTCTCCTTAGGAATCGTGAGGATTCCTAAGTGTGTTTTCTCTTGGGAGTCGTAAGTATCTCACAAGAGAGTTTTCTTCCTTACGAGTCGAGGGGACCCGTAAGTGATTGATGAGGTTGACATTATCCGTATTTCACGGAGTCAGAAGTTGCTCTGGGCGTTTCCCACAGGGTCAGGATTGACTCTAACCATGTTCCACGGGACCAGGATTTGCTTTGGATGCTTCCTACGGGGTCAGGATTGACATAAGCCATGTTCCGCAAGGTCTAGGATCCGCTCTGGATGCTTCCCATGGGGTCAGGATTGACATAGGCCGTGTTCCACTAGACCAGGATTAACTCTGGATGCTTCCCAAGGGGTCAGGATAGACATAGCCATGTTCCGCAAGGACCAGGTTCCGCTCTGGACGCTTCCCATGGGGTCAGGATTGACATAGGCTATGTTCCACTAAACCAGGATTTGCTCTGGATGCTTCCCATGGGGTCAGGATTGACATAGCCGTGTTCTGCAAGGACCAGGTTCCGCTCTGGACGCTTCCCACGGGGTCAGGATTGATATAGGCCATGTTCCACTAGACCAGGATTTGCTCTGGATGCTTCCCACGGGGTCAGGATTGACATAAGCCGTGTTCCGCAAGGACCAGGATCTGCTCTGAACGCTTCCCACGGGGTCAGGATTGACATAAACCGTGTTTCGTAAGGACCAGGATCTGCTCTGGACACTTCCCACGGGGTCAGGATTGACATAGGTCGTGTTCCACTAGACCAGGATTTGCTTTGGATGCTTCCCACGGGGTCAGGATTGACATAGCCATGTTCCGCAAGGACCAGGTTCCGCTCTGGATGCTTCCCATGGGGTCAGGATTGACATTAGCCGTGTTGCACTATACTAGGATTTGCTCTGGATGCTTCCCACAGGGTCAGGATTAACATAGCTGTGTTCCGCAAGGACCAGGATCCGCTCTGGACGCTTCCCATGGGTCAGGATTGACATAGGCCGTGTTCCACTAAACCAGGATCCGCTCTGGACGCTTCTCATGGGGTCAGAATTGACATAGGCCGTGTTCCACTAGACCAGGATTTGCTTTGGATGCTTCCCAAGGGGTCAGGATTGACATAAGCCGTGTTCCGCAAGGACCAGGTTCCGCTCTGGATGCTTCCCACGGGGTCAGAATTAACATTGCCGTGTTGCGCAAGGACCAGGATCTGCTCTGGACGCTTTCCACGGGGTCAGGATTGACATAGGCCGTGTTCCACTAGACCAGGATTTGCTCTGGACGCTTCCCATGGGGTCAGAATTGACATAGCCGTGTTCCGCAAGGACCAGGATCCGCTCTGGACGCTTCCTACGGGGTCAGGATTGATATAGGCCATGTTCCACTAGACCAGGATTTGCTCTGGATGCTTCCCACGGGGTTAGGATTGACATAAGCCGTGTTCTTCAAGGACCAGGATCCGCTCTGGATGCTTCCTACGGGGTCAGGATTGACATAGGCCGTGTTCCACTAGACCAGGATTTGCTCTGGATACTTTCCACGGGGTCAGGATTGACATAAGTCGTGTTCTGTAAGGATCAGGATCCGCTCTGGATGCTTCCCACGGGGTCAGGATTGACATAGGCCGTGTTCCACTAGACCAGGATTCGCTCTGGATGCTTCCCACGGGGTCGGAATTGACATAGCCGTGTTTCGCAAGGACCAGGATTCGCTCTGGATGCTTCCCATGGGGTCAGGATTGACATAGGCCGTGTTCCACTAGACCAGGATTTGCTCTGGATGCTTCCCACGGGGTCAGGATTGACATAA
Source organism: Agapanthus africanus (assembly GCA_030015575.1). Classification (NCBI taxonomy): domain Eukaryota; kingdom Viridiplantae; phylum Streptophyta; class Magnoliopsida; order Asparagales; family Amaryllidaceae; genus Agapanthus; species Agapanthus africanus. The sequence goes on along the minus strand of JASDDO010000028.1, from coordinate 102,271,929 downwards.
GCCGTGTTTCGTAAGGATCAGGATCCGCTCTGGACGCTTCCCACAGGGTCAGGATTGAAATAGGCCGTGTTCCACTAGACCAGGATTTGCTCTGGATGCTTCCCACGGGGTCAGAATTGACATAGCCGTGTTCCGTAAGGACTAGGATCCGCTCTGGACGCTTCCCACGGGGTCAGGATTGACATAGGCCGTGTTCCACTAGACCAGGATTTGCTCTGGATGCTTCCCACGAGGTCAAGATTGACATAAGCCGTGTTCCACGAAACCAGGATTTGCTATCTTTTTTCGCCTTTCACTGGAGTCGGGAGTTGACTCTCGGTTGTTTGTACATCGTCGAGTCATGAAAGTGGGAGCTTTGCCGCGGCTCCGATTTGCTGATGTTACGTCTGTTATAATGAGACGGGTGTTGAGATGATCTCCAGGCTGTCTGTGGACCATCGAGATGTGGCTTCTTTTTCTGATGGAGCCTGGTGGGAATGTATGGTTCCCTCTTTGTTTGTGCCCCTGGATTATATACAGGGATCGATGTGATCTCACCTGTAGAGCAAAAGTTTTCATTTTATATATTTTTTCTTTCCGCGATGCTCTATAATTTCAGCTTTTATATTGCGAAAGTCGCGATTGCCCAATCATTTCGGCTATTTTTCGCGGTGCCCAATCATTTCGGCTATTTGTTTTATTTACTCGCTGCTTTTTATTGCGAGTTGCCCAATCATTTCGGCTATTTTGTATGCATACATTTTTACTTGCTGATTTTGTTGCAAGTTGCCCCATCATTTTGGCTATTTCTTATGCATTTGTGGCTTGCTGGCTTTTTTCCGCGAGTCTGGGATTGGACACCGCTTTCGGCATCAGCATCGCTACAAGTGGGATATTGCCAGGTGCGAATCATCATTTGCCTCTGTCGATGTCGAACAAAGGTGTCTTAGCAAACAGGGTTAAGATCCTATCGACTAAGGCTTTTGACTTCATGAGCCGTAAGGGTCTCATAAAGGTATTTCTCCCTATGATTCGTGAGGATCTTGTAAGTGTGTTTTCTCCTTAAGAATCGTGAGGATTCCCAAGTGTATGATCTCTTATAAGTCGTAAGGATCTTACAATAGTATTTTCTCCTTATAAGTCGAAAGGACTTACAAGGGCTGTCCACTGTGTAAACATTTCCCCAGTCGCGGGTGGGACTTTATTTATTTGTGCCCGTGGATTGTATACAAGGGTCAATACTGAACCACTTATAAGGCAACATTGGAGATTATGATGGCTTAAGAACAGGTTCAGATCCCTGTAGCTTAAGGCTTTTGAACCCTGTGGGCCGTGAGGGTCTTAAAGGGGAATTCTCCTAACGAGTCGTGAGGATCTCGCAAGTGTAATTTCTCCTTAAGAATCGTGGGGATCCCTAAGTGTGTTGCTCCCTTATGAGTCGTAAGAATCTCACACAGGTGGTTTCTCCTCACAAGGTCGAGAGGGCCTTGCAAGTGTCTTTTAACGAGATTGTGCCCTTTCGGGTTTTCACAAAACTCGCCGGTAGCCCTGCTGTTTTTACTCACGGAGCCCTTTCGGGTTTTCATCCGTGCCCATTTTGCTTATGGACATACCGTTTTTTTGTGTCAGCTTTGGGATGTTGCGGTCCGTAGTAGTTTATCGACGTCTCGGTCAACAGCCAGTTTTAGGACATAGTGGTCCATCATTAGTTTATGGACGTTTCGGTCTGTCGTTAGTTTTAGGACATTTCGGTCCGTCGTTAGTTTAAGAACGTTTCGGTCCGTTAGCCGGCTACTACTTATAGAGTTTGGGTTTAGGAAGATAGCAAGCGGACATAAGCGTCGTCATCTATCACTAACATAGGCCGTGACCCGTCAAGCGTAGTATTTTTTCAGGAAGCGACCGTTTATTAGCCTAAAAGGTCTTTCACCATGCATGTCCATGAGTAGATAAGCTCCACCTTGGTAAAATTTGTCTATGATATACGGGCCTTCATAGTTCGGCTTAAATTTCCCCCGTTTGGCACGATTGGGGATCATAGGTCTTTTGACCATCAGCACAAGTTCGCCTTAGCGAAATGTTCTCGGCCTAGTCAATCTTTCATATGAGCACGTCATCTTTGCTTTATAAGCCTCCAGATTTTATTGCGCCATGAGCCGGGTTTCATTGAGGGCGTCGAGTTCCTCAAGCCGAAGGTGAGCATTTTCTTCGTTTGTTAGCTTGTAGTGAACGACCACTCGTAGAGAGGGTAACTCTATCTCGACGGGGAATACCGCTTCTGTGCCGAATACCAATGCATACGGCGTTGTATTCGTGGCTGTTTTGAACGTAGTTCGATACGCCCAGAGAGCTTCTTGCAGTCTCTCATGTCAGTCCTTCTTATTTCGAGACAACGTCTTTTTCACGATCTTTGTCAAGGTCTTGTTGAAAGCCTCAGCTAGACCGTTAGCTCGGGTATTATAGACCGAAGAGTATCTCCAGTCTATGTTATGATGTTGTGCGAAGCGGCTGATTTTGTGGCTTCTGTAGACTGGCCCATTATCGGAGATAATCCGTCACGGAATGACGAACCGATAAAAGACATGTGTCTTGAAGAAATAGAAGATATTCTCCGTCTTTACTTCTCTTAGCGGTATGGCTTCTGCCCACTTAGAAAAGTAATCGGTCGTCGCCAGTATGAACCGGTGTCCTCTGGACGATACTGGTTCAATGGGTCCGATTATGTCAGTTCCCTACATTTCGAACGGCCATCTAGCCACCGTTGGATGTAGCGGATTTGGATGCTGATGGATAAAATCCCCATGAATTTAGCACGAGTGGCACTGCTTCGCGTATTCGAGGCAGTCTTGGATCATCGTAGGCCAATAGTAGCCCATCCTTTTGATTTTCAGCTTCATCTTCGGCCCGGCTTGGTGAGAACCGCAGAGTCCATCGTGAGTTTCTTGGACGACTCTCCTTGCCTCTTCAGGTCCCAGGCATCTTAGCCATAAAGAATCAAATGATCTCTTATACAGAGTGTCATTGATGAAGGCGAAGGATAGAGCTCGTTTCATGAGCTGATGTCTTGAGGACGCATCTTCAGGAGTTCAACGGGATTTGAAGTAGTCTATAAATACTTCTCTCCGATCCATAGCCTTTTCCTGGTCTTTTATTTGTAGGGTCGTTTGCTCGGTCGCTCCCTTTTCTTCGAAAGATTCCAGAGATATTTCTGCCGGTGCAAGAACCCGACGACTTTGCACAACGATCCTTACGTCATCGAGGTTCTCATCGGCCGGTTCTTTAGCGAGTTTGGCCAATGCATCCACTTTGCTATTTTCCACACGCGGTATGCTCTCCAGGGTGTAGGAAGGAATTTGAGTCAGCAGTTGCTGCACTCTCTCGCCGTACTGCACCAACTCAGGCTTGGACATTTGATAGTCGCCGTTTACTTGACTAACGATTAGTTGGGAATCTCCGTATATGAGGAGGTTTTTAATTCCTATGTCGACAGCGATCTCAAGACCTGCTATCAAAGCTTCATATTCGGCTTCATTATTCGTCCTCGGCTCCGTTAAGGAGAAGGCAAAGTGTATTATCCTTCATTGTGGAGTTACGAAGATGAGGCCCACCCCGGATTTGATTATGGGGGTGCTTTGTTTGCGCTTCTTCATGGAAGATGCTCCATCGAAGTAGAGTTCCCACTGGGTACCATTCTCTCTTCTCTCACCATCGATCGTGTCAAACGCGTGCTCATCGGGCAATTCGTAGTTCAAAGGAGAATCGGCGGGTATCGGATGTTCAACGAGGAAGTCGGCGATCGCCTGACCTTTCACTGCCTTGAGGGGTCTGTATGTCACTGAGAATTCCATTAAGAGCAGGGCCCATTTAGCGATTCGTCCCGTTAATATAGCCTTTGACATCAAATATTTGAGAGGATCCACCTTCGAAACGAGATGGACCTCATGTGCCAACGCGTAGTGTCTAAGTTTTGTTATCGCGAAAATCAACGCCAGGCAGTGTTTTTCAATGGAGGAGTAGTTGCTTTCTGCCCCCAGTAGAACTCGACTCAAGTAGTAGAGGGCTCTCTCTTTCCCATGGTCGTTTTCTTGTGCCCACAGCGCGCTTAAAGAACCTTCGAAGACAGTTGTATACAGAATGAGGGGTTTTCCCTTGACTGGAGCGGTTAGCACCGGAGGATTCTGTAGGTATTTCTTAATTTCGTCCAGTACGCCTTGGCATTTTCGATCCCAGACGAACGGGGTTCCTTTCTTCATCAGGTGACTGTAAGGACGACACTTGTCAGAGAGATTGGCTATAAATCGCCGGATATATGCGAGCTTTCCTTAGAGAGACCGCAGTTGCTTGAGAGTCCTTGGCGAAGGCATTTCCATGATCGCCTTGATCTTCGACGGGTCTATCTCGATGCCTCGATGTCTTACGACGAATCCCAGGAACTTGCCCGAGGAAACTCCGAACGCGCACTTAAGAGGGTTCATCTTCAAGTTGTATTTCCGAAGGCGCTGAAACACGATCTTCAGATGCTCTAAATGTTTCTCGTATGATTTTCTTTTAACTACGAGGTCGTCGATATAGCATTCGACGATTTCGTGTATGAGGTCATCGAAAATCTTCGTCATGGCCCTCTGATAGGTGGCACCGGGGTCCGGAAAGCGGTATGCTTTTGATCCTCGGGATGCATCTTTATCTGATTGTATCCTGATGAGCCGTCCATGAAAGAGAAAACTTCGTGAGTGGACGTATTATCTATCATCAGCTCAGTGACCGGTACTGGAAAGTCGTCCTTCGGGCAAGCTTTGTTGATATCTTGAAAGTCCACACATATGCGCACCGTCCCATTTTTCTTCATCACTAGGACGATGTTGGCGATCCAGTCAGGATACTCAACTTCTTGGATGAAGCCAGAGTCGATTAGCTTCTTGACCTCGGCATTGATGCTCATCTCAAGCTCGAGCCGCATTCTTCTCGGTGCTTCTTTGATCGGCTTGATGTCCGGAGATATTGCCAATTTGTGTACAGCGATCTCTGGATCTAGTCCCGGCATCTCGGAATAGTTCCATGCGAAGTAGTCTTTATACTGCATGAGCACATCTTTTAGCGTAGCCACCCTTTCTTCAGACAACAGTTCATTGATGAATGTCGGCCGCAGGTCACTTGTCGTCCCCAAGTCAATTTTCTTGAGGTCATCTGCAGTAGTATGTATGCCATCTTCCAGCTCTTTTGGCGCCGGTGGAAACTCTGAGATCACCTCGTCATCATTGTTTTCGAAGCACCAGGGGAGATCAGCCATATCTTCGCATGTTCCTTCTTCTGACAGCATTATCATATGACAGGTACGAGATCGCTTCCAAGACTGATGTTGATCCAGTTCTACTCTCGTTGCTTTGGGTTCATGCTTATGCGACGGGGTTACCCTCCAACTGTTGGATAAAGCGAACTTGCCTTGCTGATACTGGTCTTCTACCTAGTCTTTGAATTTGAAGCAGTCTTCAAGAGGATGCCCTATTCCTCGGTGATAGGAGCAATAATCCGGATGATCAACTTCACCTGCTTGCTCGGGGTGCTTGGACTCCAGGAGGGTAATCATCTGGTGTTTTATGACAAGATCGAGTATCTTCCTTGTCTTGTCTTGGGAAAAAGAATATGCTCGACCTATCTTCTTTGTAAGAGACGAATCCTGGTTGCTCGATTCTCGATCGCGCGGCTTCTTGGACCCGTTTTGCCGTTGTCGAACGTTTTTCCGTTCTTTAGCTTATTTTTGCCTCTGCGTTAGGTTTTTTGTATGGCGGGCTGGCGATGAAGGGCATCGTCATTTTCCGTAGCCTGCTGAAGGAGGCGCCGCGTTCTGGCTTTCTCGTAGATGGCCATTTCGCGATTATGGTCGTCTCGAACCTTTTGACCCGCTTCCCTTATAAGCTTGTCCATTTGTTCTTCGAACGACGTGCTTGGCATTTTCACGATGGGAGCTCATTTTGGTTCAGGGTTAGCATCTTCCCACAAAGCATCTCCTTCTTCATCGAAGTCATGTATAACATAGCAGCCGCGAAATCGCTCCCGTTTCTTGGATTGAACATATCCAAGCCCGATCGTTTCCATTCTCACGTTGGGCAACTTTCGTTGAGTTCCGGGGACGTTCCAGATCCTGTTATAGAACTGGGCTTGTTGAGCAGTCTGTTTGAGGGGTACGCCTTGGCGCCTCAACAGTCTTTTTAATCCATCTGTGTAGTATCTGGGCAAACGGATGGGCTGGAGCCTGTCAAGTGTAGAATCAGCACCATGCCAAATTTCTTTCTCCACTTTGGTTTCCCCGGATCGGTAGAATAGGATCGCCTTCACACCTTTTCTCCTGGGGGGACATAGAATGTCTGTAGTTCTTGCACACTATAAGTTTCAAGTGCCTCGAGCTCTTTGTAATGCTCTTGTGGAACCATGGCAACTTGCAATCTTTGATCTTCATCAGCGAAGGCTTGTGTCGATGGCCGAGCAGAGAATACGGCATTGACCTCATCTTTCGAGTCGCTGCCGAGACCAGAATAGGGGTGGACGGTCCCGGCTTGTTGCATTGGGGCGGCCCTGAATAGACTATCTCTTCTTCCTCTTCGGTATCGCTCCCAAAGACCTGAATAGTGGTAATAGTTTTGTTTTTCGGTTTGTGACATCTTTCCGTGTCTTCGAAATCTGGCAGGAAGTACTTGGCATCCTCATATTTGCAGACTTCGTTCACGGAGAATGGGTTTAGTTCCCCTGTCACAGCGTACTCGAGACTGTCTTTGAAGTACTTCATACACTGATGTTGTGTAGAAAGGATAATGTTGTACTCGTGTAACCAATGCCGGCCGAGCAAAGCGTTATAGCAGGTCTTAGCGTCAATGACGTGAAACTTGATGTTCGTGACTAGTAGCCCAAAGCGCGGCGTCAGTACTACAGACCCGAGCGTTCGTGATGACTGGGAGTCAAACCCGGAGATAGTGATCTTATCCTGAGCGGGGTGTTGAACGATCATGCAGATTTCCTTCAACACTCTTACATTGAAGAGGTTAACGGAGGACCCATTGTCAACCAGGATTTTGCCTATCTTGATATCATGACAGTATCCGGAGACATAAAGGGGACGGTTATGGTCACACGTCCCGAGGAGAAGATCTTCATCGCCGAAAGTGATATCGGCCATATGCACTTCTTCCAGCTCGTCCTTCATCTTTTCTTCGGCAAGGAAAGCTTGGAACTGTTCGGGCTCTTGTAACGCCTTGATCAGAGAATCTCTTGCTTCTTTTGATAATAAGAGGGCATCGAGGATGCTTAGCTGCAAAGGTCGCTTCCTTAAGTGTGCCAGAACGTTGTAATCCACCTTGTTTTTCTTTGGCGGGTCCTTGGCTGTCAGCTCTTTGACGACTTGATCATCTAAGGCGATGTCTTCAGGGATTTTTTCTTTCCCCTTATCTTTTCTATTCGACCCACTGTTTGCGGGCCCGATGTTAGACCACGGCAGCGCCCCGGCCGTCTGTCCAAGGCCAAAATGCGGAAACAAAAATTTTTCTTAACTTTAAACCGGCGCTACTGCGGACTATAAATCCGGATCGGACCATTAACCTATTACTAGCTAACAAGAGAAGGGGTAGAGAGATAAACCGCGCGATCCGTGTCCTTCGGTCTTCTCGTCGTCGTCCCGATCTCCCCGCGGAATCTCTGGTCTCCATCTCCTCGTCGGAAGGGCACCACATCGCCGGGTTCTTTTACGGGCTCCCACCTCTGGACCGAGGCAACTCGGGCACGAAGTTGGCGAGTCGACGTGTCCAAGAAATGCTGTAGATGAAGTGTAGAACTCTTTTGTCTCGATGGGGTTACTAGAAGTTGCCTTGTATTGGTGGAGGAATGAGATGCAAGTTTTTGGATGAATAATGGGATTTTTGTGCAAGCTCATGAGAGTCATATCCCACTCTCAAAATTGGACAGCCCTCACCCATTGTGGCCGGCACCTTGATGAAATGAGAAGGGTGGTTAAAAATGTCAAGGGGGTGAGAAGCAATAATACAAGAGAGAGAGAGGTGATGATTAAGAATTATCATCACAACAAAGTCCACACTCATAAACCCATCACTCTCATCACAAAAGTCAAGCCATCATGAACTAATGAAGTCAAAGGAAGCTAGAATCATGATGAACCATCATGTGCCATAAAAACTCTTCTCCATTGTTAATTGCACAATTGCAAATAACCCCCTCCACCAATTTTCAGCCAAAGAAAGGAAACAAAGGAAAATGGCCAAAACCGGAAAGCAAACTGGCAACATCAAAAACTGATCCCGTAATAAATTACAGGAAAACCCCGCGACTGTATATACATACCCGCATTTGTATTCCGACCGAATACAAATGCAATGAGACAAAATATACACTGTACAATACTAGGATCCGGCTTAAACCAAAGCCCGCTAGTATTATCCGTCCGATCATGATCCATGCAATACCACACATATATGATCGAACCCTGCCATACTCTATACGGCCTCTACAGCGTTTCGCCCGAAACTTGAGAAAACGGTCTGTGGGGGACTCTTAAGACTCGTCAAGACTTTGGCTGTGGATTTAACCACAAGCACGTCAGAGGTATTAGCCATACGTAACGGGCTACCAGGTATTGACCAAAAGGGACGTCGATGAGAGAACTCATCCTGACACCCTACTGAGCCTGTCAGTGACAATATCTGTACATTCCGGTCCGTTCGTCTATGAGTATCGCATGGCGGGCCTAGGGGGTTGGTAAAAGTCAGACCCCCAAAAGCGGTACAAGTCGTGTCGGAGTGTAGCCCAGAACACCCTGAGATACTACTGGAATACCTACCAGTAAATCTCCTGCCTCGGCCGAGGGCTTTGTGTAATGGCTCTCCTAGACACAGCGCGACCTCACCCCCAATACCGGGAGAGACGAACCCCTGCAGATCTGCTCACTGCCTCCATGTGGCTCGGGACTGTACCCAACTAAAACCTGTTTGCACGACTCCTTTGAGCCATGGTAGGGTAGTAATCAAAGTACAGAAGGAACTCACACGAGAAAAATGACGATCCCAGGTCGATGAACTAACCTGTACACATGTCACCAGGGAACTGCTATCTGACGTCAGGTATAAGACCAACTAGCATGTTCCCGGCGAGTCCTGTCCGGTATACTCATAACCCAATGAGCACCTGTATACATCTTAAGTGAACCAACTGACACCAGTGGCTTGTGAGACCGGCCACCGCCCCTCGTCGAGGTCTCGACTGTATACACTAGTCTATTCTGAAGTATCGATGCCCTGTCTCGAAAACTCCCACGACTAGGGACCTTTTAAGGATGTGCTTATAGACCCCAGCTCCCACGTATATGATCGCCATCATACTGCTGGCTGTCAAGCAAGAATCCTAAGGGCTCTATCAACGCGCAATAGTGACCTGCAGTACGCGATGATAAAGATAAACCAGATAGCATACTATCATCTTGAGTAAGACTGTTCTAACGGTATAGGTCCTCTCTCAATCATTGCAATCACGTGCCTGTGATCCAATAATTGACTCTGAGGGCACTATCTCCAACAATCTCCCACTTGCACTCAAGGCTAATTATTGCGATGTCGCATACTCACAGCCCGTGTGATACCGAACACCCAACTCCTCTACTAATCAGTCTCACAAAACCCGCTTGCGAAACTAATGCACTCGAGGAATAGCCTCAGTGAGTGGATCCGCTCTAATGTTTCTTTCTATGTCTCTCTTTATCTCATGTTCACAGAGAAAGCCATCTCCCGAAATGAGCAATACCTGTCGTAGAGTATGTCTGGATATCTGATGGGACCTAATTCATAGATGAACTCCAAATCCAAACTTCTTAGACTGTATCGTCAACTGAACTTAATCAGTATCCTGCGCCATGCCTCCCTCAGTATTCACCTGGACCACCTGTCCAAAATACCGCCCCTCGTCAGAGGGAAAACTATACTTCTGACAGTCACTCTGTCATCCAAGTCACCTTGGAAGCCTGGAATGATAACTGTCTCCCGAATGAGACTGTCGTTATCATATCCTTAGAACATCCACTTATGTTCTAAAACTGCTTCCGAATGTCTCTCCAGGATTGGATCAATATCAACTTATTGCACCTGCTGCAAAAACAACATTTGGTGTGGTACTTGACATCTCATGATTGACTCAATTGCCTAAACAAGTGATCTGCCAATCATGCACATCCCTCTCCCCTTTAGTCTGTAAGACTCCTTTAGAGAGGGTGACTCCATCACCTGCAGGTACACTACCGTGCCAGGAGTCGTCCATTCTAAAGCACCTTTAGAATGCTGTCTAAGTTCCCAGATTGGGAAACTACCCAAATCTAGATCTAAAACCATAGATCCAGTAACCAGAATGTCTGATATAAAATCCATATCCTATATGGAGAAACCACTGTGTGACAACCAAATTATAACCAATCGTAATATAGGAATTTCACTTCCTACTCTGTATATGTTATCCAAATACCAGGACATCACACCCTACTACCTTCTTAACAGATCCATCCCCTATTCTGATGAAGTCAAACCTATGACTGTCACATTAGAAATAGATGATCTATCTCCGCTATATCTTCTTTAGTCCATAAATAGCATAAGCTACTTGTCCACTATACTTCCGCTGCTCCCACTGACTACGACAACCCTCTGGCAGAGTCATATACACGTACACTTCTAAAGCCAGTTCAGAACGACGCTATATTCATCCTCCTGCCGGGTCTCACAGTCTGGAACAACAGCAATGGCAAGTCTGGGTAAACAAGAACCTCCCTGCCACCGTCCTTGAGGCTACCGGAGTACCTCTCGGGTGCCTGAGGTTACCCACCATATCCACGGAGTGGCCAATGGAATGTCAAACCAGATTGAATCTTTAGGTTCTTATCAAATTTTCAGTAATCGTTTGCGGTTCTGGAATCACTTCCAGTTCTACCATAATCCCACTACTGTTTTCTGAAAAAATCCATTTTTATTAAAACTGTGGCGAGTCAAGAACAATATCACTATTGATCTTCCAGATGGTAGAAAGTCAACCCTCGTCATAGCCCGGGTCAACCCATAAACAGCCATTACAGAAACGTGCCTTGAGTTATCCAGAGTCTGGTTTTAAGCATTAGCTGGAAAACTCCCCGTACCTTAACATCGTTAAGATATGAACCGTTCTATATCCAATATAGAAACAGAGACACTGATTTAATTGAACCAGATTTAAATCATGCAGCTGTCTTCAGTGCATGTCAACTAAATGGAGAGAGGTCAATCAGCGTTACTCAACTTAGGAGTGCTTCCAATTATAAGTAACCTGAAAGAGAAACAAGTTTCTCAAAACCATTACTATTAACTGAATACCATAAGTATCTACATCTTCGATCACCTTGAAAAATCCTGATACTTGCAACATCTGGTTCTCTACTTTATTCATATACCTATAACTTCTCAAAACTTAGACCTTGTGTTTCTACGAAACACTTGTCTAAAAACTAGAAAAGTCATAAGTAAACTGAATATAGTACGAGGACCATCCCCTCTGTCCTAATGGATACTGGACAATATAGAATAATCTGTACAAGTCCCTTGAGTCTAATAACTCATTCCCCGTGTGTCGTAGGTTGAAAACTGTACTTATGGTTAAGAAGAATTACACCGCTGTTTAATGCTCCTTACCTAACCATCCACTGATATAGGTAAATGTCATAGACATAATTTCAAAAAGGTATATCTCACTCTATAAAAATAGATGTATAGATATATCAATTTGAAATTGGTGCATAACAATGGATATTCAAAACCAAATATTTGCCGTCCGGCAAACTACCCAGGCGATTTCCTCAAATATCACCAATTACAACGAATTCCGATATAATGAGGAGGATCACCTAATTCCCAATAACTTACTCCCACTCATCATCTGTAAAACCATACAGATGCGAGATTCATACCTGGTAAATACATACCCTGGAGCAAGTGTCTAATTGGGAATCATTTTTCCTTTAACAGTACACAGTGAAACTGAAACATTGAAATGTTTCGTAGGGGTATCCTGGTATTCCTAGTAATGCCTCTTCCATTATCAGATTCACAACTGTAACCGTATATTTCTTTTCCACCTCTCCACATCCCTTCATATGTCTTTAGTCATTACCTTCTGCACACCCCTTTAGGCCAAATGGTTTTCTTCCTTCCCTACCGTTCGACACCAGCCTATGGTTTGGAAGAAGACTATCCAATAAGCATAATGGGTGTACTGTCCTAATCCTAGGAGCACTCGCAATGCGAGAGAAGGTGAAGATAAAAGACAACCGAATAAACCTTATTCCTATTTCTCCTGAACCAGAATGCATCCCTGAACTGGAACAAGTTCCTTTCGAGTTCGTATATAACCATACGATGGAATATCCAAAATAACTGTGGATCTTCATAGTGATACGGAGTGTCCTGGAGAAATACAAAGGTGAAGTGGGAGTGGTAATGAAATACTTGGTTTGGTGGTGAATAGCAGTCGCAATTTACTTTGCCCTCCTTCTAATCCCTTTATTTGTCTTAACTTAATACCTTCTGTACACCACACTTATGCTAATCAGCTTCCTTCATTCCCTACCGTTCGGCACCAGTCTAAGGTTTGGAAGAAGACTATCTAATAGGCGTAACGGGTGTACTATCCCCTAATCCAAGGAGTACTCGCAACCTGAGAGAAGGTAAAAGGAAAAGACAACTGAATAGTCCTATTCGTTTTCTCCAGAACCGGAAACCATCCTCAAATTAATTCCTTCGAGTTCGTATATAACCATACGATGGTTTTATCCAATGGAAGTGGACGTCCGTAGTAATACGGTGTGTCCTGGAGAAAAGGGTAAAAGTAGGAGTGGCAATGAGGTATGCAACTCAGACAATCCAAAGCCAGTGTTAAAGAAGGTTCGGTTAACTTTGGTCACTGAGTCATAGTCTTAGGGTCGGGTCATGGTCGCTGCCAAAGAGAGAGAGAGAAAAGAAACACTCAGTGTGCACTCTAACCTAGATCAGAATGGTTACCTTTATCTAATCAGGAAACCTCCCACTATAACCTCAAATTCTCCTCCAAACCTGAAAGAAGAATTAGTCAGGATCACCCGAGAAGTAAACCAACTCATCAGTGGGAATCGGGATCCAACTATCATCGCATGATAACGTGATGGAATCCATTCACGTTATCACACTCCAGAGGGTATGTGCATATCTGGCAAGTTTCAGTTTCTTTAGAAACTCCCGATGTGATTTTTATCCCTAGGACCCAAGTGACCTTGACACAGTCAACAAATTAAAGGGTCCTAGTCAAGTTCAACCCGTCATTGTCCTGGATTGCATTAAACCCACCCGTACGAGCCCTTGACACAGTTAACAAGGCCGCACGACTGTCCTAACTAATCCCATTAATATGCCACAAACAAACACTACTTAGCTACCGCACACTACGCCTTGACACAGTCAACAAACGCAGCACGAATACTAAGTAATACTTGTAAGAAATGACGGAGGGCTACGTCTAGTTTTTGGCGAAAAACTTTTAACGTAATGAACTTGATATCGTTGAAGGAACAGCATAGCTTTTTATAAAAATATAGTGGCGAAAACCTTTGCTAAAGAGGTCACTCCCGGTGAAGGGATCTCGGCTCTTTCCCCGTAGAATGACGTGCAGGATATTCCAACTGAATACCACGATGCAAAGCAAAAGTAAACGACTATAGTGAAGTTATTGCCTTGACACAAACTTCTGTCCAAGGGTTCACTCCCGGTGAAGGGATCTCGGCCCTTGCCTCGTCGACTGAGGTGCTGGATATTCATAACCGAATACCACTGTGCAAAACAAAAGTGAAGGTTCTTGCAATAACAGCTTTTTGAAAAATTGTTCCAAAAACATCAGAATAGGTTTGTTTAGCTTGCATTGATCCGAATCAATGCAGTCCCATCAATTGATCACACCAATAAAGAACGAAAATAATGATGTACGTATATGCCATCCGCATTCGCCACTGGGTCCCGTCATCACCTGTTAGGTTACTTAACTAACGACAGAGCGGGGACTGGACTAGCGCGGATGCAAAACATATACAACATCTACTAATATATATATCAATATATAATATTCGCTCAAGGCATGATAATATGCAACATCATAGAAATGTAATAAGCATCACAGAACAATACAGATATTTGGGATCCCCAGGTTTCATAGAGCCGCTACTGAAACCTGACATTCCCCTGGTCGTGTGGATAGCCTGTGCAATGAAATCTCAGACCCCTACGGGCGCGGCAAGTTACCCCCCAAAACCTGAAGCAAGGCAGCCCCCTTCAGCAACGTGAATGGACCACCCAGCACTTCACGGAATCCGGTAACTCGTGCACCCCTCCTTGGGTCAACCTATACACCCTACGAGTGCGGCGAATAGCCCGCCAATTCTAGAGTGAAGCCCCCTCCATCTCAATGCCATGAGATGCATGCCCATTGCCCTCTAGAACCCAGCTACCCGTGCACCCCTCCACGGGGTAATCCTAGTACAGAAAGTAAAATATACATACAACGGGTACATCGACCTCAGCCCGGTCGTGCCCTAAAAGAATAATATACAAACAGGCAGTGACGACAGTCCACATGTCGGACGCTCGCCCCACAATATTAAATGTACATAAACAACAAAACTGTACTAGCATTGCATCCAGGCTATCCACCACGACAATCCGCAATATCACAGCACAACACAGAACATCAACGTGAATGCCACGTTCGCAAATCCGTCTAAAAGGGCTATAGCAGTTAGGTAGGATTTACCGATCAAGTGACATTCACGGTCGCAGATATCATGTAAATACTGTGAACTAACATGTTTAAAATTTTCGATCGACTAAATTTCCCGAAGTGGGCCCTAAGCACAATACTCAGTACTTAGAAAAATCTGGGCCCAAACTGAATATACCATAAACCCCAATTCCATGTCAGAGACTTACTGAGGAAATTTGGTACACTGAGGCAATAGAACGGCGGCGGATCCGTGGCCAAAACGTGGTTTTAGCGGCGGATCCGCCGCATTACAGTAAAATCAGCATGCCAAATTTTCTCAGTTTTCATAAAATTGCCTGCACATATTTATGCAATGTACCAAATAATTTTTCGAGCACAACTGAAAATCGACAGAAACTGTCAAATTGAAATCGGGGTTTTTTGGAAATTTGTTCGATTGAAGTTTTAAACATACTAGAGCAAGCTAGACTAGGTTAATGGCCTAGCTTTGATACCATGTTAGACCACGGCAGCGCCCCGGCCGTCTGTCCAAGGCCAAAATGCGGAAACAAAAATTTTTCTTAACTTTAAACCGGCGCTACCGCGGACTATAAATCCGGATCGGACCATTAACCTATTACTAGCTAACAAGAGAAGGGGTAGAGAGATATACCGAGCGATCCGTGTCCTTCGGTCTTCTCATCGTCGTCCCGATCTCCCCGCGGAATCTCCGGTCTCCATCTCCTCGTCGGAAGGGCACCACATCGCCGGGTTCTTTTACGGGCTCCCACCTCTGGACCGAAGTAACTCGGGCATGAAGTTGGTGAGTCGACGTGTCCAAGAAATGCTGTAGATGAAGTGTAGAACTCTTTTATCTCGATGGGGTTACTAGAAGTTGCCTTGTATTGGTGGAGGAATGAGATGCAAGTTTTTGGATGAATAATGGGATTTTTGTGCAAGCTCATGAGAGTCATATCCCACTCTCAAAATTGGACAGCCCTCACCCATTGTGGCCGGCACCTTGATGAAATGAGAAGGGTGGTTAAAAATGTCAAGGGGGGTGAGAAGCAATAATACAAGAGAGAGAGAGGTGATGATTAATAATTATCATCACAACAAAGTCCACACTCATAAACCCATCACTCTCATCACAAAAGTCAAGCCATCATGAACTAATGAAGTCAAAGGAAGCTAGAATCATGATGAACCATCATGTGCTATAAAAACTCTTCTCCATTGTTAATTGCACAATTGCAAATAACCCCCTCCACCAATTTTCAGCCAAAGAAAGGAAACAAAGGAAAATGGCCGAAACCGGAAAGCAAACTGGCAACTTCAAAAACTGATCCCGTAATAAATTACAGGAAAAACCCGCGACTGTATATAAATATCAGCATTTGTATTCCAACCGAATACAAATACAATGAGACAAAATCTACACTGTACAATACTAGGATCCGGCTTAAACCAAAGCCCGCTAGTATTATCCGTCCGATCATGATCCGTGCAATACCGCACGTATATGATCGAACCCTGCCATATCTCCATACGGCCTCTACAGCGTTTCGCCCGAAACTTGAGAAAACGGTCTGTGGGGGACTCTAAAGACTCGTCAACACTTTGGCTGTGGATTTAACCACAAGCACGTCGGTGGTATTAGCCATACGTAACGGGCTACCAGGTATTGACCAAAAGGGACGTCGATGAGCGAACTCATCCTGACACCCTACTGAGCCTGTCAGTGACAATATCCGTACAGTCCGGTCCGTTCGTCTATGAGTATCGCATGGCGGGCCTAGGGGGTTGGTAAAATAAAGACCCCCAAAAGCGGTACAAGTCGTGTCGGAGTGTAGCCCAGAACACCTTGAGATACTACTGGAATACCTACCAGTAAATCTCCTGCCTCGGCCGAGGGCTTTGTGTAATGGCTCTCCTAGACACAGCGCGACCTCACCCCCAATACCGGGAGAGACGAACCCCTGCAGATCCGCTCACTGCCTCCATGTGGCTCGGGACTGTACCCAACTAAAACCTGTTTGCACGACTCCTTTGAGCCGTGGGAGGGTAGTAATCAAAGTATAGTGGGAACTCACACGAGAAAAATGACGATCCCAGGTCGATGAACTAACCTGTACACATGTCACCAGGAAACTGCTATCTGACGTCAGGTATAAGACCAACTAGTATGTTCCCGGCGAGTCCTGTCCGGTTAACCCAATGAGCGCCTGTATACATCTTAGGTGAACTAACTGACACCAATGACTTGTGAGACCGGCCACCGCCCCTCGTCGGGGTCTCGACTGTATACACTAGTCTACTCTGGAGTATCGATGCCCTGTCTCGAAAACTCACACGACTAGGGACCTTTTAAGGATGTGCTTATAGACCCCATCTCCCACGTATATGATCGCCATCATACTGCTGGCTGTCAAGCAAGAATCCTAAGGGCTCTATCAACGTGCAATAGTGACCTGTAAGGTCATCTAAAGCAGTACGCGATGATAAAGATAAACCAGATAACCAGATAGCATACTATCATCTTGAGTAAGACTGTTCTAACGGTATAGGTCCTCTCTCAATCATTGCAATCACGTGCCTGTGATCCAATAATTGACTCTGAGGGCACTATCTCCAACACCCGAGATTCTTTTCGGGCAGTGTATGATTGCGCAGCTGAATGTTCTTATAGGTCTTTATTTCTTCCGTTTTGGATATAGGTTCTTTGAAGAGAGGGCCAAGAGCTATTTCTTCGTCAGAATCACTCCCAAAGGTAAGAACTTGTGATCCCCCAGCGTCGACCATGTGACAGTAGCCGGTAATTCTTTTGTGCTCCTCGGTCGTATTTCTTTGCTCCCGACGAGTTTTGCGTTTCATCCGCTTGAAATGTTGTCGGTGAGCAACATATCCCTGCCACCAGTTTTTAAAAGCGTTGCACTCTTCAGTGGGGTGCGCAATCTTTCGATGATATAGGCAGTAGCTAGGTTGCATATTCGCTTCATCAGGAGTGTTTCCTTCGGAGGGTAGCGGTTTCATTCCTATCGATATGGCTTTGGCGAACCTTTTCCTCGTCTTGAACCTGCTTTTATTTGCAGCGGATGTACTTTGATCTGGTGGGAGTGTTTCGACCCTTTCGTCCAGTCGCCGGCGTTTGGCCTTTTCAAATATGCCCATCTCGCACTCTCGATCAGCTTTGCTTTTAAGAAGAGCTTCGTTCAGGAATGCATCAATCATTTCGTCTGATGGTCCTAGAAGTTCCGGCTCAGGATCTGCCCCTAGTTTCTCTCCGTAAGGAACTTCTTCATCGTCTATCGACGAGTGAGAGATCACATGGCAACTTGCCACATAATCTTCAGGCTCATCCGACGAGTCTTCTCTATTGTCATCATCTCCATCCTCAAGGACGTGGCTGAGAAATTCTTGGAGTGTGACTGGAGTTCGCTCCTTCTAGTTATATTCTTCCAGCGCGTCAATCTGTTTTTATAAGTCCGTGCGCTTGTCACCATGCTTCACGGGCTTTTTGGCCTTCTTCTTGTTCTTCGAAGATTTTGACGGCTGGGTGTGGACGCTTTGACTATCACCACCAATTTTTGGAGTTGGGCACGGCTTCAGCATTCCCCCGATGATTTCGGGTTCCAGTGGATTTTTCCACCTGATCGCCGGGCATGTTTGGAGATCGTTCAGCATTCTTTTCGTCGTAGCTGAAAGAATGACCTCCCATGGAGCTTCTTCTATAAAAGAGTAAGATGCCCCCGGTGTATCCGTCTTTTTAGAGCATGTGGCTGGGACGGGTTTACTTTCCAATTCTCGGACAGTGCGAACTTGCCCTGTTGGTATTGGTCTTCGATCCAGCCCTTGAAGACGAAGCAATTCTCAATTGGATGGCCTATCGCTTGGTGATATGGGCAATAATTGGGATTATTAGCCTCACCGGGTTGCAATGAGCGCTTTGGTTCCGGTAAGTTGATGAGCATGTTGCGCACCGCCAGCTCGAACAATCTCCTCGTTTTGTCTCGGGGAAACGAATAAGGGCGCTTTATTTTCTCATTATAGAATCGTCGTCTCTCGTCTAGGCGATCAGTTAATTTTGGACCACTGGGATACTGTTGAGCATTGGCGACGAAGGTCGCTTTCCCTGTCCCTTTTTCATTCCGCGGCTCCGGCTTCGAAGAGGAGGGCCTGTGACCCATCTGGTCCATTTGGGCCAGCTTATCAATCAAGGATTCAAAAGTGGTCGGCTTAAAAAACACATAAATTGGGAGATGGTCGCTTGAGGGTCGAGAGTACCCACGAACATGCCCATTGCTGGCGCTTCTTCGATGCGCTGCTTACATTTCAACCACAGATTCCCCCATCGTATTGTGTATTGAACCCATGTCTCGCCTGGCTTCACCCTGGCGTTAATTAGTGCA
The DNA here is from genome assembly GCA_030015575.1 of Agapanthus africanus. NCBI lineage: Eukaryota > Viridiplantae > Streptophyta > Magnoliopsida > Asparagales > Amaryllidaceae > Agapanthus > Agapanthus africanus. Next base: position 102,252,754 of record JASDDO010000028.1, on the reverse strand, counting down.
GTAATCGGAGTACGCTCACTAGCGCTTGTGAATCTTTGTGTGAACAACAGCTCCATCTCTGCAAATGTCTTGACAGAGTCGTTCGGGAGTTCAGAGTACCATTCGAACGCTGTCTCCGACAAGCTGCCGACGAACTGGCGAAGTAGCAGTTTATCGTCGCCTCCAGTGTTGCCACATAGAGCCCTGAACTGGGCGACATGCTGGTGGGGATTACCCGTCCCTTTATATACATGGAATTTAGGGATCGTATATCCCGGTGGGTATCTTATTTGGTCATACCAACCCGGATAGGGTCGTCCAGTCTTAACGATCTACTCAGCCGCTTCATTCGCTTGATGGACTCGTATCTGCTGAGCGAAGTAGTCATCTAAGGCGGCCTTAGAGATTGTCTCTTCTTTGGCTGCTGAAAGAGCCGGAAGAGGGTTTGATGTCTCCCCTCTGTCGTCTTCAATAGTAATCAGGGGTCTTCAGCTGGAGGTTCCGGCTGTAACATCATCCCGGCCATGTCTTGGAACAAAAGAGCCATTCGTTTTATGTTGGCCGCCTGTTCTGCGGCCTCTTTTTCTTTCCTTTCGATCATTCTTCGGAGGAATTCAGCATCGGTTTCTTGTTCCCGACGCTGCTCTGAGGTCTCTGGATTTTCTTTCAGCCCAGTGAGTGTGGCCATTGCAGTCAGCATCTCCTGAAGTTTTTGCTGCTGTTGCTCCTGAGCCTTTGTTATCGATCGGGTAAGCGGTCGATAACCCGTAGAAGCACGGCTTTCCTCTTTTCCGGAAGCCATATAAACGGTATGTGTTACCATGCCCCCAGACATGGGGCGTTTAGATTCAGCGTCCTAGCGGTTCGCCGCGGTCACAGGGGTTTTCTCCGGCCTCCTTTTCTTGTGAGCGGTTGAAGTTGAGGGAGCCGTTGCAGCGGGCACCCAGACGGATGGCATCTTCTGTGGTACCAAGGGATGACTCTTTTCTTGCCGAGCTTTAATCTTCTTTGGTCAGCGAGAGTAGTCCTGGTCAATCATCGATTCCTGGACCTGTCGCTAGAATTTGTAAATTTTGGAGGACAGCCGCTGAGGCGGTTGCTCCGGCTTCGCCTTTAGGGCATTCTCTACAGGTGGAGGAGATCTTTGCAGCACAGCAGTCGGAGAGTTCTTGCGGACCCTCCTCAGGGGTTCAAAGCTGTTCCCAGTTGGAACAGCAGTATCGACTTCCACCGTTGGAGCCGGCGGAGTCAATCCAGAAGGAGAGTTACCTCCAGCCTTCCTTACTCGGCGCCAGTAACGACGGTGAGCATGTCGTGCGGATGGAGTTGGTTCAGCTGTAGGGGTGACTGCCTCACGCCCCCTGTTTTGGCGAACGGTTGTCGCTGGCGTCAGCCTCTTGAACACCGATGTCCGTTGAGAAGCAATGTCCAATCTGTCAAAGACAGACCTCTGGGCAGGGGAAGCAGCTTTGAGGACTTTGCCTGGAGCGGGAGCCGGAATGGACAGCCTTATGAAGACTGACTTCTTGGCAGAAGAAGCCTCTCCGATGATTTCGTCCGTGTTCTTCTCCAAAACGCGGAGACGCGATAAACGTCTCTCCTGAATTTCGGGGCAGATACTAATTGGTGATATCCGTCCAACTCTCCGAAGGTGCCAAGTTGATTTATGATACCACGTATCAAAGGTTTATACGGATGTGGCCGATGTAGCAGACTTTGTCAGATTCCCCCTCATTAGAGGGGTTTTTGATTGTGGGGACGCTCTTCCCTGCAGGCGCAAGCCCCTGCAGTTAATTACGCTACCGCATCGCGGTAACAACTTTCTCCTTCTCCAGATGGTCACTTCGTGTCGTGGGTGTTTGTTTTGTTTTTGGTTTCCCATGGATTGTATACGGAGACTAATTTATGTCGTCGCCCGTAGGGCGTGGATTAGTCCAAATCCGTATTTTCTTAGATTTGGGTTTGGGGGTTGGATTAAGGATACGTTAGTCTCATTTGAGACTAAGATCAACTTAAACGTTTGTTAAGGATACGTTAGTCTCATTTTTAGGCTAAGATCAACTTAACGGGATCGTTTAGATCCAACAAGAGAGCATTTGGGCTCTGTTGTTTAGTTTAGGGACTTTGCGATCCATTACCAGTTTAAGGACGTGGTGGTCCAAGGTTAAGGACATCATAGTCCGTGGGTTTAAAGGGACCCTACAGTCCGAGGTTAAGGACATCATAGTCCATGAGTTTAAGGACCCCACAGTCCAGGTTAAAGACGTCATAGTTTGTGAAAGGTGTGGTTGTCGGGACCCGTCACCTCTCTGAAGATGTTGAAGGATTACAACGAAAAATATCAAAGGAGTGAAAAGATGTACCTTTGAACCAAAGTTGATTGGGAGATCTATAGTCCAATTTGGAACTAAGATCAATTAATTAGATTATGAGCACATTGGCTCAGTTAAATCTGAATTGAGGACTTATGGCCAATTTGGGCTAAGTCCAATTAAGTTTGAAATGTTGGCCCTTTGTTGGACTATTGAACACTTGCCTGGGTTCAGCCCATCATTATTTACCAATACTAAACAAGAGTTTGAAGGCTCTGATAACATTTTGTCTTTGAGCATTAAACATTATTGCTCTGGATTTTAAGGCTCAATTGAAGGGGATATTTGCCTCTGGAAAACTTAGCCAATTTGGGCTAAGCTGGTTTTAGAATAGTGTAACACTAAAGGACATATGGCGGTCACGTGTCCTCACGTGATGTATTTAAAACAGTGTTAAACACTGGAGACAAAATGCTCAAAATAGTGTTAAACACTAGAAAGGAAGGGGTCACGTGGGGTCACGTGAGGCGCCTGAGATGGGGCCAGACCTCCTTTATTTTATTCTCAAATCTGCAAATAAGTGTTAAACACTTCTGATCTTCTAGACATCACGTGTTGGCACGTGATGGATATCCATGTATTGATTATTAAAGTGTTTATTAAGGGTCACGCGAGGACACGTGAGAGCGCCCAAAATCAGTACTGCCTTTGCCTTTATTCTCTTTGTTTTGAAGGTCACGTGGGAGCACGTGAGGTATTGCCTCTGGGCTAATTCCTTCTTATTTTGGGGAGTCTGTTTAAGGGTAACGTGGGAACACGTGACCTAGTCTTGTTCCTTCTTTTTTGATTATTGAGGATGGGGGTCACGTGTCACCACGTGACCCAGTTCTTTACGTGCATGGAGAGCTTTTAAGTCTCTTGTTTTAAGAATTAAATTCTCTGTAGGGTTAAACCCTAAATCTTTTTTAGAGGAATTAAATTCCTATGAATTTGGGAGAATTAAATTCTCATATAGGGTTAAACCCTAGTTCTGTTTTAGAGGAATTAAATTCCTATGAATTTGGGATAATTAAATTCTCATATAGGGTTAAACCCTAGTTTTATTTGGAGGAATTAAATTCCTATGAAATTGAGAGAATTAAATTCTCATATAGGATTAAACCCTAGTTTTATTTGGAGGAATTAAATTCCTATGTAATTGAGGGAATTAAATTCTCATATAGGGTTAAACCCTAGTTTTATTTGGAGGAATTAAATTCCTATGTATTTGGGGGAATTAAATTCCTTAAACTCAATTCTCCCTCTACGTCTTGGATCTGCATGGAATAATCTTCCCGATGAGAATTAAATTCTCAACTTGTTTGGAGATCTGTTTCTGCAGATCTTCAACCAAAGAAAAAACTAAGTTCTTATTCAGAAGAGTTAAACTCTTAAACTTGAGAATTAAATTCTCTTTTATTTTATGGAGCTTAGATCTCTTTCCACTTTCTCACCTAGGGTTTCTTTTCTCTGAAAAGAACTTCTTTTCTCTCTTGAGAATTAAATTCTCCTCTCTCTTTTCTCTCTGTTGTTGTTTTTCTCCAGAAAATCAAAATTCCAAAGATCCCTTCTCTTCTCTTCTTGGCTCCTATTTATAGGAGAAAGAAAAGAATCAATTTGTTTAGTGAATCTTTCATTGAAAGATATTGGTTGTTTTTTGTATCCAACATGATCTTTTAGATCACTAAGTGAATTTTATTTACCATTGGATTTTTAATCTAAAAGATATTCTGTCTGTTATTCTTGGTGAATTTTAGGGAAATCTTTCCTTGTATAAAATCTTTCCATAAATTGGTGATTTTTAATCACCATTGGATTTTTAATCCAACGATGCTCTATTTTACAGAGCACCATCTTTTTTGTTTGGAAAGATTTAAAGAAATATTTTCCTAGTTAGGGTCTTTGATTTCCCTTAATTAGAATTTAATTCTATTAGTTCAGAAGGCTTTTAAAAGTCTATCACGTGTTGGCACGTCATCCCTTTATTTGACTATTAAATAGAATTTAATTCTATTGATTAAAGAGCTTAGGAGCCCATCACGTGTTGACACGTGACCAGAATTTAATTCTGTTTTCATGGAGCTGAGGAATCATCACGTGACTCTTGTTCACGTGTGAATACGTGACGCCTCATTGAGGTTTTTCCTTGCTGTTTGTTATATTTTTGTTTGACTAGAATTTAATTCTATAAAGTAGAGATCAAAGGAACCTATCACGTGTCAGCACATGACCCTTGGTCACGTGTGAGCACGTGATACCCTATTGGGGTATTTCCTGATATTTTGTTATATTTTTGTTTGACTAGAATTTAATTCTATAGAGCAGAGATCACAGGAACCTATCACGTGTCAGCACGTGACCCTTGGTCACGTGTGAGTACGTGATACCCCGTTGGGGAATTTCCTGGTATTTTATCAGGGAACAAATGCTCCCACAGCGTTGTTCTCACGTGTTTGCACGTGAGTGCAACGCTGTCACCATTATGACCGTTGGATCTGTCTAGGGAACAGGGGAGATGAACCGTTCCCCATCACATCCTATAAATGCAGGAGTCTCCTCAGAAGCGTCTCCACTTTTTTCATCTTCTTCCTTTCTTGTTTTTCCTTTGAGAATTTAATTCTCTTTCCCAGAGCTTAGTTCTCTGATTCAAAATTTTTTAGAGTTTAACTTTGTCAACAAAAGATTTCCTTTTTCAGGTAAGAATCTTGAACGGCCGAAGAACTTTTTGTAGAAATCTTCGTTGGATTTTAAGTCCATACCAAGGATTTTTCCCTTTAACAAGAACCCATCTTTCTAAGTTGAAATAATATCAAATCTTTAAATAATAAACCTCTTAGGGCTTCTCTGATCTTCAAGAATCGATGGTGATGCTTGTCTTCTTTCTGGAATTTAATTCCATTCCAAAGAGCTTTAGCTCCGAAAATGTTTTTCTGGGAATTTAATTCCCCTGTTCAAAAGGAATTTAATTCCTCTAAAGAACTTAGTTCTTTAAAAGAAGATTTCTTGGGTTTTTTTTCCTGAGTTGTTCTTTGCAAAAAAAAAAAGAATTTCAGTAAAGTTTTCTGGGAATTTAATTCCTCTGTTCTGCTTGATTTTCGCAAAGTCCAAGATAGGTTTCTCTTTGGGGGAATGTGTAGAGTCATTTGAAATCCACTGTTCATTTATTGAGAATCTTCCTTTTGTTCTTATAATGATTACTCTGCCTTATCATTAGTGAGCCGCCATCTTGCTTTTGTGGGGCCCTTGTGTTTTGTAACCAATGGTCTCATAAAATAAGTCTTTTGTCGCTTTCTTCCACTATCTTTATTAATATATTAATAAATACATATACACGCGTGGGCTTCACTAACAGTTTCCTCTCCTTTGTTTCAGGAGTAATGGCTTCTCTCCCATACTTTCCCTTTACTCGCTCGGAGGCGGCTTTTCCTCAATCACCGTCGGACGAAGAGGTGATGGCAATGATCAGGGCCCATGACCCGAATTGCACCAATCTACTCTTATGGGGGACTTGGTATGGTCACATTATCCGCGGTCGCCGCAGCTTTCTTTGCGAGGTACCGACAGAACCTACCTATCCATTTCTGACGATGGATCATCCACGGACCGCCTTTGCTGTGGAGATGCTGAATTGGACCCCTATAGGACGGCTTGAGCCATCAATAACTGGTATTCCGAACCATACTGTGCCGGCTATAGACATTTTAGGGCGCCGCATTTGCCAAGGTGAAGCCCAGCCATGAGGACAGATTTACAAGATAGGACTTACCCCTCGACATCCTATGGGCTACCTTCTCTGGGCCCGTTATATCCAGTCCACCCATCGTGCGTAACTGTAGAGGGTCGGACTCTATCAGGCGATATATGCGTCTCTTTTCCACTATCAGTCTCCCCATGTCTGATGGGTTAAGGCCTTCTTAAACCAACGGAATCTTCCCACCAACACCTTCTTTCTAGGGGACCGCGAAGTTTCAATTTCTCTGGAAGAATTTCGCGAAATCTCAGGGTTGCCGGTCAGGGGAAACTTTATGAAGAACTACTGCCTCCCGATGAGTATGTTTCGAAACTGAGCCTGCCATGCTTGACGGCTTGTCGACCGAGAATGCCGTCCGCCACAAGCGCTCAAGTTTGATCAAGACTATGAGCATTTTTGAGAAGTTATTCACAGAGTCAGAGGAGCAGGGCGTCACTTTCAAAAGCTTTATCACTTGCTTCGTTCGCGAAGACGTTCTATCAAAGACGGCTCTGAAGTTCGCAAACATCAACGACCCCTTTGGGTTTGGTTTAAATAAGCGGCCTGCTAAAGAAGAAAACTTGCCGCAGTTCTACATTCCCATCATGTCGGCCGTGTCTTTCGAGTCGATCGCAGCTCCTGGTATGGATGAGGAGACTTTCTTCGTGGGCTTCATCAGTGTTTGGCTCAGTTGTTTCACCATTCCCATGCACCGTCGCTTCATGAGAGCCTCAGTTATTTACCCCGCTCATCGCATTGCCGAGGGGACACGACTAGCTGTGGGTATTGCGGGGCTGGCGCATCTATATCATGGGCTAAGTGTTGTGGCTAATACCTCAACCCCAGGCATAGATGTGGTAAATTTCTCTCTTCATTACTTTACGTCCTGGATTGAGATGCATGTGCTGAGGGCATTTGCTGCGCACCAAAGACCCAACTTTTATGACGCTTACACTTTTCCGCGACTCATGCGGCTGGTGGACGCTTCTGCTCCTGACCCAACTCAGTCTGGGGCTATTCGCGTGCTGGTTAATCCCTATGCCAATACAGGCAGGATGGCATTCAATAATCGAGTCCTCTCTGCTCCCTCAGGACCGGTTCAACAGCTCTGCGACTCGTCGAAAGAGGGGGTACCTTCTCTGAAGCCCAGGGAGGCCATGCACCTATATTCGATCAGACCAGGTTATCTGGTATTTCCTCAGAACGGTGCGGCCCTTTTATGCGGTACAACCTACACCGCTTTGCTCGGCAACTCAGATATGACCAGGGCGTCCCCTTTGAGGCATTTATAGTGGAGCCTAGCCCGTCATCAGAAGTTGTTCGTGACGCCGCTCATCACTTCATGCGGCTGAACACTGGTTCCCGCTTCGTGATTCTTGAAGCTGATCATTTTCCTCGATGTGTGGGGTCTTTCACGGGCTGGTACCTCCACCGAGTCAGTCCAATTATTGCCAAGGAGTGGAGGGTGCTCCTCGGATACAGGGCTCCCACTCCGATCCAAGCCACGGGAGTTCCACCGCAACCGCGTGCAGCGGTTCGCCCTCCCTTGAGAGATATTAGCGTCGTGCTTATTCCGGAGGCGGCGGAAGTGGATTTAACTCCCACAGCTGGTATGCCATTGCGTACTAGAGCTCAATCAAGGGCCAATAGGGCGCCAGTAGCGGTGTTATCAACTGCGGCGTCAGCAATGGCCGTGTTGTCATCGGTAGCACCGCCGAGCGAGGACATTGAAGGCAAAGTGGGTCAACGCCGTACCAAAGCACCAAGGGGAAGGAAGCGATCGTCTTCGGCGGTTAGTTCTGGGCCTAAGAGGCGGAGGAAGGCAGTCACCAATCTGCTCGACTCTTTAGTGGAATCCGAGCCTATCCTCCAAGACGAACCACTAGCCATGCAGGAATCAGATGGTTGTCTACTATTCCTGGGTTCATCTGCCGAGGAAGCCACACAATTGGTCGAAGCTATCAGACGCTCACAAGACGAATCCGAGAATGTAAGGATCCCAAAGAGGCCTTATCCTGCCGTCATCTTTTACGAAGACCCTCCATCGATACGGCGGCTATTCATAGGCCCTTTGGAAGAATGGGACGAGAGGGCCCTTAAGCAGGCTATCTCAGCCGACGCCGAAGATACACTCTCATTGTGGACCGGTGGCCATGAGTCTACTCTCGAATCTCGGTGAGCATACCTCCTCAGGAAGGAGCGTCGGCTCGAAAAAGCCATACTAGAGGCTCCTTTGCGCATCAGTATGTTCATGTATCTCTTTGTAATATTTTGTATTTCTTATATACATATATATATCCTTATCCTCGTACAAACTTTGCAGGGACTTCGGCGATGGCGGAGGATCTGAGTACGAGTCACGCTTTGACTGTAGACTCCTCCAATATCCCTAATGAAACACTAATCAGTATGGAGGGGGTCGATGCAACCGTTGCTCCTGCGATAGAGCTTCCCTCTGTGATTCTCGCTCCCTTAGTGCTTGCTCCCTCGGAAGAGACATCTTCGTTGGCCGCCGATTCAAAGGATCTTTCTGGGGATGGCTCGGAGATTAGGGGACAGGTAGTCGAGGCTACCGTCCTTCCGTTGGAGCCTGCAGTGGCGGCCACTGCTCCTTGCTCAGAAATTGTTATATCGGCCTACGTCCCCGATGATGTGCCTGGGGGCACAGAGGAGGCCGCTAAAGCTGCTATCCCTCCAGCCCATAATGGGAGAAGTATCGAAGGTAGCCTTCTATATTTTATATTAATAATCTATCCATTATCTGAACCCTTCTGTCTTTTCAGAATTGCGCGGATTGGCGGCATCTATTGCTGATCTGTCTCCCAGGAAGTCATTTTAGCGCCTGTTGGAGATGGCCGCTCCGCAGGCGATATCTCCTCAACGCATCGTCCTCTCTTCTGGGCAAGGTTAGTGTCGTTTGCTCTCTCCTCACAGCATTATCTTTATTTCATATAATGACATTGATGTCTCCTACAGTTCTGGAAGCCGATGACGAGGTTGAGATTCTTGACGGGCCTGGGGAGCCTTCAGACCCTTCTTGCATGACCATGGGTAAGTAAAGTCTCAATGTTGTTCCATCTGCTCTTTGCTTACAAGTCTCGCTGACTGTTTATAAATCTTAACAGCTTTGCCAGTTCTTACCACGCTGGAATCTCGCATCGTCATGCCACCCGGCCCCTATGCTCTACGTGCCTCGGAACGGATGGCAAAGTTAAGCCTCCACTCCCTGTCAGCCCTAATTGAAGACCTTCGTGCTGGCAGTCTGATCATGGCCGAAGCGTTTGCCGCTGAAGCCAACGGCTCTCTTCCCTTTCTTGCCACCTACCATAGTGAAACACTGGTGCAAGTCTGGGTTGAGTTTTGTCGGCAGGTGGAGGCTTGCTTGCATATTCTTGAATGTACACGCCTTCCTTTGATGGTTGTGGCCGCGAAGGCGGGCTTACTGGGGCTGATTGAGCGGTGCGCTGCGAACATGATATCATGCGAGAAGAGGCTCAGCTGCAAGTTTTCGGAGAGGGAGCTGGCTTCCAAAGCGCTGAGGGAGCTTCAAGCCAATTTTACGGCCAAGACCACTAGGGCATATGAACTTTGGCGGGTGCTTCAAGAGGCTATCAAGGAGGTGGTAGCCATTGATAAGGCCGCCGTTTTTACTCGTGAAATGGTCAAAACCCATAAGGTTACTGAAAAAGAGCTTGAAGGCCGGCTTGCCTCATACCACGCCCAACAGGCTCAAGCGAGGCCCGTCTTTTGATGATAATAAATCATGAAGCCGGGGCCCAGCGGAAAAGGGGTGAACTGGCAAATCTACTGAATCGTCCGACGGCTTGATGAATTGTATATATATATATATATTTTTTTATTCTTCTTTTGTACATACTCCTGAATGAGAGTATATTTTCTTTTATTCTTTCATAAATTGTACTTTGTATTCATTTTGATTCATGAATAAAAGACATATTTTGCTTCATGATGGTGTGTCCCTTTTAGTAAATGCATTTTGTGGATAATCTATTTTGATTTCTCTGTAGGATAACGATGGCTTAGGATTCAGGGTTAAGATCTGCCTCCTAAGACTTTCCAACTTTATGAGCCATGAGGGTCTCATAAAGAATTTTCTCCCTACAGGCCGAGAGGATCCCGTAGGTGTAATTTCTCCTTAAGAATCGTGAGAATTCCTAAGTGCGTTTTCTTCTGAGAGTCGTAAGGATCTCCCAAAAGAGTTTTCTCCCTTACGAGTCGAGAGGACCCGTAAGTGATGGACGAGGTTGACCTTATCCGCATTTCACGGGGTCAGGGGTTGCTCTGGCCATTTCCCACGGGGTCAAGATTGACTTTAGCCGTGTTCTATAGGACCAAGATTTGCTCTGGATGATTCTCACGGGGTCAGGATTGACATAACCGTGTTCCGCAAGGACCAGGATCCGCTCTGGACGTTTCCCACGGGGTCAAGATTGACATAGGCCGTGTTCCATGTAACTAGGATTTTTCTCTGGATGCTTCCCACGGGGTTTGATAGACATAGCCGTGTTCTGCGAGGACCAGGCTCCACTCTGGATGCTTCCCACGAGGTCAGGATTGACATAGCTGTGTTCTGCGAGGACCAGGATCCGGTCTGGACGTTTCCCACAGGATCAGGATTGACATAGGCCGTGTTCCACGTAATCAGGAATTTGCTCTGGATGCTTCCCACGGGGTCTGATTGACATAGCCGTGTTCTGCGAGGACCAGGCTCCGCTCTGGACGTTTCTCGTAGGGTCAGGATTGACATAGGCCGCGTTCCACATAACCAGGATTTTGCTCTGGATGCTTCCCACGGGGTCTGATTGACATAGCCGTGTTCTGCGAGGACTAGGCTCAGCTGTGGACGTTTCCCACGGGGTCAGGATTGGCATAGGCCGTGTTCCATGTAACCAGGAATTTGCTCTGGATGCTTCCCACGGGGTCTGATTGACATAACCGTGTTCTGCGAGGACCAGACTCCGCTCTGGACGTTTCCCACGGGGTCAGGATTGACATAGGCCGTGTTCCACGAAACCAGGATTTTTCTCTGGATGCTTCCCACGGGGTCTGATTGACATAACTGTGTTCTGCGAGGATCAAGCTCCACTCTGGACGTTTCCCACGGGGTCAGGATTGACATAGGCCGCGTTCCATGTAACCAGGAATTTGCTCTGGATGCTTCCCACGGGGTCTGATTGATATAGCCGTGTTCTGTGAGGACCAGGCTCTGCTCTGAACGTTTCCCACGGGGTCAGGATTGACATAGCCCGTGTTCCATGTGACCAGGAATTTGCTCTGGATGCTTCCCACGGGGTCTGATTGACATAGCCGTGTTCTGTAAGGACCAGGCTCCGCTCTGGACGTTTCCCACGTGGTCAGGATTGACATAGGCCGTGTTCCACGAAACCAGGATTTTGCTCTGGATGCTTCCCACGGGGTCTGATTGACATAGCCGTGTTCTGCGAGGACCAGGATCCACTCTGGACGTTTCCCACAGGGTCAGGATTGACATAGGCCGTGTTCCACGAAACCAGGATTTTGCTCTGGATGCTTCCTACGGGGCCAGGATTGACATAGGCCGTATTCTGCGAGGACCAAGCTCCACTCTGGACGTTTCTCACGGGGTCAGGATTGATATAGGCCGTGTTCCACGAAACCAGGATTTGCTCTGGATGCTTCCTACGGGGTCAGGATTGACATAGCCGTGTTCTGCGAGGACCAGGCTCCGCTCTGGACGTTTCCCACGGGGTCAGGATTGACATAGGCCGTGTTCCACGAAACCAGGAAGGGTTGACTTTATCCGCATTTCACGGAGTCGGGTTTGACTCTCGGTCATCTGTGCACCGCCGAGTCATGGAACTGGAAATTGCCGCGGTTCCGCTTTGCTTGATGTTGCGTCTGTTGTAATGAGACGAATGTTGAGATGATCTCCAGGCTGTCTGTGAACAGTCGAGACTTGGCTCTCTTTCGGATGGAGCCTGGGGAGGGAAGGTGCGATTCCCTCTTTGTTTGCGCCCCAGGATTGTATACAGGGATTGATGTGATATCTCCTGTAGGGCAAAAAGTTTCATTTTATATATATTTTTCTTTCCGCGATGGTCTATCATTTCAGCTTTTTATATAGCAAAAGTCGCGATTGCCCAATCATTTCGGCTATTTGTTTTACTTTTACTCGCTGCTTTTTATTGCGAGTTGCCTAATCATTTCGGCTATTTTTGTATGCATACCTTTTTACTTGCTGATTTTGTCGCAAGTTGCCCCATCATTTCTGCTATTTTGTATGCATTTGTGGTTCGATGGCTTTTCGCTGCGAATTTTGGGATTTGACACCGATTTCGACATCAGCATCGCTACAACTGGGATATTGCCAGGAGCGAATCATCATCTGCCTTCGTCGATGTCGAACAAAGGTGGCTTAGTAGACAGGGTTAGGATCCTGTCGACTAAGGCTTTTGTCTTCATGAGCCGTAAGGGTCTCATAAAGGTATTTCTCCCTATGAGTCGTGAGGATCTCGTAGGTGCATTTTCTCCTTAAGAATCGTGAGGATTCCTAAGCGTATGGTCTCTAATAAGTCGTAAGGATCTTACAAGAGTGCTTTCTCCTTATAAGTCGAGAGGACTTACAAGGGCTGTTCACTGTGTAAACATATCCCTAGTCCCGGATAGGACTTTGTTAGGGAAATGTTTATTCGCACCCGCGGATTGTATATAAAGGTAAGTGTTGAACCGCTTGTAGGGTAAAATCAGGGTGTATGGCTGCTTAAGAACAGATTCAGATCCTTGTAGCTTAAGACTTTTGAATCTTATGAGCCGTGAGGGTCTCAAAAGGGAAATTCTCCTTAGAGTCATGAGGATCTCGTAAGTGTGTTTTCTCCCTAGGAATCGTGGGGATCTCTAAATGTGTTGCTCCCTTGTGAGTCGTAAGAATCTCACGCAGGTGGTTTCTCCTCACAAGATCGAGAGGACCTTGCAATTGTCTTTTAACAAGGTTGCGCCCTTTCGGGTTTTCACAAAACTCGCCGGCAGTCCTGCTGTTTTTACTCACGGAGCCCTTTCGGGTTTTCATCCGTGCCCATTTTGCTTATGGACATACCATTTTTATTATTATTATTATTATTATTTTTGTGTCAGCCTTGGGATGCTGCAGTCCACAGTAGTTTATCGACGTCTCGATCAACAGCCAGTTTTAGGACATAGTGGTCCATTGTTAGTTTAAGGACGTTTCGGTCTGTAAACCGGCTACTACTTATAGAGTTTAGGCTCAGGAAGATAGCGAGCAGACATAGGCGTCGTCATCTATCATTGACCTAGGCCATGACTCGTCAGGCGTAGTATTTTTTTAGGAAGCGACCGTTTATTGGCCTAAAAGGTCTTTCACCATGCATGTCCATGAGTAGGTAGGCTCCACCTTGGTAAACTTTGTCTTTGATATACGGGCCTTCATAGTTCGGCTCGAATTTCCCCCGTTTGGCACGATTAGGGATCATAGGTCTTTTGACCACTAGCACGAGTTCGCCTTGGCGGAATGTTCTCGGCCTAGTCAATCTCTCATATGAGCGTGTCATCTTTGCTTTATAAGCCTCCAGATTTTGTTGCGCTATGAGCCGGGTTTCATCAAGGGCATCGAGCTCCTCAAGCCGAAGGTGAGCATTTTCTTCGTCTGTTAGCTCGTAGTGAACTACCACTCGTAGAGAAGGTAGCTTTATCTCGAGGGGGAGTACCGCTTCCGTACCGAATACCAACGCGTACGGCGTTGTATTCGTGGCCGTTTTGAACGTAGTTCGATATGCCCAGAGAGCTTCATGCAGTCTCTCGTGCCAGTCTTTCTTATTTTGAGACACCGTCTTTTTCATGATCTTCGTCAAGGTCTTGTTGAAAGCCTCAGCTAGACTATTAGCTCGAGGATTATAGACTGAAGAGTATCTCCAGTCTATGTTATACTGTTGTGCGAAGCGGCTGATCTTGTAGCTTCTGTAGGCCTGCCCGTTATCGGAGATGATCCATCGCGGAGTTCCAAACCGATAAATGACGTGCGTCTTGAAGAAATGGAGGATATTCTCTGTCTTCACTTCCCTTAGCGGTACTGCTTCTGCCCACTTGGAGAAGTAATCAGTTGTCGCCAAAATGAATCGATGTCCTCTGGACGATGCTGGTTCGATGGGACCGATTATGTCAGTTCCCCACATTTCAAACGGCCAGCTAACCACCGTTGGATGCAGTGGATTTGGATGCTGATGGATAAAGTCCCCGTGAATCTGGCATGAGTGGCATTGCTTCGCGTATTAGAGGCAGTCCTGGATCATCGTGGGCCAATAGTAGCTCATCCTTTTGATCTTCAGCTTCATCTTCGAGCCGGCTTGGTGAGAACCGCAGAGTCCATCGTGAGTTTCTTGGATGACTCTCTTTGCCTCTTCAGGTCCCAGGCATCTTAACCACAGAGAATCAAATGCCCTCTTGTACAAAGTATCATTGACGAAGGCAAAAGAAAGAGCTCGTTTCGTGAGCTGATGTCTCGAGGATGCATCTTCAGGTGTTCAACGGGATTTGAAGTAGTCTATAAAGACTTCTCTCCAATCCATATCCTTTTCCTAGTCTTTTGTTTGTAGAGCCATTTGCTCGGTCGCTCCCTTTTATTTGGACGACTCCGGAGATATTTCTGCCGGTGCAAGAACCCGACGGCTCTGCACAATGATCCTCACGTCATCGAGGTTTTCGTCAGCCAGTTCCTATCGAGGTTTTCGTCAGCCAGTTCTTTAGAGAGTTTGGCTAACGCATCCGCTTTTCTATTTTTCACACGCGGTATGCTTTCCAGAATGTAGGAGGGAACTTGAGTCAGCAACTATTGCACTCTCTCGCCTTATTTCACCAACTCTGGCTTGCACGTTTGATAGTCGCCGTTTACTTGACTAACGACCAGTTGGGAATCTCCATATATGAGGAGGTTTTCAATTCCCATGTCGATAGCGATCTCGAGACCTGCTATCAAAGCTTCATATTCGGATTCATTGTTTGTCCTCGGCTCTGTTAAGGAGAAGGCAAAGCGCATTATCCCTCCTTATGGAGTCACGAAGATGAGGCCTACCCCGGATTTGATTATAGGGGTGCTTTGTTTGCGCTTCTTCATAGAAGATGCCCCATCAAAATAGAGTTCCCACTGGGTATCATCCTTTCTTCTCTCCTCGTCGATCGTGTCAAACGTGTGCTCGTCTGGCAATTCGCAGTTCAAGGGAGATTCGGCAGGTATCGGATGCTCAGCGAGGAAGTCGGCAATGGCCTGGCCTTTCACTGCCTTGAAGGGTCGATATGTTATCGAGAACTACATCAAGAGTAGGGCCCATTTAGTGAGCCGTCCCGTTAATATAGCCTTTGACATTAAATATTTGAGAGGATCCACCTTCGATATGAGATGGACCTCATGTGACAACACATAGTGTCTGAGCTTCGTTATCGCGAAGATCAATGCCAGGCAGTGTTTTTCAATGGGAGAGTAATTGCTTTCTGCCCCCATGAGAACTCGACTCAGATAATAAAGGGCTCTCTTTTTCCCTTGGTCGTTTTCTTGTGCCCACAGCGCGCCTAAAGAACCTTCGAGGGCTGTTGTGTACAGGACGAGAGGTTTTCCTTTAATGGGAGCGGCTAGTACTGGCGGATTCTGCAGGTATTGCTTGATTTCATCCAGTGCGCTTTGGCATTTGTGATCCCAGATCAACGAAGTTCCCTTCTTCATTAAGTGACTGTAGGGGCGGCACTTGCCGGAGAGATTGGTTATAAATCACCGGATATACGCGAGCTTCCCTTGAAGAGACTGCAGTTGCTTGAGAGTCCTTGGCGGAGGTATTTCCATAATCGCCTTGATCTTTGACGGATCTATCTCGATGCCTCGGTGTCGGACGATGAATCCTAGGAATTTTCCCGAGGAAACTCCGAACGTGCATTTGAGAGGGTTCATCTTCAAGTTGTATTGCTGAAGGCGTTGAAATACGATCTTCAGATGCTCTAGATGTTCCTCATATGATTTGCTTTTAACTATGAGGTCGTCGATATAACATTCGACGATTTCATGTATGAGGTCATCGAAAATCTTCGTCATGGCCCTATGATAGGTGGCACCGGTGTTCTCCAGACCGAAAGGCATCATCTTGTAGCAGAATATGCCCAAAGGGGTCCGGAAAGCGGTATGCTTCTGGTCTTCGGGATGCATCTTTATCTGATTGTATCCTGATGAGCCGTCCATGAAGGAGAAGACTTCGTGAGTGGATTTGTTATCTATCATCAACTCAGTGACTGGTACTGGAAAGTCGTCCTTTGGGCAAGCTTTGTTGAGATCCCGAAAGTCCACACATATGCGCACCGTCCTATTTTTCTTCATTACTGGGACGATATTGGCAATCCAGTCAGGATACTGAACCTCTTGGATGAAGCCAGAGTCGATTAGCTTCTTGACCTCGGCGTTGATGCTCATCTCAAGCTCGAGCCGCATTCTTCTCGGTGCTTAATTGATCGGCTTGACGTCCGGAGATATTGCCAATTTGTGTACAGCAATCTCTGGATCTAGTTCTGGCATCTCGGAATAGTTCCATACGAAGCAATCTCTATGCTGCATAAGCACGTCCTTTAGCGTAGCCACCCTTTCTTCAGACAACAGCTCACTGACGAATGTCGGTCGCGGGTCACTTGCCGTCCCCAAATCAATTTTCTTAAGGTTATCTGCAGTAGTATGTATCCCATCTTCCAGCTCTTTCGGCGCCGGTGGAAACTCTGAGATCACCTCGCCATCATCGTTTTCGAAGCACCAGGGGAGGTCATCCATATTCTCGGACTCTTCTTTTGACAGCGTTATCGCGTGACAGGTACGAGATCGTTTCCAAGATCGATGTTGATCTAGTTCTACTCTCGCTATACGCGTCACTTTCGATTCATGCTTCTGTGGCGGGCTTACCCTCCAGCTGCTGGATAGAGCGAACATGCCTTGTTGATATTGGTCTTCGACCCAGTTCTTGAAGGTGAAGCGGTCTTCGAGAGGATGTCCTATTGCTCGGTAATAGGAGCAATAGTCTGGGTAGGAGATCTCGTTCGCTTGCTCGGGGTGTTTGGACTCCGGGAGTGTCATCATCTGATGCTTTACGATGAGATCGAATATATTCCTTGTCTTGTCTTGGGGAAAAGAATATTCCCGACCCATCTTCTTTATATGGGACAGATCCCGGCTGCTCGACTCTTACTCGCGTGGCTTCTTAGACCCGCTTGGCTGCTGTTGAACGCCTTTCCCGCTCTTTGATTTATTTTTGCCTCTGCGTCGTGCCTTTTGTATGACGGGTTGATAAGGAAGAGCATTGTCATTCTCCGCGGCCTGCTGAAGGAGGCACTGTGTCCTGGCTTTCTTGTAAATGGCCATTTCACGGTTATGGTCATCCCGGACCTTTTGACCCGCTTCCCTTATTAGCTTGTCCATCCGTTCAAACGACGGACTCGGCATTTTGATGGCAGGATCTCATTTTGGTTCAGGGTCAGCGTCTTTTAACAGGGCGTCTCCTTCTTCATCGAAGTCATGTATGACGTAGCTACCATGGACTCATTCCCGTTTCTTGGATTGGACATATCCAAGCCCGTCCGTTTTCATTTTCGCGTTGGGCAACTTTCGCTGAGTTCCGGGGACGTCTTAAATCCTGTTGTAGAACCGAGCTTGTCGAGCGGTCTGTTTGAAGGGTACACCTTGGCGCCTCAACAGCCTTCTCAAGCCTTCTATGTAATATCTAGGCAGACGGATGGGCTGGAGCCTGTCAAGTGTAGAATCCGCACTATGCCAAATTTCTTTCTCCACTTTGGTTTCCGTGGATTGATAAAAGAGAATCGCCTTTTCATCTCTTCGCCTGGGAGGGACGTAGAATGTTTGCAGTTCCTGCACACTATATGTACCAAGCACGTCGAGCTCTTTGTAATGCTCCCGCGAAACCATGGCAACTTGCAAATTTTGATCTTCATCAGCGAAGGCTTGTATCGATGGCCGGGCAGAAAATACGGCATTGACTTCATCTTCGGAGTCGCTGCCGAAGATCAACATAGGGGTGAAACATCTTGGCTTGTTGCATTGGGGCGGCCCTGAATAAACGATCTTTTCTTCCTCCTCAGTATCACTCCCGAAGACCAGAATAATAGTGATGGCTTTGTTCTTCAGTTTGTGACATCTTTCCGTGTCCTCAAAATCTGGTAAGAAGTATTTTTCATCCTCATATTTGCGAACTTCGTTTACGGAGTATGGGTTTAGCTCCCCTGTTACAGTATACTCGAGACCATCCTTGAAATATTTCATACACTGATATTGTGTAGAGGGGATGATGTTGTACTCGTGTAACCAAGGCCGGCGGAGCAAAGCTTTATAGCAGGTCTTAGCGTCAATGACGTGAAACTTGATGTCCGTGACAAGCAGCCCAAAGCGTAGTGTCAATATTATAGACCCAAGTGTCCGTGATGACTGGGAGTCAAACCTGGAGATGGTGATCTTATCACGAGCGAGGTGCTGAACGCTCATGCAGATTTCCTTCAACACTCTCATATTGAGGAGATTGATAGAGGACCCATTGTCAACCAGGATTTTGCCTATCTTGATATCAGGACAGTATCCGGAGACGTAAAGGGGATGGTTGTGCTTGCACATCCCGAGGAGGAGGTCTTCATCGCCGAAGGTGATATCGGCCGTGTGTATTTCTTCCAGATCTGTTGGAGATAGCGCCCTCAAAGTCAATTATTGGATCGCAGGTATGTGATTGCAATGATTGAGACAGGACCTATACCGATATGACAGTCTTGCTCGAGATGATAGTATACTATCTGGTTTGTCTTTATCATCGTATACATGCTTTAGTTTACTATTGCATGATGATAGAGCCCATAGGATTCTTGCTTGACTACCAGCTGTATGATGGAGATCATATACGTGGGAGCTGGGGTCTGTAAGCACATCCTTAAAGTGTCCCTAGTCGTGGGAGTTTCGAGACAGGGCATCGATACTCCAGAGTAGACTAGTGTATACAGTCGAGACCCCGACGAGAGGCGGTGGCCGGTCTCACAAGCCGCTGGTGTCAGTTGGTTCACCTAAGATGTATACAGGTGCTCATTGGGTTATGAGTACACCGGACAGGACTCGCCGGGAACATGCTAGTTGGTATTATACATATCGTCAGATAGCAGTTCCCCGGTGACATGTGTACAGGTTAGTTTGTCGACCTGAGATCGTCATTTGTCTCGTGTGAGTTCTTACTGTGCTTAGATTATTACCCTACCACGCTCAAAGGAGTTATGCAAACAGGTTTTAGTTGGGTACAGTACCGAGCCACATGGAGGCAGTGAGCGGATCGTCGGGGATTCGTCTCTCCCGGTATTGGGGGTGAGATCGCGCTGTGTCTAGGAGAGCCATTACACAAAGCTCTCGGCCGAGGCAGGTGATTTACTGGTAGGTACTCCAGTAGTATCTCAGAGTGTTCTGGGCCACTCTCTGACACGACTTATACCGCTAATGGGGGTCTGACGTTACCAGCCCCCTAGGCAGATATGCGATACTCATAGACGAACGGACCGGACTGTATGTATATTGTCACTGTTAGGCTCAGTAGGGTTTATGGATGAGTTCGCTCGTCAGCTTCCCTTCCAATCAATACATAGGCAAACCATTATGTACAGCTTGTACCTCTGACGTGCTAATGGTTATACCCAGTGCCAGTGTGTTGATGAGTCATTAGAGTCCTCCACAGACACTTTCCCAAGTTCGGGCGAAACGTTGTAGAGGCCGTATGATTTTATGGCAAGGTTCGGAAAATGCACGTGCGTTTTCGCACGTGTCGTTTTTCGGGCAGATAATACTGGTCGGCTTTGGTTTAGGCCGGATCCGAGTATTATGCTGTGTAGATATAATATCTTTGTCTCAGTTGCATTTGTATTCGGTCGTAATACAAATACGGGTATGTTTATTCTGATACGGGGTTATCCTGAAATTCGTTTCAGGATCGCTTTTGGAAGTTGCCAGTTTCCAGTTTTCTATCAGCCGTATTTAACAGTCGGTTAAATGCGCATTTATCTTTTCTTGATGAGGTGAGTCAGTGTTCTAGATGGTTCTAGAGAGGGTGACAAGGCTTGTGAGTCATTAGGTCATTAATGGTGCATTTAATGACAAGGTGACTAGGTTAATTGTGATTGGTTTGCATTGATTGTGTTCATATTAGGTGTTGTATGACTCATTCTTTGTATTGATGTTATGATAAGCTTCATATCCTTGTGGTCACCCCCTCCTCTCTCCTACCCTCACCTCCCTCTTGCTATAAAGTGGCCGGCCCCTCTTATGGGTGATCAGGGATTGATTTTGGCAAAAAGATTATGACAGTTTAGTTCATGGAAATTTCATATAGTTCAATTTCCATTTACCCGATTCCAATTGGCAACTTTATTAACCGTTCGTCCATAGCCTTGGACGTGATGAGACAAAGTGTTCTACTCATTCTCTACATCATCTTGGTCGTCTCTTTTAGCAAACTTGACGATCGAGTTGCCGCGGTTCAGAGGCGGGAGCCCGTTTAAAGATCTGTCGACGTGGTGCCACCTGGACGAGAAGACTGGAGATCGAGGAGATCGGAGCAGCCGCAACAAAGCGTGGGATGATGGTTGAAGACCGAAAGTCCCAAGATCATTCGGTATAACGTTTCTACCCACTTTGTAGTTTGTTAGTTTAGCTTTAATAGCAGATCCGGGTTATAGTACGCGATAGCGCTAGTTGTAAAAAGTTTTTGTTCCGTATTTGGCGTCTGTTAGACGGCCGGGGCGCTACCGTGGACTTACAGTGGTATCAGAGCCTCACCATTAAGTTATACTAACTTGTGCTAACACGTTTAAAAGATCGATCGAACGGAATTTCCAAAATCACAATTTTCATGCACACTGAGTTTCTGTCGATTTTTAAAAGGGTCCAAAAATTATTTTGCATATCACAGAAAAGCGTGCAGGGTTTTTTAAGAATTATGGGAAAATTTGGGCACGTGATCCCACTTTACCACCGTGGATCCACGGTCAAACCTAGGGTTTGACCGCGGAACCGCGACTACTCTGTGGGAACAGTGCTCCAATTTTTCCAGAGAGCTTCTAATAGGAAATTGTGGTTTTTTGGTAATATTCTTTTGGGCCCAGATTTTATTACTGTACACCAGATGTATGTGGGGCCCACTTCGGGAAGTTTTGTCGATCGAAATTTTAAATTTGTTAGTATGCAGTATTTACATTATATCTCCGACCGAGAATGTTATTTGATCGGTAAACCGCGTCTAATTGTTATAGTTCTTTTAGACGGGTTTGCGAACGTGACATTCGCGTTGATGTTCTGTGTTGTGCTGTGATGTTGCGGATATGTCGTGGTGGATAGCAGAGTGCAATGGTAGTGCAGTTTGGATTTATTTGAATATTTGATATTGCGGGGCGAGCGTCCAACATGTGGACTGCCGTCACTGCCTGTTTGTATAATATTCTTTTGGGGCACGACCGGGCAAAGGTCGATGTACCCGTTGTACATATTTTTATTTATGTACTAGGTTTATCCCGCGAAGGAGTGCACGGATAGCCGGGTTCTGGAGGGCAACGGGTCCGTATCTCATGGATTTGAGAAGCAAAGGGACCTCACTCTAGAATTGGCAGACTATTCGCCGCACTCGTAGGGGGTACAGTTTGACCCAAAGAGGGGTGCTCAATTTACCGGATTCCGTGAAGTGCCGGGTGTTTCATTCACTATGCCGTGGGGGACTACCTCGCTTCAGGTTTTGGCGGGTAACTTGCCGCACCCGTGGGGGTCTAAGTTTCATTGCACAGGTTATCCACACGACCAGGGGAACGTCGGGTTTCAGCAGCGGCTCTGTGAAACCCGGGGATCCCAGATTATCTGTATTGTTTTGTGATGCTTATTACTTTTCTGTAATGTTGCATATTATCACGTCTGGAGAGATTATTGTATATTGGTATATATACTATTAGATATTGTATATGTTTTACCCCCGCGCTAGTCCAGCCCCTGCTCTGTCGTTAGTTAAGTAACCTAACGGGTGATGATGGGACCCAGTGGCGAATGCGGATGGCATATACGTACATTTTATTTTCGTTCTTTTCTGGTGTGATTGAATGATGGGACTGCATTGATTCTTATCAATGCAAGGATAGAACAAACCTATATTTGATGTTGTTGGAACAAATTTTAAAAAGTGTTATTACAAAGATATTTACTTTTGTTTTGTATAGTGATATTTAGTTAGAATATCCCGCACCGGGAATGACCCCTTGGGCATAAATTTACGTCAGGATAATAACTTCAATATAGTCTATTACAAGTTGCTTTGCATCGCGGTATTCAGTTGGAATATCCTGCACCTCATTCCACGAGGAAAGAGCCGAGATCCCTTCACCGGGAGTGACCTCTTTAGCAAAAGGTTTTCGCCACTATATTTTATAAAAAGCTATCAGGTTCCTTCAGCGAGATCAAGTTTATTACATTAAAGGTTTTTCACCAAAAACCAGTCGTAGCCCTCCGTCATTTTTTATGGGTGGTCAGTAGTATTCAAGCTATGTTTGTTGACTAAAGTTAAGGCACAGTGTTTGGTAGTTGCTGGGCATTCATATGTTGCATAGATAGATGTGTTGGTTTGGGACAGTCGTATTACCTTGTTGACTAAAGTCAAGGGTATGTACGGGTGGGTTCAAATCAACCTGGGCAATGACGGGTAGACCTTGACATGTGACTTATAATTTGTTGACTAAAGTCAAGGTCATAAGAGCATGAGGCAAAAATCATATCGGGAGTTTCAAATATAAACTGAAACTTGCCAAGCATGCGCATACCTTCTGGAGTGTGATAACTTGAGTGGCTTCCATCAAGTTATCATACGATGATAGTTGGATCCCGATTCTCACTGATGAGTTGGTTTACTCTTCGGGTGATCCCGACTAATTCTTCTTTCAGGTTTGGAGGAGAATTTGAGATTACAGTGGGAGGTTTCCTGATTAGGTAAATTGATAACCATTCTGATCTAGGTTAGAGTGCACGCAGAGTGTTTCTTTTCTCTCTCTCTCTTTGGCAGCGACCTTTGACCGACCCTAGACTATGACTCAGTGACCAAGTTGACCGAACCTTCTTAAAAGACTGACTTTTGGATTGTCCGAGTTGCATAAGTGTTTGCCGCCCCTTCTTTTACCCTTTGTATTTCTCAGAACACCCCGTATTACTACGGACATCCGCTTCCATTGGATAGATCCATCGTATGGTTATATACGAACTCGAAGGTACTACTTCGAGGATGGATCCAGGTTCAGGAGAAATAGAATTGGATTATTCAGTTGTCTTTTATTATCACCTTCTCTTAGGTTGCGAGAGCTTCTTAGTTTAGGAAAGTACACCTATTACGCTTATTGGATAGTCTTATTCCAAAACATAGGCAGGTACCGAAAGGTAGGGAATGAAGAAAACCAATTAGCCTAAGTAGGGTGTACAGAAGGTAATAACTAAAGACAAAATAAAGGGATTATAAAGAGGGCAAAGTAAATTGCGACTGTTAGCATTCATGACCAAACCGCGTACTTCATCGCCACTCCTATTTCACCTTTGTTTTTCCCCCAGTTCGGGAGAAATAGAATAAGGTATTATTCAATTGTCTTTTATCATCACCTTCTCTCAAGTTACGAGTACTCCTAGGATTAGGAGGGTACACCTATTATGCTTACTGGATAGTCTTCTTCCAAAGCATAGGCTGGTGCCGAACGGTAGGGAAGGAAGAAAACCATTTAGCCTAACGAAGGTATACAGAAGGTAACGACTAAAGACAAATAAAGGAATTTGGAGAGATGGCAAAGATATATACGGTTAAAGTCATGAATTAGAAGAGGCATTACTAGGAATACCAGAATACCCCTACGAAACATTTTCATGTTTCAGTGCATTGTTAAAGGAAAACTGATTTTCCGATTAGATACTTACTCCAGGGTATGTATTTACCAGGTTTCATATCTATATAGTTTTACAGATGATGAGTGGAAGTAAGTTAGTATGAATAAGGTGATCATCCTCATTATATCGGAATTCGTTGTAATTGGTGATATTTGAGGAAATCACCTGGGTACAGTTTTCAACCTACGACACACAGGTTATGAGTTATTCAACTCAGCGGACTTATACAGAGTATTGTATGTTGTCCAGTGTCCGTAAGGACAAAGGGGTAGGTCCTCGTACTATGTTCTGTTTACTTGTGACTTCTCTAGTTTTTAGACAAGTGTTTCGTAGAAATACAATGTCTAAGTTTTGAGAAGTTATGGGTATAAGAATAAAGTAGAGAACCAGATGTCGCAAGTATTAGGATTCTTCAAAGAGATCGAAAATGTAGATTCTTGTGATTAGTATTCAGATGATAGTAATAATTTTGAGAAACTTTTTTCTCTTTCAGATTACTCATAATTGGATGGATTCCTAAGTTGAGTAAATGCTGATTAGCTTCTCTCCATTAAGTTGTTATGCACTGGAGACAGCTGCATGATTTGAATCTGGTTCCAATTAAATTAGTGCCTCTGTTTCTATATTGGATATAGAATGGTTCATATCTTAACGATGTTAAGGTAAGGGGAGTTGTCCAGCTTATGCTTAAAACCAGACACTGGATAACTTAAGGCACGTTTCTGTAATGGCAGTTTGTGGGTTGACCCTGGCTTTGACGAAGGTTGACATTTCTACCATTTTGAAGATCAATAGTGATATTATTCTTGACTCGCCACAGTTTTATTAAAATGGATTTTTTCAGAAAACAGTAGTGGGAGTATGGTAGAACTGGAAGTGATTCCAGAACCGCAAACGATTACGGAAAATTTAATAGGACCTATATATTCAATCAGGTTTGACATTCCATTAGCCACTCCACAGATATGGTGGGTAACCTCAGACACCCGAGAGGTACTCAGGTAACCTCAAGGACGGTGACAGGGAGATTCTTGTTTATCCAGACTTGACACTACTGTTTTTCCAGACTATGAGACCCGGCAAGAGGATAAGTATAGCGTCATTCTAAACTAGCTTTAGAAGTGCACGTATATATTATTCTGCTAGAGAGTTGTTGTGGTCAGTGGGAGCAGCGGAAGCATAGTGGACAAGTAGCTTATGTCTATAGGCATGAGCAGATATAGCGGAGATAAGATCATCTAATTTCGATGTGACAGTCATGGGTTTGACTTCATCAGAATAAGGGATGGATCTGTTAAGAAGGTAGTAGGGTGTGATGTCCTGGTATTTGGATGACATACACAAAGTAGGAAGTAAAAATCATGTACTACAATCGGTTGTACTTTGGTCGTCACACAGTTGTTTCTCCACAAAGGATATGGATATAATATCAGACATTCTGGTTTCTAGATCTATGGTTTTGGATCAAGATTTGGATAGTTTCCCAATGTGGGTACTTTGACAGTATTCTAATAGTATTTTAGAATAGATGACTCTTGGCATGGTGGTGTACCTGCAGGTGATGGAGTCACCCTCTCTAAAGGTGTCTTAGAGACTAAAGGAGAGAGGGATGTGCATGATTGGCAGATCACTTGTTTAGGCAATTGAGTCAATCATGAGATGTCAAGTACCACACCAAATGTTGTTTTTGCAGTAGCTGCGATAAGTTTATATTAATCCAATCCTGAAGAAACATAAGGAAGCAGTTTTAGAACATAAGTGCATGTTCTACGGATTTGATGACGGCAGCCTCCTTCGGGAGACGGTTATCATTCCAGGCTTCAGAGGTGACATGGATGACAGAGTGATTGTCAGAGTTATAGTTTTCCCTATGATGAAGGACAGTATTATGGACAGGTGGTCCAAGAGGATACTGTGGGAGGCATGGTGCTGGATACTGATTAGGTTCAGTGATCGATACAGTCTAAGAAGTTTGGATTTGGAGTTCATTTATGAATTAGGTCCCATCAGATATCCAAACATATTCTAAGACAAGTATTACTCGATTCGAGAGATCGCTTTCTCCGCGAACTTGAGATTTAGAGAGATATAGAAAGAAACATTAGGGCGGATCCACTCACTGAGGCTATTTCTCGAACACAAGAGTTTTACAAACTAGCTTTGTGAAACTGATTAGTAGAGAAGTTGGGTGTTCGGTATCACACGGGCTGTGAGTATGCGACATCGCAATAATTAGCATTAAGTGCAAGTGGGAGATTGTTGGAGATAGTGCCCTCAAAGTCAATTATTGGATCGCGGGTACTTGAATGCAATGATTGAGACAGGACCTATACCGATATGACAGTCTTGCTCGAGATGATAGTATGCTATCTGGTTTGTCTTTATCATCGTATACATGCTTTAGTTCACTATTGCATGATGATAGAGCCCATAGGATTCTTGCTTGACTACCAGCGGTATGATGGCGATCATATACGTGGGAGCTGGGGTCTGTAAGCACATCCTTAAAGTGTCCCTAGTCGTGGGAGTTTCGAGACAGGGCATCGATACTCCAGAGTAGACTAGTGTATACAGTCGAGACCCCGACGAGGGGCGGTGGCCGGTCTCACAAGCCACTGGTGTCAGTTGGTTCACCTAAGATGTATACAGGTGCTCATTGGGTTATGAGTACACCGGACAGGACTCGCCGGGAACATGCTAGTTGGTATTATACATATCGTCAGATAGCAGTTCCCTGGTGACATGTGTACAGGTTAGTTTGTCGACCTGAGATCGTCATTTGTCTCGTGTGAGTTCCACTGTGCTTAGATTACTACCCTACCACGCTCAAAGGAGTTGTGCAAACAAGTTTTAGTTGGGTACAGTCCCGAGCCACATGGAGGCAGTGAGCGGATCGTCGGGGATTCGTCTCTCCCGGTATTGGTGGTGAGATCGCGCTGTGTCTAGGAGAGCCATTACACAAAGCCCCTCGGCCGACGGCAGAAGATTTACTGGTAGGTACTCCTGTAGTATCTCAGAGTGTTCTGGGCCACTCTCTGACACGACTTATACCGCTATATGGGGGTCTGACGTTACCAGCCCCCTAGGCAGATATGCGATACTCATAGACGAACGGACCGGACTGTATGTATATTGTCACAGTTAGGCTCGGTAGGGTTTTTGGATGAGTTCGCTCGTCAGCTTCCCTTCCAATCAATGCATAGGCAAACCGTTACGTACAGCTTGTACCCCTGACGTGCTAATGGTTATACCCAGTGCCAGTGTGTTGATGAGTCATTAGTGTCCCCAACAGACACTTTCCCAAGGTTCGGGCGAAACATTGTAGAGGCCGTATGGTTTTATGGCAAGGTTCGGAAATGCACGTGCGTTTTCGGACGTGTCGTTTTTCGTGGCAAATACTACTGGTCGGCTTTGGTCTAAGCCGGATCCGAGTATTACACTATGTAGATATAATATCTTTGTCTCGGTTGCATTTGTATTCGGTCGTAATACAAATACGGGTATGTTTATTCTGATACGGGGTTATCCTGAAATTCGTTTCAGGATCGCTTTTGGAAGTTGCCAGTTTCCAGTTTTCTATCAGCCGTATTTAACAGTCGGTTAAATGCGCATTTATCTTTTCTTGATGAGGTGAGTCAGTGTTCTAGATGGTTCTAGAGAGGGTGACAAGGCTTGTGAGTCATTATGGTCATTAATGGTGTATTTAATGACAAGGTGACTAGGTTAATTGTGATTGGTTTTGCATTGATTGTGATCATACTAGGCGTTGTATGACTCATTCTTTGTATTAAGTTATGATAAGCTTCATATCCTTGTGGTCACCCCCTCCTCTCTCCTACCCTCACCTCCCTCTTGCTATAAAGTGGCCGGCCCTTTAATGGGTGATCAGGGATTGATTTTGGCAAAAAGATTATGATAGTTAGTTCATGGAAATTTCATATAGTTCAATTTCCATTACCCGATTCCAATTGGCAACTTCATTAAACCGTTCGTCCATAGCCTTGGACGTGACGAGACAAAGTGTTCTACTCATTCTCTATCATCATCTTGGTCGTCTCTTTTAGCAAACTTGACGATCGAGTTGCTTCGGTTCAGAAGCGGGAGCCCATTTAAAGATCCGTCGACGTGGTGCCACCTGGACGAGAAGACTGGAGATCGAGGAGATCGGAGCTAGCCGCAACAAAGCGTGGGATGATGGTTGAAGACCGAAAGTCCCAGGATCATTCGGTATAACGTTTCTACCCACTTTGTAGTTTATTAGTTTAGCTTTAATGGCAGATCCGGGTTATAGTACGCGATAGCGCCAGTTGTAAAAAGTTTTTGTCCGCATTTGGCGTCTGTTAGACGGTGCCGGGGCGCTACCGTGGACTTACAAGAGCGTCCTTCATCTTTTTCTTCAGCAAGGAAAGCTTGGAATTGCTCGGGCTCTTGCAGTGCATTGATCAAGATATCTCTTGCTTCTTTTGATAACAAGAGGGCATCGAGAATGCTGAGCTGCTTGGGTATCTTCCTCAGGTGTGCCAGAACGTTGTAGTCCACCTTATTTTTCTTTGGCAGGTCTTTAGCTGTTAGCTCTTCGACGGCTTGGTCATCAAGGATGATATCCTCAAGGACCTTTTCTTTCCCTTAATCTTTTCTATTTGACCCACTGTTCGAGGTCCCACATTCTTTTTCGGGCAGCGTACGATTTGCGCAGCTGAATGTTTTCGCAGTTCTTCAGTTCCTTTTCTTTTCCCGACGTGGATTCTTTGAAGAGAAGGCCAAGAGTCATTTCTTCGTCAGAGTCGCTCCCGAAGTTAAGAACTTGCGATCCCCTGCAGTCAACTATATGACAGTTGCCTGGTAGTTCTTTTATTCTCCTCGGTCGTATTTCTTTGCTCCCGACGAGTTTTGCATTTCATCCGCTTGAAATGTTGTCGGTGAGCAACATATCCCTGCCACCATCTTTTAAAAGCGTTGCACTCTTCGGTGGGGTGCGCAATCTTTCGATGATATAAGCAGTAGCTAGATGTGTTTCCTGCTTCACCAAGAGCGTTCCCTTTGGAGGGTGGCAGCTTCATTTCCCATCGATACGGTTTTGGCGAACCTCTTCCTCGTCTTGAACCTGTTTTTATTTGCGGCTGACGTACTTTGATCCGGCGGGAGTATTTCAACCCTTTCGTTCAGTTGCGGCGTTTGGCTTTTTCAAATTTGGCTATCTCACGCTCTCGAGCAGCTTTGCTTTTAAGAAGAGCTCTGTCCAGGAATGCATCAATCATTTCGTCTGATGGTCCTAGAAGTTCCGGCTCAGGATCTGCCCCAGTTTCTTTGTGTAAGGAGCTTCTTCATTGTCTATCGACGAGTGAGAGATCACATGGCAACTTGCCACCTAATCTTCAGATCCATCCGACGAGTCTTCTCCATTGTCATCATCTCCTCCTCAAGGACATGGCTGAGAAAATTCTTGGAATGTGACTAGAGTCCGCGCTTTTTGATTATATTCTTCCAACACGTCAATCTGTTTTTGCAGGTCTGTGCACTTGTCACCAGGATTCACGGGATTTTTGGTCTTCTTCTTCTTCTTCAAAGACTTTGACGGCTGGGTGTGAGCGCTTTGGCTATCACCACCAAATTTTGGAGTCTGGGCGCAGCTTCAGCATTCCCTCGATAATCTCGGGTTCCAGTGGATTCTTCCACCTGATTGCCGGGCATGTGTGGAGATCCTTCAGCATTCTTTTTGTTTTGGCTGAAAGAGCGATCTCCCATGGAGCTTCTTTTATGAAAGAGCATGATGCCCCCGGTGTGTCCGTCTTCTTGGGAGCGTATGGCTGTGGTGGGTTCACCTTCCAATTCTCGGACAGCGCAAACTTGCCCTGTTGGTATTGGTCTTTGATCCAACCTTTAAAGATGAAGAAATTCTTAATTGGATGGCTTACCATTTGATGGTAGGGGCAATAGTTGGGGCTATTAGCCTCGCCGGGTTGCAACGTTCGTTTTGGATTCGGAAGATTGATAAGCCTGTTGTGCACCGCTCGCTCGAACAATCTCTTCGTTTTGTCCTGGGGAAACGAATAAGGGCGCTTCATCTTCTCAATATAGAATTGTCGTCTCTCGTCTAATCGATCCGTTAATTTTGTACCACTGGGCTGCTGTCGAGTATTCGCGACGAAGGTCACCTTCCCCTTTACCCTTTTCGTTCCGTGTCTCTGGCTTTGAAGGAGACGGACTATGACCCAATCTGGTCCATTTGGGCCAGTTTGTCGATCAAGGCCTGGAACGTGGTCTGCTTGAAGAACATCATAAATTGGGAAATAGTCGCTTGAGATCAAGAGTGCCTACGAACATGCCCACGGGCCGGATCTTCTTCGATGCGCAACTCACATTTTGACCATAAATTCCGCCATCGTATTGCGTATTGAGCCCATGTCTCGCCAGGTTTCACCCTGGGCATTGATCAATGCCGTTATTGGGGTGCGTTCACTAGCACTCGTGAAACGCTGAGTGAATAGTAGCTCCATCTCTGCAAATGTTTTGACGGAGTCGTTTAGAAGTTCAGAATACCACTGAATGCCGTCTCCGACAAGCTACCAACAAACTGGCGGAGCAGAAGTTTATCATCACCCCCGGTGTTACCGCACAAGGCTCTGAATTGAGCGACGTGCTGCTGCGGATTTCCCGTACCTTTATATACGTGGAATTTAAGGATCGTATATCCCGGCGGGTACCTTATTTGGTCATACCAGCCTGGATAGGGTCGCCCAGTCTTAACGACCTGTCCAGCCGCTTCGTTTGCCTGGTGAGCTCGTATTTGCTGAGCAATGTAATCATCTAAAGCGTCCTTGGAGATGGTCCTCCTCTTTGCTGCTGAAAGAGCCTGAGGAGGGTTCGACGTTTCCCCTATGTCGTCTTCAATGATGATCGGGGGGTCTTCAGCTGGAGGTTCCGGCTGTAACATCATCCCAGCCATGTCTTGAACAAAAGAGCCATTCGTTTTATATTAGCTGCCTGCTCCGAAGCATCTTTTTCTTTCCTCTCGAGCATTCTTCGGAAGAACTCGGTATCAGTTTCTTGTTCCCGATGCTGCTCTGGGGTCTCTAGATTTTCTTTCGGCCCAGTGAGTGCGGCCATTGTAGTCAGCATCTCCTGAAGTTTCTGCTGCTGTTGTTCCTGAGCCTTCGTTATCGATCGTGTAAGCGGTCAATGAACCGTGGAAGCATGGCTTTTTCTCTTTCCGGAAGCCATATAAACGGTATGTGTTACCATGCCTCCAGACTTGGGGGGTTTAGATTCAGCGTCTTTGCGGTTCGCCACGGTCACAGGGGCTTTCTCCGGCCTCCTTCTCTTGTGAGCGACTGGTGTTGAGGGAGCCATTGCAGCGGGGCACCCAGACGGCTGTCGCCTTTTAGCTTGACAGGATGGTTTTCTCCTTGTCGAGCTTTAAGCTTCTTTGATCGGCGAGAGTAGTCCTGGTCAATCACTGATTCCTGGACCTGTCTCCAGATTCTGTAAATTTTGGAGGACAGCCGCTGAGAGGGGCTGCTCCGGCTTCTTTTCTGTAGTAATCTCCATAGGTGGAAGAGATCTCTTCAGCACGGCAGTCGGAGCGTTCTTGAGAACCCTCCTAAGCGGTTCAAAGTTGTTACCAGTTGGAACAGCAGCATTGATTTCCACCATCGGAGCTGGCGGAGTTAGTCCAGAAGGGGAGCTACCCCCAGCCTTCCTTACTCGGCGCCAGTGGCGACGTCGAGCATTTCGTGCGGATGGGATTGTCTCAGCTGTAGGGGTGACTTCGTCATGCCCCCTGTGTTGGCGAAGGGTTGTCGCCGGCGTCAGCCTCTTAAATACCGATGTCCGTTGAGAAGCAACGTCCAATCTGTCAAAGACAGACCTCTAGGCAGGGGAAACAGCTTTGGGACTTCGCCTGGAGCAGAAGCCGGAATGGCCAGCCTTGTAAAGACTGACTTCTTGGCAGAAGAAACCTCTCCGTTGATTTCGTCCGCTTGAACCGGGATGCTATCCGCTTAGGGATGGCTGCTTCAGGTATTACGGGCTAGTTAGCGTTTTGGCCTAGTCTGCTGAAAACTGAGGCGGTGGAGTTGGGCGACCCGTTGAGAGGGGCCATGGTAATGGTAAGTCGATCAAAGACTGACTTCTTTGGGACTTCCTGTGGTAGCATCGGGGCATTGAGCTCATGGGTGGGATCATAGTCTTAAGAACAGCCCAGTGGTGGCCTGAGTTACTTGGTCCACCAACATCATGAACAGAGAGGCCGCCCGGGGACCGTAAGTTACACTTCCAGATGAGGCGGACGGGAGTTGCAGTTGCAGCTGGAGCATTTTGTGCAGGTAGAAGCCATTGATCTTTCATTTCTGCACAGAGCAAAACACTAAATCTAGTACCTTGAATCCAAGGGCAACCATATCAAACCGCGATTCGTTCGTGAACCCGACGCATGAGGTGTGGTGTGGAAGAGGAAAAGGTCCCACCGGGCGTGCCAGAATCTGTTCTCCTCCGAAACGCGGAGACGCGATAAACGCTCTCCTGAATTTCGGGCAGATGCTAATTGGTGCCTATCCGTCCACCTCTCCGAAGGTGCCAAGTTGATTTACGACACCACGTATCAAAGGTTTAAACGGATGCGGCCGATGTAGCAGACTTCGTCAAATTCCCCCTCATTGGAGGGGTTTTTTATTGTGGGGACGCTTCTTCCCTACAGGCGCAAGCCCTTGCAGTTAATTACGCTACCGCATCATGGTAACAATTTTCTCCTTCTCCAGATGGTCACTTCGTGTCGTGGGTATTTTTTTGTTTTTGGTTTGCCCGTAGATTGTATACGGAGACTAATTATGTCGTCGCCCGTAAGGCGTGGATTAGTCCAAATCCGTATTTTCTTAGATTTGGGTTTGGGGGTTGGATTTAAGGATACGTTAGTCTCATTTGAGACTAAGATCAACTTAAACGTTTGTTAAGGATACGTTAGTCTCATTTTTAGGCTAAAAATCAACTTAACGGGATCGTTTAGATCCAACAAGAGAGCATTTGGGCTTTGTTGTTTAATTTAGGACTTTGCGGTCCATTGCCAGTTTAAGGACGTGGTGGTCTAAGGTTAAGGACATCATAGTCCGTGGGTTTAATGGGACCCCACAGTCTGAGGTTAAGGACATCATAGTCCATGAGTTTAAGAACCCCACAGTCCAGTTTACATGACGCCATAGTCTGTGAAATGTGTGGTTGTCGGGACCCGTCACCTCTCTGAATACGTTGAAGGATTACAACGACAAATATCAAAGGAGTGAAGAGATGTACCCTTGAACCATAGTTGATTGGAAGATCTATAGTCCAATTTGGAACTAAGATCAATTAATTAGATTATGAGCACATTGGCTTAGTTAAATCTGAATTGAGGACTTATGGCCAATTTGGGCTAAGTCCAATTAAGTTTGAATGTTGGCCCTTTATTGGA